>CM031958.1:24638166-25843166 GCA_018749465.1 Paracanthobrama guichenoti
AGAATCTGTTTTTCTTTAATAGATCCGAACGGGACCGAACGTTGGTAAAAAAATGCCATGCTATGCTTAAGAGAGTGTGCAGCTGTTCTCTTTTACTTCAAGTTTTTTCCTCAACTTGCACCTCAAAAAGGTGTGTGTCTGCTTTGCCTTAATTAAATTTACAAGTAAGCCACTATTTGAATATATCAAGCGCTATTTACCAGTCTCTCATGCACAAGTGCCACATATTTATGATGATAATTGATGAATGAAAACTGCAGAATTATTTAAATGGCTAACATGTCAAATTGTCAGTAAGTAATTACTAAATATAATAGGCAAGTAAATTTACATATGTGCCACTCTGAAAATTAAAAAAGTATCCCATACAGTCATTATGCCTTGATATCACCACATTACTTCTGTGTAAAGGGATAGCACAACCACTGCACATGCTATTATACTAGATTTGGAATGTGTTTGACCTACATACAAACATGCTGATGTGGCAGGTCAGCTGGTCCTGTCTCATACAGTTCATTAGTCTGCCATGGACATATAATGTCAAAAAGAGCTTATAGTTCAAAACCATAGCAGCACTTCCTCAACGTAGGAGATAATTTTGAAAGTCAGCTTTTAGTCCCATGCTGTGATAAAAATAAAAGTCTACCTTCAGCCTTTCCCAGCTTAAACCACAAACTGCAATTGGCTCACCTTGGTGTTCCCACAAGCGCAGTTACATGGAATCTACAATGAAGACTTGGTTTTTAAACAGCATTGTTTCAAGAAAGTTTTACTGGGGAAAAAGAGGGGAAAATGGTTTGGAACATGCTGCTGGTTAAATTCAAACCGTGTCATCCGAATGGGCACCAGGGCTTAATGTGTCATGAATATGTGAACAGATAGCTTCAGCATGCCTTCGCCCAGCGCCAAACTGAAACAAACACACTCACAAACAACACCACATTCCCTTTCCACTCTCTTAGACTGCGAGAGTTTGATTTCAGCAGCGGTAGAGCTGTCAGCTGCGTGCCGCAGCTCTTGCAACGCTGGAGTAGAGCTGAGCTCTGACTGACAGTCAGGAGAGAGCAGACGCTTGCTGACAGGACTCCAAACAAAGGGAAGTGTCAGTTTGCTTGCGTGACATGCCGGCAGCTTACACGTGGCAAAGAAAAGCTGAAGATGAAGCACTCGTGCCAATTTAGAAGCACTGCCAGTCCTAGGAGATTTTAATCTCATCCATGAGATATCAATGAGAGGCTGTCAAAGAGATGTGAGAATATTCATCCGTGCTCTCTCTCGCTCATACACACAAACAAACTCTGCATCACAGAGATAAGAGCATTAGCCCATTGGGAAGACACCTTTTACACTGGATTACACAAATTAACGGCAAATTTCATTTGACAGATTCAACATGGCACACAAACTTCAGAAGTGTTAACAAACAACAAAGTGCAAACTCCTGTCTAAAGACAGAATGCTGAAAAGTACAATGCAATGTGACAGTAAAGTATGTATGAAGTCTTTAAATAATGTCTGAACGATCTTATTTTACACATATTTTCACATGAAATGGCACAACAATGTCAAGTTACCATTAAAACACTATATGGTTATATAGTGTTTTAACTATATAACCACTTTTCTTTTGGGAAAAAATGGGGGGTGGGGAACATGGCCAATTAAAGATGCAGTAAATTTTTGTTTATGTTGTGCTGGTCAGTCCCTGACTTATACTAATGGTGTGGATGCAGCAATGCATCCTGCAAAAGAGAAAAAAAAAAAAGAGTTTTCTGGTGCAATTAGAAACACAATATGCATATGTCAGACATGATTCATGACTCCAATTAGGAGAAGACGACCAATAAAGTTATTAGCATTCGGCTGGTCATGTGATCTTAAATTTGCATCCCTCATAAAGTGACCCACAGCAAAATAAAACTTTTATTGGGCTTTTATCAGTGGTCCTCAACCTTTTTGACTCCAGGGCCCCCCACTATCCACAAAAATATTTGAAGGCCTTAAGGTGATGATATTACACAGGACAACTTTTTGAGCAATGTTGCCATCAACGGGCAATGAGGTGAGACACAGGGCCCACGACCACCAAGTATCCAGATAGAAATTTGTTGCCCAATCTCAATGGGAAAGTGCGCAAGCAACACTGCCCGGCAACATTGCTCAAAAAAGTTGCCCCATGTATCATCACCTTTATAACTTTGATTTATGCTGCCTTCACGTGCTATTGGAAATGTCCTACTTCCCACTTATGAAGTTGGGATTACAAGCTCATTGCATTCGAGTGCTTTATTGTTGGAAAGAAGAGAAATCATGAAGGACAATGGTGGGAAATCTTATTAAAGGCCAAAATGTATTGAAGATAATTTTTCTTTTTACATTTTTTAATAAAATGTAGAGTCCCATTCGTTGATCATATACACATTCAATGCAGATAGTCAGCTTGCTGATGATTCTGGAATTTTTTACATAAATTTGCTATTTTCACTGTGTATAAAACATACAATATGGTTCACGTGGATATTCATATATGTAAATATGCACTACTTTAGTGTGACAAGACAAGGCGATGTAGCTGTTGTGGAAAAAACTAATAAAGAATACCAGTCACAGCAGCAATCGTTCTCCCCTCCACCATGTTTAAAGGGTTACTAGTAGTATATTCGATTGAAGTTGCCCCATGTGTCATCACCTTAAGTTGTTTTAGCTTATTTTAAAAATACTGCTCATTTTGTGTGTGTGTGTAAACCCTTTTTAACTAGCAAAAAGTTTGTTTGCCTTTTAATGTGAATTTTGACAGTAAAATGATAAATTTAATCTGTTTGTGTACTATTGATGAAAAATTGTAATAAGCTTGCAAAAAATATCACTGAGTTTTCCTTTTAATGTGAATTTTGACGGTACAATTTATTTATTTTGCATTTTTGTGCACCACCAATGAAAATGTGCTATAAGCTTAAAACGACTAATTTAGCATGTATATGAAGTGACAGGCCTATACAACAAAACTACATTTACTGCACAAATATGATAAAATACAGATACAGCATCAATTACACACCTAATGCATATTCTTTCATCTCCATTTCATTAAATTAGTACTAAATGCGTCCTGCTGTCTTAAGTGAAAAACATGAAATGGCCCAAACATGCCCATGCTATTCCAACCAAAATCACTTTTTATTTCATATCATATTACATCTTTCAAGCTCACAAGCAGTAACTTCCTAGGAGGACTTGACGGCAGCATTAGCCAGTATGGCAGTGTTTTTTTTTATTTTACAAACCTTTCGATACGTGAACTTACAGGAATAATTTGGTGCTAAATGATCTCAAGTTCAGCTAAAAGTGAATGTTGTTAAAGGGATAGTTCCCCGAAAAACAATGCATTTCTGTCATTAATTAGGTTAAAGAAACTCTATATAAAGCAATCAAGTCTCTTCAGAAAATTTGAACTAAACCGCTAAATTCATATGGATTAGTTTTACGATAACTTTATGAACTTTTTGAAGCGTCAAAGTAGTAATTGCATAGCTGCCAATGGAGGGACAGAAAGATCAGACTTCATCAAAAAGATCTTCATTTGTGATGAATGAAAGTCTTATGGGTTTGGAAAAACATTAAGGTGAGTAATTCATTAATGACAGAATTTTCAATTCTGGTTGAACCATCCCTTTCATTTTCTGCAAGCCCGAATGAGGAGCCAATAGGGAAGCAATGTTCCTCCTTATGCTGTAAGTTGGAGGAAACCCAACACTGCGCTGTATTTCTGGAGCCGATCTTCTCAGCATTCACATCAAAGGCAAAACAACTCATTAGAACTCTTTGAATGAATGACAGGTCTATGCGAGAACAAATGGGTTTCCATGACAACCAGTCAGTTATTGGATGACAAGAGCACCATTGACAGAAAGATTAGAGCAAACTAGAGCCAAAGGACAAAGCTAACAACAATCGATAGGGAGTTTCACACAAACACACACAGACCCAAAAGCACAGACAAATACAGGTCATTATCTTAACAGATTAGACACAAAACCTGAAAAACAGTACTTACAGCTCGCTCCCTCATTCAAAATAATGTTAAAAAAACAATAACAAATGCATTCTTTCACGATCCCCCCTTGTTCCAGAAACTTTATCTGCATACAATGAGCAGCCAGCCACACACATTCGCTCTTACAGACACATGCACACACAACACAGGCCCTCATCAACGGTGGTTCATTAAGCTGGGTAAACAGAACATTAATGATTCATTAGCCAGCGCTGTTTATTAGTACACAAACCAAGACAGACAAAGCCTGTCTTATGCCCTCCTCTCAGCCATATTTGTATGTACACACAAACACACTCTGCTCAAAGCACTTCCAGACAGACATCTAAGTAAAACAATGGAAAAGCCTATTCAGCAATAAAAGAACAACACCTGAGACCGTCTCGCCTAACTACACTTTTGACTATCAGCATAAAGTCGGGTCCACATTACAGCTTATTTTGGCCTGTTGCCCAGTTAAAGGGATAGTTCAACAAGGCATTCAAGGCATTGATGCTTATTTACAGATCCACCACAAGCACAGCACCTGCATACTTCCACTCGCTTCATTTTTGGGTGAACTATCCCTTTACGACAGCAAAGGAACGTCTGAGTGACATGTAAAGTGACTAACCAAACAGTTTTTATTAGTGTGAAGTTTAGGGTTGGGTTCATTTTAACATAAAAAAGTAATTTTTAATAGAATTTGCTTTGGCCAGGGCCACATAGTTGCACTATGCATAACTTATCTTCTAACTTATCTAAATATTTTGTGCATTCAGACTTATTTACACTGTTAAAGAGTTGGATTCTCATGCTAAACATGACCAAAATGAAAAGAAACGTTGTTCAGCTTCCCAAATCTTGTAAACAACACGTACGTATAGTGAATCAAAAGTTATCACTTATAAGCTGTGTGCGCTCGTGACTCTTTAGCCCCACCCACAGCAGGCCTCCATGAGCTCGACTGTTTTCAGAAAGAATCGGTACGGCGCATCTGTCTTTTACGAATATGATAAAACTAAAGACTCTTCGGAGATATGAAGGATGCAATACTACTCTATACTCAAAGATTAACATGAGACTGGCAGAAACTGTGTGTTATGTACCCTTGAAAAAGATGCATTTTTCAGCCAAAATTCCAGTTTAGTTAAGCCATCCAACTCTTGGACCTGTAAGCCTGACACCGCAGTCTACTGTGGGTCTCATTCTTTCTTTGGTCCGGTGGAAATAGAGGCCCTGGTCTGTCTAAACATACCTCATCCAATGCAGTGCAAATGCTGTAATATAAGGCTGGACTGACAGCGCACCAAAAAACGATTCTGGGAAAGATCTAAAGCAGTCTTGTGTTCCCAGCCCAGCCAGAACGTTTTGTGTATGAGAAACTGTCCCGGAAAAGAGCTAATGGCCCATCTCAAGTCTGCTGAGAGTGTGTGAAAAGGTTACCACACACACCGTTAACCTCGTTCATATGACCTTATGACAGGATACATTCTTCTGATCTCTGAGCATGACTTATAAGGGTGTTGCACACTGTGCTCAAGAGCACATTCGCACATGCGTGTACATCCATGCATGAACACATTAATCATGAACAGTGTTATTAGCCTAAAATGTCCCACAATGCACAGGCCTGCAAATGTGCAGGCTAATAACACTAAAATGTCCCACAATGCAGCAGGCCTGTGCATTTGCAATCTGACACACACACACACACACATTATGTCCGTTTCATCTCTTTTGATCGCTTTATCCTTGCCTGGGCTCTTGTTGTGTTAAAAAGCAAACAAGCTTTCTTCCCCAGCAATCACTAGAGACAGGGCAGACAACGAATAATTAATGATTAGGGCCGGCTCGTTTTAGTAACGAGACTTCACTGGGACCGAATATTCAAATGAGAATTTATGACTCATCAGCAGCTTCTAATTAAGCCCAATTGTTGCATTATTTATCAGCTGTTTACCACAATCGCTGAGAGTGTGTTTGTCTGTGAATATGACTGTGGTTTATGCATCTACTAGCAAAATCATTTCAAACCATCAAGACAGTTAAAGTTGCTTTTATATTTATATCAAATTAATTTAATTACCTTCCATATTTATATGATATGGGATGTTAAAGTGAAATAGAACTGCAACACCCTTTTTTCAAGGATAATTCACCTGAAAATGAAACTCATTTATTCCAAACCCATATGTATGTTAATTAGAAAAGTTAATTCTGCTCTCCAAAATCCTCATGCTCATGCAATAAATTTCACTCTGTTCCCCACAAAGATGTTTTTACATTTTGAATCTGATTACTTCAGAATGTTCAGTATAGACATTTTGTGAAAATAGCAAACAGATCATGTTGCTTTAATAGTGGCTTTTAACCTTTCAGGATCTGTCCCTATTCACTGTTAAAAAAAAAAAAAAAAAAAAAAAAAAACATCTCTGACATTCTACTAGAAAATGCTAAGAAATTAACTTTTTGCTGCTCAGTTCACCATTCATTACTGGAGTTCAGAAACATGTAGAGAATGAGAGAGACAATATATGGCGCAAAAGAGAGGTTTGCATCTATAAAAAACAGGATTCTTTCATTATTTTATCTGTGAGATCAAATTAAAGGGGTACTTCAGTGCTGGGAAGATGAATGTGTATTTAAACTGGGTCATTTATGTAGTAGAAATGTGAAATTATTTTTGAATTTGGTGCCTTCTAGACTGAGAAAAGCCAGAAAATTTATTTTTGGCTCATGAAAGACAACAACTCCCAGAATGCACTTGCTTCACTGCCCTATGAGGCCACTCCCAAAGCCACTGCCACTGGATCACTTGCCCACCGCAGCACCCGCTCCTACCGTTGTTTTATAATAATAAAATAATTTAGTTCAGTTAGAGAACACACTACAATTAAAAACTGAACGTGTCTGTTCAATATAATTTGAGTGAGCCGAGCGAGTGTCAGCACAAACGCAGCAGGAGTCAGATTACATTCATGACGAGAGCGAAGAGCTGAGGTAAGCGCGAAAGTGAGTGTTTCGACTTTCTCAAAAATTCATTTGAAAAGTCGAAACACTCACTTTGCCCTACACCACTCCGTTTATATGAATGCCCGCAGCTGCCCGAGTTGAGTGCTGTGAGTGAGATCCCACCCCCTATGCGCGGGTTGAAAACATGCGGAACTAGCTCCTACTACTGGCTTGTAGTCTTTAGCTTCTGGACAAAAAAATCCTCCGATGAAGGGGGTGTTTGGGAATCATTGGTCATATACTACTGGATTTCTACTGATACAACGCTTAATGCTAATAGCTGAAGTATCCCTTTAAGTATAATTCAGCATTACATCGAAATTTAAGAGATGTAACTAGGACTATGAATTATATTTTGTTATATCTAATGTGCATGTCTATAATCCAACAAGAACCTCATATTATAGATTATTAAATATTGATTAATGATTTGATTAAGAAAAGAAGATTATAAATCACTGGCATGTCAGTATAATTCAAAGACTGTACAGCCCTTGGTCTCTTCAAAGATTTGATGAGCTTAAACTGAAATTCAAAGTTAAGGGCTCCCTGCAGAAAGTGCTGAATAAAGATACGAGATATGATAAACAAACAGTCTCTGGTATCTTTAGGTCAATGTGCAAAATAAATGTGCATGTTATTTTTCATTTGATTTTCACATCAAATGGTGCGTCACACAAGCCTCTCATCTCACTCCAAATCTTTATAGTCATATCAAATAACAGTTTGATTTGTGCTAAATAATTCAGTGTCAGGGCCTGATGAACATTCCATTCATTTCATTAGCTAAAAGTTCTTCTGTAAACGCTGTTAAAAGTGTGAGCCAATCACTCCAGCTTAGCGCTGCGGAAAAGCATTATCTCAATTAGAGAAAAAGCTTGGCGTGGCATTAGACTGAGAGTGAGCTTATGAAGGAGAGAGCTTCAGAAATCGCTCTCTCTATAGTTCACACTGTATGCAGGGGTGAAAAAGTTTTATACTTGGCTTGGTTTCATTTCATTTTTCACAATTTTTTCCACATCCAAACAATTTGAAAAAATTGCACTTAGCCTCCAAAATATTTTATGGTTTTCTTCTAACAACTAATATTAAATTATATTTAATACAATGAGTTAAAAATGTAAAATTAAAAAATTGAGTTAATACAATGAAGGAAATGGGTTTAATAAATAGAAACTCAAAATATTATTGTATCTGAACCACATAAATAAAAAATAAAAAATGTTGTGATAAATCATGAAAATAGCACAATTTGGCATGTTTCACTGCATTATAACAAATAAAACACAATTACGCAATATGCTTACAAATTCTTTTAACACTATTTGAATAAAGGGTGATGTCAGTTCTCAAATTTTCATTGTATTAACTCAAACTTTTAATTCCAATGAACTCAAAATTAAGGCAACCAGGTAACTTACTTTTTAATTTTTTTTTATTTACAGTGTATAAGTGTATACAGTGTAATATCACAATATAATTTGGCCATGGGACCAACATTTCCCCACTGTCAATAAGCCTCAAACTAAATTTTTAGGAATTTGAGCCAAGCAAATTTATTTCTCAAAAATGCGCACACACACACACACACACACACACACACACACACACACACAATTCCACTTAACATAAATTGTAAGAATATCACTAACAATAATAATTGTATAAACTGAATAAACAGGTTAGACTGCAGTCACGAACTAGTTGGAATGAGCAATCACAGGCATCAAAACTGGTATTTTGGGTTAAGATTACAGAAACTAGTTACCATGGCAAATACACAATACTAACAAGAACTCTCAACTGACAACAGATACTGAATCAGGACAATGCGAAACGCAGGTCAGTGAAATGAAAAGAAGAGAAAGGATGCATACAACTAGAGCTGTGTTTTTTAAAAGTTGAAGTTCTTTTAACTTGAGCGCCGAGTTTTCATTTTAAGATTTGCTAAAGATTTGTTAACAGTGTTATTAAATTATAAAATGTAAAAAAAAAAAAATTAACTTTAGATTAACTTTAAATGAGAGTTAGATGATGGGCATTAAGTTAATGTAAATCTGATTTAAATTTGTATAATTTCTGCACCTCTAGCAAAACCTGTCAAAACAACTCTGCAAAAATATTGACAGTTTTCAAACAGATTTCTCAAACCATCATTTGCCAGTGGTCACATGGCAACATACAATGTTACTGTATCAGGCAGGTTGAAATGGCCATACAAGCAGAGCAATGTTTTGATATTTACTCAGAGATCTAAAATGAATCTGTCTGTAAATCAAACACAGAAACACTTCTATTATGCACCCTAGGCCTAGATCACGACAGCAATCACTTGCTGAATGCAAGGAGCTACACACACGCACACACACTCACTGGAGGGATAGGAAGGACATGAATTAAACAAGATAACATAAACCTACAAAACTAGAACATATTCTCAATACATGAAGACTTGACAATTTAATCTAAGAAATGAAAAAAATGAACACCAAAGATGACCTTTGTCTTAACACACATGGCTTTCTTGCATCTAAAAACTCCTCAGTCCTCTTTTTCAGTCTCCTGAGACTAATGCAAGGGAAAAGAGCATCTTCCCAAATTATCATTCTTATCAGAGCTGTTCTGGATTACTGATGACTCTCTCACCGAGCTCCGACACACACACACACACACACACACACACACACACACACACACACACAACAAAAAGAGCGGAATGAGATGGAAAAAAGAGAGAACATTATTCACCCTCAGCAAAGATGGGGAGATGTGTTAAAGCCTTAGCTAAGTCTTTAAGAGACTGTCATGTGCTCCTTTACTCAGAGGAAAATCACTATTGAAGCCACATCTATAGCTGCCACAATGTTAATCCTGTATAAAGGTGTCCTGACATCAACAAATCCATTGGAGTAAGAAAATCTGACAAGTACAAGTAGAGTAGCACAGCATAGCAAACCAAACTAAAAGGTTGTAGGCTCAAACTCCATGAGACGTTCCATGAACTCCATAGAGCCAGCTAAAGGACAAACTTCTGCTCAGACCAGCGATGGGCACCGTCGGTCCTGGAGTGCCGCTGTCCTGTAGAGTTTCGCTCCAACCCTAATCAAACACACCTGAACAAGATAATCTAGGTCTTCAGGATTACTAAAATTGCATCCGAAAACTGAAAATAAAATGCTGCCGTCGGAGGATGCATTCCAAGGTAGGAAGTCATCACGGCATGTCCAAATCTAATGTTAGCTTCACTTCCTCTCTTCTGAGATACCAGGCTTCATCTGATCGATTTTTGAAGGCAGCATAGATGTATAATTAGCTGCCTTTGATATCCCATATATATATATATATATATATATATATATATATATATATATATATATATATATATATATATATATATATATATATATATATTTTTTTTTTTTTTTTTTTAAGTTTGTATGTTCAACGTGGCTGCATTTATTTGATAATTAATACAGTAAAACCATTAAAATAACTATTTCAACTTAAAATATATTTAACTTCTGGAAATTTTATTGCATCCTTGCTGAATAAATTAATTTCTTTAAAAAAATAACTACAAAAATCTTACTTTTGAACAGTAGTGTAAATAACAGCAACAATAATAACAGTACATATGACCTATATTCAAGCCTTCTGAAGTCATATGATAGCAAAATCTAAATTATTTACAAATTTTAGTGTTACCCTTCAGTGCGTGTACACAGCTGCAAATCATTCAGACCAGTTTTGTAAACTGGATCAACTGACTCACATTTGACTCATAAGAACAATTCGTTCATGCATCGGAACAACATTAGGTTGAGTAAACAATGACTGAACATTTTTACATTTTTAGATTAACTATCCTTTTAAATAAACTGACACAAATATGCACCAAAAAAGTATTTGGTCACAAAAGCCACAATTTGGATCAATCTGAATTAATTCAATTTCCATTACAAAATAAAATAAAATAAAAATCCATTGAAATCTGCAAACATGATATGAGAACCTTTCTTAGCCATTAGTTTTAACCAATTTGGGTTAAAATAAAAAAAATTTTAAAAATCAACCCAAACAAAAAGTTATATTATATATATTTTGTTAATATTATTATATATATTTTGCAATGACATTCATAAAATTAAGAGTGAGTTTAGCGTCCAGATACTTTTTGAGGTCACTACACTTGGCTGAGTTGCAGGCCGCTGTGTTCACAGACAAAGAGTAAAAAAAATTTTTTAAAAAGTTACAAAGAAGTTTTATTTGAAGAAGTGTACTGGTATGTGGTCATTAGCTCCAAAGGGCTAAATTAGCACAGGGGTCCGGATGTGTGTATAACCTTGTGTGTGTGGGTCCCTAGGGTTTGAGTTTTTTTTTTAAATATCTCCCTCTTTAGAGATAATTAAGTCCACCACTACTGACATTAAACAGTACCTTTGTCACTTTGTTCAAAGGGCAAGATTTCCTTCTCCTCCCAACCACTGCATTTTATACAACTATGTCTCTTCGGCTCTCTCCATCCCACCCTCTCATTCTACTGCCTGTGATTCTCTTACTCTCCCTCCCTCTGTTCAGACCACTGGCAAAGAAAGACATCAATCTTGTGCTGCCACATAGTGTGTCAGGCTTTGACCCAGCTGGAGTAGAGCAGGAAATGGCCTTGCTAATATTGAGTTAGCTCATGCAGCATGCGCTGCCACTACACACACACACACACACACACACACACACACACACACACACACACACACACACACACACACACACACACACACACACACACAGTCTCTCTCGAGTCCTCAAAACTCATTTTGAATTGCCACTGTCTGACAGTTATATACATAGCCAACAAAACTCATATTGAATATGCTCACGCAGGACATTATGGCAAAAGGGCACATACATGTTCCATATCCAATCTATAAAGCAAGCAAAACATTCTACCACTACAATAATAATAGAGCCTTCCATCCTTCCTTGAAAGGATAACATGAAATAGAAAACTCACTATTTTAAAGTATTGCAACATTAGGAATTAGGGATGTGCGATATTGACAAAAAATTATATCTCAATATATTCTGGGATTTTATAGATAATTGTATAATAACGATAATTGGACGTTATATTATGGGGATGTTTACCTTTATAAAGCCATTTTTTCTAACCTAATTATTTTTATTTATATATATATATATATATATATATATATATATATATATATATATATATATATATATATATATATATATATATATATATATATATATATATGCATTGTCTTTTGTGTCAAATTCTTACATTTAATCAATAAATTAAATTCTAATAATAAGACAATAGGGCTGTTACCAATCAAATTAAATCTGTATCAAAATAATTCATCTTTGCAATGGAGAGGAAGCACAGAAGCTGAATCTGAAGTGGCATTTATTAGATGTATTTACAGTCTGTTTAATGCAGCTCAGATGTGACAAATTAATAACCTGCAATTAAAAATGCATAATGTTTTGATGTTTTAAACATGAAATGTTGAATAATGATATTTGAAATGATTTCAAACATGAAAAGATACTTTAAATGTGAAATTAAAAGCGCCAGTAGGTGGCAGCAGGTCACTGTTGATGAGGGAGTCGTTGAATCATTCATTCAGCCTATTCGTTCCAAAAGCAGATTCATTCAGTAAAAAAACAGAAACATTTTTCATTGGCAAAACAGAACAAAAACAGTCAATATGGTGTCTAAAATGTAAGTAACTTAATATTAACTTCTTGTTTATTGAACTTTTATTAAATCAATATCACATTTGTTTTCATGCTGATATCTGAAGAAAAACGTAACTCTTCGTGTGATATTGATTAACTATATTTAATGATATAAATATGAAATACATACAGGGGCATTTTGCCACCTTATATTGAATTTTGGGGACATTTTAGCATTTTAAAGACTAAATCATGCAGTGAAAGCGTGCACTCTAAATCCTTACACGCACTAGTCTGACCTACTAGACTACACGTAGTGTATGCGTGCACTGTCTGGGTGTGAGGACATACTCGATAATGTCAGATCCCACATTGTTAAAACAACAATTATGATATTAATTGCAGACTATATATAATCGCACACCCCTAGTCAGAATATTTAAAAATAATTGTATTAAATTGTTCATAGGAAATATGTTCATAAAATACCAATATATAAAATTGCAGTTTTACACAACTATATGCTAAACATAATCCCAATATTATTGTACACTGTCAATAAATGTTTGTAATTTTACAGAAAAAAACACTGTAAAATGCTACAGTAAATAATTATTTGGTTAACTGCAAGTTCCCATATACATTAAAAACTATAAATCGTTAAATACTGGCAAACTTTGTTTTTTCAAAAGTAAAAACGAATTACCATATAAATTACAGTGAAACACAATTAGTTAATGAAATAAGTTATGAGTTGTAAAATGTACAGGCACCAATATGCCATCCCGTAGTACTTGAAATATTGTTACCATATTTGTTTTAAAGTGAAAAGGTTTATCTTGAGCAATTTAGGCTTCGTATACTATGCTGAATATTTCAAACTTTTTTACATCAGCATCTTTAGAGCTTGGACTGCCATTAGTCCATCCTTCTTCTTCTTCTCTCTCTCTCTCTCTCTCTCTCTGTTTAGAAGTGTTCACCTTTCCCAGCTGTCCAATCAAAGGGCCTTGCTGCCGGGGGGCCCGGCTTCTGTCTAAACACCCGCTGTCGCAGAGACGACCCTGCAACCTTTGGCATCATTTTGACAGACAGCCAGGTGACTGGTTTTAATATTAATATGTCCCCCGTGCTGAGAGGAGATTCTATTTGTGTTCAGCTAAGGGTGAGCAGAGGCTTTTAAAGTCAGGCTGCAGCTCTCAGTCCTTCACTGTCTCCCCAGGATGAACCGAACAAATATAAGCAAGTGTGAAAAAGAACTAAAGAAAAGTGCGGCCCTCACAGCTGTCAATTTAACATTCTCTCTCTCTCAAACTGACTTTCACTTTTACAGCATCTCATCCTGGTCCTGCCTTATTTCATTCTGTCTCTCGACCCTGTCATTCTTTTCCTTTCCTCTTCGCTATTATTTAAATTCTCTGTTCTCTCACTTTTTCCGATACCTCTCTCTGAGTGCTGGACAGGTGTCAGGACGTTCACACGCTCTGCACAAAAAGAGACTTACTGCACACTCACACTCAACTGGAAAGGTCATGGTAAAGAGCAAATAAAATACCATTCCTGCATTATTCAGAGGTCGCCTTAGTGCTGATAGAAAAGGAGAAAAGAGTTTAAAGGGAAACAAATCCACAGTCTTAGCGTTAATAACTGTGGACACAGCCTCGCTCAGAACCCCAAAAGAGCTGTAGGACTCCTTTAAACTGATACAATAGACATAACTGCTAACCAACACTGGAGGACTATATAGTTCACCTATTGAATGGCTGTATCTCACAGACAAGTGAGCTGCCCACCTAGACAGCAAGTTGGGGTTTCATTGGAATGCTTGAATCCATCTGATGACACTCAAAAATGCTGTAGGAATAATGCTGTCTATGTTTTGGAATAAAACAATAAGCTGATAATTATTTTCATGTTATGACTGATAAATGATACCAGAGAACAGAAACAACTTAAAGACTGTATATTTTATTTTTTTATTTTTTATATATTATTTTATTATATATATATATATATATATATTTTTTTTTTTAGATCAGGCATAACATTATGATTATGTGAAGAGAATGACACTGATTATCTCTTCATCACGGCACCTGTTAGTGGGTGGGATATATTAGGCAGCAATTGAAGATTTTGTCCTCAAAGTTGATGTGTTAGAAGCAGGAAAAATGGGCAAGCATAAGGATTTGAGCGAGTTTGACAAGGGCCAAATTGTGATGGCTAGACAACTGGGTCAGAGCATCTCCAAAACTGCAGCTCTTGTGGGGTGTTCCCGGTCTGCAGTGGTCAGTATCTATCAAAAGTGGACCAAGGAAGGAACAGTGGTGAACCGGCGACAGGGTCATTGGCGGCCAAGGCTCATTGATGCAGGTGGGGAGCAAAGACTGGCCTGTGTGGTCCGTAGCTACTGTAGCTCAAATTGCTCAAGAAGTTAATGCTGGTTCTGACAGAAAGGTGTCAGAATACACAGTGCATCGCAGTTTGTTGCGTATGGGGCTGCATAGCCGCAGACCAGTCAGGGTGCCTATGCTGACCCCTGTCCACCGCCGAAAGCGCCAACAATGGGCATGTGAACATCAGAACTGGACCACAGAGCAATGGAAGAAGGTGGCCTGCTCTGATGAATCACGTTTCCTTTTACATCACGTGGATGGCCAGGTGTGTGTGCGTCGCTTACCTGGGGAAGACGGCAAGCCGGCGGAGGCAGTGTGATGCTTTGGGCATAGTTCTACTGGGAATCGTTGGGTCCTGCCATCCATTTGGATGTTACTTTGACACATGTACCACCTACCTAAGCATTGTTGCAGACCTTTCATGGAAACGGTATTCCCTGGTGGCTGTGGCCTCTTTCAGCAGGATAATGCGCCCTGCCACAAAGCAAAAATTGTTCAGGAATGGTTTGAGGAGCACACCTTCAGGGATCTAGTGGAGTCCATGCCTCGACGCGTCAGGGCTGTTTTGGTAGCAAAAGGGGGACCAACACAATAGTAGGAGATTCAAGATTCAAGATTCAAGAGTTTTATTTGTCACATACACAGTTATATACAGAATATACAACCGGCAGTGAAATGTAAACAGGTCCGCTCCATGGACAGTGCAAATTCACAGTTAAAAACACAAGGAAGAAATTATAATAGAAATAGGATATAAAAAAAAGTACTCTCTATATATATATATATATATATGTCTATATCTGTAGAATTATAAATAATCAAGTCAAGAGAAAAAAAAGGTAACAAATAAGGATAAAGTGGAATAAAATAATTGAAGTAGACTTTGCAGTGAGTAAACTGTAGACTTATAAATATGTGGTTAACAAATGTATAAAGAGTATAATGTGCAAACAGGTTTATGACAGGTTGTTACACAGTAACAACGAGAACAGAAAGTGCAGTGCAATGTCAGTGTATCGATGTTTATCCTGGACGTGAAGTCACGTGATGTTAAGTGACTGAGTTCAGGAGTCTGATGGCCTGGGGAAGAAGCTCCTCCTGAGTCTCTCAGTTTTGGCCATCAGGCTTTCGGAAGCGCTACCAGATGGTAGCAGCGTGAAATGAGGGTTTGCAGGGTGATTAGAGTCCTTGATGATCTTGGTAGCTCTACCTTTGCAGCGTTTGGTGTAGACGTCCTGCAGAGACGGGAGAGCTGACCCTGAGATACGCTCGGATAAGCGCACTACTCTTTGCAGGGCTTTGCGGTCATGACTGGTGCTGTTCCCATACCACGCTGTGATGCACTGAGTTAAAACACTTTCTATCGCCCCTAAATAGAAAGTTTTCAGGATAGCTGGTGAAACCCTGAATTTCCTCAGCTGGCGCAGGTGGTACAGTCTTTGCCTGGCTTTTTTCACCTGTGTCTGAATGTGAGCAGTCCAGGTCAGGTCCTCGGAGATGTTTACTCCCAGGTACTTGAAGCTGCTCACTCTCTCTACTGGTGACCCGCTGATCATGAGGGGGGAGTATGTCCGTTGCTGTCTCTTCCTGAAGTCCACAATCATTTCATCATTTCAATCATTTCATAGGATCATAATGTTATGCCTGATCGGTGTATATCTATATATTGTTGTATATAGTGATGTTTTTTCTGTCAATATCAGCCAATTATTATTCTGTCAATAATTAATTTTCCCCCTACTAAGTTTATTTAGCACAATAATTTTCACAATAAGAAAATTACTAGTTAACATCTGGCATCAATATTTTTATGTGAGGATTGGTTCTCTCAATACAACATCAATATTTAATAATGTATTTACTTATTTTTGCACGTACACCTCTTTCACTTCGCAGAACCTTACGAGGTATAACTGATTTCTTCAACTCACCAGCCTCACGGCAGCCATAGAAATAGACATTGAACATTAGAGTGTAAATAATTGTCCGGCTGACAATTATACAGTATTACAACACACTGGGTGATGGTTTACTCTACAGCTGCAGTAGAGCACACATTAAAGCTTCTCATTACACACAACACTGACAGCTTTAAACCTGTTTGCTAGACTTATAGCTAATATTAGTGTACTTGTACAAGATGTATTTTATCGGTCTTTAAACTTGATTGCACAGCAAGAACGGATTGTTTTGGATTAAACTGTGCTAACACAAGATAATATAGAATGGATCCAATGCATTATAATGAAATCATTTCTAACCCAACAGCTTGAAAACAGCTCATCAGAGGAATCTGTGTATACAACATCACCACCAGAATTTCTGACAGGTACTATACGCTCCACTTCAACATTTAGTGGACACTTCAGTTCGGCCTGGCTGAGAGGCGTTCAAGTTGAACATTCTGAAATGTGAATTCTCTTTAGAAACCGACTGAAACATTTGAAATGTTCTTCTTAAAAGTGTTGCGCTAGACCATTGTCCTACCTCATACTCCTCAGCCTCGATCAGCAGTTTGGCTGTTGTTATTCTGGATTCATAAGGCGGGATGGTGCTCTAAAACACAAAAGAAATAAGTATTAACTGAAAGGTAAATTGCTGAAGGGTAAAGGGTGAAAGACTTGATGATGTGAATTTATGAGAAAATGGTATGAAAATTTATTTAAAAGGCTCATTAACAATTAATATACAAAGATGATATGGAAAATAAGTGCCAAAAGTTGGGGTGAGATTTTATACACACACACACACACACACACACACACACACACACACACACTCACCTAAAGGATTATTAGGAACACCTGTTCAATTTCTCATTAATGCAATTATCTAATCAACCAATCACATGGCAGTTGCTTCAATGCATTTAGGGGTGTGGTCCTGGTCAAGACAATCTCCTGAACTCCAAACTGAATGTCAGAATGGGAAAGAAAGGTGATTTAAGCAATTTTGAGCGTGGCATGGTTGTTGGTGCCAGACGGGCCGGTCTGAGTATTTCACAATCTGCTCAGTTACTGGCATTTTCACGCACAACCATTTCTAGGGTTTACAAAGAATGGTGTGAAAAGGGAAAAACATCCAGTATGCGGCAGTCCTGTGGGCGAAAATGCCTTGTTGATGCTAGAGGTCAGAGGAGAATGGGCCGACTGATTCAAGCTGATAGAAGAGCAACTTTGACTGAAATAACCACTCGTTACAACCGAGGTATGCAGCAAAGCATTTGTGAAGCCACAACACGCACAACCTTGAGGCGGATGGGCTACAACAGCAGAAGACCCCACTGGGTACCACTCATCTCCACTACAAATAGGAAAAAGAGGCTACAATTTGCACAAGCTCACCAAAATCGTTATTTCTAGCAGCTGTTAATCCAGTGTCACATGATCCTTCAGAAATAATTCTAATATGCTGATTTGATGCTAAAATACCATTTCTTACTATTATCAATGTTGAAAACAGTTGTGCTGCTTAATATTTTTGTGGAAACCATTATACTGTTTCAGGGTACTTGGATGAATAGAAAGTACAGCATTTATTTTAAATGTAAATCTTTTGTAACAATCTAAAAGACTTTACTGTCAATTTTGATCCATTTAATGCATCAAGAGTTCATGACAGTTAATTGTCATACGTACAGGAAACACTCTGTTGCACTATACAATTAAATTTTAAATTCTGTGAATCCTCTAGCAGCCTAAGAGATAAGTTTGTCGTTATCCATGTTGTATTCACATTGTAAAGGCTTGCTGACTAAAAGAATTATTACATATTAAAAAAACATCTTTCCTACTCTGATCTTAAGAACAGTGTATATTGTCCATTACTGAATATTTTTTGCCTCGTGTCTTATTCTAGAGCATGTCTATGAATAAAATGTATGTTCAATTAAACAACAAAAATCTGCAACCTCAAACAATGCGTCTTGAGCAGAAGAATTATAGTTGGTGTGTCAGAAGTATTGTCAGTGTTAAATGACAGCATGCTACAAATGCTTTCGATAAACCTATTTTTTTTAAGTGCAAAATTGCTTGATCTGGTAGATATGTTACTTCATGACTTTATTTTAAACTGTATAGGTGTTTGAGAGGACTATTTTAGGATAGAAAAAGCCAAATTGTCTATTATCATTTGACTAATGGTCTATTAAATCAATAAAAGTTCTGCATGTGACTCATTTTCTCAAGATCTCAACAGACCTTTCAATAATCCCTCTTCATAAACATGATTTTCTATTTCAATATATCATCATACCATCAGGGCCGCATCATCTCTTATGCTTATTGTAGCCTGTCTGTAATATTAACAGGCAGGCTCATTATTGTATTGTATATATTAACACAATCTCTAATACTGGAAAAATGTTTACTAAATCAGCTATGTAAAAATTGAGCTAGGATTTTCTATGATTTTCCAAATGTCACAAAGCTGCATCTACATATCACACATTTATGTCTAGTGCCAAACAAGTTCCCAGAAAATGTAACCAGTGGGAAAGTAAACAAACTTTTATAAATTCTCCCAACAAGTCAGTTCAGGTGAGGCTTGTTTTTCTGTGGTTTCTTCAGCAGCGTAAAGCCCTACTTAACAGATGAACTTATAAAATTAATTTAGGCACACAGAAATGAAAATATGTTTTTGAAAAAGCATGAAACGTGTAGCCTTGAGCAAAAACGGTGTCAGTGGAGAAGCATGGTCACTTAATGGGGGAGCTGTGCATGTGTGTAAGTGTGGCCACAGGGCCAGCCATGCAGCAGACAACTACAGCCTTCACCTGGCTTTGAGAGAAAAATTAAAACATAAATAAGCTAGTTTGTTTCATTTCTTCCCTTATCTTTCCCAGACTAAAGCTTCTTTAAGTGCAGGGCTATTTCCTTCCTTGCAATCGGAAAGAGGTCAAAGGAGAGGTCATGATGTGTCCTATCTTTATCTCTGTTGCCTTTGGAACACAAGCTCCTGTGAACGCACCTTAGCCAGATTTTCTTCCTCCTCCATGTCATGTGCAGCGCTTGCCAATGACTCTTCCTTTTTCTGTAGGCTAGGTATCCATGACGACACGCTCTTCTTCAGGTACTCACGCCCCTCCTGCATAAAGTATGATAAAATAAATTTGAAAGAGCCTCTCCAAATACAAACCTGATTCCAAAAAAGTTGGGACACTGTATACATTGTGAATAAAAACAAAAAATGCAATGATGTGAAAGTTTCAAATTTCGATATTTTATTCAGAATACAACATAGATGACATATCAAATGTTTAAACTGAGAAAATGTATCATTTTAAGGGAAAAATAAGTTGATTTTAAATTTCATGGCATCAACACATCTCAAAAAAGTTGGGACAAGGCCATGTTTCCCACTGTGTGGCATCCCCTCTTCTTTTTATAACAGTCTGCAAACGTCTGGGGACTGAGGAGACAAGTTGCTCAAGTTTAGGAATAGGAATGTTGTCCCATTCTTGTCTAATACAGGCTTCTAGTTGCTCAACTGTCTTAGGTCTTCTTTGTCGCATCTTCCTCTTTATGATGCGCCAAATGTTTTCTATGGGTGAAAGATCTGGACTGCAGGCTGGCCATTTCAGTATCCGGATCCTTCTTCTACGCAGCCATGATGTTGTAATTGATGCAGTATGTGGTCTGGCATTGTCATGTTGGAAAATGCAAGGTCTTCCCTGAAAGAGACGACATCTGGATGGGAGCATATGTTGTTCTAGAACTTGGATATATCTTTCAGCATTGATGGTGCCTTTCCAGATGTGTAAGCTGCCCATGCCACACGCACTCATGCAACCCCATACCATCAGAGATGCAGGCTTCTGAACTGAGCGCTGATAACAACTTGGGTTGTCCTTGTCCTCTTTAGTCCGGATGACATGGCCTCCCAGTTTTCCAAAAAGAACTTCAAATTTTGATTTGTCTGACCACAGAACAGTTTTCCACTTTGCCACAGTCCATTTTAAATGAGCCTTGGCCCAGAGAAAACACCTGTGCTTCTGGATCATGTTTAAATATGGCTTCTTTTTTGACCTATAGAGTTTTAGCCGGCAGCGGTGAATGGCACGGTGGATTGTGTTCACCGACGATGTTTTCTGGAAGTATTCCTGAGCCCATGTTGTGATTTCCACTACAGTAGCATTCCTGTATGTGATGCAGTGCTGTCTAAGGGCCAGAAGATCACGGGCATCCAGTATGGTTTTCCGGCCTTGACCCTTACGCACAGAGATTGTTCCAGATTCTCTGAATCTTTGGATGATATTATGCACTGTAGATGATGATAACTTCAAACTCTTTGCATTTTTTCTCTGAGAAACTCCTTTCTGATATTGCTCCACTATTTTTGGCCGCAGCATTGGGGGAATTGGTGATCCTCTGCCCATCTTGACTTCTGAGAGACACTGCCACTCTGAGAGGCTCTTTTTATACCCAATCATGTTGCCAATTGACCTAATAAGTTGCAAATTGGCCCTCCAGCTGTTCCTTATATGTACATTTAACTTTTCCGGCCTCTTATTGCTACCTGTCCCAACTTTTTTGGAATGTGTAGCTCTTATGAAATCCAAAATGAGCCAATATTTGGCAATTTCAAAATGTCTCACTTTCAACATTTGATATGTTATCTATATTCTATTGTGAATAAAATATAAGTTTCTGAGATTTGTAAATTATTGCATTCCTTTTTCATTCATTTTCATTTTTCATTCAGTGTCCCAACTTTTTTGGAATCGGGTTTGTATTCTGATTGTAAAAATACATGGTACATGCCTCAGGAAGAGGTATAGAATGAGAGTAAGAAAGATGGGATGAGATGAGAGAAACTGGATAGGATTTGAGGAACTAAGAAGAGGAATAGGAAGACAAGAAGTAAGATAGGACAGCAGGAAGCTATATAAGAAATGGGAAGTGGTACAGTGTCAGAGGAAGTGACAGAAAGTAGGATAACAGGTAGTGGTATGAGATAAAATATAGTAGAATATGTTGAGAGGATGCAGGATAGGATGAAAGAAAGTGGGTTAGGGAGAGAGAGAAAGTAAGACAGGCTGACAGGAAGTAATAAAAGGATAAAAGGAAGTGGCAATGTATATGATGCAAAGAAGTAGGAAATAGTTTGGGCAATAACAAGTGGTATAGCATGAGAGGTAGTGGGAAGGGATAAAATAACTCGGAATAGAGGAAATTAGAAAGTATGTAAGGAACTAGGAAGTAGAGTAGTATGCCAACTAGGAAGTAGAATAGGACAACAGGAAATTCTATAAGATGAGGGAAGTGGTATAGGATGAGTGGAAGTAGAAAACATTGAGGAAGCAGGGTAGGATGAAAGGAAATGGGTCAGATTGAGAGAATGTGAGAAAGGAATGAGAGGATGCCTTACAGCATGAGAGGAATTGATACAGGATGAGAGGAAGTAGTACTGTATATGATGGAAAGAAAGTACTTTAGGAAATAGCATGAGCAATAAAAGGTGGTATAAAATGAGAGGAAGAAAGATAAAAAAGATGTAGTAAAGCGTGAGTGGACGTTTCAGAAAGAAGGTTAACAGGTAGTGGTACAAGATGAAAGGAAGGAGGATAGGTTGAGAGTAAGTAGTAAAGGATGAGAGGAAGTAGAATAGATTGAGAGGAAGCAGGATAGGATGAAAGGCAGTTGGTCAGAGTGAGAGAAAGTAAGATAAGATGAGAGGAACTCTTACGGCATTAGAAGTGATAAAGGATGAGAGGAAGTGGTAGGAAATAGCATGAATAAGATGAAGAGGTACAGGATAAGAGAAAGTGGTAAAGGACAAATGGGAACAATATAGGATGAGAAGAAAGAAAACATCATGGAACAAAAAAAATAGGATAGGAGGGGGTAGGAAGCAGAAGAGGATGACAAGAATTAGGATAGGACAACATGACGCTCGGGATATAGGATGAGAGGGAGTGACAGGAAGAGGTGAAAAAGTACAAGCATGAATAAGGTTGAGGTTAGAGCACACAAAGAGACTCAAGTTTATGATTGTTAAGTCAAGTTCTACTGCCAGCTCTCTGAAGGGAAATGGAACCGTCTTCTGAAGTGAAAATACACAGAAATGTTGGAAGCATTTTAAGCTGCACACTGAAGCTCAACTCAAGAGGGTAGCTCAGGATTAGTAGTACTGCTGGTCTTATATCTGTTTGCCCCCTAATGGTTCAGTGAGGAACTGCATCAAAGTGAATGTGTTTGCACTAGCAGTAAATCTGTCCCACAGTGGGTCCTTTTCAATAAGCTTGTTCTATTAATGGCTTATAATTAATTAACTGCGACCTAGCTGCCATCTTTGTCTATTCCTCAAAACAAGCATACATTCCCAAAACTCTCTTACTCCCTTCTCTTGTACACAATTTCTATGTCTCCTTCTCAGAAAAAACATGACTCAGCTCTCTCAGATGCTCTCCACCAACACTAATTATGACTGCATAATGACCCACTGCTCAGAACACTTTTCTTTCTAACAGTGCAGTGAACCAGCGAGACAGTGAGGGAACTCTGGGTAATTCACTTCACAGACGTCCTGCTGTACCTCAGTTTTCTCAATGCTGAACAGGTAGCTGGCCATCAGCTGCAGAGCCTCAGGGTTGTGTTCATCATACTGTAGAGCTTTATCGATGGCCTCTTTGCAGCGGTCAGCAGCGCCCTCCTCCATGCTGTCAAACAATAAAATAGATATAAGGCTATTTAAAGCACATAAAATCGTTCAGTGTTATTATAGTAACACTATGGTTATTATAGTTTAATATAGTTAAAACTAATGTTTATGTGCATTTTTTGCAAATGTTTTTACAAAGAAATTATGATCAAACAATAACTTTGACACACTTTAACTTACGTTTATTTAAAAAGGGTAGCAGGATAGGACGAGAGGAAGTGACAAAGAATAAGGATAGAATAGGACAATAGGTAAAGATATAAGGTGAGAGGAAGTAGTGTAGGTTGAGAGGAAGCAGTACAAGATAAAAGGAAGCAGGGTATGAGACAAAATGGTGTAGGATAAAAGGAAGTAGGTCAGGATGAGAGAAAGTGGTATATGATAAGAGAACATAGAATAAGATAAGAGAAAGCAAGGATGAATGAGAGGAAATAGGAAGCAGTATATATTAGGAGGAAGTAGGATGAGATGGGAGTATAGTAGAAGTATAGTAAAATATAGGAGTATAAGAGAATACAAGAAAGTATAGTAGAAAGTAGACTATTGTAAGAGGAAAATAATCAAGCCAAGACGAAAGGAGGTAAAAAAAAACAAAAAACAAATACCAGTGAACAGGTGACAGGGTCATGGCCGCCAAGGCTCATTGATGCACGTGGGGAGTCAAGACTGGCCTGTGTGGTCCGATCAAACAGACGAGCTACTGTAGCTCAAATTGCTCATGAAGTTAATGCTGGTTCTGATAGAAAGGTGTCAATACACAGTGCATCGCCATTTGTTGCGTATGGGGCTGCATAGCCACAGACCAGTCAGGGTGCCCATGCTGACCCCTGTCCTCCGCCGAAAGCGCCAACAATGGGCATGTGAGCATCAGAACTGGACCACAGAGCAATGGAAGAAGATGGCCTGGTCTAATGAATCACGTTTTCTTTTACATCACGTGGATGGCCGGGTGCATGTGTGTCGCTTACCTGGGGAACACATGGCACCAGGATGCACTATGGGAAGAAGGCAGGCCGGCGGAAGCAGTGTGATGCTTTGGGCAATTTTCTGCAGGGAAATTTTGGGTCCTGCCATCCATGTGGATGTTACTTTGACAAGTACCACCTACCTAAGCATTGTTGCAGACATTGCACACCCTTTCATGGAAACGGTATTCCCTGGTGGCTTTGGCCTCCTTCAGCAGGATTATGCACCCTGCCACAAAGCAAAAATGGTTCAGGAATGTTTTGAGGAGCACAACAATGAGTTTGAGGTGTTGACTTGGCCTCCAAATTCCCCAGATCTCAATCCAATCGAGCATCTGTGAGATGTGCTGAACAAACAAGTCCGATCCATGGAGGCCCCACCTCACAACTTATAGGATTTAAAAGATCTGCTGCTAACATCTTGGTGCCAGATACCACAGCACACCTTCAGGGGTCTAGTGGAGTCCATGCCTTGATGGGTCAGGGCTGTATACAGGTGCTGGTCATATAATTAGAATATCATCAAAAAACTTTACTTACATTTTATTTTACTTACAACTTTACAAACTTCATTACACACAGACTGATATATTTCAAATGTTTATTTCTTTTAATTGTGATGATTATAACTGACAACTAAGGAAAATCCCAAATTCAGTATCTCAGAAAATTAGAATATTGTGAAAAGGTTGAAAATATTGTGAAAAGACACCTGGTGCCACACTCTAATCAGATAATTCACTCAAAACACCTGCAAAGGCCTTTAAATGGTCTCTCAGTCTAGTTCTGTAGGCTACACAATCATGGGGAAGACTGCTGATTTGACAGTTGTCCAAAAGACGACCACTGACACCTTGCACAAGGAGGGCAAGACACAAAAGGTCATTGCAAAAGAGGCTGGCTGTTCACAGAGCTCTGTGTCCAAGCACATTAACAGAGAGGCGAAGGAAAGGAAAAGACGTGGTAGAAAAAAAGTGTACAAGCAATAGGGATAACCGCACCCTGGAGAGGATTGTGAAACAAAACCCATTCAAAAATGTGGGTGAGATTCACAAAGAGTGAACTGCAGCTGGAGTCAGAGCTTCAAGAACCACTGCGCACAGACGTATGCAAGACATGGGTTTCAACTGTCGCATTCTTTGTGTCAAGCCACTCTTGAACAACAGACAGTGTCAGAAGCATCTCGCCTGGGCTAAAGACAAAAAGGACTGGACTGCTGCTGAGTTATGTTCTCTGATTAAAAGTAAATTTTGCATTTCCTTTTGGAAATCAGGGTCCCAGAGTCTGGAGGAAGAGAGGAGAGGCACACAATCCATGGTGCTTGAGGTCCAGTGTAAAGTTTCCACAGTCAGTGATGGTTTGGGGTGCCATGTCATCTGCTGGTGTTGGTCCACTGTTTTTTCTGAGGTCCAATGTCAACACAGCCGTATACAAGGAAGTTTTAGAGCACTTCATGCTTCCTGCTGCTGACCAACTTTATGGAGATGCAGATTTTATTTTCCAACAGGACTTGGCACCTGCACACAGTGCCAAAGCAACCAGTACCTGGTTTAAGGACCATGGTATCCCTGTTCTTAATTGGCCAGCAAACTCGCCTGACCTTAACCCCATTGAAACTCTATGGGGTATTGTGAAGAGGAAGATGCGATATGCCAGACCCAACAATGCAGAAGAGCTGAAGGCCACTATCAGAGCATCCTGGGCTCTCATAACACCTGAGCAATGCCACAGACTGATCGACTCCATGCCACGCCGCATTGCTGCAGTAATTCAGGCAAAAGGAGCCCCAACTAAGTATTGAGTGCTGCACATGCTCATACTTTTCATGTTCATACTTTTCAGTTGGCCAAGATTTCTAAAAATCCTTTCTTTGTATTGGTCTTAAGTAATATTCTAATTTTCTGAGATACTGAATTTGTGATTTTCCTTAGTTGTCAGTTATAATCATCAAAATTAAAAGAAATAAACATTTGAAATATATCAGTCTGTGTGTAATGAATGAATATACTATACAAGTTTCACTTTTTAAATGGAATTAGTGAAATAAATCAACTTTTTGGTGATATTCTAATTATATGACCAGCACCTGTATGTATGTGTATATACACTCACCTAAAGGATTATTAGTAACACCTGTTCAATTTCTCATTAATGCAATTATCTAATCAACCAATCACATGGCAGTTGCTTCAATGCATTTAGGGTTGTGGTCCTGGTCAAGACAATCTCCTGAACTCCAAACTGAATGTCAGAATGGGAAAGAAAGGTGATTTAAGCAATTTTGAGCGTGGCATGGTTGTTGGTGCCAGACGGGCCGGTCTGAGTATTTCACAATCTGTTCAGTTACTGGCATTTTCACGCACAACCATTTCTAGGGTTTACAAAGAATGGTGTGGAAAGGGAAAAACATCCATTATGCGGCAGTCCTGTGGGCGAAAATGCCTTGTTGATGCTAGAGGTCAGAGGAGAATGGGCTGACTGATTCAAGCTGATAGAAGAGCAACTTTGACTGAAATAACCACTCGTTACAACCGAAGCCACAACACGCACAACCTTGAGGCGGATGGGCTACAACAGCAGAAGACCCCACCGGGTACCACTCATCTCCACTACAAATAGGAAAAAGAGGCTACAATTTGCACGAGCTCACCAAAATTGGACAGTTGAAGACTGGAAAAATGTTGCCTGGTCTGATGAGTCTCGATTTCTGTTGAGACATTCAGATGGTAGAGTCAGAATTTGGCATAAACAGAATGAGAACATGGATCCATCATGCCTTGTTACCACTGTGCAGGCTGGTGGTGGTGGTGTAATGGTGTGGGGGATGTTTTCTTGGCACACTTTAGGCCCCTTAGTGCCATTTGGGCATTGTTTAAATGCCACGGCCTACCTGAGCATTGTTTCTGACCATGTCCATCCCTTTATGACCACCATGTACCCATTCTCTGATGGCTACTTCCAGCAGGATAATGCACCATGTCACAAAGCTCGAATCATTTCAAATTGGTTTCTTGAACATGACAATGAGTTCACTGTACTAAAATGGCCCCCACAGTCACCAGATCTCAACCCAATAGAGCATCTTTGGGATGTGATGGAACGGGAGCTTCATGCCCTGGATTAATGCAGTTCTGAAGGCAAAAGGGGGTCAAACACAGTATTAGTATGGTGTTCCTAATAATCCTTTAGGTGAGAGTGTGTGAACACTTTCACGCAGAAATGAGGATCATTAAAACTGTATGTTCACACTCAATTTCTGAACCAACTAAAATAAAATACACACACGCATAGGAATTGCAATTATTTTTAAAACATTTCAGAGTAACAAACATTGTGTCTTGTAGCTTGATCTGGGTACAATGTCTGCAAAAAAAAAAAAAGTTTGACCAATAATTGAACTAAACCGGAGTTTCCACAGCACCCAAGGACATTCACACTACTGAAGAAAATATTATTTGTTAGCACACACGCTTTCCTGCTCTTGATTTTCCAGTTAACGCCTGCAGCAAACATTTCCCAAAACAACAAACCCCCGATACACACATACAACCATACAGTACATCAAGAGGAAAGGCACAGAGACATACTATACTTTGCTAGAGGCTGCTGCTGTACCTTCATAATGCACATCGATGTGTGAAATGGTATGGTGCTTACATATAGTCAATAAACCTGACCTTTCCCTGATGCTCTGAATTTCAATCTCAGGGTTTGAATGAAGTCACGCTATGCCAAGATCCTCGGCAATCAACACTAAGCGCGACTCCAATCCAAATCTACATTTCATCTCTCTCCTACTATTACTCCCATCCTGAATTCCCAACCCTCTCCCTCTCTCTATCCCTCTATCAACCAGTCTGTGATTAGATCTTTTCTGCAGGCCTCAGAGCAGATGGGCTCCTATCGTTGAAGTTGAAGTTGAAGTTTATTCGTCATTACACATGTACAAGTACAGTATAACGAAATGAAGTTTGGAGCAAGCCTCCGGCCGCAGCCGATTATTCAGATCTCTCCAGAAATACAAGAATGCAATTTAGCAAGCATTACATAGCAAACACAACAAAACATAAACATAAACATAAACATGACACAGTACACGTGGTCACGTGATGGGATTTTTGTATGGAGTGGGAGAGGAGATAGATAAACAGATACATAGATACATTATCTGTAGTGTCCCAGGTGTGTGTGTGTGTGCGCGTACATGTCATATGTCATCAGGTACAGAAAGCCAAAAAGGTTGAGAAATGAAAAGAGTGAGAAAGGCCAGAGCAAAGAAAGGTTGGTAGAAGTTGAATAAAAGCCAGCATACATCTGTGTAAAAAAGAAAAGATATTTACCAGAGATCTGTGAAGAAGATCTCAGCGATGGAACAGAAGGCCACAGACACCTCCTTCATTGTGACAGCCTTCTCAGAGGGGAATGCGCCTGCTCCAAATGCACTAGCCTATCAGAACATGACAATGAGTTAAAATATAATTCACTCATGAATTCATAATTTTATTCCAAACCTGTATACTGTTATTTTTTACATGGAATACAATAACAAGTTTTGTTCACTAGCTCACAGATTTGTGCTAGATTCCTATATGATAATGAACAGACCAAATTTTCTTCATCTCCGCTGAGGCTCTCAAAATAAATATGGCACGTTCATCAAACAAAGCTATCTTATGGCTTCAGAAGGCTTGGAATATATAGCACAGTTTTATAATGTTTTCAAATGATAATATGAATTATTAAGTTCATATGAATTAATAATATTAATACACTATAATAATAATATGCATTTTGATTCTTCTTTTGGGGTTGGATTACCTATCCCTTTATAAACAATCAATATCGCACAAGATATTCACAGTCAGCTATTATCATATATGCACATTTTCAAATGTCTGATAAATGACTGAAATAAAAATATAGAATATCACCCGACAGCAGTGATTCTCAACCAAGGCACCAAGCCGAATAGGGGCAACAGGATGGCTTAGAATAATTTAAATTAATAATTTATTATTAATACAATTTATAATATTTTTAATATATTAAAATAATCGTACTTCAAAAAAAAAATGCTGCAACATACTAGAAATATAATAAAAATTTTTAATATTAATTAATATTAAAGGTTTACGTCAGCCAAAAATTCTGTCATCATTTACTCCAAATCTGTATAAATGTATTTGTTCTGCTGAACACAAAGAAAGATATTTTGAGGAATGTTTGTAACCAAGCAGTTTTGGGACACCATTGACTTCCAAAGTAGGAAACAAAAATACTATGGAAGTCAATGGTGCCCTGCAACTGTTTGGTTACAAACATTCCTCAAAATATCTTTCTTTGTGTTCAGCAGAACAAATACATTTATACAGGTTTGGAACAACTTCAGGGCAAGTAAATGATGACAGAATTTTCATTTTTGGGTTAACCATTCCTTTAACACCCTCAGTTTCTTTGAAAATGAAAACACAGAGGTTTGTCATAAGTACAGAAGAAATACCTTATATGGGACACTTTTGAATATTGTGTTGAACAATGGGAGTCAAACAGATTGAGAAGCACTGCCTGCCCTACAGGTCTTCACTGTTTGTCTGCTTAAGTTTTACTGCCCTCTAGCGCTAAAATACTGAACTGCACATTTAACACTGAAGAAATCCAATAGCTTTCTTTTGACCAATCATTTAGACCACTGAGGATGTATGTCCCAACCATGGGGCCCCAAAGCTCAGAGCATTATTCACAGCATCTAAATCCAATACACAGTAATGTATGCACGACAGGAACAGCTTGTGTGGTCATTTCAATTGATTGCGGTTTGCTTTGATGTAAAACAATGTCTGTGACCAACTGGTTTTCAATAGCTCTCCACCTACAGAAACAACACACTGTCCTTCTACATATTCTATTTACCTGCCCTGCATAAACAGACACAAACGCCACACAAATGACTAAATGCTTCCTGCTATTATGTCAGTGCTAATTCTGTGCCTCCCAGAAAGCACTACTCTGATTCAGCAACTAACTTAATCAATGCAAAGAAAGTGCTGTCCACTTGGAAAGCACACCATAATGATGGAATGCATCCATTATACATTAGCTAAAGCTCTGAGAGTTCAAAACAAAATAGCAATTCCTTTGTGTCTTAGAGAGTAAAATTCATTCCAGTCACTCTCATTTCAGGGATCTGTGGGACATTAAAACACATACAATCACATCTTCTGTTAACCTGCTACAACTGTACGCATACTGTGTTGTCTTAAAAATATATGTGGTTTATTCTTGCTATGACTCACTGACTCATCTTAGTACTTGTATCTATTATATTTACTCAACTAGAACTCCAGACCAGCACTTTAGGTTTACCCTTAGTATTTCACTTGTTGTATTAGGTATCTGCTCTACTGTAGGTCATTTCAAAATATAAGGATACACCGGGGCTAGTTTACACACGGTTTACTCTTCCAGTAAATCTTTCTCAGGGTGGGTTCATTTCTCAGCGCCAATTTCTGAATAGGCACCATAAGAATTAGTTGTTTGAAATGAACATACAAATCTGCTATTGAAAATATGTACTTGTATAATTGGATACACTGAGTCGAAATACACAAAATACTCGTTTACAAACATAGAGTATAGCCCTGGAGACAACTTCCCTATGTGAAAATTATCCCTAGTCTCATTTGCATCTGACTTGTATTCACCTGCAATTTCATTTGGAAAGAAAGCATTGGCTAATATCATGTACACTACTGTACAAAAGTTAAACTTTGGGGTTGGTAGGCTGTTTTAATGTTTTGAAAGAAGTCTCCTATGCTAACCAAGGTTACATTTACTTTATCAGAAAATACAGATAAAACAGTAATATACTGAAATGTTATTACCATTTAAAATAATGTTTTTCTATTTAAATATATTTTAAAATGTAATTTATTCATGTGAAGCTTAATTTTCAGCATCATTACTCATGGTCACATGATCCTTCAAAAATCATCATAATAAGCTGATTTGTTGCTCAAGAAACATGTCTTATGTCTTTTTTTTTATTTTAATTTAATAACTTTTTTAAGGAGTCTTTGATGAATGGAAATCGAAATAACAGAATTTTTTTTTAACAATGTGTTTACCGTCAAAGTCTTTACTGTCACTTTTTATCTAACGCAGAACACCTGGATAACCGCCAAACTCCTGGATCTCTGCCTGAATCCTTCTCTCTGCCACTGGATTGAGGACTTCCTCACTGGCAGGCCTCAGGTGGTGAGAGTAGGCCAGTCCACCTCCTCCTCCATCACCCTGAGTGTGGGAGCTCCACAGGGCTGTGTCCTGAGTCCCCTGCTCTACTCTCTCTACACACATGACTGTTTGTCCACACACAGCTCCACCTCTACCATCAAATTTGCTGATGATACTGTTGTCCTGGGCCTCATTTCCAACAACAATGAGACAGCATACTTGGACGAGGTGGAGCATCTAACATCATGGTGCCAGGACAACTGTCTCTCTCTGAATGTTGGCAAGACCAAAGAAATGTTTGTGGACTTCAGGAAGAGACAGCAACGGACATACTCCCCCCTCATGATCAGCGGGTCACCAGTAGAGAGAGTGAGCAGCTTCAAGTACCTGGGTGTAAACATCTCAGAGGACCTGACCTGGACTGCTCACATTCAGACACAGGTGAAAAAAGCCAGGCAAAGACTGTACCACCTGTGCCAGCTGAGGAAATTCAGGGTTTCACCAGCTATCCTGAAAACTTTCTATTTAGGGGCGATAGAAAGTGTTTTAACTCAGTGCATCACAGCGTGGTATGGGAACAGCACCAGTCATGACCGCAAAGCCCTGCAAAGAGTAGTGCGCTTATCCGAGCGTATCTCAGGGTCAGCTCTCCCGTCTCTGCAGGACGTCTACACCAAACGCTGCAAAGGTAGAGCTACTAAGATCATCAAGGACTCGAATCACCTTGCAAACCCTCATTTCACGCTGCTGCCATCTGGTAAGCGCTTCCGAAGCCTGATGGCCAAAACTGAGAGACTCAGGAGGAGCTTCTTCCCCCAGGCCATCAGACTCCTGAACTCAGTCACTTAACACCACGTGACTTCACTTCAGGATAAACATACTGACATTGCACTGCACTTTCTGTTCTCGTTGTTACTGTGTAACAACCTGTTATAAACCTGTTTGCACATCATACTTTGTACATTTCTGTTAACCACATATTTATAAGTCTACAGTTTACTCACTGCACAGTTTATTTCACTTATTTTATTCCACTTCTTTATTTTTTATTTTTTCTACTTGACTTGATTTATTTATAATTCTACTGCTTCCACTGCACGCTGCTTTGCCTCCTCCCCAGCTCCTCCTTAAACTTGTGTATAACTTAATATTTAACTTAATCAGTGTGATTCTGTTGTCATTGATGCATGCTCTGTTCTCAGTGGGGGGATTTTAAACCTCCCAGTTTAAAAAAATGTGAGTTTGTCCCCAGAAGCTGCTGCTGTTCCCTGTCTTGCCTTTTCATGGATCTCATGATAAGGACAGGGATTTAGAACAGAGCCCTATCGCCAAATGTAAATTTAGCAAAATATGCCAATAAAAAGCTGGCTAAAAGTTTGTCTATGGTGTTTTTGACTTAAGTGGACCTGATTGAAGTGTTAACTTCTTTCAAAAAAATATTACTAATCTCAAACTTTTGAAAGATAGTGTATATAAATGTGTAAATTAAACAATCAAGTCAAAAATGCATGAACTGTGTATCAGCATTGTCTTGCCTCATTGGTGTGTTTGTCCATGGTGTTGAGCATGACCTCAGTTCCTTTACTGAAGTACTGTACAGCCTCCATGCCCGTGTGAATCTGCCCCAGGTACATGTACTTACTGTGGCCTTCCTCTGGACTGAGCTCCACTGCCTTCAGATAAACGCACACTGCTGTCAAGGACTGTAACAAACAAATATGCTCACACTCTCTTTAACAAAAGGAAAAACAAGACTAGAAGCTTCATGTGGAAATTACAGGTTACATATGCATGACAGCTTTTATTGTGGTAGCAAATTATGTGTAAAGGATATCTGTTTAGCTTTCTCTACATCTCCCAGCTCAGCGCAGATGTTCCCCAGCATGTCCAGGATGGTCAGGTTAGTTGGTTCAATATCCAGCGCTCGCTGACAGTACAGCCTGGCCATGTCAAAGTCAAAGTTGTCTATACTCTCTTCAGTCTGAGAGGGACGGAGAAAGTACACTAGTGAAATCTGAAAACAAGATATAATATTTCATGTTTTTAAAATATCCATTATATGGCAACATATTACCTTTTCCAACAATTGATCAACAGTGTATTTTTCAGCGGTTTTCTTTTTGGCCCTTTCCTGCATCTTTGCTTTCATTCTTTCCTGTGGTGACATCAAGGCACCTGAGCAAAAAAAAAAAATAGTTGATTAACCTCCAAATCAAAACTTTTGAGGGCAGGATATGGCCACACAATTAGTTTCATGTGAATAAGTCTAGATTAAGTACAGTTATTCTTCCAAAAATAATAATAAATAAATCACAATAAACGCCACATGGCACATAAACACATTGCAGTGTCATGTTTACATGGAACCGTTATAGTCAAAACAAGCAGCGGTAACTATAAGTGTCCAGTCTATAGCAAGAAAATGGTTTAATTGATGTGGGATTTTAAATAATATGTATTAAAGTCATACATTTCGTGAATTAACAGGAATGCCAGATAGTTTAACATTACAGATCGCTAAACCTGACATACCTCCATTTGGGTTGGTGTCTTTTCTTTTAGCTTTGTTTTTCTTTTTAGATTTTGCTTGTCCGCCCATTGTTGTGAGATAAAACCTGTGTATTTATGTTACTTTATATGTAGAGGAAAATACTTCTCCACTTTGACGTGCGTTCACTTGCCTGCGTGAAAGTACGCATGGGCTACAACGTGAATCACATGGACTGACTTCCTGTTAGTCTTTAACAAAATAAAAGTCTCCAATGATTTCTGAAGCGTCTGTCGCTGAAGCTCAGATGTTTCGTTTGATTTTGTTTCCGACGAAACTCATTCTCTTCTCAATGCACATTTCAGCATAAAACGGGCCACATTACTAAAATGAGAAATAACAAGTTTAGAAAATAATAGGTGAGGTATGTTTAAGGTATGTTGACTGGATTTAATATTAAATGTAAATAACAGCAAATGTTTTGATAATTTCAAATTAAATAACTAAATATTTGGTGTAATATTTATATGATTTATATTATAACATAATTATTTGTATGTTCAAAAAAGTTTACACACGTTTTTGAAAGGGTGAAAAATTGCACCACGTCAAAAAAAAAAAAAAAAAAAAAAGTTATTAAAATGACCACCAGCATTTCTTACTTATTAACTATTTTATTGCTAATGTATGCACATAAATTAATCCTATAGTAGTTACCCTAAAGCAACATGATGCCAGAGGTTATATGTAAATATCCAGTGTTTATGTATATTTACAATGTATAGGTGGTATATATTATCTGTGGGGGTCCGAAAATTATTTAATTCTACATTATTTTCGGACCATCTATTATTCACTGCACATTTTGTAGGTTTAGAAGGTAACACTGTCGGCAATAAATCACTATAGCCTCTATGGGTATACTCCTACTTCACTGTTGGTATTTTAAGAATTTATGACTGCCTAATCTCTTTCTTACATAACATTGCTTAGTCAAGATTACTGTATATTCAAACTCAGCCTCCGTATTGTAGGCGGGCAACACACGGTGTCACAGCGTTGCCGTGTGATTGATGGACGGAACAGCCAATAAAATCTTTCTCTCGCTCGACGTCACCAGAACCTTCTCGATTTGAACCAATCTCTCACAAGTCGAACTTGAGGTGGAGGCACGTAGTAAATAAACTGAATGGGTGATAGAGCATTCTGCAGTTACCACAGCGAGCAGTTTACATTGAAATCCTCAGTATTTTCTCTGGGTGTTGTCGATTGGAGTTCACAGCCGTTGGCTACTCTTAAAATAGGCTGTCGGAGGAACGAACTAACGTTAAACGTTTGGTTTTTGACGTTTAGGTAATGTAGCAAGCCTCAGACCGTATGGTGAGTGAGTTACTTCAGTGAGGGCATACCAGGCCTGTCCAGTTAAACAGATAGAACAGAAACCTTGAATTAAGGAAGCGAATACTGGTTAAGACGTAAGATAACATTCATTTCAGACACAAATTAAACCCTTATGAGGTTAACAGGGCTGTTGTGGTGTGCTGTCGTTAGAGGCTGCGTATTTAAAATCTAACGTTCTTTCACGTTTTTGGCGCGAGCGTTCTTGTCATTCGTCGCTCGCGGGACAGCTTACGCACCAGAGCGCATCAGTGGCCAATGACACCTGCTCACCAAAGCAAAATCTTTCAGATTCAGCGGAATACAAACACAGGCCAGGACGAGTGCGCTAGCCACGTCGCGTGTACTACAGTGGCTAGCTGTCACAAGGATCTCCATTGGTCTTGATGCTTGGTTTGAGTTAATATCAACGAAGATCAAGAGCAGACATGTCAGATACGAGCAAAGAAGTGGTAGATCTGGTGTGGGGCAGACCCACCGGCGGAGAAGTGCCTGCATCCCTCTTCCGCAGGTGGTCTCAAGGTAAGCGATCGAGAGCTATCGATGCTTTAAAGGCAGGAACACACCACACGACTTTCAGTAAAAAACTGATTTTAATACACAAGGCGTCATACACATGCCGACATTGTAAAAGCTTATATAGTAAAACAGCATCATACAGTAAACTACTGAGGATCATACTTATCCAGGCTTTTCTAGTTTGTCCGGATGGAATCATAGTCTGAAGGCAAAATAAAAAATCTGAGCAAAAGTCATGTTGTGCAATCCAGACTTAATGCTGACTCAAATGTTGGCAGTTGAAGCTCATTTTCAAGGATATACATCCATTACTTGTGATGTAAAAATTCCGCAGTGGTCAGCAAAGAAGTGGACTGCCAAGTCCACACCTGACTGCCTGCCCAGTTGAATTGTGATGAATTGCTTAATTGAGACTTGTGACACTGACTAAGTTTTGTTTCCACTGCATTTCTTTCTACAGGCTTTGTGTTCAGTGAGACTGAGCGCTCTGCCCTGGAGCAGTTTGAAGGTGGACCTTGTGCTGTCATTGCACCTGTACAGGTATTCACTTTTCTCTCAAGCCTTGTTATTTCTATCCATAGGTTATGATGATGTTCAATAATGAATTATGTCTACACACATGGCTTTGTATAGTCCAAACATAACTTTATTGTAGTGATGTAGTATACAGGTTGGTGACAGATAATTTTTTTTAAAAATCTGAGGGAACTCCAACCATGCTGAGCTATATACTGTTTAAAAGCATGTCGATCATTCAGTTGATTAAAAACATCCTTCAAAAAACACTTTTATTAGACACACATGCCTAGGGGTGATTTTGAACTAACATCTTACAGCACTCACCACTGCTATCATCAAAACACTAAATGAAGGAATATATTTTGGAAGAATGGATTTCCATCATGCCAGAGTAGAATTTCAGAATAAAAACTATGCCAGGGTGCAGTGATACTGTTCTGCCAGCACATGTTTACCTTATTAAGAGACTTTTGTCCTGATTTGTCCCAACACTAGTTGCCAAAAGTCAGAGCCAGTAAGTTGAAAAGTGTATGATGCCTTTTGTTACCGTATATTCCAGCCTTTAGTCTTGCACTGACAGTCCATTTCTATCACAAATGCTGCTTGATTTGCGTATGATGTCCTACCCTATTCTCAAACTCTATGGGCCTCATTCATTAAAACACGAGCAGATTTTTTTGTGTAAATGTACTGATGTACATTTTAAGATTCATCATTGTTAGGTGTTTTTACGCCTGCACCATATCACGTGTAAATGGTGTGTAAAAACATTCAAACGTTCTATGTTTCTATGGGTTTTTTTATTTTTTATTTTTTTTTACTGATGACACTGCATTATTTTCAAGTCCTTTTTTATTTTTACTATTCATACTATTCAACTTTGGGTAAAACCATAAACTGTAAAAAAAAAAAAATGAACATAGTGTCCGTGACATCACCCATAGGTTTCCGAAGACCATTTTTGAAGCCTAAAGTTTGCCAGCTCAGCTGGAAAAACGCTGTGCCTCTAAAGTGTTCAAGCACCACCAGCTGGCTGTTTTCAGAAGAACGCCTGTCTAAAAGATGTAATATTCGTTAGTCATATGGTGAGTTAGTTTCTTTAGCATTTATGCAATATACTGGAGCCAAACCTGAGAAGATTCCAAGGCGTTCCTGGACACGTAATTTACGTAGTTGTAATTTATAGGTGGGGATTATGCTAATTGTGAATGAGCATGTATGCGCACCATTTTTACAAATGATTGGAATTCCCTAATTTACACACTTTTAACTATCAAATCGGATGTTTACAAAGTGTTCGTGAATCCGGATGAGGAGAGTTTTCGGGAAGGTCTGTTTTACACACAAATTACTTGTATATTTCATGAATATTTAATATTTAAAAGTTCATGAATGGGGCCCTATTTTTGTAACATTGTGGTGCAGTTACTGAAACATAAATATGTTGACATGCTATTTTGTGGGATTGTTCCTTTTTGCTGGTTTAGTGGAGCCCTAATGATTTATGTGTTTTGTTTGTTATTCCTCAGGCTTTCCTTTTGAAGAACGTTCTGTTTAACACTGAAGGCTCAAACTGGAAAGATATCTCAGGTTTGCTGTGCATTATTTTAAAGAGAATTCCACCTTGTTTCCACTTTTGGGTACTAAATAACACCCAGACCAGGCACTTGTGAGCATCTCAAACTGTGTTTAGGATAGACTGGCCATCTTAACCTACTCCAAATCCTGTGTCAGGTTCTGAACACAAGTCATTGTAGTGTATTCTTTTCTTGGATTAAAAAGAGCATGTAATAAAAAGTGGCCTAATAAACATGAACAATAAACATAATATGACTTTTGTTGCAATATGCCAATAGTTGCTTCTTTTTATTGGATTCTGCTTGATATAAGTTATTATGCAGGCTACACAAAAGACACTATAATTTTATTTATATAGGGCCTTTTGACTGCATTTTGGAAATAGGATGGCATAAAAGCACAAGACATCATCCTGAATCTTATTACAGGCACATATCTGTATTGCAGTCTGTGCCTAAAAGTGGAGAAAATGGTAATTCACTACAACGTCTTTATAAATATTTATAGATCACTTTCAAAGGAAGAATCGTTGTGTGAGACTGTCCTTTTGTTTTATAGCTAGAGCAGTTGTTTTTTTTGTTTTTTTTACTCCTGTCGTCGTCTCACTCCTTTGTGTTGATCATATTTGACATCCTTAGCTGTTGCTCTCGTTGCTATGTTGTTTACATTTGGTATCCTGCTTGGAATGCTGCTTGCCTTGTCATAAATGAAGAAAAGAACAGTCATATCCTAGTAAATTACACTTTCATTTTCAGGTTTGTCCAATATTTTTGGCTGACACAGTTTATAGAGAGAAGCAGCGCTCGACAATAAGGACTGCCCGATGGCCCAGAGACGGCGTAAGCAATGCTCGGGACAGTTGACCGAAACGGGCCAGTGCTTCGTTGTCACTAAAGTTTATCATTTGCACGTTTTTAAAGGGGTCATGAATTGAGAAATCAACTTTCCCTTTTGATATATAAAAGATCATGGTAATATAAGAATATCCTGTAAGTTTCAGAGCTGAAAACTTCCTTGTTAGTCAAATAAAAGTTTTTATTGACACCAGGCCCAGCAAACGATCGATCTCAGAATATGCCAGGTTGTGACATGTGTGAGTGTGGTGAAACAACGCCTCAACATAAGATGAACAACGCCTGATTCTGTAGCCCCGCCCACCGACTCTTGCCACTGACATGACATAGGCCTACATAGAGCTAAACCGGATTCGGATTCCAATATTATGAGTGAACTTTTAATATTACTATTTTTAATGAATATCCAGCTTGCGTGGGGAAGACATTGTGCGTTTGTTCCTTCATTTCTGATCACAGATTCATTTGTAAACAATAGACTTGATTTGCAGACAGGATGAGATTACATGAATGAATGAAGCAACACACTAATGTGAGTGTAAACATTTTTTTTTGGTTTAATATGTGATAGTATTGCATTGTTACAGGTCGGTTGATATAGATCCATTGATTATGTGTACGTGTCTAACAGAACATACCTTAGCATGCTGTCAAAGGCGAGTTCGTTTGAGGTGTTATTCGGGATCAGACTCGGACATGTATGGACCAGGGCTATGTGTTTTCAGACGGGCTACCAAAACATAAGCCCGGCCTTCCGACGGGCTATCTTAAATAGTGAAATAACATTCCTTTCTTGATGTGTATCAAGAAAGGAATGTTGGCATTGTTCACTCTCTTGATTTGATGTTTGAAGGAAAAATACAATTGCGGAAGTTTTGATCATGCTCTTTGCAACGTAGGCTACTTTGTGTGTGTGTGTGTGTGTGTGTGTGTGTGTGTGTGTGTGTGTGTGTGTGTGTGTGTGTGTGTGTGTGTGTGTGTGTGTGTGTGTGTGTGTGTGAGAGAGATGCACGGTTCACGCTTATATCCAAAGATCAGGCGGGCCAAGTAATAAAAAATAACATTCCAATCAATCGCGGGTGGATGAGAGATAAATCATTGTGTTTGTTTGATAAAGACGTTTTGCAAGCACTGTGGGCAGTTAATTCGGTTACTGTTTCTCCACACTCTTTCAAAACAATTCCCACATGTAGTACTGACAGGGGAGCTGGAGCTCATTATAATATGCAAATCCTAGCCGTGGGCGTTTACTTTCAAGTCTTCAGTACGGCACGCCCATTAAAACCACGCGTGCAGGAGAGAGCCTCAAAACCAGGATAGAAAATAGCCTATTACTTATTCATTATGATGTTTTTGAATGTAAAAACCACACGAACGTCATAAGTTGACCTCAGACAACAGTATAAAAAAATAAAAAAGACAGTTCATGACACCTTTAAGCCTTGCCAGTTTAAATATTAGAGCGCAAGAAGACGCAAAAGAGCACTCAATTCAATATTTGTGCACAAAGTTTCATACACAGAAAGCCACCTCTCAGACAGCGTGTGAATGCTGAATTGAGTCGTCTTGTGCTCGAACAGACATATTCACACAAAATTGGCGAGTATCCTCAAAAACAGTCGGTTATGTCTTAAGTAAATGTAAACGGTTGAGAAATAAAACGCGTGTACCAGTATATTGGATCTGTGCAGCTCTTAAAGTGACAGCAGCTTAGTAAAGCACTGTTTATTTCAGTTCTATGTATTGTATTTTATTTCTAGACCGTAAGCATAACAGAAGTGAACAATTGATCTTGAATTAAAGACTTAAGACTCCAGCACTGATATTTATTTGACCCCACGGTCTCATGGACTTAACGGACACGCACATTGTAACAGGCAGCGATTGTAAGTCCACAAGACCAAAAGTGCATATGAAGTGTGCCATTTGGGACAGGTCCTTTAATGCAGCTTAAAAATCGAATGCATAGCTTGATGTATGTGCTGTAAACCCCTACAGACGAAGAGCAGCGGACGGTCCTGTGCTCCACCCTCAGTGAGATCCTGGAGTCGGCCTGCCTCAATAAGACACGGGCATTTCACCTGGCTACCTGGCCTCGTGCTAAAACCACAGACAGCAGTGACATCACAGACAGCCACCCAGAGCCTGAGTCCAGTCAACCTACTGACACACCAAGTAAGAGGATTTGTAACAGTCAGTCTGGATGTTGTACAGATACTGAAAAAGACCAGTGTTTGAATAATACCTAACAATGATCCATAATGTTTGGTATATTTTAACTCCCCTTTGACCGTGAATTCATAAATTAGATGACTCGACAGCATACTAGTCTAAACTTGCTGAGACGTGTATTCTCATTAACGCTAAATTATCTTGCAGAGAATTTCTGTAGACTGTTGTGTCTTGTTAAATGCGTTTGTGTTTTTGCATGGTGTGTGTTTAGCTGCTTTGGCTGCTGAGGAGCTTGGCTTTGAGAGGTTTCACAGCGTCATACAGTAAGTGCACAAACTCTCTTCACACAGCGTCACTTTTGTTTCTTTTTGCTCATGTTGTCACGGGTTTACCCCTTTCTTCTGGTTGTGCTACAAATATACAAATCAGATATACAGATAATATACAGATTACTTCAGTGGTGCGGAAGTAACTAAATTTAAAAAGAAATCGGGCTCAGCTTAAAAAAAAGCTTCTAAATCGTCAGTCACTTATGACGTTGTACCTACGGTAAGGATATTTCTCAATTGACAGTCACATTATGGTTACTCCTTCCTCAGGAAGAGGACTCTTAGGACTGTTGCGGAGCTGAGAGAGGCCGTGTTGTCACTGTACGACACCTGGAAGAACAAATTTGGGGTTCTGCTCTTCCTGTACTCTGTCATACTTACAAAGGTATAACTTTACATTTCCCCCTTTTTTAAGAGAAGTCTCTTATGCTCACCAAGGCTGCATTTATTTGATCGAAAATGCAGTAAAAAAAAAATGCAGTATTGACTCCAGTTCTCAGTTTCGCATGATCCTTCAGAAAGCGTTCTAATATGCTGATTTGTTGCTCAAGAAACTGCTTATTAATATCAATGTTGAAAACAGTTGTGTTGTTCATGGTATTTTTGTGGTATTCGTCACACATTTCAGGATACTTTGATGAATAGAAAGTTCATAAGAACAGCATTTATTTAAAATAGAAATGTTTTGTAACATTACAAATGTTTACTGTCTCTTTAGATCAATTTAATGCATCCTTGCTGAATAAAAGAAGTCTTACTGACTCCAGTCTTTTGTAGAGTACATGACAAATTTTGCCCTAGCTGGATGTTATTTGCTAGCTAGCTCTGCTCATCCATTATGTGTCTGTGTGTGTACTTATGCTGTAACTTCTTGTAATTTTTTTTAAGGGAATTGAGAATATAAAGAATGAGATCGAAGACACCTCTGAACCTCTGATTGACCCTGTTTATGGCCACGGCAGGTAATATGCACTATGAGAGATCAGGTTTTTTTTTTTAATTTTTCATTGCTTAGACTATTAGGGAGCATTTTTTTAATTGGATTGTAACTTTGTAGATCTTGTGTTGACAAAGTATAATGCTGGTTTGTAGCACTGTGCATCAGCACATTTTGACTCTAAAAGTGATTGTTATATTTATAGTGAATGCTGAGTGTTTTATGTTGATCTTACATTTTATCAAGTTCTTTCTTTCTATACTTTTAGCCAAAGTCTAATCAACCTGCTGGTGACCGGTCATGCAGTGTCTAACGTGTGGGACGGTGATAGAGAATGTTCTGGAATGAGTATGCTTTATATTTTTGCTGAATAATAATCTGTTGGCATGCTGTTTGTTTTAAATAACTCGATTCACAGTAGATGGTCAGTTGTTGTTCTGCTGTTGTAGACCACTGGATGGCAGCGTCATCTAATGTTTTGCTCAAGCTTTAGCACACTTTACATATGCCTGCTGAGAGAATTACAGAGTTGCTAAGGTCATTAGGTTTTAGTGTTTTATGTTAGACTGTTTGTTTATTTTTGTACAGTTGACAAAGGAATTTAATTATTTTATTATTGTTCTCTAGAGCTACATGGCATCCATCAACAGGCCTCTGTTGGCTTTCTCACACTAATGGAGTCACTGCGCTATTGCAAGGTGTGTATCTACTCATACGCACCCTCACAGGAGCTTACAGTATAATTCATATGCTATAGATGGTGTTTCCACTATCTGCAGTGTTGATTAATCTGGAGATCAAGTTTCTACATGCCAAAACTCACAGTTTGTTTGTGGGTTTGCTTTTTTCCCAGCTGTATATCTCACAGGGAATTATAATAGCCTACTAAAATACTGACTGATACTCTATATTTTACACAGTTTTGGTTTTTAAAGAATTTTTATTATGAGGAAGAAACTCTTTCTGTGGGTTTGTTCTCACACACAAAACAATTATGGAAGTTCAGCATTGGAGAAGGGACATTGTGTGTTCTTTATTAGTTTTTAGATTGTTTGTTTGTCTTTACCCAGCATGTATTACTATGAAACTAATGCCATCTAGCACAGCAGTTGTCAAACTTGTTGTCAGACTTTTTTATTAACAGAAATTGGCAGTATTAAGATTAAATTAATTAACCATAATTCATTTTGTGATTCAAGAACATTCAAGTATTTTATTATGTGTTCTTCAATTAAGAAAAGGAAATCTTGATTATTTTACAATTATAAAAGATATTTTTAAACAATTTAATTTCATCCTGTGGCCCCCTTGGATTTACAAGTCTGTGGTTTTCCTGCGGGATTGGGCTACTTTTAAGTTGTTGCCGTGGGTTAAAAAAAAATTACACGGGTTGATTTCAACCCCTGTACGTGCGGGGGTTGTTGGTCCAACACCCCCCAGACGTACAAATTCAGTAGAGAACAGGAACAGTAAAAAAAAAAAAATGCACCATATCATTCTCCATTGTCTTTGTTTGGGTTCTTGTTCTAAATTTTGCATGCAATGGCAGATCTGCTACTTCTATCTTTCCAGGCGAATGTCTTGTAAAAACACGATTCAGTGCTGCCCTTTGACGTGCATAAAAAAGCAATTGTACTGCGCATGTGTTTTGGATGCGTCCATCCGTGCTCATCCACGGTTGAGTATACTTTGAAAGCTGTGTAGACACAACTGTGTGTGACTGAATGGAATGCAGAAAATGAAGTATACCTGGGCCTTAACATCTTTTCTCGTGCTAATGTGGTGCCCTCTAAAGCCCAAAAATCTGAGATTTCAGCCAACAACACCTGGCACACACATCCTGTAGGAATGGCCCTATTGTTTTAACCTGTGGATAAAGTGTTTAAGAAGCTGCTTTATTTTGAATGGCACTGTGCTAAGCAGAGCTTCAGGATATGTGCAGTGAGTTGTGTTTGGAATAGAAGAACACAGGAATGTATCACCTCATATTTAGAACCATCTGAGCCCCCTTTACAATATTCATGATCTTTTTAATCCACACACCCCTGGATCGTCTCACCACCCAAATCTGCTGCTGATACTCACCTGTTGAGTGATGTGAGATGAGTGAGGGCTTTCAGTATTTGAATGCACTGCTGGAGATGGAGCTATAGGCAGAGTAGTTAGTCACACTTTGAAGTCTGTGTTCTTGAGGTTTTTTCTTTTAACTGCTGATTTGGGTTTTGTTGGTGTATGTTTTTTGTATGTAGATCAGGGGTGGGTTATTACTATTTAATGCTATTTAATTTAATGCTTTTGTTGAGCAAGGCCAGGTAAAGACATAATGTTACAAAAGATTTCAATTTAATGCAGTTCTTTTGAACTTTTCTAATCCTGAAAAAGTGCATTATGGTTGCAGCACAACATTCTTAATAAAAACAAATGTTTCTAAATCGGCATATTAAAATAATTTTTGATGGATCATGTGACTGGAGTGATGGCTGAAATTTCAGATATGCCATCACATAAATAAATTACATTTTAAATTCTATTAAAATAAAAATTTATAATTTTAAAAGCACAATATGTAATTTTCTCTGCTAGAGGTTGCTTATTCAAAATAAAGGCGTAGCTTGATGACGCCTTGATTTCACGGAATCATGAGAGTTGTTGTCTTCACCTCTACAGCCAGTGCAAAAGAATCAGATGGGACTCAGACAGAAATCATATTCATGGATGAGCTAATGTATTAAAGATTGATTAACGTTATTGTAGTATGAAGCAGGGTGGGGCTGAAAGCTGTTGGAGTGGAACAAGGCCACTGGAGCAATTGATAACGAGAGACGAGCGTGACTCATCTCGAGAGCAGTGGAGTTTTTATTACTCTGCAGATGACCATTTCCGCTTCTTCCGATCATGCGTGTGTGGTATAATGCAGCACTGTTATATTAGATTTTTATCATATGATGAATCTAATATCACATTTGAGCGTGCTGAAAGTTGTTATAATGCTACTATGAGACACTTGTTTGCACACCGCAGTAAGCTAGATCGATGTTAGGCATATCACAGCACTACGGAGACTCGCATACAGATGCGCGGATGAGCCTTTCAAAGTATGATTCATTAAATGAACGAATAAACAATACGGTAGAATGCTAATCAGGGCTGTATTTCGCACGTGCTATGAAAACACCACCGCAGTTAACAGTAAATGCTGCTGTATCTCTGCAAGCGTTGTGAGATTGAGTCATTGGCAGTTTAGTTCAAAACGGGGCACTGTTCGCATGAAAAATTGCTAATGTGAAAGCTGTCATGTACGGAAGCCCTGAACGGCCATGGATAATATATATATATTTTTTTTTCTGTCTTATCTCGTGATCACGACTTAATTTTCTCATGATTGTTTCATTCTGAAATACTATACTGCACTGCACCTGGAGTCTACTGTTGCTATAGCAATGAGCACAACTTTCACACACATCTGATCGACGGATAAACCATGCACATTTATACAGGTGCTGGTCATGTAATTAGAATTGATTTTTATTTCACTAATTCCATTCAAAAAGTGAAACTTGTATAGTATATTCATTCATTACACATGTATTTCAAATGTTTATTTCTTTTCATTTTGATGATTATAGCTAACAACTAAGGAAAATCACAAATTCAGTATCTCAGAAAATTAGAATATTACTTAAGACCAATACAAAGAAAAGATTTTTAGAAATCTTGGCCAACTGAAAAGTATGAACATGTGCAGCACTCAATATTTAGTTGGGGCTCCTTTTGCCTGAATTACTGCAGCAATGCGGCGTGGCATGGAGTCGATCAGTCTGTGGCACTGCTCAGGTGTTATGAGAGCCCAGGTTGCTCTCATAGTGGCCTTCAGGTCTTCTGCATTGTTGGGTCTGGCATATCGCATCTTCCTCTTCACAATACCCCATAGAGTTTCTATGGGGTTAAGGTCAGGCGAGTTTGCTGGCCAATTAAGAACAGGGATACCATGGTCCTTAAACCAGGTACTGGTTGCTTTGGCACTGTGTGCAGGTGCCAAGTCCTGTTGGAAAATAAAATCTGCATCTCCATAAAGTTGGTCAGCAGCAGGAAGCATGAAGTGCTCTAAAACTTCCTGGTATACGGCTGCGGTGACCTTGGACCTCAGAAAACACAGTGGACCAACACCAGCAGATGACATGGCACCCCAAACCATCACTGACTGTGGAAACTTTACACTGGACCTCAAGCACCGTGGATTGTGTGCCTCTCCTCTCTTCCTCCAGACTCTGGGACCCTGATTTCCAAAGGAAATGCAAAATTGACTTTCATCAGAGAATATAACTTTGGAGCACTCAGCAGCAGTCCAGTCCTTTTTGTCTTTAGCCCAGGCGAGACGCTTCTGACACTGTCTGTTGTTCAAGAGTGGCTTGACACAAGGAATGCGACAGCTGAAACCCATGTCTTGCATACGTCTGTGCGCAGTGGTTCTTGAAGCTCTGACTCCAGCTGCAGTCCACTTTTTGTGAATCTCTGCCACATTTTTGAATGGGTTTTGTTTCACAATCCTCTCCAGGGTGCGGTTATCCCTATTGCTTGTACACTTTTTTTTCTACCACATCTTTTCCTTCCCTTCGCCTCTCTATTAATGTGCTTGGACACAGAGCTCTGTGAACAACCAGCCTCTTTTGCAATGACCTTTTGTGTCTTGCCCTCCTTGTGCAAGGTGTCAGTGGTCGTCTTTTGGACAACTGTCAAATCAGCAGTCTTCCCCATGTTTGTGTAGCCTACAGAACTAGACTGAGAGCCCATTTAAAGGCCTTTGCAGGTGTAAAATATTATCCATGGCCGTTCAGGGCTTCCGTAGTCATGCGAAGCTTGGTGTACACTCGGGGTACCAAACCCCGAGACTCCCTGGAGGAGGTGGTCTGAGTTCGGTGACACTCAAACTGTGCCGTGATTTGCGTGAATGTGAAAGCAACATGGACTCGGGTGCGCACTTGTTCAGGACGAAAAGTAATCTGCGCATGCCAATTACGATGTATTTAGTTCAATAAAACACATGTAAGGGATGATAGTGTTGATTATTTAGCTTGGATATGAGTGAGAGTGCGCATAGCGAGTGCAATCAGGGCGGCAAATGAATGGCAATCCACTGTCTCCTCAAAAGAGTACGCAACGCACATACAGTAAACCCAAATGTCGTTTACTTAGCTGCGGATAATAGTACCAAATGAATAAAAAAAACACTGCAGTGTATATATATTTACTGCGGTCTGTCGCAAGATGAATGCAAATGCACCATGGGGTTCGACCAGTGTGAAACCAGACCAATGCTGCCAAAATCACAGAATGAGGCAGAAATTGTATTATTTTATAATATTCTGTACAGTGATAGATTTGCGGTGTAATTTTTGTCAGGAAATCTTTTGACATTAGTCAAAATTTAATATTTAATATTTAAATAATATTTAATTTAATATTTTATAATAAAATGGTTTTCTGTAAAATATAAAAATGTAGTAATAATAATTATTATATTTTTAAATGCTGTTTTGTATTTTATAGAATTAGAATTTGTATTTTTAGAGAGGTAGAATTTTTTTGCATTTTTCAGAGTTTTCACATTTTATACATGTGCTACAATTGTTTGGCCTGTGCTACACAGCTTTCAACCTCTGTAGCACCAGTGCTATGTGCAAAACAAAAAAAAAGTTAACGTACAGCCCTGCTAATACATACAAACTGTCCACCGTGCATGTCTGTAATGAGTTGACAGAAGCTGTACTCCTTTGGCCGTGATTTAACATGGCAGTGGTAGAGCTGCATCTTCCAAATAATTACAAATCCAATGTTATATAATATATAATGTACTCAACATTAATACAGTTATATGAACATTCTAGCATAGTGTAAAATGGTTTCAATTTTTTTTTTTTTTACCCAATTCCATAATAAAGGTCGAAAATATGCCAAATGTTACCAATCATCTTATTGCAGTGAATCAACCTGTTCGTGATGATTCTGGAATGTGGCTGGCCAGGCCGTCATGGCATCGGTATGGATATTGGCGCTGAACTGCTGTTTCTTTTTTCTGCTTTTAAAGGTTGGCTCTTTTCTCAAATCTCCAAAATTCCCTATTTGGATCCTTGGCAGCGAGACTCATCTCACAGTATTCTTCACTAAGGTAAGTTAAGAAAATAATCTCCTTTCTTCCTTCCTGCACTCTTCTACTTTTTCTTTTTCTTATCTGAAACAGTCTGGCTGTTTCTTTCTTTTATTTCATTATTGAGTGAAGACTCAAAAACACAAGACTGTGCTTGCTAATAGATTTAGTGCTCTAGACATCTTCTGGAAGAGAAAAGAAGAAAGAGTGGGGGAGTATAGGATAGATGATGAGAGGCAGAAAAAGGTGTGTCCTGGTCTGGCCCATGTGGCATGTGGTCAGCTTTGGTGCTCCAACATGCTCACAGAAAGGATTGCTAATGTGTGGTGTATCTCGGGTCTGAGTGGAAATGTCAGTTTATGTAACTTTAGTACTCTGTGTTAAAGCTTGTCCTTATGATGGATGTGAGAACTGTCCTGATTCCACAGCCTTCCAGAGTGTTGCTATGTTGTTGCTAGGCTGTTATGGGTAGTTTCTCACTAGCCAATGTCAAAAGAGCCCACTCCATGTTTATAATATTGTTGGCCCCAAGATATGGCCTGGCTCCCTTTTTCAATGTATTTTTTAGTTCTTTTTTATTTAAGGGGACATATTGAATTGAAATTAATCTTTTAAATCTTACCTGTTTATAATCCATTTTGTACAGTGTACAAAACAATCATCCAGACAAGATGATCACAAGTTATTGTAATAATTATAGTAGTATTAATAGTAAAGTAGAGATGCAAGTTGCATTTGAATGAAACAGGCATTATTCTGTTGTGATGCGTGGATGTGCATCTGCATTGCTATTGACGACGGTCATTATAAAGGAAGGAAATACCACAGAATAGAATCTTTCTTAAAGTGCATAGAGATGCTTGTTTTATTTGTTTGTTGATTTTCAAATATAAAACTTGTTGAAATTGGTTTCAGTGTTTGCGTCTGTTCTTTTTGAACTTTCATCTCATTTGAACAAAACCGTGATATTGATAATCGTGATAATTTGGGTCACTATAATCATGATATGAAATTTCCATACCGTTTCATCCCTAGTGACTGCATTATCTTTTATTTTCAGTCTCTGAAAAGCCTGTGCTGAAAGGTGTCTTGTTTAAAAACTAATCCACAGTAGAATGAAACTATCTGGAACTTCGTTAAAAATAGTTTGTCCACTCTTTCTTAATGTTAGGATCACAAGGAAAGCAATGCAAAGACTCTGCACTGCTAAACATCTTGTAATCCTCAGAGGCATCTCTATCATTTGTTGGCGTAATCCTTTGTTTGTGTGTCTCTCGTGTTTACTACTACATGTAGTAACTTCGCAGTGAGTATATCGAGGCCTTAATAGCACACCTTAAGCTGCATTCTTTAAGGTATCATTCATGTCTAAAGCACAAATGGTTTGGGTCAAGTTATGCCCTGAGGTTTAATACTTGGAGATAGGGGTTCATTTAACCCTCTGGCTGTAAGTATAAGCAATAGAAATAGTGCTGTTGTCACCCTTTTAATTCTTCATTCCTAACATCTTCCTTAGCAATTGTAAATTAATACTCATGGCTTACAGCTTTATTCTATTACAGGAGAGCTACACTTTTTAAAACCCCCTGGATTACAGTGTTTACTGTGTTTTGCGTGAGTGCCCATGTGCTTTATCCCTTTACTCGACAGAGCAAATGCTTGTTTCTCATAAGGATTTCCACCTGGAGGCAAATGAGATTGACAGCGAGCATTAATCATGGTCTTACACTTAAGGCCATTTACTGTCAGTACATTATCCTCATCCGGCGTTTGTGTGTGTGCAGCGAGAGGGTGCGCACTGGAGACTCTTTTTGTCCATGATTTGTTTCCTTCCTGTTCAGGGAATTTTCTGAGAGTGATTGAGTACTCTTATCATTATTATTATTAATTAGATTTTTTTACTTTAAACTGGCCACTTTTTTCATGTATATCCAGCATAATCTATTTTTTTTTTTTTTTAGTGTTTTTGATTTGTTGAAATGCTGTGCAAAAAAAATAAATAAACTTCAATCAAAGATTTATTGTAGCTAGCATTCCTTTATGTACCTTGTTTATACTTAGAATGTAGATGTGTATTATTTAAAAAGATGCACGTCTCTGAACAGGGCCAGTTGATTTACTGTTAAAGCATAATGGGCCTGGGCCAGCAATGGCTTAATGTATTTGAGTCTTTCAGGATGATGTCTCTCATTCTGATTAGAGCTGCAGGATCAAAATCCTCAGGACTAACAAAGGATCATCTCATACTTCTGCCCATGAATCACCCTTTATTTTTCCTGTGTGTAGGCTGGTAGTACTGTGTGTTATAGTCTGTTAGTATAGTAACTATATAGTCTGTAGAGATTTTCTACATTAAAGCTCTGAAAGTAAAATTTATGTTAAGTGTCCATCTCATCTCTCATTCTCTCAGTCATTACACGCTGATAGTTTCCCCATCCTTTGCTCCTGCTTTTCTGGTCTCCTCGCTTACTTTTTGAGTTTCTTGGACCAAATCTAAACTAGATCTCTATATGTTAGCCCCATTGTAGTCAGATGCTATGTTGTGAAGTAACTAAAAGCAGCAGGGCTACTAACGTAACTACATTTTTTTTTAGTAGCGTATCCTTTAGTTCAGTTGCATAAATAATATGAACTATTATTCTATCAAGTAGCATCTTCTGTCTGATTTAGCAAATAGTGGATTGGTTGGTTCAAAGATTGTAATCATGTAGGTTGTCCATTAATGTTGCAAGAATTCTCTTCTGTATTTTGTCTTCCATTTACTAGCAAAATAATTATTCAATGCAATACTGCTGCTTATCACTACACTCACCTAAAGGATTATTGGGAACACCATACTAATACTGTGTTTGACCCCCTTTTGCCTTCAGAACTGCCTTAATTCCACATGGCATTGATTCAACAAGGTGCTGAAAGCATTCTTTAGAAATGTTGGCCCATATTGATAGGATAGCATCTTGCAGTTGATGGAGATTTGTGGGATGCACATCCAGGGCACGAAGCTCCCGTTCCACCACATCCCAAAGATGCTCTATTGGGTTGAGATCTGGTGACTGTGGGGGCCATTTTAGTACAGTGAACTCATTGTCATGTTCAAGAAACCAATTTGAAATGATTCGAGCTTTGTGACATGGTGCATTATCCTGCTGGAAGTAGCCATCAGAGAATGGGTACATGGTGGTCATAAAGGCATGGGCATGGTCAGAAACAATGCTCAGGTAGGCCGTGGCATTTAAACGATGCCCAATTGGCACTAAGGGGCCTAAAGTGTGCCAAGAAAACATCCCCTACACCATTACACCACCACCACCAGCCTGCACAGTGGTAACAAGGCATGATGGATCCATGTTCTCATTCTGTTTACGCCAAATTCTGACTCTAGCATCTGAATGTCTCAACAGAAATCGAGACTCATTAGACCAGGCAACATTTTTCCAGTCTTCAACTGTCCAATTTTGGTGAGCTTGTGCAAATTGTAGCCTCTTTTCCTATGAGATGAGTGGTACCCGGTGGGGTCTTCTGCTGTTGTAGCCCATCCGCCTCAAGGTTGTGTGTGTTGTGGCTTCACAAATGCTTTGCTGCATACCTCGGTTGTAACGAGTGGTTATTTCAGTCAAAGTTGCTCTTCTATCAGCTTGAATCAGTCGGCCCATTCTCCTCTGACCTCTAGCATCAACAAGGCGTTTTTGCCCACAGGACTGCCACATACTGGATGTTTTTCCCTTTTCACACCATTCTTTGTAAACCCTAGAAATGGTTGTGCGTGAAAATCCCAGTAACTGAGCAGATTGTGAAATACTCAGACCGGCCTGTCTGGCACCAACAACCATGCCACGCTCAAAATTGCTTAAATCACCTTTCTTTCCCATTCTGACATTCAGTTTGGAGTTCAGGAGATTGCCTTGACCAGGACCACACCCCTAAATGCATTGAACCAACTGCCATGTGATTGGTTGATTAGATAATTGCATTAATGAGAAATTGAACAGGTGTTCCTAATAATCCTTTAGGTGAGTGTATATTGCAGAGCTCTTTTATACCTGCTACACTGATGTTTGCCTGGGACAACAGGTCAATTATACAGTTTAAAATCACTCTGTGGTCTCTCCATAATACAATAATTCCAACTCAAATCAATACTTTGTCTATTTATTTATTTAGGAAATGCTTCAACAGGGAAAAAAGCTGTGCTTTTAAGCTTTTATTGTATTTGGCCTTTGAAACTAATGTTGACAAGCTTCAAGCTACTCAGCTTTCTCCATCACTGCTCAGATGTATTCAGTATATTCCTTTATTCAATAATATTGTGTATAAAGCAGCTTGGTAGAGAGTTACATGGTCTGTTCCAATCCCCTCTTCATTCAACCTCCAGCGCATTTCACACTCATAGCTCTTCCATTCCCATGAGCTTTAGAAGATCTTACTGATTTAAGGGCCTGTTACTCTCTGCTCTCTTATACAAACAGCATCCCTGGTCAGTACGCACACATACACAATCAGTTTGACCCTTATGCTCGCAGGGCACCCACTTCTCTCTCTCCACATTATCTCTGGGGATGGTTAGTAGGCGCATAGCCTCAGGTGAGTAATGCCATGATTTCCGGTAGGAAAGCCGATCTCTTTCCCCCTAGAGCTCAGGGTCTCTGTGTGTCCATCTGGTTTAGTTTTCCCTCTGGAGTCACCAGAAGAGTCTGCCAGGCCCTCAGAGAGGGGAAAAGCTCTCAAACGACAACCCAAAGAGCAGCTATTAACAGGAAGACTTTGGACTAATTGCGTTTAGCTTGCATTGCCTAGTTAGCTAGCTTGATCTCTGATAAAATTCAGTTAATTTCGACTTCTTTATTGTCCTGCAACAGTCCGTTTTGTTGTTGATAAATGGATAACCATATCTTTGTTGTCCAATATTATCATATTTTATTTATTTTAGATGTATACATTTATTTATTTTGTTCAGCATCTGTCTGAAGTGCTAATTTTTATTGAAATAGGTTTATATTTCCTTTATATTATATTTATATGAAAAATATTTCCTCCTATGGATGATTCTCTATGAATGGAAATAAATATGATCAGTATTATAAATGACTAGGGATGGGCATTCGATTAAATTTTCTTAGTCGATCGTCGGGAGAATTAACGATCGACTATCGATTAATCATTAATAATTTTATGATAAAATTATTTAACTTTTATAATTCAAAAATGCAATGCATACAAAAATACAATGTGTTTTTCCTCGATGAGACCTCTATTACAAAATCAACTTGTGGCAGACAGTTAAACTATGTTCAGTGAGGCAAACCGAACATATATGCGCGTGCATATGCGGTGCTCTAAAGCAGCGGAACCTGCAGTTTCGAGCCAGCATTCTTAAACCGAGACCTCATTTGTTCCAAAATAATAATAATAATAATAATAATAATAATAATAATAAAAAAAGGGGTAATTTTCTCTGCTCGTTGTGCATCACAGCTCCGAGTCCACGCTAACTCCAACTTGATGCTAGGTTGAGACTGAGAGCAGGATGCACCGCCACGGACATTAACCAGGGACGGATGCACTGTTTAAGTGGTACATCATTTGAGTCGTGGCCGTGTTGTACTTATACACGGCATCGCAATGTTTGCAGTGAACTATTTCGCTTTTTAAATCCAAATTGGTCCCACGCCACACTTCACCGTGACCTCTTCATGATTATTCTTTTGAAATCAAAATGGAAGATCACAGATAACCGAGTATGGTGTCAAATATTGCACCCTGGTGGTAAAATGTTTAATTGCTGCCACACAGTGAAATTCATTTAATTGCTTCAAGAGACACTAAGCAATGCAACCTACATCAGATTAAAAAGAAAAAATGCATTAGATTAATCGATAACAAATTAACGTGATCGACGAAATTCTTAACGATCAATTATCGATCGTCGATTAATCATGCCCATCCCTATAAATGACTAAATTGTCCAATATTATAAACCTGTAATGATTTAAGAGAATTTAAATTAAAATCATTTGAAACAAGTGGATAAAATTAAATATTTGGTTTAATAATGACAGTACATGAAATAGTGCCAATATAGCTTATATTTTATCTGTAGCTAGTGATGGCTGGTCATTATGTGTGGAGAATTTGAGATGGTTTTATGGTTGTACTGGTCTAATTTCTGGTGGCAGTTTGTCAGTGGTTTCCTAACTACTTTTTATATATATATATATATATATATATATATATATATATATATATATATATATATATATATATATATATATATATATATATATATATATATATATATATATATATATATGGGATTTGTGTTGACAGTTTTTTTGTAATGTCATGGAAGGTGGCTTTTTCCCCCATCTCTCTGGGTTAGGTGTCTCTAATGACAAGTTTTAAGCCAGCGGATCCATACTCCTGTTACCGTCTTTGTTTGTCTTTATGTCTTTGCTTTTAGCTTCTAATAGGGTTTGTGTTCCACTCTTATCTGATTTACGTGTACACAAAGCAGCAGACACTACACAAATGACCTTTTACAGAGGTCCTGAGAGGGCCACGGACACACACAGACACAGTAGTGGACACTAAAGGAATGATCCCAAGTCCCAGTAGACGGACAGCCACACACCCTGAAGACAGAGAGTAATGGAATAGCAGCTTTTAACGCTGCACATTGGTATCTATGACCGTGTAATGCAGAGAAACACGATCCGTGACTACTGAACCACAGTACCCCTGTTTATACCCAATCTGATGCTTTTCTTACTCACACATCCACTCACAAGGTGATTAATGGGTGTATTGATGCTGTGGCCTGTGCCTCTTGAATGCTTTCAGTTTTACCTCTCCTCTTAAGGCTGCTTTCAAGCTTCTTTGATTTGAGGTGATGAGATTCACATCCCTTATTTCCTTCCATCCTGTGCTGTCTCTCTAGAGGCCTTTTGTATCTAAGTATGGGATGTTAACCTTCTTGTCCCTTCCTTCCTTATTCCACTCATCAGACCATATTCTGTCTCAGCTCTGATGAGGTTAACATCCTCATCTTTTTACTTATCCCTTGGTCCTCCTCTCCTTCCTGTCCACCCTTCAGGGCCCTGATCCCTTCTTATACCTACAAACTACTACAACCAGCCCTTAGCTCACAAAGCTGTTTTTGTCCAGTTTCCAATTCAGCCCCCTGCTTGGAGCAAAAGTCTTTGTAAATGATGGTGCTACAAAGCTGGGGAAGTTGGCTCCGTTCCAAAACATGAGCTACCTATGGAGAAAGTATTTTGATGCATCATGTGTATGCTCATGAAGATTTCATTTCTCATAATGCAGACTCAGGTGAGCTCTGTAAAAAATAAATAAATAAAGCAAGCTGTTGGGCAAAGCAAAAAAAAAAAAAAGGTTGATTTTTTTTTTTTTTTTTTTTTTTTTTTTTTTTTTTTAATATTTGTAATTCTTTATTTTATTTTATTTTTTCAAATAATTTCATGAAAAGTTAAGAAATGTCACCATTTAAATACTGTAATAACTATTCATATCAAAGACTATTTTAAATGTAATCTATTAATTGTAATACTTCTTAATTTAAATTAAATTATGACTTAATTTCGTTAATATGCGAACTATTATGCTTTTTTTTTTTTTTCCCAACTGTTAATGTGATAAATTTCAGAGTGTCAGCTACTTATTTGTGTAGGTTTTTTTAATATGTTTTGTGAAAATTGGGTATTGTTTAATTGCATTTTTACAAATGTTAAAATTTTACTATGCTGGGACTTTGAGGGTTATCATTAACATTTCATGCTAAAATATTGATAAAAGTAGTGCTATAAAGTGTCATTTAAATGGGCAATTTTACCATTTACCATTATCATGTTATCATCAAATTATTAAACTCAATGTTGAGCATTTTAAACTGGTCTCTTATAAGCATCCATGACAGTTAGGATCCTGCCTTAGAAGGCAACTGCCTGTGTAGGCAATAGAGAGAAAACTCACTAGGTTTTGGAACAGAGCTTTTTGAGAGGGGGGGAAAAAAAACCCTGCAATGCTGGTAAAGTCATCCGGTGCACCCCAGTGCTCTGTCGTCCTCTACTAATTTACTGACTCCATGCCCCCAAACACTCGCCTTATTTTTGTGAGTCCCACAGGAGCTCACCTCACTGTGGCGGTCATGCTTCTGTAGAACCCTGCTCTGCTACCGCAACAAGCTCTCGATCTTTTGTACCGCCACGCAGGACCACCGTGTTCTCACAGCAGCAGTGAATGTGAGCTGAAACCAACACGGGTCCCTGATTTTTGTCTGTCTGAAAGACTTCGATCATCACATTCTTACATGTCTTCCATGAAAGGATGGCACTGTGGGATATACATTAACACGTGTAAAAGAACAGAATAGGAAGGAAGGAAAATAATATAGCTTAATAGATTCCTGTCTCATCAGACACTGTGTGTGTTTCCAGTTTCATCAGACAGTTGTCTCTCTCAGGCATTGTGCTGCCTGACATATCATTAATCATTCCTTTAGTGGGATCTGATATATTATACATGCTTCAGCTTTGTAGTACCGCACTTACACACACATAGAGACACACTATTCTGTGGGAATTAAATACAATACTCTTAAGGCTCATACAGAATAACTATATCAATAGCTAAATTACCGTCCACACCAGCAGATGATAATTTTCTGTTTATCATGAGGTTGTGCAGCATTTTTGTCATCTGCCACTCTAAACACTAAAGTCATGTGGATTCTGATTGGCTGTCAATGTTTTTGTTTATAAGCTGGAAGAAGTTATTCTGAATGTTGTTCCAACAATATTCTTCTGTGTCTTTATCATTGTAATCGCGGTGTTGACTTTGCTGTTCTCATAGAATTAAAATGATTTAATCTTTTAGTTATCATTATGGTTATCGTCTTTGGTGTGAACAGGCCTTTACAAACATGCATATGCCATCATCGGACTTGCCTTGGTTTTCATCTCTATCAAGGCTGTACATGGCTGTGTAGACAAACATACGCACACTATTTCGTACCCAAGGGGCTCGTAATACATGCAGGGCCTCACATCCTCTCTTAACCCACAACAATGGCCTCTTTAGCGGCCTCTCACTAACACCGATGCCTGTATAGGGAATACTTCACCAACAAAAGATATGGACACAATGAGAGAATGACAGGGAGATGGGCAGATAGTGTTAAATGTAGAAATGGACAGACCTTGGCTTCAAGAGGGAGACGCCAGAGGGAGTAAAGAGTGAATGTGATAGTCTAGTCTCTGACCCAGCCGGCTCTGACGTATCGGGTGTCTAAACTGCTGCTGTCTGATGCTGATGACATTTATATGTAGTGGAGAACTTCAGAGGAGCAGATCTACCTGTAGTTTGAGTTACAATGGTCTGGTTGCAGCTCGTGGTAATGTGGCTAGTGTAACAGTGTAATTGTTGGCGCTGCTTTGATGTTGGTTAAACACTGTGCTTGTTGTTCGTAGTTTGACTGCTGAGAAGACGTCCATGAATGGATTTTCACCTTAAAACGTATGAACCTTTGCACCTGACCCAGACTCTCTCAGAGATACCAATCTTTCCTTCAAGGCTAATCTCATTTGGTTGAAAGTTTCAGTGACAACTGGGGGGTCTTTTACGAAACTTGGGCAATTCAGAATTAGGACTGTTGTCTGAAGGGGCACTCACACTGATTTAAATTGCAGCAGGTCACTAAAGCCCTATTCGGACGGGATTCGTTTTACAAGGGTAGATGAAGTAATGAAATTTTACCACAGGATGTCAGTAATATTAATTGCCAATTTGCACAGGATAAGAAATCTCAGTAAAACTAGCAGAAGTGAGAGGGGTATCTTGATTTACACACCACCGTCACCTCCCTGTCATTGTGTGTATGAAGTTGCTTCCTGATGTCACGTGCGCAAACACATATAATCTATATATAACAGTAAGGTCCGGTCAAACGATTTATTAATTAAATTATATTGATGTTATAAATTATATTGAATTATATACTGATTATATTCTGTTCTTGTTTCACCTTCTAGAACGTAACTGAATGCTGAACGCAATTTTCAAGTGCCTCCATATTTAAAAAAATGCAGAAAACTACTTTTAAACAGGAAATGACAGAATATTTACGTGCATATTTACAGCCGGTCTATTCGCACAGGATTAGTATTACCTAAGGTAATTTTTACTGACTTTTTTACAGAAGGTAAACATTGTCCATAATGATTACTGAGATGCCACAGACTAAAATTGGACGGGACTAAAATCAATGAGAAGCTCTCGTAATAATTACTTTACCCCACCTCTCCATGTTAAACTAATCCTGTCCAAATAGTACTTTGACTGAAATAACCACTCGTTACAACCGAGGTATGCAGCAAAGCATTTGTGAAGCCACAACACGCACGACCTTGAGGCGGATGGGCTACAACAGCAGAAGACCCCACCGGGTACCACTCATCTCCACTACAAATAGGAAAAAGAGGCTACAATTTGCACGAGCTCACCAAAATTGGACCGTTGAAGACTGGAAAAATGTTGCTTGGTCTGATGAGTCTCGATTTCTGTTGAGACATTCAGATGGTAGAGTCAGAATTTGGCATAAACAGAATGAGAACATGGATCCATCATGCCTTGTTACCACTGTGCAGGCTGGTGGTGGTGGTGTAATGGTGTGGGGGATGTTTTCTTGGCACACTTTAGGCCCCTTAGTGCCAATTGGGCATCGTTTAAATGCCACGGCCTACCTGAGCATTGTTTCTGACCATGTCCATCCCTTTATGACCACTATGTACCCATTCTCTGATGGCTACTTCCAGCAGGATAATGCACCATGTCACAAAGCTCGAATCATTTCAAATTGGTTTCTTGAACATGACAATGAGTTCACTGTACTAAAATGGCCCCCACAGTCACCAGATCTCAACCCAATAGAGCATCTTTGGGATGTGGTGGAACGGGAGCTTCGTCCCCTGTATGTGCATCCCACAAATCTCCATCAACTGCAAGATGCTATCCTATCAATATGGGCCAACATTTCTAAAGAATGCTTTCAGCACCTTGTTGAATCAATGCTACGTAGAATTAAGGCAGTTCTGAAGGCGAAAGGGGTCAAACACAGTATTAGTATGGTGTTCCTAATAATCCTTTAGGTGAGTGTATATTATTTTGAAAAGTGTATATCTGCAGCAAAACAAAATAACAAAATTTTAGCTCAGGTTTTGCATGTGCTGGTTTTCTCCGGCGCTCGCGGCAGGTTCAGAGAAATGTCCTCTCGGAAGATGAGCAAGGTGAGGGAGCATTTAGAAAGCTTAAACAACTTCTCCATTTTCTTCTGTCATGTCAAACTAGTATAACAATTAAGCTCGCTTAGACTTGTTATACTACCGGTTATGAGGGACAGTAAGGTATGTAAATTTCATATCGGATTAAAGGAGAAACATTATGAATGAAACTTAATTTACACTTGAACAGTTGCTATATCAACATCCTAACAATAAGAAAATATGGTTAAATAATGTATAGTTTTCAGTACACATCAAGCTTTTCTTGTGATTTTTGCCGCCCGTCATGTGTACAGATACTTTTCATACAGAAAAAGCATGTTCAAACTTGGACATGCAAGTGGTTGCCGTGGTAACACAACAATGGCTTAACTAGTCAGTTAAATTTTCGTTTAAACGGTTATGAAATTAGTCGTTGCGCACATCCCTAGTAAATAGTTGAGAGAGAACGCATGTTGTGTAACAGTATTTTACATCTGTGTATAAGCTCTTAAAGTGACAGCAGCCTAATAAACCTGCTGCCGTCAAAGAAAAAAAAAGACTACTGAATAAATTTACGGAAAAGGATCATCTTTAGACCTAACTTGCAACTTTAATTGTAAGCATTAATCCGTTTAATTTTTACAATGAAAACTATCCAGTGTTATTTTACATTTGATTGCTTTCATTTCTGTAGTTTTTCTTAGACCCACCTGAAAAACGTATTTAATTTGTCTTTTGCTATAGTTTGCTATTTGTTCTTGTTTATTTGTCTCTTTTTGTAAATGTATTTCAATTATTAAAATAAAGCGCCTCTGTGTAAGCTATTACAGTTTTCCTGTGGCATCAAAAATGGTATAGAATATCAATATTTTTCAAGGTATTGTATTGAATTTGGAAATTCCAATATCGTGACAACACTACTAGCAATTGTCTTGTCCCGTTGTGTCCCCACTGTGAGCTCTCAGTCTAAAAATCCCATTGGTAGTTGCTTCATTGTGTTGCTGCTCATTTGGATAAAGTTGAACTATGCTGAACTCAGGGCTCTCTGATGTGAAAATGAATGATCAGTGTCGACATGAACATTTAATCTAGGATTTTTACCTTGCTGGAACTGGAATGTTTTAGAATTGCCTGGGGTTTGTGTGGATGACCGGAGTGTAAAAAATGTTATGTTCGGTCTAATGAACAATCTCTTATCACCTTTTAAGGTTAAACAGACAGTTTTTATTCTAAACTTTCTAAAAACAGAGTTGAGCACACTATTGACATTTTCTTTTATCACTCATCTACATTTGACTTTCTTTATCATAGATTTGATACATTTAGTCATATGACTTTCTTAGAGTTGAGGATAAGGTCTCTCTTTCTATGTCGTTATCATTTTTTGACTTTATTTCTCCTCCGCTTTCTGGCTTGTATAAACAAAGTACTTCATCCTTCACATTTGCAAAAGAAAGCAGTGCCCATAAACGCTGTTAAAGTGATTTTTGTGTGTGCGTTCATGAGATTCATGTGCAGTCTGATGGATATTTCTGAAGCTCAGTCATCTGCATCTATCGCTTTTTCACTCTTGTGTGAGAGCCGTCTTTCTGATCTCCATCTATGGCCTCTGACTGTTGCCTTCTCCAGAGTGTGTGTGCATGTATTTGGGTCTCAGGAAAATAATGAAAGCCAGACTCAGGATTCTTTATATGAGACTCTGCCTTACAGATATGTTGAATAATTATGCTCGCTGAGCCCGTTTATAAACAGGCGCATATAATATCACCGTATCTAAGTGCACAGAGCGCAATTGGGAATTGGGGATATTACCGATGCCCTGACAGAAACGCTCAAGGCATTTGGCCAAAAATACCTACGTGACTTGACAGTGCTCCTTTACTATGTGTAATTTAAGACCATGTTGACTTTTTAGCATTCTGCATTTGTCTTTTCTGTTACTTTTTTAGTCAGTACAGGCTTTATTTACTTTGTGTCCCTGAAACCCAAAACCATCCAGAACAGCAGGTCTGTTTGGAGCATCCCACTTCTGTGTGGCTCCACAGGTCTGTCTGGGTCAGATCACTCATCATACAGAACCATCCTGTTTCGAGCTGAAGTCTTTACCCAACTTGCTGCTCTGTAATTCCCCTCTATTAGAGTGTGTGTGCAAGAGATGGAGGAACGCTGACTCAGCAGGGTTGATTACAGGCCTGGTTGCGTTGTTGTGAAGCCACAGTGTAAACATCAACAGAACAGCATGTTGTTTTTGTCACCAGGGGTCAGACTTTATAATAAGACATGCACTCATTTGCTATTAGCATGGAGCCATTGTGCATGTTTGTGTGCGAGAAAGGTGAGGTGAAGGGTTTATGTGCACAAATAAATGTCACGACGGATGTACTTGATGTACTTCAGTTGGTATTTACAGAGCAGTTTTGACCAGTTAAACTAATATCACATGAACTGCATGGTTTTTAAAATCACTATTTTTATAATGTACAGAACAAAGTTACAAGGTTCCCTGTATAAATTACAGCATTCGCTAAGAATTGCTTTCACGTCCAAGTAAAAAAGACATTATACTAGAGATTATTTGGAGTCTGCGACTTGGACTCGAGTCACACTTAAGTCGTAAAAAAATTACTTGCTGCTTGACTTGGACTCGAATACAGAGACTCGTGAAAAACACCAAAGTAATTTTGGTAGGCATTCCCAATTATGTTCTCTCTTTCCTACTCTACATGACAGCATGAAACACCACATTTTACTATTCATTCCTCATTCATTCTTTCTCTGTCAGTATCTACTGCAGCATCAAATATCACAATTCCTCTCTACTTTATTAGACTGTTTTGAAGTAGAAATAATCATCATAATAACTTTTAATTTCAATAACTAGCTGAAAGAACTATTGCTTAAAATAGAACAGAGACTTAAGACTTGACTTGGGGTGTAACCACGCTGGCCGAATCTGAACCGTGCCCGAGCACGTTTGACCCCCAGTGTCTGGCTCATTTGACTAGTGTGATCGCTCTGTACCGTGCGGGCGCGGTTGGATTGGCTTGTATGGCTTCAGAAGACAAATGGCCTACTTTCAGTGGTTTTAAGAGTCGTTTAGGGCTCGAGACACACATACTGGAGTGGAAAAATGCACAGTTTCTAGACATGTTTTGAAACTTAACTTGATCACCATGTTTTTAAAATGCCTTGTCATGTGATGGTGCAAGATGCCGTCCGCCTGGTGCATGTTTACATGGGAAAACAAGCAGTGCCGTGAAATGCAAAAACGTGTTCTGTGTGAACAGCCCATAAGGTTTTTTTTGTTTGAATTTTTTTTTTCTTTTCACTGTTCTATGGTAGAAAAAGTCATGCAGGTTTTTAAACGACAAGAATGTGAGGTAAGTAAACAATGTATGTTCAGATTGTTTGACCCACGTTTATGGAGCAATTAAACTTTTAAGTGTTTATTCCTGATGTCTCAACTACCTATTGAAACTTCTCACTTTTATTAAACACTAATCCATTTTTCTCTGTCTTTCACCACTGCTGAGCTCTGCGCTACTGGTATAAGTTAAAACTAACAAATCTTTTTCATTACTTGAGGAATGAGGGTTTATAACTCCACGTGGCCTCAGGCAAGGGCTCTGAAAGTTTAATTTCATTTTGACTACCTGCCATTTGACAGTGGAAAGGTGTCCGGTTTGTCTGTGTGGAGTACTAGCTCAGATTGTAGTATTAAAGCAAACAGTATCCAGCTGCAACTTCTCCTTGTCATCTACTTTCTCAGTCATTTGTACCTTTCTTTTTCTTTAGCGTTTTATCTCCTCTCTTGCTCTGTCCCTTTGTCTTGGTGTGACTGTGAGCTGTATATTTACTCTGTGAAATAAGAGGAGATATTTGTGAGTGTTGCACTGAAAGCATACTATGAAAGTACACAGCCTGTGGTTATGTTCACTCTTCCATGACCGTGTTTGTATGTTCATTGCTAATGTTTGTTCTCTTTGATTGCAGTAAAACACTTCATATTTTACTAGACTGTTAGATTTTCTTAAGAAAATGTAAGTGAAAGCCTGTGGAAAAACTTGTTGCTAAGGTGTTGTGGGTGCAATTGCCAAGTCATTCTGGGTCCACTGAGCAACTTTTTTTTTATTTCTGATCATTTCAGACATGTTATATATTGATTAATAAATCAATTAAATCACCCCCCAAATCCCATGTTTTCCATTTTTTAATTTTCTTGATTTAATGGTTTAGTAATCAAATTAATTGAATTTATAAAACTTGTTTATTTATTAAAATTTAAGCAATAATAGGGCGCTTTCAAATTCCATGTTCTTTTTATTTTCTAAATTCTGTTTGGATTTTTCTGGATTTTATTTATTTTTTTAATTTTTTTAGTACAAATTTTGTCATTTGTACAAGTTTTTGTCACTCATCACTAGTTCATATTACCATTTGATTTTGTTCTCATTATTCTCCACATTCAAAGAGTACTGATGAATTCCAGTGCAGAGTTTTGATAACTTGACCTGATTCAGCATGAGAACTAGTTAACCCCATAATCCCCTTCTAATAATGGGGATCAGAAAGTGTGTGAGTGAAAGACGGATGATGAGAGTGAATGGGTTCAAAACGGGTCAGATTAAGTTTGCATCGCTCAAGCTCTGTTCCAAAATTTAACTGCCTAGATAAAGGATGCCTCCTTAATCACCATCCTAACTTAACACTGATTTGAAACTTTCTGGTCACTTTAGCTCCGTTTCCACCGGAATTACCCGGAACAATTTGTCCCAGGAACTTTCCCCCAGACCTGTTGCTGTCTGCGTTTCCATCACGGTCTAAAGTACTGCGAAGATTAGTCCGGTGACGTAGGCTGCGCACAACTTTTCAGTTCCCACTGGATTTCATCCTCCGGATATAAGCTTTATAAAGCCTGAACCTCGTCGTCGGTCTATTGGAACAACTTCATTGTTGCTTCGAATAGCAAACGACTCTTACTGCACACACTGCAATAGACTTGGTGGTTAAAATAAAATTCTCCGTGACCTCAACCAGTCAGAATGTTCAGCGCCCAAGATATTTTGTTGATACTTTGTAGTGAATGATATTGCATATTTCTTTCATCTTGTACATCGTAATGAATGTTCAAATGCATCTGATTCCCAAAAAATGCTGTCTAGTTAGATCTTGATTCCTATATATGAGGCTAAATTACACTGAACGTTATTGGAATGTACAGATGGAAAACTCTGTGAACTGTTTTAACTGTACGTGATTCAGCTGTGCATGCTGACTCTGCATATTCCAGCTTGAGTTGTTTTTCACACACACAGATGTGTTTTGTTGTCTCAAGTCCCTCAGGCAACACATATTGATGGGGCAGTGATCCCGCTGTAACTCAAACATGAACAAACACACATGGATCTTGGTTTGTTTTCTATTAATCAGCGAAATTCGTAGACTGTTTGTGAGTTGTGTGCATGTAGGAGAGAGATAGAAGATTGTTTTCATTAAAAGATCTGTAAGATTGCTTGGTGGAAGTGCAATTTTGCCATTTATAAGTTTATCTCCAGATCATTTACACACACCCAAAACATAATCACACACTCCGTCACTTTGCAAATGCACACACAAACAAAATGACGCAAGTACAAACATTTTCTGATTTTTACTGCCACATTTCAACAAGGGCCCTTAATGCACATTGCATCATCGGTTCATGCCTCCCTATACCTCAGAGATTGTGTGAATGGTCACACTTCAGGCCAACTGAACTCAGCACTCCCTCATTCACTCAGGAAATCAACTTATGAACAGCTTGTCATTTTCTCTACATTAGACTTGGAATAGAGCATTTTAGCATCGCAAAAATGTCCCTCATACAACAACACTCATTTCTATTTCATATTTCCTTCTCTCTCTAGGAGATGGCTTTGGTTGCCCCTGAGTCTCCATCAGAGCAGGCCAGAAGAGTCTTCCAGACCTTTGACCCGGAAGGTAAAATTATTAAAAAGGAAGCTTTTCATCTGTGGGTGGGTGGGTGTGTGTTTGTAAGCAGAATAAGATACTACAGAAACTCAAAATGTCAACTCAACCCCAGCAGCTGAGTCAACTTGTCCTTCTCTGAGAGGAAGATGAGCTGTAGCTCCACAAAACAGATCAAGTTTATTATCTCTGCAGCTTATTAGACAGTGCAAAGATCCAATACTTAACTGTGTTTGTTTGTTTTACTGTAACTGAGAATGAGGGAGGAGAGAATAGGAAATGGAAAAGAAAAGGCCAAATTTGATCTGAAGCTAAGGCATTATTTTAGCGGAGTGAAAGAGCAGTGACATTGAATTCTACAAGTGTAAGGGAATGAGAGTGTGTGCGTATCAGATATGTAGTTCAGAGGTTACATTTTAAGGTTAAGCCCTCCGTTATTTTGATTACTATCCCACAGTATCTCTTTACACAAAGTCAGATATCAGTCATGAAGACAAGAATACACATTCGCAGACTCCCTCACATCCACCAACATATGGTTTCACTGCCACTATTTAAACATGCTTCAGTTGACAAGCCAAACCTTAACATAGGAAGTACAAACAAAACCAGACATTTCACACAATAGATCCTTAACAGAGATCCTGGCATATTAGCCGAGTTACAAGTATGTGTTTCCTGATACAGTGATATAGCTCTCAAACAAAACACAAAAAGTAGTTTTACCACTTCCAGGTTTTCTTCAAGCAGAAACTATTTTTCGTTTATGTATACACTGCTCTTCAAAAGTTTGGGGTCAGTAAAATGTTTAAATGTTTTTGAAAGAAGTCTCCAATGCTCACTAAGGCTGCATTTATTTGATCAGAAATATTGTAAAAACACAATACAATTAAATTCAGTTTTAATATACTTTGACTTGTAATTATTTTCCTGTGATGCAAAGCTGGATTTTCAGGATCATTACTCCAGTCTTAGGTAGGGCTGAACGATAAATAGCTATTGCGATTTAATATCGCGATATGATAAAAACATTTTTTAACTGAAATTAATTTAATTACACTCTGGTCACTTGATACGCGAGAGTAAAGCAGTCAGCTCTGAGGAAGCATCAACTTGACACACTACGCAACAGAACAGTTTGTTTAATAATCCATCTAATATTTTGTTGGTCATACTATACAATAGGGGTGGGAGAAAAGATTCTCTCTAATGATTCTGGATCGTTTCTCAGCTTAGTTTTTAACCTCAGATGCGCGATGCCGCTTGCGATTGAAAAGCACCCGTATTCTGATGGCTTCCAATTCCTCACACACACCACTCGAACCTTCCGTAAAATAATCTTTCATAAAGTTTGGAAAGGTTGAAGCGAATTACAAGGACATTCGCAGGCTTAATTGCACAGGATATGCACTGCGAGTGTGACAAACGCACGTTTTGCTTGATGTAGTATGCGGGCTCACCCGCCGGTCTTTTCCTTACAAATGCTCTACGAAGACTGTTGCGTAGACTGTTGCGTAGACTGTTGAAGTACATACTACCTATAGAGTAGTATTGCATCCTTCATATCTCTCAAGAGCAGGGCTCCAGACTAACTTTTTGCCTTGGTTGAACTGGTGCGCCTAACTTTTTTATTTAGATGCACTTAAATTTTGTACTGGTGCACCTAAATAAAAAAGTTAGGTGCAAATTTTCAAAAAATGTCAAGGTCACCTTTTTATCAAGCTCCATATACACTCACCTAAAGGATTATTAGGAACACCTGTTCAATTTCTCATTAATGCAATTATCTAATCAACCAATCACATGGCAGTTGCTTCAATGCATTTAGGGGTGTGGTCCTGGTCAAGACAATCTCCTGAACTCCAAACTGAATGTCAGAATGAGAAAGAAAGGTGATTTAAGCAATTTTGAGCGTGGCATGGTTGTTGGTGCCAGACGGGCCGGTCTGAGTATTTCACAATCTGCTCAGTTACTGGGATTTTCACGCACAACCATTTCTAGGGTTTACAAAGAATGGTGTGAAAAGGGAAAAACATCCAGTATGCGGCAGTCCTGTGGGCCAAAATGCCTTGTTGATGCTAGAGGTCAGAGGAGAATGGGCCGACTGATTCAAGCTGATAGAAGAGCAACTTTGACTGAAATAACCACTTGTTACAACCGAGGTATGCAGCAAAGCATTTGTGAAGCCACAACACGCACAACCTTGAGGCGGATGGGTTACAACAGCAGAAGACCCCACTGGGTACCACTCATCTCCACTACAAATAGGAAAAAGAGGCTACAATTTGCACGAGCTCACCAAAATTGGACAGTTGAAGACTGGAAAAATGTTGCCTGGTCTGAGTCTCGATTTCTGTTGAGGCATTCAGATGGTAGAGTCAGAATTTGGCGTAAACAGAATGAGAACATGGATCCAGCATGCCTTGTTACCACTGTGCAGGCTGGTGGTGATGGTGGTGTAATGGTGTGGGGGATGTTTTCTTGGCACACTTTAGGCCCCTTAGTGCCAATTGGGCATCGTTTAAATGCCACGGCCTACCTGAGCATTGTTTCTGACCATGTCCATCCCTTTATGACCACCATGTACCCATTCTCTGATGGCTACTTCCAGCAGGATAATGCACCATGTCACAAAGCTCGAATCATTTCAAATTGGTTTCTTGAACATGACAATGAGTTCACTGTACTAAAATGGCCCTCACAGTCACCAGATCTCAACCCAATAGAGCATCTTTGGGATGTGGTGGAACGGGAGCTTCTGTATGTGCATCCCACAAATCTCCATCAACTGCAAGATGCTATCCTATCAATATGGGCCAACATTTCTAAAGAATGCTTTCAGCACCTTGTTGAATCAATGCCACTTAGAATTAAGGCAGTTCTGAAGGAGAAAGGGGGTCAAACACAGTATTAGTATGGTGTTCCTAATAATCCTTCAGGTTAGTGTACATTCATATATATTATGTAAATTACAACATAATATATGCATTTACACAGGGATTTAACATATTTTGAACATTACAATTTTAAAACTGCAGTTTTAACAAAGTGTTATAAATTAATTTTAAAAAAATCAAATAAACAATGAAATGCAACTCATAATAAATAAAAATACGGAATTTTTTATTTCATCTGCCTGCTATATTATATCACGCTTTGATTGTCATAATTATGTGGTAACGTCACTGATAAGCTATTGTAGGCTACGGTAGCCTATAGTTGTTTATATTTCTTAATAAAATTGTGCCAGCTGGAACAAATGCTATAATGAAATTATGAATTATTACGGGTAGATCACCGCAGGATTAAAAGTGGTTGAAAGTTTTTTTCAAAGAGCCAGAAAGTCACTTTGCAGCAGCACAACAAATTGACAGTGATACGAACGTTAGCGTTTCAGGACCGCAGATATATCAGCAAATATCGTTCTCAAATAGATTATTTTTGGAATATAATATAACAATGCACAATCACAGTGACGCTGACTGGGTTAAGCATTTACTGTATCTGAGGGAAATGTTGCAGTGTGATCTGCCAGTCTCTTCAAAGGAAGATTACAAACGGCGAACGCCAATTGATTACACACGACGACTGTTATTTTGGTGGTTTGCGTGACGATGTGAGTACAGGACTATTTTACTTTAATGGTAGACATTTTTTTTAATTTGCCTAAAACATATGGAGCTAGCGTTAATCCTGCTTTGTCTCCAGCTTCTTGTTCTTGAGTTTTGCGCCGCCTGAGCTGACACTGACAGGCGGTTGTCATGACAATGAGAGTCTCTCGCACACATACACCTTCAGTGAAATAGACTCACAAACCGTTCAGCATCACCTTTTGATACTAGGGGCTGAGGTGGCTCAGACCCGGCGTATTTTAAATCTGCTTTTATGCGGCATTGCGTATTTACACAGAATTTTGAGCAAACACAGACTGTGTGAAGATGGGTTATGGCTCGTTTTCATTGATCGTCATCTGTTTTCTTGCGTTTATTTTGCTGATGCTGATTGCTGATTGACAACTGATTCTCTGGTGCTCAGATCTCAATTTCAATTACACAGCACGGACCAGTGTAGGCCTACCACAGCCAATCAGAGGCAAGGACCCGCCCCATCTCTGTCTCTGATTGGTTTAGACCATGATATGTTCCGTCAAAGGAGAACAAACCCTTAGTTCGTGGAGAGGCAGCGGATTTGAGGATGTTAGGTGCATCAGTGTGACCTAGGAAAAATTGTAGTCGCACACTTATAAATTTTAAACTCATATACGCCAAAATTGGTCGCACTCTAGAGCCCTGGAAGAGTCTTTAGTTTTATCAGATTTATAAACCAACATGACTGGGAACAAACTAACACACTTGCAGAGTTCCGTTGCTGCTCCGGAAAAACAAACTGCATCCACTGTTGAAGCTGAACAAGGTTTTCTTTCCCTCACAACCAAAAACACACTTCTTTAGTGACATTTTTATTTTTATTTTGTGGTCTAAATACAAAATGACAGCGCTGCCGACAGCTTCTGTAACCGAATGAAGACCGAAAGGTCATGTTTAGCATGAGAATCCAACTCTTTAACAGTGTAAATAAGTCAGAATGCATGAAATAGCATTAGTAATAAATACCCTTATTTATACCAAACCCACTGATTACTTTTTTCTAGTAGTGATTGCAAACTAAATTTCACTGTCCTATATATGATTAATGACCAGCAGTGATTTATTTGTGAGCAGTTCTGCTGAGGATTTGTGGAGAGGAAGGTCTCACGTGATGATTTATCATTTAAGATAGTCGTTGTGCTCAGATGACAAAGTCAGCAGTCTAGCTTCATGAACAAACCCCTGATGCTCCCTTAGTCATATGTAGTGCAGTATATCTTTGCCTGTATATCCAGTTTGTGTTTTTTCTGGAGTCTGTTGCCTGAAGTTATATTTTTCTCTGATATTTATTGCTCTTGATTTAAACCTAAGACTCCTGATGGTAATATAGAGAATAGCTAGAGAGGGCGTTTGATGGAATAAACGAGAACCTGGAGCAGAGATCGCCCACTGCACGGTCTCATGTCAGGTAGAAGAGGTGTGTGTGTGTGTGTGTGTGTGTGTGTGTGTGTGTGTGTGTGTGTGTGTGTGTGTGTGTGTGTGTGTGTGTGTGTGTGTGTGTGTGTGTGTGTGTGTGTGTGTGTGTGTGTGTGTGTGTGTGTGTGTGTGTGTGTCACTGAATGTGTCAGAATGAGAATGCAAGTTGCCTTCCAAAGTTTTGATTTAAAGTATCTAATTTACAACACACACTCAAAGTGTCACCAAGAACAAGATTAGATGTTCTTGCTTGGCATCTCTTTGCCTTTTAACGTCGTAAACAAAATTCCTGTTCCTCGCGTTAATAAGAACAATACTATCTATGTGTGCGTGTGATGAGAAAAAGCCTGTGTATTTCAGCTCAGTTTCAGTTACTAACACTTTGGATGTGTTTATTCCAACTCCAAACACAGAAAGGAGATCTTTTACACTCATTTCATTTGAGAAAAAAACAGTTGCATAATTTCTCAGGGACTGTGCTATTCTGTAGAATAGTGTTATGCTAAAACATGAAATCAAAATTAACCTTGTTTACTTTCCTAATAAATGTCCCTTGTCTTATTATATATTTTATAAGTATTAATCAGTGCATTTTGTTGTTAAGAAAAATATCCTTGTGCATCAAAATGAATCCACCAGTCCACTGTACTACATTATTTCCCACTGAATATTCTGTTTGACTCAGAAATGCATCACAATACAAGTAAAGTTTTGCAAATACCTTTGTCAATAATATAGACATTATTTTAGCCAAAGTGCTGTTAAGCGCACTGTTCAAAACGCCTGACTGTATCTAATTTCATGCTGTGGTACAGATATTTATTGTTCTTAATCCAGTCACTGCAGGAAAGTTGGAGGAATGAGTTCATTTTATAGTGAACTGAAAAGAGTTAGCATACCAGCTGCTCTGCAAACATCCTGTCTGACACTTGGAGACCAGAGAGGAGGAAAAACAACATACAGCACTCATCCATCTATTTATCAGCTATTGTCTAGGCGTGTTTATGCACATATGTGTGCGTGGTCGGAAGCATGGCTTCGATTATAGAGATGAAACTCATGTTTCGTGTTGGGCACAAGACACGGGCAGACTGTGTGGGTGGTGATCAAGACTCTCAGAAGCTCTAACCATCTGCCTCTTTCCTCTTTCTCCTCATCTTCAGATAATGGGTTCATTCCAGACACGCTGCTTGAAGATGTTATGAAAGCCTTGGATCTCGTCTCCGAGCCAGACTAGTAAGTGTGTGTGTGTGTGTGTGTGTGTGTGTGTGTGTGTGTGTGTGTGTGTGTGTGTGTGTGTGTGTGTGTGTGTGTGTGTGTGTGTGTGTGTGTGAGTGAGTGAATATGATGTTTTTGATTTAAAAACAGATAAAACAGATCATTACAGTCCTGGTTGCTGATAATGACCAGCAGTGCTAAAATGCACAATATAGGAACTGTCATTATCTTAAAATAATTTTTTTTATGTTAATATAATTGGATATATTCAGCAGCTCAACTGTTTTAAACATTGCTGATAAGAAATGTTTTCTGAGCACCAAATCAGCGAATTAGAATAAATTCTGAAGAATTATGTTATACTGAAGAGTAATGTCTGCTGAAAATTCAAATAGCCTTGATGAACATAAGAAACTTCTTTGAAAAACATCCTGCCAACCGCAAACCTGTGAACAGTTGTGTATATAATATTTTTATTATGTAGAGTAAGCATTTTTAAAGCAATAAACTGTAATTTACATATAGCACATCGTGACCTTTTATTGCTTAATTCACACACGTGACATTTGTGTCATAAAGTGATGTGAACAGACTTTTTCATGTTAAAACACCTATGCACCTCTCTTTGCACAACTTGTTCACATGGCACTCAAAAAGTCTCATGACTCATGTAGAGAAGAGAAATGGAGAGTAATGTCCCTTCCTTTATCTAAAGCCCCATTTAAAGCCACTCGTCAGAGTTCTTTGAAACCTTCATCTCTTAAACGGCTTCCCAGTGATTTCAAACCACCTGCTTTTTTATATCACATCAACCTTTGACAGCTTGAAAGACAACTTCAGCCTTTCAAAGGGGTTGTTACATGAATGTTAAATTGACAGAATAAAGTTTAGGTCATGTGTTTGTTTTTACACAGCACCCTGTTCTGTCTAAAGCGGTTTAGTCAAGTGTCAATGAAATCTGAACCCTGCTTTGGCCTCTTCTCTACATACAACATAATCAGAGTTTTGGCAAATGATTATTATGGTTTCAATTTTTTGTGTGTAAGTTAAAGTGATCTGTGATCACATGAGAGAGTATTTATCATCCTCTTATTACTGAGTTTGTGTGGGAAAGCATTAGTAATGTTATCAGTCTCGCTGTATGACTTTAAAAGGAAAAGTCTACCCTGTTTTAACATCACTGAGGTTGTTTTTGTCAGATTCCAAGCATTACTCACTGTTATATGTTTAGTATCTGAACATAATTCATGATTGTAGCTAATTTTGACTACAGCCCCTCTCTCTCTCTCTCTCTCTCTCTCTCTCTCTCTCTCTCTCTCTCTCTCTTTATCTCTCAGTGTGAATCTGATGAAGAGTAAGCTGGATCCAGAGGGTTTGGGTATTATTCTGTTGGGTCAGTTTCTGCTGGAGTTCTTCCCTGATCAGGTATTTCACGCACTCTGTCTCTTTCATACTGAATGTTCAAACATGTTTATAATGGCCAACATTGTGCCTTGTGGTGTCATCCCAAAGAGGCTCAAAATCACTTTCACAGACCTTTACCTTGACTGTTCCCTGCTGGTGGAATGACCTGCCTAACTTAATCTGAGCTGCTGAGTCTTTAGCCATTTTCAAAGCCTCCAAAGAGAGGCTTACACATGGCACGTAATGACACGCTAGACTATTGAATTGTCCCTAGCAATAATTTTGATAAATAAAATTCAAATGTATTTATATGTAACCACTGTTGTGATTTTGGCCGCATTTTAAATGGGTTCTTTATATACACGTGTATATGTGTACTCGTATGCTGTAATGCAAGATGATTGCATTATGGACAGAGTAAAGTTAAAGTTGCATCGCTGTTAAACTGCCTACTTGTTGCCATTACCTTTAACTTAAGTTACAGAATTGATTCATTATAGTCAATATAGACTTAAAATCTTAATGTCAATCCTTGAAGATTTTTTTTTGCCATTACATGCTTGTTTAGGTATTCTAGCATAAAATACAGAATGTTTAAATTGTAGCTAATGTTGTTGGTTTACATAATCAAAATTATTTTATAAGTGGGTTTGATACCATATCTATAAATAAAGGCTTTAAATTCTGCATTCCCAGAAAGCCACGTCTGACAGCGAATACTGAAATGAGGTCTCTTTCACGTCATCATTGCACTAAAACAGACAATTTCACATAAAATTATGTCAAAATGCCGTGGCGAGTATCCATAGGTGGTTATGTCTTAAATAAATGTAAACGGTCATGAAAGACAATGCATGTGTAACGGTATCAGTATACTGGATCTGTGCATTATATATCTCAGTGACAACAGCTTAATATTCCTGCTGCTGTCTGTTTTTAATGTTAATCACACTAGATTCACTGCAAAAATCACTAACTGCTCTTGACTAAATTAACTTTTGTAACTTTAATAAGAATTAATCTATTTTTAATGTGTACAGTGAAGACTATGCAGTGCTGTTTTGCATTTGATTACTTTATTCAATTTCTGTACCTAATCTACCAAATCTGTATCTAACTACTGATTTCATTTGTGTCTTTGTTCTATTGTTTATTTGTGCTATTGCTTGTAGTTTGATCATTTGTTCTTATTACAGACTGTTTACTTGTCTTAAATAATGTTTGAAATGTATATATTTAAAAAAATATATAAAAAAATAAATTTGCATTCTTGTATTCCATATAAAAAGTGTGGCGAGTAAAAAAATAAAGAAAAAGACTAGTCAATGATGCTTCAAGCTTCACTGTGTTCGTAAAGGGTTGTATTATTTAAAATATACTTCCTTTATGATGATTCTACATTTAGTTTTGTGGGTTCAATACTTAACTTCAGTACTTCAATAATTAGAAGAATAAAAGGTTTTGATGTTTAATGAATTTGTTTCACAGCGCTAGTGTATATACACCTATATTTTAACCAAAATATTTTTTTATTTATAAGAGCTTATCTAACTATTGGAATCAGCTGTGAGTTGAGTATTTGTGTTGTGGTGCACAGAGTTGCAGCCACTGTAGGGAGTTTAAAATCAGTCCCTTATAAGGTTTATTAGTTAGGATGCTGCCTATGTATGCAGTAGACAGGAAGGCAGCTCACTAGGTTTTGGAACAGGGCTAACTCTCCTATCCTGCTGTCTTTTTTTCTTCCCCTTGATTCTTGCTCTTGCTCAACATTGTTTGCTTTTTCTTACTGTTTTTTCGTTACGTTCAAATAAACCTATAATCAGCCCCAGATTAAATCTATGTACATGTAACCCCTCAGAGAGAGAGAGGGAGAAGCTGACGGTTATAGTTGGCATGGACTTGCAGCTCTACTGCTCCATGTTAAATAGATTAGGGCTTTAGGGATACATACAAAAAAGGCCTCAATTTACCATCAAATCAAATACTATAACCCTATTTCAGGCCCACTCAAACACATGCACGCACTCGACTCACTGTTGTAGTTTTGGCAGCGAGGCAGGCATGTGTTATGGGGGCTAGACAGAGGTATTTGGCTCCTGTCAAGACTGTGCTTGGGTTTTGCTGCTAGTTTGAGTTGGTCTGCAGAGTTCTGGCCCCGGTTTATAATTGAGTCTATTCAACAGCTGCGCAGGGGGGTGTGATTGTTTTGGACTTCAAGCAATGTATTTCAATGTGCTGTTGTGATTGTGTTTGAGCTGGAATTTGACATTTTGGTTAAGTTGTCTTAAGTCACGGAAATGTTTTTTCTGGTGTCTTATAGATGGAGTCCAATCTAGGCAGTATATGTCACAGTGTTAGGAAGGACTGTGTTCTAGAGCTGTTTGCTGATGTTCCACAGAGCTGATGATGTACATGTCCGCACTGACACGTGTCATCTCTCTTTTCCAGGATTCCGTGATCCCAGACTCATTTCCTGTGTATCACTATAATGGCCTGAAGCAGTCCAACCACAATGAGAAGGTAAGACGCACTACACTTGCTTTCTAATGGCCACACATACAAGCACACTTAAACAACACATATTACCCCTGCTGGCATGTAAACTCTGGTGGGTCAGTCTTATCCTGTCTGATTCCTGGGATGTGGAGCTTGTAAGCCACCCTGTCCTATGGCCCACACCACCTCTCAGCCTCCTGAAATCCAAACTAGCGTTCCAAGTCTTTCCTGTGAGTGCTGACAGATTTCGAGACTGGGCAGAGTATATTGAAACCTTAAAGATCTGAAACCATTTCAATACACTGATGTCTCATGCTCTCTCGTCTTTTGATTTGTGTTTATACAAAGTCAAACCTTTAGTCTAAGTTTTTCATCATTTACATTTCTCATCTCATGTCATCTATATTACTACTGGTAGTTCTTTTCTGTTTTTCTGACCATTTAGAACCATTTTCATGTTCCGTGCCAGTCTTGTGTCCTATAAAGAGTACTAATGATATTTAGACATGCCATCCTTAAGCACTAAAGATGCGCCCTGACCACCTTATACTTTAATTTATCAAGGAGAGTGTATGACCATTTTAGTGGTGTCATACACACATGCTTCTTAGTGGAAATGCATGTGTCTGAGAAAGAGATTGACTGACAGAAGTTAAGGGGTAATGGGTAGGAATTGCCACATCAGGCCCCTGAGGACACACTGGTTACTCTTCGTTACTCTGGCAAACGCATTAGCAGCAGCAGTAAAGTGTCCAGCCTTTGTTGTAGAGGTTTCCTCTGTGCCACTCGTTTATTCACAGGGGCCCTTTCTCAGGAACCAAACACCTAGCAAAATGTAAGGAGCTTCTGGCTGTAACATGGACCATACTGGCATTTGAAGCCAAAGTCCAGATTGCCTTTCTGCTCAAGTCATATAACCATCCAAAGGGATCTGCTCTCATTCTGTCTTCTTCCAGCACTCCTGCTTCATATCACAGTTAATTTATTTAGCAAGGATGCATTCAGTTGACTAAAAGTGTCAGTAAAGACATTTAAAATGTTACGAAAGATTAATGTATGAAAAACTATGAATGCTGTTCTTTTGACATTTCTTCAACGAATCCTGAAAACTCTATCACAGTTTCCACAAAAATATTGAGTACCAAATCAGCATATTACAATGGTTTCTAAAGGATCATGTGACACTGAAGACTGATTTGCCGTTGCAGAAATAATTTACATTTTAAGGTATATTAAAATAGAAAACTGCAGATTTGAATGCTTCACAGAATATTTCTTGTTTGTTAGATATTTAAGATAAGATTTCTAGTCATGCCGAACTACTAGAAATGCACAACAAGAAATTATGAGTGAAATCTCCAGAAAATGTGTTTTAAAATCATCCAGTAGTAATAAATATTTTGAAAAGTCATTGGTCCTTGGAAATTCATTAATAAAAAGTATGGGAACTAATCAGTTCTTGATGTGGTACTGGTTCAGACACTGCTTTTATTCAATCCTTGTGTATACAGTCAGACTGATTATGCACACATGCATTTGTTTTAGTCTGAATGTAAAGAAATATTTATTTTAAAATATAGACACATAACTGAACACAAAGCCAAACTGACCAACACTAGACTCTTATCTTCAGGTGAATAGGCCAAAAAACCTTCAGAACATGAAATCTGTCGGGCTAGTGGAAATATTTGGATTATTTCCTAATATTACACAGAGTGTTCCTAAACATACACAGAGTGTTGACAAGTTTTATGAAAAGCATGTTCTCACTAACGTGGATAACCTCACTGTTCCACACGATCACAGTTGAATGGCAGCCATAATGAATGTGTGCCTTCAAACAAGTTGTATCGCTTTATTGGGCCTGGAAATGCCTGGTTATGGTTTACAGTCTAGTCAGCTAGAAGATGTCACCCTTCCTTCAGTTGCATTCTACTGCCAAAAGCTAGAGTATAGCTATAAGATGAGGAATGATGGGGTTGAGTAAAATGGGATGCTTGAAAAACTATGGGAGTAATAGTAGAAGTATAGTGAACTGCACTCTCAGATCTTCAAAGTTCAGAAAGCTTAAAGTTCAAAATATCATCTTTTCTTCACCTGCCTTTTTGCTGCTTCTGCGGTCTTAAATCAATCTGATGTCTCTCTGTAGTCACCGAGAGCATCAATGTGTTTGTTTTTTTAATGGATAGTTCTATTAATTCTGGGAAAACCGATGAATGTTCTCATGGTTGATGACAAAAGCAACTTTTTTGCTGAAACGCAGGGTTGAGCAGAGGTTAGTTGGCCACTTAGAAGAAAAATGACAAGTGAAGTCTTGCAAGTGTGTGATCTGCTTCCCAATGACTTGGACAGAAAGACTTGTGCTGTCAGCATGTCTCACTGCATATTGGGCTGGTAATGTTGCTGTAGAGATGTTTGTGGCTACCACCAGAGGGAGTGCTGTAGAGCTTTATGACTCATTCAAGACTGGATTGAATTAGGCAATGCTAATGAGTTTGGGGGGGGGTTGTGACGGGATGTCTCCGAGTCTTGATGATTGTGGACAGCACAGCTTTATTCCTAGTTTTAAAGGTCATCAGGAGTCAGTGGATCGCCCATCACACTCAATACTGACTCCATTAGATCTTGTGAAAACACATGCTGTCTTTATATAAGTGAATGGATTTTCAGGTTTCACTTGGGTGACAATGTATAACAGCAACACAAAATGTTCAGAAAAATGAGGGAGCATGTTTATTGTGACACTTTGTCAAGGGCAGATTCCTTCCTGGCAATATGACGCCCTCCATATGGAAGCCATCGACTGTCTTATGTCTGATGATGTCATAGCAGGAGGCCAGGTCTCTAATGAGACGCATACAGAGAAAGAAACACTGGCATTTCCAGAAACAGGGGCCAGGTTTTATTTAGAAGGTTAGGAAGTTGACTAGATGTATGCAAATGTGTTGCATGTTCACCCCTTTTGTTTTTCTCTACCAGGTGAGTTATGTCGAGGGCACTGCTTTGGTCATGGGTTTTGAAGACCCCATGGTACGCACAGACGACACCCCAGTCAAGCGCTGTCTACAGACCAAATGGCCCTATATCGAGCTCCTGTGGACCACAGAAAGGTCACCCTCCCTCAATTAACCTTGATCTCTCACCTTTCACCTGCCAACCTCTGGCTGCACAGCTCGCTGACTTCAGGAAAACTCATAGGACTCCTCACTCTCTCGGCACTACATTTAGGAGGCCAACACGGGGCCTGAAGTTCAAATGAGAGACGATGCTCTTCGCCTGGCACTCGCACAAAGCCTCTTGTTTGCTTTTTACACATCTCAACCGGCCTGATTATTAGACTGTGTTTTTGTGTTTAAAGCCTTGGAGTTGAACAAATGATTATTTTTTATTTTTGGGGGGTGGGAAATGATGCATTATCTGTTGTGTATACCAAATGTATTTTGTTTTTGCAGGTGTTCATATTATTTTTGTTAACTTTCTACATGATTTGTTTACTGGTCTGAAATTATAAATCTTTGAATTAGCACACCGACTGTGATGATGATCTTATGAGTAATTTATGGAATTAATATATTTTTTTTATTTGAAATTTCAATGTTAGCAGTTGTGAATATTTGAGGAATCATTTGACCAAAGCCTCTTGTTGGACATAAAGTATTCGTTTTGTCAATGGTCAGCTAAGGAGTGGCACTGTTCTGCAGCGTTCGGTTTAGAGAGGAAGACTGTTTAGACAGGTTTACAAAAGAATGCACTGCAACCCCATGCTGGGCACCAAACGACAGTGGAGCAATAGGGCAATTTTATTATTTAAACTTTGAAGTAACAACCCTCCAGGAGGGACTGTGGAATGACACTATGATTCTCTGCATGAGAGAGAAGAATAACACAAACGCTCACCCTTTATTTATTCTGATCCTTAAGGTTCACTAAAATAAACACTTTTGTTCTTCACATCTGGACTGTGGCATGTTTTTGTATAAGATGAAATGTTCCTGACCAAAAGATAAATTAATTTTGTGTGTGTGTGTGTGTGTGTGTGTGTGTGTGTGTGTGTGTGTGTGTGTGTGTGTGTGTGTATATATATATATATATCTGTGTGTTTTTTTATATATATATATATATATATATATATATATATATATATATATATATATCTGTGTGTTTTTTTATATATATATATATATATCTATATCTGTGTGTGTTTTTTTATATATATATATTTATATTTCTTTTTTTTTTTTTTAAATGTCTTTCATGTTTTCTTATGCTGTCAGCAGGGACCGCATTAGTGGATACTGGTTTAGAGCGACAGCATTAGGAACTTGTACTTGAAAAAGTCTTGCATGACTTAAACTTGGTTCTTCATAGCATGGTAATTGTCTACTACAGGAAAATTGCTTTACTTTTGCTGTAGTCAAACTACAGGTAAGTGACAGGTTAGGTAAGCAAGTATGTTGTATGGTACAGTATGTGGAAGTGTATTTGTATCTGTAGTGGATGATACCACTATACGCTTGAATGTATAATAGGTCATTGCTAAAAGGTGTATTGGTTGTATATACAGACTTGATCAAAAGTTTACACACTCCTTGCAGAATCTGAATAATTTTAACAAAGTAAGAGGGAACATAGAAAAGTCATGTTATTTTTTTATTTAGTACTGTCCTGAATAAGATATTTTGCATAAAAGATGTTTACATATAGTTCACAAGACAAAAAAATAGCTGAATTTATTAAAATGGCCCAGTTCAAAAGTTTATGAACCATTGATTCTTAAAACTGCATGTCGTTCCCTGGATGATCCACGGCTGTTTTTTGTTTTTGTGATGGTTGTTCTTGAGTCTCTTGTTTGTCCTGAGCCGTTAAACTGCTCGATGTCCTTCAGAAAAATCCTCCAGGTCCTGCACATTCTTCAGTTTTCAGCATCTTTTGCATATTTGAACCCTCTCCAGCAGTGACTGTATGATTTTGAGATCCATCTTTTCACACTGAGGGCACAACTATTAAAAAAAGGTTAAACATTCACTGAAGCTCCAGGAGGAAACACAACACATTAATTAACTTTTTGAATTTGAAGATCAAGGTAAATTTGTACTTAATTTGTCTTTTGGGAAACATGTAAGTATCTTCTGTTGCTTCCGAAGGGCAGTACAAAAAAAAAAAAAAAAAAGATATTTCAATAAAATAATTTTTTTGGGGAAATCTTAATAATATTCAAAAGTTTTCGCCCCCAGCCTTTTAATGTGTTGTGTTTCCTCCTGGCGCTTCAGTGAATGTTTGAACCTTTTTTTAATAGTTGTGCCCTCAGTGTGAAAAGATGGATCTCAAAATCATACAGTCACTGCTGGAGAGGGTTCAAATATGCAAAAGATGCTGAAAATGAAGAATGTGCAGGACCTGGAGGATTTTTCTGAAGGACATCGAGCAGTTTAACGGCTCAGGACAAACAAGAGACTCAAGAACAACCATCACAAAAACAAAAAACAGCCATGGATCATCCAGGGAACGACATGCAGTTTTAAGAATCAATGGTTCATAAACTTTTGAACTGGGCCATTTTAATAAATTCAGCTATTTTTTTGTCTTGTGGACTATGTAAACAACTTTTATGTCAAATATTGTATTCAGGACAGTAGTACATTTTTTTATTTTTTATTTTTTTATTCACATTTCACATGTGTACACTTTTGAGCAAGACTGTATATTATACACACACACACACACACCCCAATAAAACAATTATGCGTTCAATCAGTTATTCAAGTATGGATACTTTTTTCCCAACCCTTTTTTTAAGCTCTTAAATTTTTCATCGGCCTCTATATCAGTGGTTCTCCGCTATATATATTAATTTAATTTTTGACACTTCCAGTTTCTGAAGACAAGCAGCTTTGTCATAATTACAGAAAAATTACCCATAACAAATAATTATAGCATATTTAAGGGGACTTTGAATGTTGTTTTGGACAGTGGTGGGATTGGTTTACTTAGCCTGTCCCATCCTAAACTGTTGAGAGGGAGATATTAATTCTCCTGGCCAATTACTGACATTTTTTTCCCTTTAACTTTAGTTTTTTTCTTTAACTGTGCCAATTGGTCATGATCAGTATTTGTTTTGACTGGTTACAGAAGTTTACATCAGATTTGGGCTAAAGATTGTGGCATTAAATAAATTTGATGTCACAGGATGTTATCGTTGTGGCCCATACGATCCTCAGGGTCACAGATCAAGCTGCTCTGGTTTCCTCTGTAAAGGTCAGACCAACAGATAATTAGAAACGTTCCCACTAAGGGTGCATGTGACATGTGGAACACATCGTTCATGGGCCAAGTGACTTGCCCAAATTCCACATTATTACAGAAAGAAATAAAAGTGACATTTAGTGGAACCAAATTTTTCATTAAGCTCTCAGCGAAACGACTTGGCGCCACATCAAACAAGCAATATTCAATGGCAGAGAAAATAAATTCAAAACAAGATGCAGAATACAGGATACAAGGTTTTTATTTGCCAGAACGTGCCTATTGAAGTCTTCCATGTCTTTGTAGTTCCTGTTCAATTTTTGCTTTAAAGAATATCATTGGGTCGGCTGGGAGCAATCAGACATTTGTTGCGTCATCATAAACATTCTCAGCTAAAATGATGTAAACGTTGAGGATACTAGTTATCGCTCCGTAAACATTATGAAGTGCACACTGTAAGGGATTCTGTTACGGCTCACCGTGATAATACATCATTCCAGCCAATCCAAGACAAGTGTATATATTATAATGACTTATTATCAACACAAACTGGTGTTTGACAGGTGCTTCTATTCTTGGTTAGATGACACTAATACTGATGTCTCTCTGGAATATGAAAACATGGAGGATTTTATCTGTCACGGCCAGAGTTTATCAGTTCTTGGCAAAACAAAAGTTCAAGAAAATGTGGAGGAGAAAGTATTTTGGGATGGATTATTTCAAACATCACTAAAATAGAAAGTGACATCTGTAAAATTAAAAAGTATTTAGACCTTTAACTATTTTTTTAAGTGCTCTGATCCCTTTTTATTGAAACTTGATTGTCCTCTTACTAATGGCTATTCAGTTTGAATAATAAGCTAAAGTCTGGCTGTGACTGAAGAAGATTAAAAGCTAGAGTAAAACAAATGCAAAAGATCTGAAAATGATATCCAGATATATGAATGCGGCTCAATTATCAAGAAGAGGATGCATATCAAACCATCTAGGTTTGATATAACAGGTTCTAAAGGTTTATCACTAAAAACTTGCTTTGAAGGGCTACATAGTTTAGTAGCTGAGACCAAGATGTCCATCATATATAAGAGCTTTACAGAACACTGGCCTGTAAGAGAGGATAGGGCAAAATTAGCTGTTACTCAAGAACCATATAAAACACATCTGGAGTTTGCCAAAAATGTGTAATAGTAACCCAGAAAGAAAGGGGTTTGTAATCAGAGACTGAGATAAAGCTTTTAATCAAATTTCAAAGCGATGTATGTGGTGCAAATCAAACACTGAACTTGTTAACGCAGCCTGTTAACAAGTTCAGAAAAAACATTTTAATTTTACAGCAAGAAAATGAACCCCATAGGCCAAATTAAAGGAATATTCTGGTTTCAATACAATTTAAATTCAATGGACGGCATTTGTGTTAATGTTGATAACTGGACGCAATTATTTTGACTTGTACCTCATTTTCTTCATAATATTTATTATAAACAAATGTAAAATCAAGGTTATGAGGCACATACACTATATTGCCAAAAGTTTTGGGATGCCTGCCTTTACATGCACATGAACTTTAATGACATTCCATTCTTAATCCGTAGGGTTTGATATGGAATTGGCCCACCCTTTGCAGCTATAACAGCTTCAACTCTTCTGGGAAGGCTTTTCACAAGGTTTAGGAGTGTGTTGATGGGAATTTTTGACCATTCTTATAGAAGCACATTTGTGAGGTCAGGCACTGATGTTGGACGAGAAGGCATGGCTCGCAGTGTCCACTCTAATTCATCCCAAAAGGTGTTCTATCGGGTTGAGGTCAGGACTCTGTGCAGGCCAGCCAAGTTCCTCCACACCAAACTCGCTCATCCATGTCTTTATGGACCTTGCTTTGTGCACTGGTGCACAGTCATATTGGAACAGGAAGGGGCTATCCCCAAACTGTTCCCACAAAGTTAGGAGCATGAAATTGTCCAAAATGTCTTGGTATGATGAAGCATTAAGAGTACCTTTCACTGGAACTAAGGGGTCAAGCCTAACCCCTGAAAAACAACACACCCACACTATAACCCACCCCCACCAAACTTTACACTTAGCACAATGCAGTCAGGTAAGTACTGTTCTCCTGGCAACCTCCAAACCCAGACTCTTTCATTGAATTAGAAGAACAGACAGAGAAGTGTGATTCGTCACTCCAGAGAACACATCTCCACTGCTCTAGAGTCCAGTGATGGCGTGCTATACACCACTGCATCCAACGCTTAGCATTGCACTTGGTGATGTAAGGCTTGGATGCAGCTGCTCGGCCATGAAACCCATTCTATGAAGCTCTCTGCGCACTGTTCTTGAGCTAATCTGAAGTTTGGAGGTCTGTAGCTATTGACTGCAGAAAGTTGGGGACTGACCCCGCTCTGTGATTTTACGTGGCCTAACACTTCATGGCTGAGTTTCTGTTGTTCCCAATTGCTTCCACTTTGTTATAATACCACTAACAGTTGACCGTGGAATATTTAGTAGTGAGAAAATTCACAAATAGACTTATTGCACAAGTGGCAACCAGCACGGTACCATGCTTGAATTCCCTGAGCTCCTGAGAGTGACCCATTCTTTCACAAATGTTTATAGAAGCAGTCTGCATGCCTAGGTGCTTGATTTTATACATCTGTGGCCATGGAAGTGATTTGAACACCTGAATTCAATGATTTGGAGGGGTGTCCCAATACTTTTGGCAATATAAAATGGAAGTGAATAAGTGAAGTGAATAAAAAAATTTTTTTTAAAAAGATTTAAAAGCAGACTTTTTATAAATATAATTTGTATAATTTATTGTTAAAGCTTGGGTTTTATTTGACCTGTAAAATTGCTCTTGTCATTTTTACAGTCGTTTTAGGTGTTATTTTTTGTGTTAAGTTTCAGTAATTATAATAAAAATACCACAGAGAAGACAATGACAATGTAGGGATTGGAATCTGTGAAGTTATAGTAAAGCATTTTTTTCAATGATGCAGGTCAACAGGTCAATTTTTGCATACGTATATTCTTCTTTCCATGTTTAAACTTGTGAGCCTTGTTTTAAAATCCACTAGTTTCTGGACAGTGTGATAAAGAGTCTGTCTGGCTCTTTGCCTCTCAGAGACTTAAAGGGGAATTCAGAGAATGTTCTCCAGCGCTCTCATTCCTCCTAGAATGAAAGAACAATACATGGACCATGCCTAATCTATTATTTTTCTTGAAATCTGTGTCTGTTAGATATGAAACCTTTTCGTTGTTTACAAAAAGACTTCAGAGGCAGCTGAGCTAAACATGTCAGTTCTGAGAAGAGAAGTGGGCATCGACTTACCACTGTGAATGTGTTTTATTAGACCAGACAGAGCGATGACAACAACAATCACTGAAGATCCAATACTGAACCCATTATTCTGTGTGCAGAATCGAATCATCATGCTTTTAGTCCTGTGTTGCACAGACAACACTATATCTAAGATTGTCGCCAATAATCTTCACCAGGACCCAAAAATGGACAGCAGAGCAACACTTCAGTCCTGGCTGATGCACGTGCGCTGCTTTGGCAGTTTTTGTGTTTCACCTGGTTTTCTTTGAGAGAGGGCCAAAAACATACATTAATTCAAAAGCAGTAAGTAAGCTATGTAAGGAAATGTTTTGGTAGTTCGACTGTGTGCTTTATAGTGACCAGGGAAGCAGTCCTGATCTATGTTTTTGAGGCTTTTTTTATCTTTGGAAGATCAGGTAAAATTCCCCTTTTGTACTTGCAACATTAGCATTTAATAGAACAGTTTAGTTGTTTCACAATGATGTTTGATTGCTAAGTATAAGCTGAATAACTTTTATTTTTATTTTTAAAGGGTCATGAACTGAGAAATCAAATTTTCTTTTGACATATAAGAGTTCATATGAGAATATCCTGTTGGTTTCCGAACTGAAAACTTCCTTGTTAGTCCAAAAACAGTTTTTATTGTAACCAAGACCAGCAAACGACTCATTGTAGAATGTGCCAATCTATGACAGCTGAAAGACCGCTTTGGCAGTAGAAAATCAACAGCTACTTCATCATTGCAACCTTTGCCCCACCCACTGGCGTGTTAGTGAGATGACGAGGAGAGAGCGAAACAGGATCACTGCACTAAAAATAACATTACCTTCCAAAGGATCCTAATGCTAGGAATGTGGTTATTTATTTTATTTATATTGAGCATTATTTATATGAATTCTGTACACTTCACTGTGGATTCTTTGGTAAATCAGTCACAATTTAGGCGCAGGCTTTGCAAACTGATTTTTACCATATAGACTCAACAGTATTGCCACAACAACATGTAAGTAACTGTGCTAATTCTAATGCCTGATTTATGACTTATTATTATTATTATTATTATTATATAATTATTAAATTATATAGAAAGCGATCAAAGAACGTTCCCTTCAGACACTGGAGCTGTCAATCAAACAGTGCACGTTTATCAGTGACTGAGTTCTGGACTCAGCAAAACTCCTGTTAAAATGAACTAATCTCTTATTTACATTGTGTTTACACTGTTAGTTATGATGAAATAATTTGTGAGAGTGCAGAAATCGAGCAATGACGAGATCACTGCATTCAGTTCAAATGAGCTTTATTGGCATGACTGTGACAGCACAATACTGCTAAAGTAATAGACATACAAACATATAGATAAAGGGGAAAAATAACGTGTCCATATAAGTAACTCAACATGTCTGTAATCGGCTACAATCAAGCGTAGCGTCAGTTCTGGCAGGTCACGTTAGTCAAACTCGCATCAGCTGTCTGTCAGCTGATCACGTCTTCCTATAGGAATACGACGTCTATCACAGCATGCATATATAAGCTCCTCAGTACTATCAGCAGCTATCGCGTTCTCCAGAGCTCATTTACCCTCCTCCAAGCCCAGCTCCTCCTCTTGTCAGTCAGGATTTGGTATTCTGATTCCCCTTCAATCAAACTAAATTCCTGAATTATTTTGTACATTTAATATAAACATTAATGATATCTGCAATACATTATGTTGGTTCTGTTCTGTTTACTCTAAGGGGGGTTATTGCTGCTCTCCCTGCTCTTATGCAGGGAGTTCTTACCCAGAACAGAACCATACCGCCAGTCCAAACTGTATGCTAATAGTTGATCAATCATATTTGACGATAGTGGTCCTGACAGAAATGCTCATCACTGCAACCTTTCATACCATGATCTAAATATAAAGCCATAATGCTATAATCAACTCTTTTCACAATTAGTTAACCTTAAGAGCTGTAATAGTAAAAAATGTGCTAAAAGTTTTCAGGAGAGTGCCACATGTAATACTTATTTCATATGTCAGCCAAACACAGCGCCCCTTCAAACACAGCGTTCAGAGCAGAGGCTAAAATAAGGGTAGGAAAATGCCTTTTTATTTCTAAATTGACAATTTACGATGTAAAAATCATACTAACATTGTAAGTGCACCCCAGGAAACATAAGAAAACAATAAAATGCAGTTCATGACCCCTTTAAAACCTCTTTATGAAAAAAAGTTTCTTTTGTTATGGATTCACATAATGCATCTCATAACCTTGTATTCCAGTTACATCAGAACAGATGTGTGAATCTTTTGCTTGAAATGTTATTCTCCATTTGTTTTTTCTGTGGTAAATAAAGACTATGCCAGCTCCAGTTTGGATCCAGCCTCTTACAAAAATTTTAAGATCCCTAAAATCTACTCCTACTCCTGTGAAGAGATGACGCTAACCCCTCTAAGGACTTCGGTTGATGCAAACGCTGAATCAACATACACAACAGCCACATTTTCCATATACTGTAATCATTATCACAACATGTAACCATGTCTTTAATGTGCTCATTGTTTCTGCATGATTTGTATAATTTTTTTCTGCAGGACATTACTTTGACACAGTCACCTGAGAACAGATTACTCCTAATCGAAAACGCATGTTTCTATGATACAATCTAAAAAATGCTGGGTTAAAAACAACCCAAGTTGGGTTGAAAATGGACTAACCCAGTGATTGGGCTGTTTTAACCCAGTAAATGAGTTGTTTTAACCCAGCGGTTGGGTTAAATGTTTGCTTAAAACAGCCCAATTGCTGGGTTAGTCCATTTTCAACCTAACTTGGGTTGTTTTTAACCCAGCATTTTTTAGAGTGTATCATAGAAACATGCATTTTCTGTAAAACTGCTTTGAAACTATATATATATATTGTGAATCAATATGAATCAATATCAATATGTGAATTGAAATGTGAATTCTTTTCAGGCACACAGCCTCTGATGGGACTCATGTGACTGACTTCTGGAAGTGTCATGGTCATTTATCACATGCTGATGCTAACTGGCTGATGGCACTACAAAAAAGCACACAGCCTAAGTCCTTCATGGCCCTGTCCCAAATGGCGCACTGATTCTCCTTACATATATGAACGCTTTTGTGTATAATAAGGTCACAATTTATTATATTATCATAATTAAAGATAAAATAATATCCACATGGTATGCACCCACTCTAAAAAATGCTGGGTTAAAAACAACCCAAGTTGGGCTGAAAATGGACTAACCCAGCGACTGGGTTGTTTAAACCCAGTAAATGGGTTGTTTTAAGCAAACATTTAACACAACCGCTGGGTTAAAACAACCCATTTACTGGGTTAAAACAACCCAAACGCTGGGTTAGTCCATTTTCAACCCAACTTGGGTTGTTTTTAACCCAGCGTTTTTTAGAGTGCCCCATGGCAATTCAAATAGCCAAAATTCAAAAAGTGTTTTTGACTGGTTTTCTAGAAAGTGTGAGATTGTTTACAGTTGGCACTGGAGCACTCTTTGGTGATCACAGGATACACTCTAAAAAACCTTGTTTTAACCTTGTGAATGGGTCATTTTAACCCAGCGGTTGGGTTAAATGTTTGCTTAAGACAACCCAATCGCTGGGTTAAAACAACCCAACCACTGGGTTAAGACAACCCAATTGCTGGATCAGTCCATTTTCAACCCAACTTGGGTTGTTTTTAACCCAGCATTTTTTAGTGTAGGCATTGAAGGGAATGATTTGGTTTAGATAAGATTCAAACTCTGACACCCAGATGGAGAGCAGAAGCAGCCTGTGTCTTGCGCTCAGATGTGAACAGAGCACCTAAATTTAGATTTGTTCCAATGAAACAGGTCAAGAAGAACGCACGATTGTAGGTTCTCTTAAAAACATCCGCACCATTTATTTTCCAAAGGTTATACTTATCGCGCGCACTTCGTACAAAAGTTCAACTTTGGACGTCTGACGAGGATAATTACCGTTCATTATTCGCAGCCGGTGTTAAAATTGCGTAGTTAAAAACATCCGCTGTGAGTTTGACACAGATTGAAACAACTTTAATATTAATCCTGGCAATATTAGCTAATGTTGATACATTTGACTTCGATATACGCTATCATCTTAATTAAAAATTCCAAGTCATTTTTATAAATAATATTTGATTGCTATTTTTCATAAAAATGTTAAAAAATTAGGCTACCTATACAAATTGATTTATTTTGATAATTATTATAAAGCCAAAGATTATTAAATAAATATAAAAACTGAATGTACACACATACACACATGGCCTTTATATATATATATATATATATATATATATATATATATATATATATATATAGAGAGAGAGAGAGAGATAGAGAGAGAGAGAGAGAGAGAGAGAGAGAGAGAGAGAGAGAGAGAGAGAGAGAGAGAGAGAGAGAATTTGATATTGATGCTACATCAAAATAAGTGTCAGTTTATTTGATAAATATTCGAAGTAATTATCTAAATAATATTGTGTAAAATGAATAATATCACTATTAATAATATTAGTAATAACCTTTCATTTCCATAAAAGGAGTTGGCCGGATGCTGTGTGATGTGGTGCAGGAGTCCGGTCTCGTGCGCAGCTCATTACAATGTTTCGTACGCAGAGAGCTCGCGCAGAGAAAGGCGCGCAGCTTGCATTGAGGCAGCGGCAGACGCATGGAGCGCGCACTCAACAGCTGAGCACGGACTTACCTTACATTCTGTCCGCACATCTTTCATCAACCCGTTTGGATAACATTTTGGAGAAACTGGGCTGAAGCCATGCGCCCTTGTTTATTCCGCGTGTTTTCTCGTGGGTTTTTACTCACATTTTCAATTTTTTGCGAAGCTGCTTCTTTTAATCTGGATTTAGAAAAGCCAACGGTTTACAATGGACCTGAAGGGAGTTATTTTGGATACTCACTGGACTTTTACCACCCAACACAGGACAGAAACACGTAAGTGGGATAAAACTTTTTTGTTTTTGTTTATATATGTAACAGACAAGCTCCCAAAGAGAAGCATCTTCCAGTACTATAATGTCCAGACTATATGTCGTATAACTTAGTTTTGTTATGCCTACAATGCTCGAGAAATTTGCCCCAGCTTGTATGATAAAACACTTTCAGCACCACCATATGGACCAATGAACTCAGGCGCCTGAAGTTGATAGTGAAGTACATTTAAATGAGATAGGCTACCTCACATTTGAATTACTTTCTGGGGTTCATATTGTCACTTGTAACGTTGATTCAGTATTAGGATGCGGTTGTGCGTAGATTGATGCCTTTCTCTCTCCAGCATGTCGGTGCTGGTTGGGGCTCCTAAAGCGAACACCTCTCAGCCAGGGATTGTGGAGGGAGGAGCGGTGTACTACTGTCCGTGGCCGGCATCAGACCCAGACTCCTGCCGCCAGATCCCCTTTGATAAAGCAAGTAGGTACCCTCATGATTTACAACCCTTCAACTAATGCAAAATGATCAGAGCAGTTTCCATTGAAACAACTTACCCCTTTGAGTTAAAACAATGTCTTCTTATGTCTTTTTATAATTCATTATACACTCGTAAACTTAAAATAATGTGCAAATAATTTTAAAACGCGTATAATATAGTTTCTTTATCGTATTTATTCAGATATTTTCTGTATCAAGCAACATATTTAGAGTGGGCTTCATAAATTCCTGTTCCTCCAATAAAAAGATCAAAAACCACATCCAAGAAAGAGTTAATTTCACCGCATATGGTTTGGTTTAAAATTTCAGGAGCGGAGTAATTACCAGAGAAAGGCGCGTAACTTTACCTCAGTGCGTAATAATGTCACCCGAACATTTCATTTTTGCGTTTGAATTTCTTCGCTCACTAATTCCCAGTCATTTTGTGTTATAATTCATTTAGTGAGGGAAAAGGTGATGTCTGAAGCAATAGAGTCAAACTTGAAGTGCCAGAACGGGATAGATTGCTGTCACTTTTAGATCGATTTTGTCATCTGTGATGGAGAGTGTTCATTATATTATTGGACTATTTTTATCATCCATGGCCGCAGGTAAATCCAGTCGTCGGTTTTGGACTCAAAAAAGCAGCATTGGCTTGAGGCAGACTTGGATGCAGCGGAATGTGAGCGCTGATGTTTCTTCACAGTCCCGTGGTGCTATTCAAAGCATTCTGTAGAGGGAGCTTTGATCGCAGTATTTATGTACTGTTGCTGGTTCTAACAAAGGCTCTTATCAGAATAGGCTATGACCTCCTAAATTAAAGAACCACGCGACCGGTGAGGTCCGATTCTCAAACGAGCGACTCATATGAGTCGGTTCAATATAGTGACTGAAGAACATGCATGGTGAACAATGTAGTCCGAGTCCCAGACTAATGAATCAAAGGAGCCGGTTCTTTTTAGTGAATCAAAGACATGCAATGCAGAATGTGAATTAATGACTTATCAAAAACAGAACACGAATAGTGTAGCGCGATACACCAATGAATCACTCTTATGAACCAGTTCAAAAATAGTTACAAATTCTTCAAAATGTCTAGAATAACCTTGAAGAATCAGAATCCACTGTCTTCTATACACTCACCTAAAGGATTATTAGGAACACCTGTTCAATTTCTCATTAATGCAATTATCTAATCAACCAATCACATGGCAGTTGCTTCAATGCATTTAGGGGTGTGGTCCTGGTCAAGACAATCTCCTGAACTCCAAACTGAATGTCAGAATGGGAAAGAAAGGTGATTTAAGCAATTTTGAGCGTGGCATGGTTGTTGGTGCCAGACGGGCCGGTCTGAGTATTTCACAATCTGCTCAGTTACTGGGATTTTCACGCACAACCATTTCTAGGGTTTACAAAGAATGGTGTGAAAAGGGAAAAACATCCAGTATGCGGCAGTCCTGTGGGCGAAAATGCCTTGTTGATGCTAGAGGTCAGAGGAGAATGGGTTGACTGATTCAAGCTGATAGAAGAGCAACTTTGACTGAAATAACCACTCGTTACAACCGAGGTATGCAGCAAAGCATTTGTGAAGCCACAACACGCACAACCTTGAGGCGGATGGGCTACAACAGCAGAAGACCCCACCGGGTACCACTCATCTCCACTACAAATAGGAAAAGAGGCTACAATTTGCACAAGCTCACCAAAATTGGACAGTTGAAGACTGGAAAATGTTGCCTGGTCTGATGAGTCTCGATTTCTGTTGAGACATTCAGATGGTAGAGTCAGAATTTGGCGTAAACAGAATGAGAACATGGATCCATCATGCCTTGTTACCACTGTGCATGCTGGTGGTGGTGGTGTAATGGTGTGGGGGATGTTTTCTTGGCACACTTTAGGCCCCTTAGTGCCAGTTGGGCACCGTTTAAATGCCACGGCCTACCTGAGCATTGTTTCTGACCATGTCCATCCCTTTATGACCACCATGTACCCATTCTCTGATGGCTACTTCCAGCAGGATAATGCACCATGTCACAAAGCTCGAATCATTTCAAATTGGTTTCTTGAACATGACAATGAGTTCACTGTACTAAAATGGCCCCCACAGTCACCAGATCTCAAACCAATAGAGCATCTTTGGGATGTGGTGGAACGGGAGCTTCGTGCCCTGGATGTGCATCCCACAAATCTCCATCAACTGCAAGATGCTATCCTATCAATATGGGCCAACATTTCTAAAGAATGCTTTCAGCACCTTGTTGAATCAATGCCACGTAGAATTAAGTCAGTTCTGAAGGCGAAAGGGGGTCAAACACAGTATTAGTATGGTGTTCCTAATAATCCTTCAGGTGAGTGTATGTTTAGCATTCTATCCTGAATATCTACTAAAATGAAATTGATGTTTTAATTGATTCACATAACTTTGGAATAACTGATAGCCTATTGAAATTGCTTTTTTAGATATTATTATTATTTGATTATTAGTGTTTGCTTATTATTATTATTATTAATTTATTACTACTTTATTATTTTGTCAACTGTTTTGTTGTTTTGTAATTTGACGTTTGTAGGGAATGCCACTGGAAAGCACATCAGGTACTTGTCCTCGTGGGGACATTTTTGGGTCCCTGTGAATAAGACAAACCCCATGAAGTGATGTTTGAAAATGCAAAAATGCAGAAAGTTTTCTGTGATGGGTAGGTTTAGGGATAGGGTTAGTGTAGGGGATAGAATATACCGTTTGTACATCATAAAATCATTATGTCTATGGATGTCCTCATAAAACATGAAAACACAAAGTGTGTGTGTGTTATAAGCATCAGTGAGGAACCTGCATTGAAATGGATTGTCTGTTGGAGATGAAAGCAGTGGTGCTCTGTTTCAAGATGCTTGGTTTTAGAAGGAGCCTGATGGTGATGAGGTGAGATAGAGGGTTAAAAGAGCTGTGAACACAAGGGAAATAAGGAAAGAAATCAGGACCTGTCGAGGGAGGGCAAAAGCGCTGTCTGTTCTTTGTTAATGTCTGAGAAAACGCGTCATGCATCTCCAGCATCTACTCCTTCAAGAACATCTACTCAGAACACACACGTTTCCAGATTCATTAGTCACGTTGTTTTCAACACACTTGACCTTTGATCCTGTGCACTCTTCCCACTGTGGCCCTTAGAGCTCTCCATGGGGGGCATGGCACGTGTTTGTGTGCGACTGATGTTTCTGATGACAGTCTGTGTGTGTGTAACTAATGCAGTCCTGACTGAGAAGAGTAAATTCATTAGATACACCAGACAGGGTCATGTACCAGTGGACCTTGTCTTCCAAGTTTTCACACAATTCTCACACACGCACAGACACAACTTCATAGTTAAATGTCCAAGTGTACTAGAGGTCTTAACTTTTAATCTCAGACGAGTGAATGTGCAAGTTCACTGTCTGATTAGAAGCACAGGTCACTTTCATTTACAAAGATCACAGTTTTTATTATTATAGGCACTTTCATTCATAACAGGAGGAATCATTTACAACAAATATATTTCAATGCATAAAATGAAAAGAAAAATGACAAGCATGTGTTTTGGACCCAAAAATGAAACAGACGTTTTAAAGCACCAAATGATGCCCTGCTGTGTTTTTATATTGTCAGTCTGGCCTTGCATATTAACGGAATGTGTCACACCAGAATATGTGTTCATTTAAAAAGGATGTCCTGATTTTTCATACTTTTGATTTTGAAAAGTACCATTATGTTTATGAACTGGAATTAGTACATTTAAAACATTTTTAGGCAGAATTAACTTTTTTTAAGTTTCAGTGTTTTTACTGTGTATTTTGTTAATCCAGTCTGCTGATCTCCATCAGCAACAACAACTTCCTACAATCCAGCATGATCATATTGCGCTTATACTGTAGGTGTGCGAAACATAATATCAACACACAAAATTTGTAGTTAAACATTCACATAATAAAAAAAATAATGTTTTGGCATAGAAAATTTTAGTGTTGCTTTCCTGTGCAAAAGTCCCAGCTGTTATGCTAAATTGTCGATTTGTAGTTGCTAGAGTATTGCTATTTGAATTCTAAGGTGTTTTGGGACTTTGCTATGGGGTTGCTAGGGTTTTTAAGGAGGTTCCCAGGGTATGTTTCCTATGTGGTTACTATAGTGCTGATGATTTACTATAGGGCTGTTGCAAGGGTATTTTTGCTGGTTGCTAGGGTGTTTCTGTGCAGTCTGGCTATTCTAAGTTAAAAAAAAAACAGCACACCCAAGTCTCAGATATGGCTCAGGTCCCTTTTTCAAAGTAAGACTACAGAATTGCATCTCCAGGTGAATATCATAAATCTAATTCTTTAGTAGCAGACCTGGCTACATGAAAATGGTTCACTGCAGCACAGCTCATACAGGAGTCACTTTCAAACCAAGCAGCTTTCTGTTGGTCAAGCCATTTAATTCACTTGTCCAAATTCCTAGTCACATTGATTCCTATTCAAATGGCTCGATGTAAGTCACTAAATAACTCTAAATGTGTCTGCACCTTGTCAATTACAGTTTTAAAGGTCATGCTCACTTTAGTAAGCACCCTTAAAGAAAGAGATATAGAGAGAAAATTACTTAAAAAGAAAAAGGCCCATAGTAAAGGCTTGAGAGATGGTGAGAAGAAAGCAGAGAAGTATTAAAGTTGATGTGTTTTTATGAGGTGAAGACTGTACCTTATGGAGCTCTAAACAGGCCCAGCTGTAGTGGGATCTTTTCTGGATCGCACAGAACCTCTGTTGATACAGATCCACAGAATCATGTGCATGTGTGTACACACTCTGAGAGTAAAACGACCCCCTGTAGATTTGCCTTCACATAAACAAAAACACTAATTTGAAACCAGGCTAATTTGCTGTTTCATGGCTCATATTTTTCGAAAGTGAGTATAATGGCACAAGTGCTCACAATGTCTTACTCAGCTGCCTGATGTTTTCTGTTTATCATATAATGAAGTCTAGCTCTCTGTTTTCCGTTGACTTTTATTCTTCCTCTCTCTTTTGCCCAGATAACAGGATGATCAAAGTGAACGGGACACGGGAGCCTCTTGAATTTAAATCCCATCAGTGGTTTGGAGCCACTGTCAGGACCCACAAAGGCAAAGTGGTGGTAAGTGATGCTCAGGAACATAATCCATTTAAAGACCATTTGCAGTCATCCTCATGCTGGACGTGAGTGAATCAATGGGGTTAATGTTTTTTAATAGCACTGCATTAGTGTTTTATTCATGAATGCATGGGAGCCAGAATCACAGTTTCATTCATGAATAAATGTTCATGAAAATGTTTTGATAGGCAATGTGGCTCTCTCCCGTTACTGAGGGGGTTTTGGAAAATGTTGATTTGAGGTTGACCATGCGAGGTGGAGAACTGCTGATGTTTGAAAGAAATAGGCCAGAGTTTTTACATGAGGGAAGGCACGGTGCCCAAGTGTGACTATTGTTCTCCAAGCGACCAAACACTGAAACATTTAGCTCTTTAAACTGATTTTATTATTATGCAGAAAATTAAACAAGACGGATGTATTTTTCCATCTCCAGCTCAGTCCTAAGGAGCATCTTTATGTTCGACATACATCTATATCAGTGCTGTCATTTAGAGTAGCATGGTGCTTGTGTATGTCTGTAGGCCTGCGCTCCCCTCTATCACTGGAGGACAGTGAAGGTCAGCAGTGAGATGGATCCAGTGGGAACCTGTTATGTGGCTGTGCAGAACTTCAGTGCCTATGCTGAGTATTCACCTTGTAGAACCAGTGAGTATTTTTCTCACACACACAAACACACACCAGTGAGCGTGCAGTTTAGATAAGTTTGTTTAGAACATAGACTGTAAAAAAAGATGGACGACACCCTTCACTATCTTCCACTGTAGAAAAGTGATTATGGCGCTGATTTGGGACCTGCGTCTGCACAGTAGTGACCTCGGGACCTGAGTTAGAGCAGTAGAGAGCAGGAAGTAGAGCCGTGATATCAAAACCCCGCCCACACTCCCGCATTATCTGTTAGTACAGTTTACTGCAGAACAACTAATTATGTCGTTGTGAGATAAACAGTGGAAATATAGAAACTAAAACTAAAGCTCCAATCTCCTCTCGAAAATCCTGAAAGACTTTGTTCAGAGAAGCTGTCATTCATGACATCACATCTAAAAACCAAACTTATTTTAAAAAACAAACACTTGATATGATAAAAAGCTACTGATAAAAACCTAAAATGACAGAAACCATCTTTGGAAAAAATTATATGAAGTGTAATTTGATTGTTTAGTTGTCTCGCATCCCATTAGAATACGTGGAGGGTTTATCGCCCTGGGGGTTTGTGAGCTATACTGGGACCAACCACCTGGGGGCAATCGAGATGCTTTGGCTTCACTTTTCAGAATGTGTGCAGCACGTTTGATTTAGAACAGAAACACATTCCCATCATGCTTTGCGATAGGGATGCACCTCAGAGTCCAATAGTTCTGTTATTACAGCACTCGACTTGTTGGGTCTGGGTCTACTAATGATTCTGTGCTTATTCTATATGACAACAACCAGACGAAATTTCCTGTTCACATTTGTGTTCCAGTGCAGTGTGCATGTTTAAAAGTTTGTGGCCAGTCCTTTTTCTTTTTTGTTTCGAAATAAATTAATACATGGATTCAACAAAAGTGACAGTAAAGATTTTTACATTGTTACAAAAAAAATCTATTCTTTCTATTCATAATTTTAAAAACAATGTATCTCAAAAATATTAAGCAGCACAACTGTTTTCAACATTGATAATAAGAAGAAATGTTTCTTGAGCACCAAATCAGTATATACATGAATGATTTCCGAAGGATCACGTGACTGAAGACTGGAATAATGATGCTGAAAATTCAGCTTTGCCATCACATAAATGAATTACATTTTAAAATATATTAAAATAAAGAAGTTATTTTAAATTGTAGTATTATTTCACAGTATTACTGTTTTTACTGTATTTTTGTTGAGCTTTGATAAATAACAAAAAAATATTACTGACCCTAAAATTTTGAAAGAATATTTTTTAGTATATATTTATTTATATTTAAATAAATTTATATTTATATATTTGTTTCATATAGTAAACTGTAATGGTCAGTTATATTTGGAATTATTTAGGACTTAAAATAGCATGAACCAAAAATACTTAATGTTCACAAAGTACATTTTAAGTGTACTGTGCTGGTGCTGTCGACATCTGAGATGGTCTGTGTTCATTTAGCATGTTCATATACAAGCCAAAATTCTTGCATATCGACCTGAAATGAATCAAGTACTGCCCAAAGGTGAACTAACCCTTTAATGCCCGGGTATACTTCATTTTCCGCCTTCTGGCCGCCGCGGATGGCCGAAGTATATTTTGAGCTTTACTTACAGTTACATGTACAGCAGTCTCAGCCTCAGACTGTTGGCTGAACGTCTGATGCATATGGCACTCTTATCTGGAAACACTTCATGAGTTTCGAAGCCGTCATCTGATTGGTTGAATTCTACAGGATGACAGCGAGACGAGTGTGTTGCGTTCTTTAACAGACCGCCTAGAAACAAATGCCACGACTCCAAACTCCCTTGTGGTAGAAGAACGCCGTTGTGTTTACAACTTACCAGGATCAACTAAACGCTGGATTTTCAAAATAATGTGGAGTTCGCGGCTCCATTGTTGCATTAAACTTGCACAATGTTCTTGAATGAATAATTTATAGATGCACGCCGGTCTGTTATTGCAGGGACATCGACTTTACATTTTCACACCCCTTAAACATGACGTGGAACAAAACGAACTGTGATCGGTTGTGTTACTGTAAATGTTAGACAAACGTCCTCTTGGGCGGTCCTTGACCAATGAAAGCTACAATGGAGCCCAGACCTTCTGCCGCCAGTCTGAAGGTCTGGATATGCGAGACTACATGCACAGTAACTAGCTGATTACTTTTCTGGCTGACTAGTAAAAATGAGTCACTGTGCCAGCCAGATGCATCTGCTGCATCTCGGACTGCCCATTTGAGCCAGTTGGCATGGCAATCATATGCCCTGCTGTAAATGGAGATCAAAGGGGAAACTCAAATGTTTGTTTTGGTGTAATTTCCTGCTTATTTCCTGTACTTTGAAGTCTCATTCACAGTTAAGGGTAGTTGATAAATTTACTAAATTTTTTTGCCGTCATATCAAATACACACACACACGCACTGTATTAACAGTTAGTGTAGTTTGAAGTGGTGTATTAATAATGATAACTGTGTCTCATCTGTTCATGGGGGAAATTATTATATGACATAATAACTGTGAATTACTTTCCTGACTCTTTGTCAAATAGTTTAAAGTGGCAGCCGTCTCTCTGGCAGGTCAGCTAGGAGTCCTCGCCAAGGCGCAGGGCAGGGATGCTCTGCGTTGATATTATCCAACTTGTGTTCGCTGTGGACTAGACACATTCATGCATGCCATTACACACACATTTGTGTTGAATAAGTGAAATACTAGCCAAAGTCTGGCAGAGTAGTGAAAGAAGAGAAACAGAGGTGGAATGAGAGAGAGAGTTTTTTGTATTCCAGAGAACATGCTGTGTTGCAGTCGTTGGGATTTGGAAGTGATGTTATGCCTCATTAACTCACCCCACCTACTGTATAACATATTATATCAACACACACAGGACATAACTTACTGTACATAATATTTCAGCATGTTTCTTTTTTGCCCTGGAACAACATTCCTATCCTCCAATCAGATTTTAGGATTAGATTTTGGCATCTTTATCTTTATTATATTATGGTTGAGGAGATTCCCCTTCCATATATAAAGCGCTTTGAGTGCCTAGAAAAACGCTATATAAATGTAACAAATTATTATTATCTTCCTCTGATTTTAGATAGAGGTTGGTTATGGTTGAGACTGAGATTAAGCATAGACCATAGTTGTCACTTCATTTTATAAAGAAATTATGACAGTTTGGAAGATTTGCACAGATGTGTGAATTGTGATGTAATGAAATGCCAGTGCTACATTTCGTTGCATCACATCTACCATTTGCATAAATATGTTACAGATTTGTCTTCAAAGTGCTGAAACTTTATGTACTCAGGCATATCTTAATGACTTGTATTACTGAGGTTGCTCTGATCTTTGTAGATAACCCGGACCCCGAGGGCCAGGGCTTCTGCCAGGCGGGTTTTAGTGTTGATTTCACTAAGGTAACAAATCTCCCTCCTTAACTATGTCTATGTATTTCATCTTTATGGTTACTTCCTATGTGACATGTTGTCATTATTTTTTGTTTAAAATCTTAAAACATTCACCTTGACCCTTCATCCAATCTGGAAGAGGGCTGATTCCTTTATGTTCATGCCTTATTTCTTTAATCTCTATTACTCACTCTTGTGCGTAACATTTTTAGCACCCATCTCTGTAAGTCTCTTCAAAGTCTTTTCTGCTCAAAATGCGCAAGCAAAAACACATTTTTGAGGTCTGTGTCCTCATTTCTACCTTCTCTCCTAGTTCCTCACTCATTTTTTCTCCTCCTTTCAGGAAGGGACTCTAGTTGTGGGAGGACCAGGGAGTTTCTACTGGCAAGGTAACACACTTTTCCTCATTATTTTGTCTTTTCCATCATTCCATCCTTTTACGGAGTCTCTCTGAGTGAGATTGGCAAGCACACGTCTCTCATATCCCAGACTCACAGTCCCACAGGAGCCCAAGAATCTCAGCTCTCTCCAACAAACTGACCAGGTTGACCCTTCCTCCACCTCCAGAGCAGAATAACAGACACTCAGACAGATGACACGTCACCTCCCATGTGCCCTGTTAGCAAAATAATCAGGGATTATCTCAGTGTGTTAGCGCTACCATTGCTGAGTCTGTTCAGCCAATCAGAGCTCAGCGTTCACTCCTCGGTGAAGTGTTCTGTCACAGTTCTCTTATCACAGATGGGTCAGTAATATTGCGGTTGTGATAATAGAAGACAGGTCGAGGTCAGTGAGCTGCTCTCTGGTCAGTGGCTTTAGTGTTGGCTCACAGTTAGAGCTGTAATCATTGCTTTGAAACGCCAGTGACTGCAGGGAAATGAACGCCTGCACGTCCTCACTTTTATACATTCTGCTTAATTAACAATGAAGTACATTTGAAAAGAATGCATGCAGAGATCTGTACACCTGCATTTGTTTAGCAATGTTTATGTTAGGGATTGAAACAGCAAGTATTTGGCCATTTTAAGACTGTCAGCATCAACTCATCTGGCTGATTATCAAGTTGAGTTGATTCAATATCTACTTATAGCTTTATTATTGCATTGGAAGTTTGGACATTTCTATAATGAAAATATTTTTTTATGTTCCACTCTAATACTAATAAGACTCTCTTAGTGCAATGTCTATACAATAATTTTTATAATTTTATCAATTATTGTTACAGTTACTTTTCATCCGTTAATCCTGAATGACTGAATAAGTAATAGAAATGATGTGTCAAATCCCAAAGATATGGAAAAGCTTAGGTATTGCTTATAAAGAGAGCAAAAGAAGGCATTGCATTTTCACCTCAAAATCCTAAAAAAAAATGTGTGGAATGGATGTTTGGCCCTGACTAAATGAGGCACAGCTAAATATTTTGTGGCCGGATGTATATGTGATTTTTTTTTGTGTGAATTTGGATCACAATGCTAGATGCTGGTTGTTGTGTAATTGCAGTCGTATGTTAAGACATGAAAACATACTGTATGAGCTCAATCCTTAGACCCCCCACAAACTGAAGTCAGTTACAGTCCTTAATAAATTATATTAAGTACTGATAATACTGGGTTCCACATCATGTCTCACATGTGTTATTGGTTTTTGATTGTAATGGAGAGACCAATGACTGGAGATGAGGCAAAAATCTAATGTCAGACACAGGGCCTCTCTTTCTCTCTCTCTCATATACTTCATGCTGTGGACAAATACTAATGCATTAGAAGTTATGACCTGCCACTCGCTTTCTCTCTTCTCCTCTTTTCCCACGCTCAGTCCATCTTAACCTTTGCCTTTCATAATTTTCTCTTTTTTTTGAGGAAAGACAACAAATTGTGTGGAGAAAAAGTACCACATTGTGTCATGTGTCCACAAAACAAATGCAAGTTAATAGAGACACATATACACACAGACACAGCTAAACACACACATTAAGAGAGATTAATGGTTAGGGCTCAGGTCAGGCTGTAGCCTGGTAGTAAATGAGAGTAATGTGTATATTGAACTTGAACAACAAAAACAGAGAAAATATCTCTATCTCACACTCTCTCTCTCTCTCTCTCTCTCTCTCTTTCTTTATTCACCATGTCAAATCTTAATTCGTGAGGTGAACTTGCATCTGTGTTATTTTCCTTAGAGCTTGTGTAATAGCCAAGTCATTGCAGAATGACAAATCTGAATGTTGTTAAAGCATTACAGAGAGGTTTTGAGTTGACACAGTTTAGGAGTGACGTCATGTCCCCTTTGTTTTTACATTTTTGTCTTTCTGCCATCCTTGGACCAAAATATCAATTATTGGGTCATTCTACAGTAGCACTAGTATTTCCACTTGAAAAATCTTTCAAATCTGAAACTTATCAAACCCATATTATACCAATTATGCTATATTAAAAATGTTGTATTTTTAATATAGCACACTATAGACATGAAATGACCTTTAGCCTATAATTTTCTTTCATTAAAATTAATTTGATGAAATATTGCATTATTGACATTAAAGGACAAATGCTTTTTGTGTTTCTTTTTTTATAATTTCTTTTTAAATATTTATTGTTACTTTTATTATTTTAGAGCATATGGTTTTCTGTAGGAATTTTGTGCATTAAAGTTTGATGTTTTACCATCCAAAAAATGAGTAACAACATCTGCCACTACAATTTGTCTAATGCACATCAACACACACTCACACAAATTCAGTATGTGAAAACTAACAGAATTGTATATTTGTGTGTTTAGGTCAAGTGATCACTGCGGGAGTTGCAGAAATATTGAACGGCTATTCCCTGAAAAATATCCTGCACAAAGTTCAGGGAGAGAAGCAGACTGTGGCTGCATCAGACACATATGATGACAGTTACCTAGGTAAGAGACGTGTCTGTGTGTTTGCCTTTGAAAGGTAAAGATGCTTTATGGGACACCAGCGATTTGCTTGAGGCCCTGTTTATGGGTCAGGGGAACCAGCCCTCAGTCAATTTAATAAACACACATGCACATGAGCACACACAAGCTTTTTTTGTGAATGTTGAGGTAACCTTGACCCTCTGTCCCATAGCTCAGTTTGGTGCTGAGTTTGTGCCTACTGATAACATTTCCATCTGGAACTGCAGACCTCAACACACACACACAAATATTCCTTAAATACACACTTTAAAATCCTATGAGCATTTTCCCTCATGTACTGTAAGTAATCATCATCATCACAGTTGGACTGTCATGATAATAGTGCAATCAATAATAAAATGACGAGATAAACCCAACATGAGTAAACATGTTTAAACTGCCCTACTTTGGTTAGCAGCATCAGCTGTTTCTCTCACTGTAGTGTCTCTGGTTTTCTTACATTCTCTATCTCTGTGTCTGTTAGGGTACTCTGTAGCAGTCGGGGAGTTCACAGGTGATTCGGAACAAGGTGAGAACTTCTAAAGAGGACCTATTATGCTTACACTTTCTTTAGAATGTAATGTTGCTTTTTGAGCATGTAAAAGCCTGCAAAGTTACAAAGTCCAAAGGGAGTTATTCTCTATATCAGTAAGCACTGTTTCTGAACTCTCTGAAACGTTTTCTTCTTGGAACGTGAAATTAGAATTTTCGAAGCGTGCTAGAAACTGTTGACCAATCACAACACACTAGTCCTGCCGACCAATCAGAGCACATTACGATTTAAAGAGCAATTGATTGAAAATTGATTCTGTCATCATTTACTCACCTTCATGTCATTCTAAACCTAAGATATTTTGAAACATATCCAAGTGTTGCTGTTTTTTTCATATAATGAAGTCAGTGAGCTCCAGTGTTGTTTTGGACCCTATTGACTTTCATTGTGTGGACAAAAACTTAACTTAATATGTTTTTTTCGTCGGTTTGTCACATGTCGTAATGCTCAGGTTGAGTAGCAGACCTCTATCTCAGACACATAAACAAACTTAAGCATCTTTTGTAGATTTTGTGTATGAATACAAGTGTATGAGAGGGACCGAGCTCTGTCTCTGTGTGTGGTTGTTGTGTGGATTTGTTGCTTGCTGAGCTTTGATCGGACCCTTCAACCTCAGACCATAATTACAGAGCCCTCACAGGATTCTGTCCCTGACACGCCACCCAGTGACAAACAGCCTGTCTGCAGTCTGTCATCCCTCTCTAACACACACATGTGCACCCACATCGACTCACAAGCAATCATTAGCATACCTATCCATCAGACAGTATCGTTCTGTAAAATCTTATTTACTAACCGCCCACAATCCAGCTTAAACAGACTCTAAAATCTGGTATAAAATCATGTTATATAAATTATGATGACATATCATATCATAGATTGACCTTATTGACAAAAAAACACATTTTATTTTAAAGAGATGTTTGTGTACATTTTCTAAAAATAAAAAAAAATACTGTTAAATTAACAGTAAAAAAAAAGCTGTCAGCTGTGCTTGTACTGTGAAAATACTTAACTTCCAAAATCTGCTTTTTACCTTAAAATGCACTGATAACCTCCCTAATAATGCAGGTGGAACAATAGAAAGCCACATGATGAATCAGAGTTGTGACAAAATTCAGCACCTTTTTTGGAAGTATATGTGTTGTTACTTGATTTGCACAATTCTGACACTAAAACAATGCAGACAGCGTGCACAAATAAACAATGCTATCAGTGGGTTCAGTACGTTCTTCCCAGAATTCCCTCTCTGTCTTTCTCATACATATGTTCTATCTGGTCTGGATTTGTGGTGAATCCAGAGAGGAGAGACATGCTGATCTCTTTTTGTCAGAGTTTCATAAATGGGGTCTTGCTGTGGCGCACTTTGTGGTCAAAGGCGGCGGGAAATTTGAGGTTATGGGGGGAAGGGTTGAGGACGAGCGGAGTGTGACGGTTCCCTGGGAGTCTGGGAGATTTCAAGTTCGAAACGAGGCAAACTTTTGAATGGTTCCTCTCCAATCTCAGTGGGTGGGACAGATCTGACAGACAGCCACAAACCCTTCCACCACATCACTATCTCCAAGATCATCCATCAGGCCTCAGACAGCCTCTGTCTCCTTTGCTATGTGTCATTCTCCTCTCTGTCTCTCTCTTCTAAATATTTATAATAAATGAGTGACTGACATGGTGTTGACAGAGAAGAGATTTACAACACTCACAAGTCTCACCTCACTGTTTACCCCGAGACGCACTAGATAAGTGGTTGTGTGTGTGTGAAACATTCATTCACAGACACTCTTCTCAAGACAGGAAAAGTGAATGTTTTATTATTGTTTCCTACTGAAGCACATCATTTGTTTCTTTAAACTCTGCTAGTCTTAAACATATAAACCTGCTGGCACATATGTAAATATCTCAGGTATGTATGTATACTTATAATGTATGATTTTCTTATGTCCTCTATGCAGAACTGGTAGCAGGAGTTCCTCGAGGAGCACACAACTTTGGTTATGTAAGTATACAGTTCTAAACATACTTTGTTTCCTGTGTTTCTGTCATGGTACGATCAAGAATCAAAGGTCAGAGGTGAAGGTCAAGGGGAAGGAAGAATGTGAGAAATGTTTGAGAGGTTATCTACTTCATTTGTACTAAAATTTAAACATTTATTTATCCAAATAAACAAAGAAAAGCTCTATGTATTCTGGTAAGAGTACAACCTCTAAGTCACTTGTGTAAGTGGATGTGAGTTTCTCATCTGGATGTGATTTGAAGTCTTAAGAAGGAATTCCCAATTAGGGCTGTAGCATCTAGGACGTAGGGGTGTCCCCTTTGGCCCTAAATTAAACAGAATCATATTCAGCTGGATGGGTGGTTTGTGAAACAGACAGTGAATTTGGGACTTTTTTTCACTACATTTAAATTCTTGGGTATTAGCCATATGTGGCTTTGTTTGATTTAGGATCTCGGTCATACGTGCCCCATAAAACATCTACTAAGATCAATCTGGATATAATTATTAGAGTGCTAGATGCCTAACATGAGGAAAATCACTCTGTTTTTTTTTTTTTGAGTGGAGGACAGGCATGTGGTCAGATACACAAGTCCTGCAGTACATCAGGGAATAATCCAGAATCATGACAATCTGTCATGAATGTAAAAACTGTTTTATGAGCAATAATATAATCTGACTTTTCTTTTTTTAGGTGGCTGTGATCAATGCAACAAACCTGACGTTTATTCAGAATTTTACTGGGGAGCAGGCGAGTGACTGTCCAACTTTTAAAGTTTTCTTGTAACACTTCACAATAAGGTTTAATTTGTTAACATTAGTTAATTACATTAGTTAACGTACTAACAATGAACAATAATTCTACAGCATTTACTAATACATTGATTTTTAAGATCAAAAGTTGTATCTGTTAACATTAGTTAATGCACTGTGAACTGTGAACACGATAAGCTGTACCAATTCTAGTACAGGCATGCAGTGGCCGGAGCTAAAGAGACACATGCACACACAGACGCACAAAATACATCATGGCATAATCCCTGGATAACTTTTGATTCACTATACTTATGTGTTTGTTTACATATATATATATATATATATATATATATATATATATATATATATATATATATATATATATATATATTACACACCGACTGCCAACAAAACAGACATTTGATGCAGTTTTCCTCATCGAATCCTGAAGGAGTGTATTTAGCACAGAAATACTCATGTCATACGTCCAACTCAGGTTTTTTTTTCATTTTGGTCATGTTTAGCATGAGAATCCAATTCTTTAACAGTGTAAATAAGTCTGAATGCATGAAATGGCATTAGACCAAATGTTAACAAATGAGACTGTTTGACGCTGTTTGTAGCACCTGGTTAAAGAGACTACAAGTAGTCAGCAGAAGATATTATAACAATTGTTATAGCAATGTGTCCCATTTCTCTCTTTGTGTCCCATTTCAATATTCATTTGATTTCATATATGACTGTTTCTCACAGATGGCCTCTTATTTTGGATACACCATTGCAGTGACTGATCTAAATGGAGACGGGTAAGTCAACTTGGAAAATCAATGTCCAATGACTCCCATGCAAGAGGTGGCACTAATATAAGTAATATAACTTATGAAATCCGAGTTTCTTCCCTATGTGTGCAACTCAAAAGTGCACATTCCATAGTCATAGTTACTAGGTGTTCCCCACGGTCTGTCTGCACTGTAACAAGGCTTTCTTATCTGCCCGTATTATTTATTTTGAGCTAATTTAATTTACCAGCTCTTGCTGTATTTAGTTACAAGGTGTATTCAGAGCCAAATAGGACCATATAAACTACAGTATATATATAAATGGGACCATCAGTTTTTCTTTAGGGTTTGGCTTATTTAGACTCATGCATTACGCTCTGGTTTACTTGACCCTTGTTTTAAATGCTCACATCATCAGGGGGGTGGGAATTTGATATGTATAAAATTTGTTTCTAATTTGGTCTTATGAGGATTCAAAACCTTGCTGACACATCAGTGCCAAAGCTCCTTCTCTTATGTCTGAAATGCTGACATGTGTTTATGCCATTAACTGAAAGGCTTCCTTACCAACGGTATATAGTTGAATACACAGTAAATCAGCAGTATACACAGAGAAGGAGCAGTTAAATGATAAACCAGCAATGACCAACTGAGAGTGAATTACAGCTCATTATACTTTTAGCTGTTGAAATGGCTCATTTGCTGGAAACTGGGCCAATCAGTCTTTAGTGTTGAAGTCAATGTATCGTTTTTGTTATTTTGGCTACCAAATGCTGAAACGTATAAATCGCAGGGATTTATTTTTAGATATCAAATAACACAATTTAGTTCTATCTGTTCTTAGATCTGAGAAGTCTGAGAAATACAAATGTGAATCTTTTTTATGTTTCATTCCATTTTATCATGGAATCCTATCGTTGTTGGTTTTAGCCCTGGTTATTCTCAAAATGTTATTTATGGGCCTTTAAAAATTCAGAGGTGTTTGTATCAAATTTGTGAATTTATTTATGTGCATACAGGCTAGATGACGTGCTAGTTGGAGCCCCACTCTACATGGACCGTGAGTTTGAGAGTAAACCACGCGAGGTTGGCCGTGTGTACTTGTACCTGCAAGAGGACGTGCTTCTCTTCTCTCCTCCCATCACGCTCACTGGAACGCACCTGTTCGGCCGGTATGGAAGTGCCATCGCCCCTCTTGGAGATATCAACCAGGATGGCTACCTTGGTAAGTGTTAATGCACTAACTCTCATTTCTTACTTGCCTTTTTTGTGTAGGATATCCTGTCAATATATCACACACTTAAAATGTCCAGATTTAATCCAGTCGGGAAGTGTAAAATTAGTGATTTGGTGCCCTTGTCTGCATTTTCCTGTGAAGAGTTGGGTGTGAACCACTCTGCTGTGTGTGTTTTGTCGAGCCTGCAGATGGTGGTTACATGGTTCATATTCCTGTTGCTGGTCAACATAATGTATTCAACAAAAAAGATTATATCAACAACATACAATGTGGACTATCCCTTCATGTCACCATCCCAGAAACTTTTTAAAATGTCAAACATACCAGTATTAAACTCGAACAGGTCTTTTCCTTTACTAAATCCACATAACACTCGATTTCTATAACTTCCAAAGTTAACAAGACAATTTCATTACTACAACTTTTTTAAGTTTAAATTACATATAATATTAAGTTGATCAACATTATTATGTCAACAGAATTTTAACAAAATAACTTCTGCATCTTAAAAGCTTTAATTAAATCAATAAATTTGAATTTTTATGTTTCATGTAATTAAGTTAACTGGTAATGAAGTATAGAAGTCTGACCGGGCAAGCACAAAAATCCTTATAGTCGAGCTCTGCCTGAGAGAAACATTTCTGTTCTGATCAACACAAATCCTGTTGTCATGGCATCATTTCTCTATTTATTATGAATTGTTCAAGAGTTCCTCCTACATCTGAAGTGAACCAGGTGTCCAGGGGTGGAGTCCAGGCTGGACTAATCACTCACAGATCATCTCCATCAGTGCAGACAGATTGAGTTGGGAACAGAGAATTTTTTTGTTATACTGATCACTGTGTGTATATGTGTGTTTTCACGTGCAATCTAAGAATCAGCTCCATATGTTACTGTAACATGACCTGATATGTCACTATAATTTTAAAATGACACTTGATGTGGATGAAAGTAAGATGAGGATATGATATCCATGCATGCGTTGTAAGCCACCTGATCCTCAATCCACAAACACTGATTTAAAAAAACCAAAAAGCAAAAACATGTTGTAATATTTTAGACTTTACAACTTGTATGAAATGCCAATGTGCTTAAAGACTCAAATACTGAATATAATTTGTCTGTGTGTTTCAAAGAAGAGCTAATGGAAACAAAATACTTTAATTTATGCAGGGATTCACTTTGTGGATTATTTATGCGTCTGATTCACATTTTTCTGGCTATGTAAAAGTATCGCATTATGAGATGATGCTGCCTGGGAGTTTTGGAGAATAATGACTTAATCAATATCTGATATGGTCATAAAGAATCTGATATCACACACTGCATCTCTGTTACACCAGCCATATGGCTGCACTGGAGTGATGAAGTGACACTTGTCACAATGTCTCTGTTTGTTTTTGTACTTCTGCTGTATGAATTATTCTGTCATATAGTTATTTGCATAGCTAGCTGAGTCGCTCTACTTGCTTTGCTCTGAGCTTTTGTTTGTTCAGTTTTGTTGCTCTGGTGCCTTCAGATGGATTTGCTGTTTCCTGCTTTCATGCGGAACAATAGCGTAGCAGTCGAATACTGACATACAGTGAAAAGTGATCCATGAAGAGTATCCAGTGAGAGGCATCCCTTATGTGTGTGTATACGGTCTCTAGTGTCCTGTGTCCTGTTACATGAAGCTAGTTGAACAAACTCAGAGTATGTTTCAGAGTATGTGAAAAGTTGACAAAACAATTCCAATCCACACACATGTATATACAGTATACCACACACTATATGTTTAACACCATTTGATTGCCCTCACTCTAATGAGTATTAAATGATAAATTATATATAAATGGTGGAAAACTATATAAATCCATTTATTTAACAAAATGCATATACGTTTATAATTATAATTCCATTAGGGCCACAAAATGAGATTAGGCCCATGAGCATGATTTTATAATATATGCCTGTTATTTTTGGACCCAGTGGTTTCTTATGTCTGTAAAACGTCGGTTTCTCTCCACTGTGGCTTGTAGTGTATGTATGCAGTCGATTAAGGCCAAGCCACACAATTAAGTATCTTGTAAAATGTCATAATGAATTCTCTCTCATATATGTTATGCTGTTCTTTTTTGTCGACCATCAGGCTGTTAATGTTGGAGGTCTTTGGGCATTGGGCCAGCTACTGTGCCCACTGCCAGCAAAACAGGAAAAGGAAATGATCAAGAATCACCAAAAACACGCGATGGATATTTATAGAAAGGAACTCGCCCAAGAGAAACAGTGAAACAGAGCATTATTACATACACTGACGCACGTGCACACACACACACACACACACACACTTCCTACTCAGACACAAACACATGGTGGTCCGGTGGACGGAAATGAGTGCTTTCTTGTGGTGATGATTTTATTTTTCTAAGTTTAATTAAGCTTTTCTTTCCCTTCTACCTCAGAATGGTGTGCTTAACTTATAAGATTTGCATGAGCACACATTCCTCTCAGGTCTGTCATTAGTCATGGGTTTTCTTTCTTTCCCGAATCTGTATCTTTTTGTCCCTTTGTTTATAGCCATTCTTTGGAGTTTGTCAGCTATTTTCATAATAGAGTGAGGACATAGATTGGCCTACGTGCCAAATACAGCTCCCCATGGGGTTATCAGCAGACATAACTATCCTTAACATCATTGTTATTGTTTTTGACAGTTCAGTTGCAGTTTCCATGTCTACAGTACAACCAAGTGGTGCAACAGGATGAAAATGCTTCCTTTATAATCAGAAAGGTTGTGAACGCTTTTGAAGCAAATGAAACCCATGTATCATTACTATTACTAGATCATTCACTGGCCCCTGCTCGTTTTTTAAACGTGGCCCTCAAGCAAAGTAAATGTAATATCCCTGACATAGATCTTTATAGAGCTTATTTCCTCAACATCCCTGCAGTCGCTTTGTTTTTCTGCCTTTCTGCCCCTCAGTGGGCATCTCTGTCTGGGTCAGCAGTTATTCTCGTTTGTGTGCCGCTGCCCAAATGTAGGTTAATGACTTGAGCAGTGCTGCTGGCAGGAGGAACACTTGAATAGATAACTCTGCCCTGGAGATTTATTGGCCATGCAGTAGTGGACTTGGACTTGTGCATGAGTCTGTTATTGTTCTGTAATAGTCCCTCAGTGCCGAGGAGAAAAGAGTGGTCACTCCCTGCGGAGCTTTGTGTAAATCATCAGTATTCTTTTCAGCAGCATCCTCTTTTCTTTTGCATAAAAGCATCTCTCTGTTCCACTCCACCATAGCCAACACTGAAATAATCAATAATAAATGACAAAATGGAGCAGAGCCAAACGAACAGCACTTAGTGTGAATCTTGGTTTTATGGTAGGTATGAAGCCTGTTTTTATGTAAGAGTAAAAACAAAATACAACTTTTGTGACTTTATTGATCCACATCTAAATATCTCACAGTGGCCACTTAATTTCTTTCTGTATCTCACAAATGAGAGTTATGTCTCACTATTCAACTATGCCACTTTATATCTCAAATTGCAACTTTACATCTGATGTTGAAACTTTATATCTTAATTATATCTCGCATTGCAACTTCTCACATTGCATCTCATTATTGCAACTACATCTCCCAATTGCGATTTTATATATCAGAATTAAGGCTATATATCTCACATTGCAACATATGAGATATAAACTAGTGTCTCACAATGTGAGATAGACTTCAGAGAAATACTTGCAAGTGTGAGATATGAAGTCTCAATATGTGAACTTGAATGAATCTAACTATTTACAATTTATATCTCATAATTTCTACTTCATCACACAGTTGAAACTAAGTCCCACAATTGATTGTATCTTACATTTGCAACTTTATTTTTCATAATCAAGACTTTATCCATCTCACAATCTTTTTTATTTATTTATTTAACTCTGAGGCAGAAACAGGCTTCCTTAGGTAGGCAGTGGGTGGAAACAAATAGGATGCACATATTGTCTAGTTTGTGTAGTATAAATGCTGTTATTGATGAAATATGGTTTCTCCATCTCGTTCTTACTCAGACATGGCAATAGGGGCTCCGTTCGCAGGGGAGGACCGTGGTGGCAGGGTCTTCATCTATAATGGGCAGAAATCTGGACTGATGTTACAGGCATCTCAAGAGCTAAGAGGCGACTGGGCCTCATCCGCCATCCCAGCAGGCTTTGGATTCACCCTGCGTGGAGATTCTGACCTCGATAACAACCAGTACCCTGGTGAGTAAAGAAAACCCTTTAGTCTCTTCCTCTCTCTGTTTACGCAAGTTTCTGTTAAGACAATCATGCTTAGGAACTGATGTAAGCCAGGGAGATTAGATGTAGGAGGAATGAAAGACTGGATGAAGAAGAAAAAGACTGGACTGAAACATCCAGGTTGAATCACTTTGTTGGTCAGTCCACTGGTAATTTTTTACAAATGTGTGAAAGTATTTCCACTCATTCTTTTTCTTTTGTTTTCTTTGCCTCCTTTTATTGTGGGATACTGTTTCTTCATATTATTCTCATTACTATGTTTATCACGATTTATTTATAATGTTTTTGACAACAATCTTCCACTGAGTATGATGAGACCCACGTGATTTCTGACACTCTCTGCTGTCTGAACCACATCAGATCATGCATATATTAATGAATGATGTTTCTGCTTGTTTTCATTGAGCACAGTGGTTTGGAGTTTACCTGAGAAGGTCAAATCTTATTGAACATTTTAGATACTTTAAAGTCGATTGTTTCGATGTCACTGAACAAGCTATTTATAGCCTGTGTGTGTGACAGTTGTTGACTGGCCTCCAGATGAAGTTTCAAGGGTTCAACTCTTGTTCCTCAGACCCATGTGTCTCTGAGTATCTGTGAGAAGAAATGATCAGGAATTTTAAAGCAGCTACATAAATGTTTTAATAAAATGTTTATTTGAATTTGAAATGATCCCAACTAGACTTCAGATAGTGTTTGTGGATTAGTTTATATTGAAATGAACTGTCTGAGTGAATATCCAGAGCTTTTAGAAGAATACAGATCTGCATGTTCTCACAATCCATCACAGCTGCACCATAATCTTATTTTGACTAGCAGAAACATGAATTAACTGATTCATTTACAGAAACAGAACTACAGAAACACCCAGCGTGCTTCTAAAGCCAAACTCTGCTCTAACGCCTCAAGCCCTTTTCAACAAAAACAGATCGGTGTATTCATTCTTTCTGTCCTTTAATCTCCTCTTTCATTTTTTAATGACATTGTACAAAATCATCAAAGCAGATGCTGTCACATGCTTTCTTTATAGAGACAGGAAGTCAGATGGTTAGGCAGCTTATATGCACATGTGTGTTGCATGAGTGTGTGTGGGAGTTTGTTCTTTAATGGTGACAGGATTGTCATCTTAAATATGCTCTAATAAACGTAGATCTTTTCCATACATGAAAACCATAGATGGATGGTAGAACAATCACACACAGGTGTACACACACACAAACGCAATGATGTTGAACAGACCTAGAAAGCAAAACAGAAGACAGAAAACAGGTTTTCCTGTCTCTTATTCTTAGAATGGATAAATCACAGCTTTTTAGAGATGTGATCTCAGTAATCTTCGATCTGTGTGAATGTTCTAATCTATGATGTGTGTGCTGTGCATGTACATTTCTTCAGATCTTCATCACTTTCATCAGCTCATTAAGATTAAAATTGCTCTGTTGTATTCCTCTTTTGTAAGCTGCTTTGGATAAAGACATCTGCTAGATGAATAAATGTAAATGGGGCATGTTGAACCATTTATTTAGTTACGGTGTCTTGCACCAGAAATAGTCATAATTCAGTTTTACATGACCATTTTACACCCTTATAGATTTTCGATATGTAAATAATCTCTATTACGATTTCCTAACATCTAAGCAAACTGTATGTAAACTGCCATAATGTTCGTAAATATAAATATGTAAATGTAAGCACTCTTATATTAATATGTTGATAGCTCTAACATGATCTAAAAGATGATTTTACAGCTTAGTTTCGAAAAATGGTCTTGGTTGATAGAGGAAGTAGCTTTATGTTATAGAAATTTTGTAAATTGCCTGATTTATTTTCATCTGGCATTGTACTGGTAGCTTGACCCACTCTCATTGGGCCAAAAATCCCACTACTCATAATTGTACATTAAAGGAATAGTTCACCCAACATGAATTCTGTCATTACTCACCCTCATGTTGTTCCAAACTTGTATGACTTTTTCTTCCGTGGAGCATATTTTGAGAAATGTCTCGTGTTTTTACATACAAAGAGTCAATAATAACCAGAACTTTTTGGTTACCAATATTCTTTAAAATATCTTCTTCTTTTGTGTTCTGCAGAAGAAAGTCATACAGGTTTAAAACAACATTAGGATGAGTAAATGATTACAGAATTTTAGATGAACCATCAATTTAAGCATCAAATATCAGTGCACTCAGTTTGAAACATGAATCTTCTTTAAAAGACTGTTTGGGCCCCTACATTTTAGCTTGTATTGATCTTCCTAAAGTCTGTCCCGATGTAAATATTCAAATTTACTCAGTGCTGTTAAATGCTAAATGTTCAACTGTTGAACTGCATACATGTTTTTACTATTAAATATAAGGAATCTGAAATTGTAGTTAATGGTGAGAAATTACAAATTGTGCCAAATTTTAAGTATCTTGGGATTATTTTATACTCACACCTGACATTTGAGAAGCATGTCAAACATGTGGTCTGTATAGTGACAAATAACATTAGAAATGTTTTATTTTTATGTTTTTACTTTCTACAGATGCTGCTAAAGTTTATCTGCACTTAATGATATTTTCTCATTTTTAATATTGTGTATCATCATGGTTGCAAAATCTACTCTTAAACCTTTACATAGTTTATATAAAGACAGACAAGAGTTTCTTTTTAGTTATCTTGAAGTGCAATATAGAGCTACAGACTTAGGTCGCTCTGCTTTTTCTGTTCATATTTGTAATAAATCACCAATTAACATTAGACTGTGTCCTACTCTTATGCATTTCAAGTTACAATTAAAACTAAAGAAGAACCAAATATGTGAGCATTGATTTCTTCAGTTATAGCTATTTTTATAGTGTATTTTGCTTGTATTTGGATTGCTATTTTTAAATATTAGGTTTGGTGGTTTTATCTATTTATGCTACGCAATGTCTTCCTCCTCTTCAGCAGATGGGACAGCAGATGTAATTTAGCTCTGTAGCTAATTCTGGGGAAGTCATGTACTGTTAAATACACTTAAAAAATAGTAATAATAAAACAAATCTTCTGATTGGCTGTAATTTTGTCACATTGTGCAGCAGTTTCACGTTCAGTGTGTACAAACAAATTACTTATTGCTGAAAACTTGGTTGACACAGTGAGTATGTCTACATAGATATTAGAACTAAAATCCTGCTTTTCATTTATCTCTCTACAGGAATTAAATCATCACACACTCATACCTTTCCTGTTTATACACCTTTTCATTTGTGTGTGTGTGTGGTTTGGGGTTTATTGTATGGGTTAGGGTGAACTTTGTGGTTAAATGCAGGGTAAAAGTCAAAGGTCAAGGGTCATTCATCATGACCTGCTTAAACAGCAGTAAAGATTACGTACTCTACATTTCCTGCCCACCGCTTCAGGCATCGTTCTTAGATAGAACACAAAACAGACATACTTTTACAACACATTGCACATTTAACAATTAACAATTACTTCCTTAATTTGAGAGAGAAACACTTTAAAATACCCAAATGGCAACACAGAGGAACAGTCGTTCTAAAAATAAAAAGGAAAAATAGTGAAAAGATTTTTTTGATCAGAATTCCCCTTTCCACTATATTTCTACATTATATTGCTTCCAAAAACATGATATGTTGTTAGTATGTGAAACTAATGTTACATTCAGGACCCATTAGAAATGTTCTAGGAACTTGGGTGGGCACCGTATAAATATGAATGTACTACCAATCCAGTCAAGAACATTTCCATCCAAACATCTACAGGGAAAGGTTTGGTTCTGTTTTCTTTTTCTTTTTTGGAGATGGATTGTATGTCAGGTGAAATGAGAGAGAAATTCAGAACTGGAGGTAAAAGAGAAGATTGCATTAGTTGGCTGTGCTCCGGCATTTCATTGGCAAGAGGATGAAGATGACTATAACAGACTCTAACCTTATTAAAGTTCAAGCGTTTGAGCTTCTTCCATCTCCTCCCTCCATCATTCCACCTCCTATTAACCTATTCATGCGGTCAAGACCCTTGTGTTGTGGTGGCCGGAGGGTTCGACCTGAATATTTTGAGGTTGACTATTGCAGTGCACACACACATTTACACCTCACTGCCATTCTGAGGAAGTTGAGCGCTCAAATGGACTTTCCAGATGTGGGAATGTAATAAATTGAATTATTCTGTCATCTTCTCTGCATTTACAAGATGAGAGCTCAGGCCTTCAGGATGTGTGTGTGTGTGTGTGCATGTGTCTGTCAGTTGGTGTTAGTGCGCTTGTTTCTGTCCATTGTGTTCGAGGTGTGTTTTCTGTCACAATAGCAAAAGTTGCTGACTCTGGTTTACAATGGGCTCTTTGCCAGGGTTGTTTCATTCCTGAAGGCAGGACCTGATGGAAAGCGAAGCCAGTGATCGACCTCAGTGAAACAGGAATCAAAGCCGCAGTCTCTGAGCACTCATTAGGGTGCTGGAGCTGTTCTGGAACATTCCTGCATGTGAGTCTCTGAGTTTGCCTGACTGCAAGCATCCCTCCAGGAGCGATTTCTACTCTTCCTTCCTATTAATGCTGTGTACAGTTCAAAAGCTAAGGAGAGAAGGTCTCTCGGTCGAGTTTGATTAAAGACTGAATGAAGCCGACCTTGTGTAAGGGTTAATGTTTAATGTTTACTTATTAGACATTCTATACTTATCACAAAAATTATTTCACCATCAAAGAAAACAAAATGTCTAATATTGTCTAAGCGGGTGTCAGGAGCAGCTTTTTTGCTATGGTTTATGTTGGTTCAATTATAGTTTAATGAGATGTCAGAGATGAATGGATGGTTATAGCTTAAGCAGAGGCCATAGAGGAAGCAACAGACCACTAACACACACACACACACACACAGCCAACATTTCCACCGTCTCAGGTACTGGAGGTGTGGTTTGTTTGCACACAGACCCCTTACTATTTGGTGATATTGTTGTCCGTGACCAGGTTTTGTTTTAATAATTTGTTACATTTATGTAGGCTTTTTTTAGGCACAGTTTTGTCTGGTAGTTTAAAAAAAATCTGGCTTTAAATGGTTTAGGAAAAATGCTGACATTTTCTATATCCTTTGCTACCTGTGTTACATTAGATAAATAAAGGATTTTGATGCTGATTTTGAGTAGGGCATATGTAGAGAAACAGGAAAAATCTGGAAGGAAGAAGAAATAATGAAAGAATAAGAGAACAGAGGGGAATTTTAAATATTTTCACCTTTGATTTAAGCAGATGTCATCATATTTGTATTATTCCCAAGGGCTTTATTTATTAAGAAATATTTGTTTTCTTTTTTTCCCTTACTCTAATCAAAATGCGTGAAACAAAACGTGCTTACATTGTTTTGTCAAATCCAATGAACTACTCCAAAACATGTTTCATCTACCAGGAAAACAGCAGCAAATGAATGAGCAAGTATTAGCAATCAACTACTAATGAATTCTGTTATGTTTTTTGGCATTAGTTGGTTTGTCTCACTTAACATTAGACTGACAAATTAGTGATGGTGATCACACTGTTTTTATTAAACCTTGTCACATGATTTTTGTGAAGGCCCTGAGTCATTTAAACTACATTATGATTCTTCCACTGCATCACATTAAAATCTCATATAGGTTGAAATTCAGGTTTGTCGTGCCCGCCTTCATTAAGAGAAGAGGGAAACCATTCAGTATGGTGTATTTCCCTTTCCCTTAATCAAATGTGGCTCGGTGCACCTCTGAGTAGAATGAGATTAAAGTCTCACACGTTCGCCGTGGCTCTCTGGGGTTTCTCTTTGGCTCTGTTCAGGGATGGCAGGTGATGTAAGATGCTAGACTGGTAGAATGAGAAACGGGTCGACGACTCTTTGATAGAGAGTGCTGGAGGCCCAAATCACTTCCAGCTGCAGTGTCCTTTGAAGCTTTATGATCCAGCCACTCGTTCTCTTTCTTCCTCTTTCTCTCGTAACACACATTTTTCATATATATTTTTCATACATATTTTCATATCATATTGTGTCTGTCCTGCACTTCTCAGTATATTTCACTCTCTTTACAGATTTGCTGGTCGGTGCATTTGGAGTGAGTAAAGTTGTGGCCTACAGGTGAGACATTTTACACTTTAAATGCACCACATCATACAACATTGCCATTACAAATGTTCACAATTTCATATATATACTTATTATGATGGTGCATGTCACATATTCATATAAGGCCGTTTTTGGTTTTGAGTTTTCTGTTTCTCAGCTTTAAGGGTGTGTTCACACTTGTAGTTCGATTCACGTGGTTTGTTTGGTCTGGACCAAAAAAAAAAAAGCATTTAGTCCTGGTCCGCTTAGCGTTAGCATTTTAACACCGAACCTAAAGATACAAACCCAAAGGAATAGGGATATGTTCATAACCTGATTGGTCGGCTTTTATTACGTATATTTCATGATGGAACTTATTGAACATCCAAAACAATGCTGTGTGCTGGGCTAAATGCTTTCGTCGTATGTGCATAGACACATGACGGTATTTTGACCAGCTCAAAACTTGCGAAGAGCTTATAAAATGTGTAAAGGAGTCAAAACAGCGGCAGGAATTTCTCTTGTCACTTACACGCACAAACAAAGATCTGTTGCGAGCAGACGCGGTTCTACCTGTACCGAACTCAACATCGTGACTATGATGAGAAAAAACAGGCATGCTTGAGCATTCTGCCTTTTAAGGGTCGCATCTTGTGATATCATGTCCTGTTTTTGGTTTGTTTACATGTCTTTGATCTATGTTGCGTTCATATTTCATTCGAACCACAGCAGAGTTTGTTCAGAAAGCGGACTGAGACCCAGCTTTTCTGTGGTCTGGGTCTGCTTGTTTAGTGTGCACCAGGGTTTAGATGGCAATGTTCACACTTATTCAAATTAACTGCACTAACAGAGCAATTGCATCAGGGTTCGTTTTAATCGAACCAAACGTGTGAACAACACCTCTCAGCATTCAAATAATGCTAGTGCTACAGTGGCATTGACCGAAATGATCATCTCTCATAAAATTGGCAAATCTGTTTTAACCACAGAAAAGCGTCAACATGTCACATAACAGTTACTTAGAAAGAAAAAAATAATTTTATAAAAGAGCATATTACTAAAATTATAAATATATATTTTTAAATATATCCACTATGTCATATCATACATTATATTTTTACCTAACCTGTTATTGTTGTCTTAATTATTTGAAGTATGTTTTAATAAAATTATGAAAATCTGAAAATCTTTCTAGGTTATTTTCTCAAAAACACGTTTATGAAAGCCATTTAAATTCATTTTTACATTTAAAAGTTTGCAGAAATGTAATAAGAAACAATAATTATGTCATTAGAAAGCATAGACTCTTTTTCAGTCAGTGCTAAAAATCAAAGCTAATAGATAATAGATAATTTTTTATGTATTTTGTTTTCATTTTTATGTATTTAAAATACATTTTAGATATTATATATATATATATATATATATATATATATATATATATATATATATATATATATATATATATATATATATATATATATATATATATACTAGTTTGTAGCGACACACACTTATTCTGGCCTAAACTCACCTACAGCTTTCACTATACACACATGTTTTCTCAATTAGAGTGAACGGCACAGAAAACACCTGTGTTTGAGGTTTAGCTGGAAGGAAACCTGATACACATGAAGTTGTTTTTCTCTGTTCCTTGATATGATAGTAACATATTTTCAAACTGCATAACAGACTATATTGAAAATTCTTCAGCTGTAGTTGACAGTAGCTGAGTACAGCCAGCAAACATTACCTACAGACTTGTGGCATGTCTAGTCTGAGTAGCCAAGACTTCGATTGGATGTTTCAGCTCAGGTTTCCCTCAGAAATGTTTCAAAATAGTCCCCTTTTCCTGCCTCAAAGCCACCAAAAACACACAGACGCATTAACATGTCCCAGCACACACTCTCACATACAAGCGGTGTCTCGGTGTCAGTGTTAAAGCGATTAGCTGTAGTGGGCTCTGGTGTATTTGTGTAAGCTAACATTTCCACTGTTAATCCAGTTTGAGTGCTAGTCTCAACAGAGTGAATGTGAGACCAGAGCAGAGCAGAGACTGACCTCATGTTAAGTTCTCATTTACTCAGCCTGTCTGATGTTTTATTAGACTCTGAATGTTTAGTTTCTGTTGGTTAAATGTTCTTTAAGTGATTCTTCATGTAATACTGTTTTGCATTGAATGTTTATTCTATCTGACATATCACTGAAATAGGAGTCCTGAGAAATAACTTCAGTTAGTTTTTTTAGCTAATCAGAAATGCTTTCTTCTTGCTAATCAGTTTGAATATTCAGGTTTGCTAATCGAGAGAGAGAGATTTTTGTTGTGTTGTGGAGGTTAGCAAAATGGCAGAAGGTAGAAATAATGGATACATTTGCTCACGGCACCTTTAAAGTCAACATGAAATCAAAATGGACACTATTTACTTTCTTAATGCATGTTCCTGTACTATTCATAGGTACATGTTATTCTACATAAAAAGTGAAACAAATAAAAATGCTCTTTCCTTTTCTGCTGATATCATTTAGGCCATGTGAGCTATTGGATGTAGTTAGCAGTCAAAGAGCTATATATGTTGAAACTCATATTCAGATTTAAAATGGCCACTTTATACAATCCAATCATTTCGAGATGGATAGAATAGGATACCAAATCTTTTTCATTTTATGTCCTGTTCCACTCTGAAATGCATCGCATTACAGAAGTTAAAAGTGTTGAAATTAACTGAAATTCAAATTCCAACTGAGATTCACATTGACTTTAAGTCTTGCCATTTCTTTCATTAGACATAAACAACTTTAGTGAGTTCTTAATGTGTATGTGCAGCTCTGAAATCAGCTTCTAATTCAAACTCATTGCCGCAATAAAATCATATCAGTTATATCAGTAATTTTTTATTTGTTTTTATTCCAACTCTATTGTCTCTCAACAATGCTAGGGCAAGGCCAGTGGTCACCGTGAATGCTCAGCTGATTTTGATGCCCAGAATTCTCATCCCTGAGGACAAGTCCTGCCGCATGCCCAATTCTGATGACATGGTGACCTGGTAAGTGTCAACTGACTATCCAGAGCTACTGAAGTACACTCTCAGCTTCTGACACAAAGAGGAAATCTTATGTACTACATGCTCATAAAAGAAGAACATTTGAAAGTTCATGTTTTGATTGATCTCTTCTAGATGAAGTGTTCAGTTGATGGGACAGATATGTTGATCTTTAGTCCTGGTTAAGGGTAAACCAAAGCAGTCTGGGCCAAAGAGCTATGGCTGACTGGGAGGTTTTAAATCCATGTGGTCTATAGTACCACATTACAGCAGTTTTTTTTTCTTCTCTGTGGTAAAACTAAGTGTTTCTGGAAGTCTCAATACATTCTTCCAAACCACACAAACATACACACAACTCTGCATTCTTACCCCGTATGTGGATGGACATTGTGTCCCACAAGCAGTTTTTGGGCTTTGTGACTGTAAACATACCAGATCTGTTTGGCTGCTTGGGGTGCATGTGCCTGTGTGTTAGGGTTGGCGTGGGGAAGAAAGGACTAGAGGTTTTGGAGAGACAAACAAAAGAACTAAAGTGTGGAATTCTGCAATAACAAAAGAGTAGCTTAGTAAAATAAATGTACAAACTGTGGTTGGAAATAGAGAGAGACAGAGAGAAACACTGAGACACAGATGAACACAGAGAGAAACTGAACAAGAAGGGAGCATAAAAAGATCCAGAGGATACAAAACACCACTGTGGTTAAGGTTGAACCCCTCTGTCTATCTAAAGTTTAATTTGTTTGATTTTATTATGTATACTCTTCACTCAGGAAATTTTTTTTGCAAAAATGTTAACTTTATGGGTACAGCTGCTGCAGAGTTGGAAGAGTTCCAGTGGGGTCAGAGCAGGGGTCAGCGGGGTCAACCTCTGGGCACTGCAGTGTTTGCATGTGTTGTAGGCCTGCATGATTATGCGTTTACCCTTGTCACGGGGGAGGAGAACTAACAAGGCATCATTACATTAGCGGGGCCACTTCCTCCTCTAAATATGCATCCTCTCTCACTGTACAGCATACACATGACTTCTTCTGTGTATTTTAAAATGCACTATACCTGGAGGGGTCATGGCAGGGTTTGCATGGTTAGAGCATAATGCACAATGCTGTATTCCATCAAGCATGTCCTCATGGGTATTTCGTGTTGTTCATGAGGCACAGCATCCAGCTGTTTATCGCTAATTTAAACTCAGACACGCTCAATGCTGTCTAAGTGTGTTTAGGGGGCCTAATGGGGTGTTTCTGATTAGACATATTTGGGTTGTGTGGAATGCTATGCATCGGATTGGCCCGCTGGGCCAATAAGACTGCAGTTGCGAGTCCCCGAGCTCAGATATCATTACACGTTCAACATAACAGAAATACAGTTATTGAGCACCAGCTGGAGAGGTGTGAGCATGTTTCAATAAGTGTTTTCTTTGCGCTCTCACCTTACAGCTTGTGATGGAGTGCCATGTTTTAAATCCTCAGTCCTGGTTGTATTTGTGTTTTTTTGGAAATAAAGGGCTAGTTTTTTACAAGACCCTTATGGCAACAGAACTGCCATCTTTAGATTCCAGTAAATTAATTGTGCGGCCCATTTCGGGACATCCTGTGCCGTGTCTGTACTGGATAAGTGTGTGTATGTGTGTGTGTGTGTTGAAGTTTGCATATTAGACTTCATATAAATAGGGTTTGGAAATGTTCTTATCATATTTAATGACAATATAGAATTTGGAAGTTGTACTTAGGCCGCTCTAATTGCGGCCTCTATTACCAGATTATTAGAGTGAGGGAGGGATAGAGTGATGAAGTGAGGAAAGGACAGGCAGAAGGGGCAGAAAGAGGCAAATTCGATTAAGTTATTAAATATTGAGGAGCACAGAGTACCTCAGCGTCCCAAATTCCATTCAGCTTCATATACAAACACTCCACCCTTATTAACAATCCTCTTCCTCTCTTTTGTCAACGTCACTTCAATTTTGTTCTTCTAATTTCTTCTCTCTCTCTCTTTCTCTCAGTTTGTCAGTAAATGTGTGTGCTAAGATCTCTGGGATTGGTATTCCTGATTATGTAGGTAAGTGCATTTTTTTATTTAATTATTATTAAATGCAATTTGTTTCAGTAAACTGATGTCTTGTGTTTCTCTGTATGATAAAAATGTAGCCAATCATACATACGACTTTCTCAAAACAGTTAAAATCTGTCTACTTTAAAGATTTTTATTAAAAATTATTCAGATCTGTACTCTAAGGTTAAAAAGTTTGGGGTCAAGACGTTTTTCTTCTTTTTTTTTTAAAGGGGTCATGAACTGCGTTGTTTTATTGTTTTATGATGTTTCCTGGGGTGCACTTATAATGTTAGAATGCTTTTTACATCAAAAACTGTCATAATTTATAAATAAAAGGCATTTTTCCTACCCTGATTTTAGCCCTCTGCTCTGAACGCTCTGTTTTAAGGGGCATGTCTGCTGTGAGAGTTCAGTGTAAATGCCTAACGTCGGCTAACGTCTTTCCATTTGAAATAGTATTACTTTCTCTTTTAGCGAGTTTTTACTCTTACATGGTTAACTAATAGTGAAAAGTGTTGCATTACATTTAGATCTATGGCATTATATTAAGATCTATGGCATTATATTAAGATCTATGGCATTATATTAAGATCTGTGGGATTATATTAAGATCTATGAGATTATATTAAGACCGTGGCATAAAAGGTTGCAGAGATGATCATTGTAGCCTATCACACTCACGTTGTGTGCATGAAAGCAGTGATCTCATCATTGCAACTAATTTTCTGTACACTAACTAATGCTTTCATCTTCACTAACAGTGCAAGCGTGATATAGTTAAGAGATTCGTTGAATAAAATGGGAGTCACTGATAAACTCTCGTCGTTTGATTGACAGCTCCAGGGATTGCAAAGGGAGCTTTCTTTGTTCGCTTTCTTTATAGAATTGAATCACTGTTAAATAACAGATTATTTTCATCCTACTAAGAGAAACAACGCAAGTTGACATTTAGTCACTGGTTTGATTTACTGACACACAGACAAAGAACATCTGACTGTACATGAATCTTTACATTTCAGATCAGGCATTAAAATGAACACAGTTACTTACATGTTGCATTACTGTCGAGCCCAGGCGCTGCACAATATTTTGTAATCCTCAACGGCATGTTTATTGCTCGATAGCGCGATCCGCTTAGCTCCTCATGTCGGTGGGCAGGGCTACAGAAGAATGTGTACATAGTTATCTGTTGAGGCATCGTTTCAGCATATGATGACGTCAAGGGTCGACATATTCTGAGATATGCGTTATTGACAGATATGCGTTATTCTGAGATATTGCGTTTTCTGGGCCTGGTGTCAATAAAAGCTTTTCTTTGACTAACAAGGAAGTTTTCAGCTCCGAAACTTACAGGATATTCTTATATTACGATGAACGTTTATATATCAAAGGCTCAAGAGAAAGCTGATTTCTCAATTCATCAACCCTTTAAAGAAATCAATGCTTTTATTCAGCAAAGATGTATTAAACTGATCAAAAGGGACAGAAAAGACTTTCTAATTATATTTCAAATAAATGCTGTTCTTTTGAACTTTCCTTGTTTCAAAGAATCCTGAAAAATAAAATCCTGTTTACATAAAAATATTAATCAACTCAATTGTTTTCAACATTGATAAAAATAAATGTTTCTTGTGCACCAAATCAGCATATTAGAAATGACTGGTGAATGTTGCTTTAGAATTATGTGTCATTCAATACTTAAAGAGGTCATGACATGAGAAATCAAATTTGCCTTGATCTTTTGACATATCAGAGGTCTTTGTACCATTAAAACATCCTGCAAGTTTCAGAGCTTAAATGTCCTCCTCATTATAAACACAGCATTTATTTAATCAAGCTCGAAAAACAGCTTGTGACGTCACACGGCCTGCCTCCAGAGCAAGACATTGACGAACAGTTATACATTATATCACCATTGGTCCTGCCCACTAGTGTTCAGTTGCTTAATGGTTGACATTTGCCTACACTGGATGTGAGCGTCATGTCAAAAGCAACTAGAACCCATTATAATAATCACTGACGCCATCTACATTAGATACAGTAAACAGTTGCGCGCTTTTTCTGACATACTCCATGTACTTGAGTGAAAGAGCGTTAGCTTTGACGCGTCCAGTTTAAACAGCTCATTTGCGTCTCTGTACAGACTTCAGAAGGATTTCAGCATTGGAAACAAGTGGATGGTTTATTTTAATGACGTCCCGGATTGCACCTGAGAATTGTAAGTTTGTTCAGAGCATTTTGTTTTGTCAGCGAGGCACAGTGTAATGGATAGTTTGCGAAGAAACTTTGTTTGGCAGATGAAGCAGCCAACTGTACTGCATCTGACAACAGCTGCAACACAAACGCAAGTAAATTATTTCATAATGCTTTGTCTGTAAATGACGGTTTTATATAGATAACATATAAATAGATAACATATAAATTTACTTCCAGTCTTTGTGCTAAGCTAGGCTAGCGGTGGGTGCGTCAGACAGAGTTATGGGATGCTCGGAGATGAAAATGGTATGTATGGACTTATCTAACTCTGGGGGATACAGTAAATAAGCCAAAGTCCCAAAAAGTCAGCTTGTTCCTTTAAAACAATCACATGCAATAGCAAGTTGATACTGTTTCCTATGCAATGACGTTAACCAATCATAACTGGTCATTTACTGACATGCCATGAAGGAGCCGCCCCTTAAAAACATATCATTTGAGTCAGAATGAAGGTTAAAAATAATCGTTTTTCCACATATATATTTTCTTGTGCAAAAAACTTTATTAACATTATAAGTGAACCTCAAGGAACATAAAAAAGAATGCAATAATTTACAAATCTCATAAACTTATATTTTATTCACAATGTGAGACATTTTGAAAGTGAGACATTTTGAAATGTCATGCCAAATATTGGCTCATTTTGGATTTCATGAGAGCTACACATTCCAAAAAAGTTGGGACAGGTAGCAATAAGAGACCGGAAAAGTTAAATGTACATATAAGGAACAGTTGGAGGACTCATTTGAAACTTATTAGGTCAACTGGCAACATGATTGGGTATAAAAAGAGCCTCTCAGAGTGGCAGTGTCTCTCAGAAGTCAAGATGGGCAGAGGATCACCAATTCACCCAATGCTGCGGCCAAAAATAGTGGAGCAATATCAGAAAGGAGTTTCTCAGAGAAAAACTGCAAAGAGTTTGAAGCTATCATCATCTACAGTGCATAATATCATCCAAAGATCTGGAACAATCTCTGTGCGTAAGGGTCAAGGCCGGAAAACCATACTAGATGCCCGTGATCTTCAGGCCCTTAGACGGCACTGCATCACATACAGGAATGCTACTGTAATGGAAATCACAACATGGGCTCAGGAATACTTCCAGAAAACATTGTCAGTGAACACAATCCACCGTGCCATTCGCCGTTGCCGGATAAAACTCTATAGGTCAAAAAAGAAGCCATATCTAAACATGATCCAGAAGCGCAGGCGTTTTCTCTGGGCCAAGGCTCATTTAAAATGGACTGTGGCAAAGTGGAAAACTGTTCTGTGGTCAGACGAATCAAACTTTGAAGTTCTTTTTGGAAAACTGGGATGCCATGTCATCCGGACTAAAGAGGACAAGGACAACCCAAGTTGTTATCAGCGCTCAGTTCAGAAGCCTGCATCTCTGATGGTATGGGGTTGCATGAGTGCGTGTGGCATGGGCAGCTTACACATCTGGAAAGGCACCATCAATGCTGAAAGGTATATCCAAGTTCTAGAACAACATATGCTCCCATCCAGATGTTGTTTCTTTCAGGGAAGACCTTGCATTTTCCAACGTGACAATACCAGACCACATACTGCATCAATTACAACATCATGGTTGCGTAGAAGAAGGATCCGGGTACTGAAATGGCCAGCCTGCAGTCCAGATCTTTCTAGAAAACATTTGGCGCATCATAAAGAGGAAGATGCGACAAAGAAGACCTAAGACAGTTGAGCAACTAGAAGCCTGTATTAGACAAGAATGGGACAACATTCCTATTCCTAAACTTGAGCAACTTGTCTCCTCCTTGTCCCAACTTTTTTGAGATGTGTTGAGCCATGAAATTATTTTCCCCTTAAAATTAAACATTTTCTCAGTTTAAACATTTGATATGTCATCTATGTTGTATTCTGAATAAAATATTGAAATGTGAAACATCCATGTCATTGCATTCTGTTTTTACTCACAATTTGTACAGTGTCCTAACTTTTTTGGAATCGGGTTTGTATATATATATATATATATATATATATATATATATATATATATATATATATATATATACATTTTCTCTTGGTGCTTGCTAAGATTGAGACATTTTATTATTTTAACTTATATGTGTTGTGTGTCTCAGCACTTGTTGAACATCTGTATGTGGATTCAATAATGGCTAAAATGGAGAAGGTGCCAAACTCAGTTAAACCAACAGGCAATAAAAGCCTCTTTCCCAGCACTTCTGAACACAGGCCTGTTAAAACTCAGTCCATATGGTTTTGGAGATGACAAAGAACAGGTGTGGCTGTGTGCGTTCCTGTGCCTGTGAGAGTAACACAGGCTGGTGTGTGTGAGGTGCACGTTTGTTGGAAGCACTATTTGATTGTTGTTCAGAAGCCCTAGTCATTAACCTTAGGAACGTGCAAGTTTTATGGTCCAAAACCTGTTTGGTCCGAGCAGAAATCGCAGGAATTAGACTCTGTAAATGTGGAACTAACAATAGTGTGCCTGTCTCTCTGTCTCTCTGTCTCTCTGTCTCTCTGTCTTTCTCTCTCTCTCTCTCTCTCTCTCTCTCTCTCTCTCTCTCTCTCTCTCTCTCTCTCTCTCTCTCTCTCTCTCTCTCTCTCTCTCTCTCTCTCTCTCTCTCTCTCTCTCTCTCTCTCTCTCTCTCTCTCTCTCTCTCTCTCTCTATTTCAGCTTTGACAATGGACCTGCAGTTGGATTGGCTGAAGCAGCATGGAGCAGTTAAGCGAATCTTGTTTATGGACACTCACCAGCACCAGAGAACCCAACAGTTGGTTCTGGGTCAAGGGGACCGCCAACATTGCCACAACTACTCTGTTTACCTGCGGGTAAGCCTGGTCCACACGCAGCACAGAGCATTGCTGAACTGGCCTTATTCCTTGTGAAAAATTCTTGTTTTATCTTCACTACTAATGAACCCATGAGAAAGTTAATTGTGAGCCAAACCAAGCTTCTATTACAACACCACTCATGTGGACAGAATAAGCGATGTGAGAACCCCTCCGTGAGAGTTTGTCACAAAAATGAGACCAAAAAAATTCTGTTGGGCCGAAGTGACACAGGAATCGAATGCAATCTGGGTGTTTATATGATAACACAGGCCATGGGAAATACTTTTATTTGCCAGCTCAATTTGAACTATGATAAAATCTCAAGTAACATGATTTATCACTATGATATATGGCAGAAGTAAAGCACAATAATAGAAATAATAGAATGTAATAATAGAAATTATATAATTATTATTATTATATTTTCTTACTGCATGCACCACAACAGACTTTTAGGTTGAAATAAAATGCAGCGTGAGCTCAACCAATTAGCATGTTCAGCGCCCAAGTCCCACCCCCGAAAGTTCCTGCACTTTGAAAAAGTTCTACCTCGCAAACAGGGCCGTTTTGAGGGGGACATTTTTACCCTGAATTTCATTTAGACCCCGGTTCCTGCGGTTGAAACACACAGAGTACCACCCCAGTACCAAGGTCCCTAGTTCCTGGGGAAAGTTCCTGCGGTGGAAATGCAGCTTTAGTTTGGATTCGTGCAAATAATGTGTGTGTTTTGATGCAGCAGCCTCACATACTTTATCACAGCCTGGCTGCTTTTGTGTTCATAAGCTTTTCCTTCACAAATCATTGTGAATTTCTGTTCAGAAACATAAACATACTTTCTCTTTTTCTTAATTTCTCGTAACTTATTAAATAACTATTTATTGCCCTTGGCTCTCTGAGGCAAGCATGCTCATACAACAGCTGTGATTCAGTCAAACAGACTGATGTCAAAGGATGAAGATAATCAAAAGAGTAGAAAGTGTAAAGTGAAACTTGTCAGTTCTGTTTGCAATCGACCTTCTCTCTTTCTTTTGTTTGATCCTTCTCTGTTTGTGTGTAGGATGAGGGAGAGTTTAGGGATAAACTGAGTCCTATCAGCGTGGCACTGAACTACAGTCTGGACCGGAACTCCCCTCCACCTGGCCTACAGCTGCGGCCCATTTTAGACCACTATAGCAAGACCTTCCACCATGAGCAGGTTTGCATGCAACATAACTGTTTAGTGAGAGGCTGCATGTTTGCATCATATTAAATTAATTCAATTATGATGCCATGACATCCAGGGTTTAAAACAAGACAACATATTGTTTTCTGATTTATACAGTAAACTGTTAATTAGAGAGAAAAAAAAGACATAAGTTCATTTCAGTGAACAAACAAACCCAAAGACGGAAAGAGAAGATATTTTTTCTGTCATCTCCCTTAGGCAAACATCCTGCTGGACTGTGGGGAAGACAACATGTGCATCCCAGATCTCAAACTTTCCGCTAAAATGTGAGTCCGTGGATTATGCATACATGTGTGTGCCATTGAACAACTGTTTGTATATTTGTTATAATTTATGTGCTGTGTTGTATTATGCATTTTCTGTTTATGTTTTAATAGCATGTCGTTCCTTGATTTTAGCCTATATAGATGTATATATAGATGTAACGTAGTTTGTATGGGAAGAAGGAGGCGGGAACCGGCGAACATTTAAAAGACTTTAATAAACAAACAAAACAAAATGAAAGTAAACCCCTCATGGACGACTGCCACACACACACATAATAAAACGCAACATAAAGTCCAGGCCTGGTCCTCTCTCGTCCTTCACTGGTGTCGCTCGTCCCTATATGCCTCCGAACTCCCTCATGAGAGGACTCGAGACGCTCGTTCTCAATCACGCACCGGTCTCACTCGCTCCTCCCATGTCTCTCGCTCATCTACCTTGCCACAATAGACAGCGAAAGTAACATTAAGAAGTGATTTTTAAATGAATATTTAATTTTGTTTTGTACAGGGATCAAACAGAACTTATAATCGGGGATGACAACTTGCTTATGTTAACTATTAACACCGCCAATGAGGGCGAGGGAGCATACGAGGCGGAGCTTCATGTGACTCTCCCACCAGAGGCGGACTATATTGGTGTGGAGCGCAGGCGTGAGGTATACAACATCACTCGTTATAATTTTTTACATATGTGTACGAGATCCTCTTTTTATTCTATCTATCTATCTATCTATCTATCTATCTATCTATCTATCTATCTATCTATCTATCTATCTATCTATCTATCTATCTATCTATCTATCTATCTATCTGTCTGTCTGTCTGTCTGTCTGTCTGTCTGTCTGTCTGTCTGTCTGTCTGTCTGTGTGTCTGTCTATCTATCTATCTATCTATCTATCTATCTATCTATCTATCTATCTATCTATCTATCTATCTATCTATCTATCTATCTATCTATCTATCTATCTATCTATCTATCTATCTATTGTTCTATCTATCGTTCTATCTATCGTTCTACTTTGCTCTGTCCATAATGCCTACGGGCCTTTAAGCTTCAAGACTTTTTAAACAAGGGTTGTCAAGTCAACATTCAGTGTTTGTCTTGACAAACTTTGCTATTTTCTTGTGACACTGACATGAGAACCAATGAGGTCTGCTCTACCGCATCACATATGCACATTCAAGCTTCTGTGTTTAGCATATTTGATGCACACTTTTGTAACAAATCACTCAAACGTGATTTATTTACTCTTTATTGACAGATTGGCATTCTGACACCGCAAGCTTCATGCTTTCTAATCTTAAATCCACTTTCCCCCCCTTTTTGTTGTAATTATTCTACTTATTGTACATATAAAATACAAGAACTTTATATCAGAGAGTATCTTTTTAGAATTATGTAGTAATAATAATATAGGCTTAGAAATATACTGTGAATACTGTAGTAATTGTTATATTAGAATTACTCCTAGTGATAGATGCCCATTTTTTACATTTGAGCTCCTGCCCCTGAGGAAATCTCTGCACATCACTGTATACATTCGATTGATTTAAAAACTTTAATGTACTTGAAGTGTGCACAAAGCACAAAGAAATCATAAGTATGTGAATGTATTGGCAGATACTAAATATTCAATGACTCAGATCGGGACATCCCTAAAAAAAAAAATACTATGTAAGTCAATGGCTACCGTCAGATGTTTGGTTAGCCACATTCTTCAAAATATCTCCTTCTTTGTTCAGCAGAAGAAATAAATTCATACAGGTTTGGAACAACTTGATGGTGAGTAAATGATGACAGAATTTTCATTTTTGTACGATCTATCCTTTTAAGACAAAACCTTTACATTTACATGGATAGCTTGTATTTTGTTGATGTTTTATCACATCGCACCTGGTTTACACAGTGTAATGTGAACTCTTGTGAAATATCAGATTTACTAAACAGCTTTAAATCCATCATGGTTAAATGCTAAATCTGTAATCCATTCTGACACAGAGTTAAAAACACAAACATGAGTGCTGTAATGTCTTTGATGTAGCAATGAGGCAGGAATGCAGTGAATGTTGATCTAATTACGGGTAAGGTTTCTTATTAAACAGTCTAAAACATGCCTCATGCCTAAGTTTGCTCTGTAATGCATTGCTGAGATCTAACATACTGTTTATTTCATTTAATGCAGTTCTACTTCTCTTAAAGTCATATATTCTGCTGTCATTCAGTCATTCCATCATCCCGTTCATGCATCTCTGTCTCTTCCTACATGAGGCACTGGCGCTTTGCGGCACTAACCGCAGAAGATCTGATTGCTCTCTGTCTGTCAGTTATGAGTTTAACAGATGCAGTGTATAACTGGTAATTGCAGCGCATGTTTGAGAGTGGCTCTTAATGCAATTTGCACAACTCCATTAGTTGCTCTTCTGGGAACCAACTGGTTACTGGTTTGACTCTGTTTTGGTGAGAGGAAGTGGTTGCCATAGGAGGGAGATGGAGAAAAGAGAGACTGATGTAGGGGGTTGACGAGATGACAGGGGCAGGGCCTCAGTGATGTATGATGTGATTACTATCAGAGAATTCATCATGTACTTTCTCTCCCTCGTTTCCTTTCTTTCGTCCCTCCCTTGACCCTCCAGAGACATGTTTTTAGTGGATTATGTTTGTTATTGACCGGGTTTATTATTGCCTGGTTTTGTTTTCAGTGATGTCATGCACCTTTTATTTTGTTTTGTATATATTTTTTAATTGTATTGTTATTTTAAATACATTTTTCATTATTTTTAAGAAGTTTAGAAGTAGCATACAGTATTTATACATGTAAGATTTGTTAGTCTAGTGGTAGAGTTTTTTATTTTTATGTGGAGAGAACGAATCCAATTATTTTTTGCCTACAATAAACATGCAATTTAATTTTTTAAGATTTATTTAATACAATTTTACATTTTTACATTTTTTGGTTGGGCATAATGCTTCTGTTTGTGTTCCTTAGATATTCAGCATGTAGTTCTGTAAATTATAAAGACCTGAATTTTTTCTTTCTCAGGATCTACAGTGGCTGAACTGCGAGCACAGGACAGAGAATGATTCCAGAGTTGTGGTGTGTGACCTGGGAAACCCAATGGTGGCTGACACAAACGTAAGAGCCATGTTACACAAACTCTATTGATATGCTGTAATATCTACAGTTTGATCCAAAAATAAATGAATGAAATTACTATAGTAGAGTATTGAAGATAGTCTACAGTAGTACACTGACATGAATGCTTTGCAAGTGTGTGGTACATACTTAAATTATGGACATACATAATGTGCTTTACTTGCATTACAGTGACAGTAACAAACCTCAGTACTCAAGAGAGCGATAGAGTTTCCTTCAAATGTCTGTGCCATTAAACCAGATGTGTTATCATTCAGGTAGCAAACTATAAACCTGTCAACAGTCTAACTAACTTAACTAACTTGCTCAGTAATCTTCATTTCAAGCTATTGCTTTTTTTGTACAGCCACCATGACAGAAGTTTACCTAAAAGAGGAAACGTTTTGTGGCAGCGCTGAGAAGGAACTATGTATTTACATTGCATTATGAATTGCATTCTGATGCATTTTTCAACAGATTAAATTGGGCTTGTGTTCAGTTGCTTGTGTAGATTTTTTAGTGTAGATATTCTTGTGTACATGAATATGTTGGCCTTAGCTTGCAGTGAGAACTTGAATCCCTCAGTGCATTAACATAAATGAGCAGGACAGAGGAAGGAGGATTTTAGAGGGGTGAGAAAAGGGTAAGACAGCATATCAGTTTGCTGTTTAATAACCAGATATTTAGCAGTGCTTTCAGCTTACTGAGACTTCAGGTGCTGTATGAGGACACCTCCAGAGGCCTCACACACACACACACACACACACACACACACACACACACACACACATGTCTTCACTATCTTTGTGGGGACTCTCCATAGACTTAATGGTTTTTATATTGTACAAACTGTGTATTATATCCCCTTACACTAACCCTACCACAGAACACTTTCTGCATTTTTACATTTTCAGAAAAACTCATTCTGAATGATTTATAAGCTTGTTTCCTCATGGGGACCATGAGTCAGTGTGCATTCAAGTTGAAGTCCCCACCGAAATAGAAAAACATGAACACACACACCTCTTTTTTTTCCTATTTGGCAAAGACATTTTAAATTGATCAAAAGTGACAGTAAAGTAAATTAACATTGTTATAAAATATTATATTCATCAAAGAATCCTGAAAAATTTATCTTTTTTGTGTGTACACAAAAATATTAAGCATTGATAAAAACAAATGTTTCTTGAGCACCAAATCAGCATATTAGAATGATTTCAGAAATGTAGCATTGTCATCACAGAATTAAATTACATTTTAAAATATATTGCAATAGATAAAAATGTTATATATATATAACATATAACATTACTGTTTTTACTGTATTTTTGATCAAATAAATGAAACCTAAGATTCATTAAGACTTTTTTCAGATAATATATTGTTATAAATAAATATGTTATTTTTCTTAATATCTAAACAAACAAAAAATGCTTGCTTTAAGCATAAACCTCACCACATTTTGTTACATTTGTGCTGAAAACAATTATTTGTATTTTTGTTTGTGCTGTATTGTTACTGAAAACATTGATTAAGAAAATATTTTTTTCTGGGTATCATTTAATCAACCATCCATCCAGAGGAAGGAACCACATTCCTCTCTCTCTCTCTCTCTCTCTCTCTCTCTCTCTCTCTCTCTCTCTCTCTCTCTCTCTCTCTCTCTCTCTCTCTCTCTCTCTATCTGTGTGTGTGTGCATGTGTTAGTTACTGGCCCCACGGACCCTCAGGAATGTGGTTGTTATACAGATGTATTCATTCATGTGCCATTAAGGACACATATACATCTTCCTGCTGATATTGGCATGTATGTTCACTAAAGAGAAAACACACACACACGTACACTTTTTTTTTTTTCTTGCACAGTCAATAGCTTGATTTGTGCATTGTGTGATTTTTTTTTATTCTCCCCGTCTCCTCTCTCTCTCTTTCCTACCCCTTTTTTCCCTGTTTCTCTGTCAGGTTGATTTTGAACATTGTTAATGAGAGTCCAGAAAACAAAACAGCGGGTCGAGAGAAAAAGTGGAATGATGGAGAGGTGTGTGAAGGGAGGGTGTAAACACATTGGGACAAAGTTTGAGGTTCAGTCTAAACACGCTCTCCATCTATTTACTAGTCACCATGACAACCGGTCTCCAGCAATCCCAAATATCTCAGCCTGGGGTGCAATTACAACAGTTACAAAACACACTCTTGACCTGTCACAACACACTCATGCACACACTCCCAACACAACATCCTGCCCTGCATCTCATATGCAGGCATATACACACAAACAAACACACACAACCATGTTCCTGAGTATGCCTAGATCATCTTTACATTCATTTGTGTATTTTGAACTATACATTTAGGTTGTTGTCGTTTGCTATTTCTACTAGTTGTAACGGCTGTAATTTGTGAACTCTAAAGATGATTTTAATAACATTCATAAAGTCCTCTACTTCACCATCTCTCTTTCTCACTCCATCGGTTTCCTATTTCCTCAAAGCCCTCAGGGTGAACTGCTCATTAGGCTCAAATCTGATTCATTCCTGCTTCATCCCTGTTGAGCATTACCTTTTCATTGAAATACAAAATAAATAAATAAATAAAGTAGGGAAGATTACTTAAGTATATTGTATCATTATCCCAAATAGATGCAGCTGTTAAGGTTATTTTGGCTGTAGAAGAAATTTTGTGACTAGGAAAGATTTCGAGAGCATATGAAGAAAATTGAGGTTTGTCCAACTACAAAAAATGGCCTGTATCTAAAGTTCTTAGTTGGCTGGATAAAAATTCTGTAAAATAATGAATTTAAGTTGTGGTAACAATAGTCAGCTTTGGAGAGAGAGTTCACAATGAACTCACTGTTTGTTTTTTGCAGCATTAATTTCATCTAGCACATGCTAATTGTATTCAACGTGTCTACTGTTGCATTAAATATAGATTTTTGTGTGGTTAATTATAATGAACTGAATATAAACTGATAACTTAACACCGTGTGTCTCACACACATACACCTGCATCTTTATTAGCCAGTTTACTCCCCTCCTTTTCTGTTTGTTTGGATTGCAGTGCTTGTTAAAGCCAAGGCAAATTGAAATGTAATTTGTCAGTAATTTGATGCAAAGCGGGTAAATGCTTGTGCTCGAGCTGTGCCAGCTCACTGAGAGCAGAGGCAGGGCACAGAGCTTTATGACTGTGTTTACTACAGCAGGTCAAAAGATTGTGTTGCTCATAAACTATAAATCAGAGCATCACAACTGAATAGGCAGAATATTACCTGCGGATGGACCTGTGGTTTTAAAATGGTATCAGTGTGTGCCGGCAGTTGGCTGGATACTCAGAGGTCTGTGTTATTATATGTCAAACTGGCCTGTCGTGTTGGCAGATTGTGGGTTTGGAAGAGAGTTTGTAGAGAAATGCTGTGACAGCATGTAGAATGTAAAGGGAGCAAATTAATCATGAGACAAAATAAATGCCTCACACAGAAATAGCCTTAAAGGTGAAGTGTGTCATTTCTTTGGTGTTAAAATACTTTCTCTATCATAGCAATTCAAAGGATTGGCTACAGATGAAGAGCGCATATGTATTTCCCAGTGTTATTTCAGTATTATTATATACTATTATATAATTTTTAATTAGATTAATTTAATTTTTAGTTTTAGTTTTTTTATGTGCTTTATTAGTTTATATATAAATACGTCCCACCTTCTAGTAAAAGAGCCAATTGCTGATTGGTAAGTCATTGCATCCCTGCAGCTGCCATTAGAAGCTCCAGTTCCCATAGAAACCTGAGACTCGCGCTTCGGACTGCACATGCACATTGGCTCATCTATCCTGAAAAATAACGCTATTTGAGCATAAGAATGATTGTTGTTTTGGATTTGAAATATGTTATTTAATTGTGAGGTCACCGAACAGTTTTTGAGATTTCCCCCATTCAAATAAATAGGACTTGGTCTTTGATGCCCGAAATAGCTGCCCAGAGGCGTTGCAAATATGACCGCCGAGTGAACAGACTTTCCTCGAAAGGGACTTTGATAATGACAAATGAGGGGTGGGGCAGAAGGAGAGCTAGTGTGTTTAGCAAACCTGCTTGGAAACAGTCATTAAAAGGGCCGTTTACCCAAAAATAAAAATCTCATCATTTACTCACCCTCATGTCAGTTTTTTTTCTGTGGAACACAAATGACAAGAGAGTTGTTTGGCTCTGTGACCTGTTAACATGTTCCAGATTTGGAAGGAGGGGGCGTTGTCATGGTGACAGGCTTTGTCATGGAGCCTCCGGAGTTAAACCCACATGGGGCAAATTATCATGGCACCAGTAGAGGAGGGTGACACGGCCACAGATCCCCCATCTCACACACATACAACAAGCAAACTGAGAGATCCGTCATTAACTCGCACTCACAAAAAACTCCGTTGTCACTGACGTCACTAAACAGTCGTACCACACATGGAATCAGCGTGAGGCCTGTGATCAAATTCAATACTTTTTTCCTCTCATTTTCTGTTTTCTTTTTCAAAACTTTCCATGCTATCCTCTCATAGCCCATAAAAGTAAGTCATAACCATGTGGCGCAGCTCATTCATCACAAATACGCCATCACAAGACTAATGTGCAGAAAACATGTTAGTCACACCACCTCAAACGGTCCGAGTGCCACAAACAGTCCCTATATGAGGAACAGCAGAGTTTTGTACTGACTGTTGTCTCAAGTAGAAGCTTCCAGTTGTATTGTATTTTTAGAAGGAAACTGCACAAATACATCTATCTCAGTCAACTGACTGTGAAAGGAAGATGTGGAGGCTCTCCTGCATAATTGTTGAGCCACCAACAAAACATTCTGTTTTATAAAGTGGTGGGGACTTTTGGCAGCGTTTACACTGCAAGTCTTAATGCACAGATCAATTTTTTTGACCTTTTTTTGTCCACCTGTTTACATTCACTTTAGACTCGACTGGTATATGATATCTGTGTTTACATTAATTCCCGCCCAAAATGATTGTCGGTGATCTCTTTACTATGCACATGGTAGACCCTCTGGTTTTGAATGACCACGCTATTAAAATTATTTATATAATTCTTGTCAGTAGGCCATGATTATTTGCCAGCAATTTTTTTTTTATGAATTTGAATGAATTAATGACAGAGAGAGAGAGACGTGTTGCCCTGTGGTGGCTTGGAATTCAAAGGGGAATTGGATATATGTGTTTAGACATAGGTCAGATGTCCAGATATCGGATATGCATCTGATTTAAAACCACATTTGGAAATAGCTCAGATCAGATGCGTTTTTGTGCCAGTGTAAACACTGTATTTTTGATCAAATGAATGCATCCTTGGTCTTTTTCATAAATATATGAAAATATTTTCATATCTTACGACCCCAAACTTTTGAACTGTTGTGTTCTACCTTGTGCTCAAATGAACTTATGATTATATTTAATGTGATGTCTTCATTCCTACGTTCTCCACTGTCAGTCCCATGATTCTGTAGGTCAGTCGATGAATTTATGAACCAGCAGGTGAACAGCAAATAGTTTTATGCTAGTCCAGTAGTAATTATATATTTTTTTATTTATAATATAAATAATTAGTAATATTTCTGGCCATTTTCTGCCTTTATTAGATAGAACAGTTAAGTAAAGGCAGGAAGTTGTCAGAAATGCTGCTGTGCAGAGTGTTGCCCATAATGCCTTGGTCCTTTTGGCTTTAAATTTTAATAAACCATAACTGCAGTTGTTTATCATATTGCGATTTCATGAAGTGAAGTGTCTTGTATTCTCTTAGTCTCGCTAATGTGAATCTTCTTCCTTGTATGATAATGTATTAAATGTCCCAGTAGTTTTAAAATAACAGTATAAATGTCTTTTGTGAGCCATAATTCATACAAATCCGGTATGACTCGCCCCATCTACTGTTCTCACTGTGGTATTCAATGAAGAGAGGAGTTTCATGGTCTGTAAAATAAAAAGCATTGAATGAGTTTATTGTTTTATGCACTCCTACCCATTTTAGCTAATGTCACATTAGGGTGATATATATTCACAGAATTTGGCAACAGTTAATGGCTTTAGTCCACAACACCTCGTATTTCCCAGCAACATGAAGCAATGTATTATTTCTTAACAGAGTGGGCTGATATTTTGGGAGCTTCCTAGCTATATGCTTCTGATGATGACACTAACAGACTGACAGGCGCATCTTTGGCTTATGTTACTCTTTGTTTTTTAATCATGCACAATCCAGCCATCTTCATGCTTTCTGGATGCACTCTGTCCAGCTTTGCTTAGTCAATCTGCAATCCATCTGAATAAATACCATTGCACATATGTATTCAAACACATTGCTTTTGATATGTGTGTTTGTGCTGTTTCAAATGGAAACTGCATCTTACATTTCATTCCTATGTTGTGAAATGCACTTAATCAAACGCACTTGAAGAACATTTTTCCCATGTTATACGCTGTTCTGTTCTGAGTTTCATTAAATCTTTCAATTAAGAGTTATTGTCTCATTAGTCTAATTAGATGATTATTGTTGCCACAGAAACATATGAACCAGCCCTTATAAACTCCGATCTCAGATGAAGTCTCATTTCTCAACACATGTATGAAGTTGCAGAGACGTGATCTTCATTTGTGATTTACCGACTCTGTGGGTTTTAAAAAAGGACACAAGACCACTAAAAGAGGCTCCGTAGCCAGTTCCCTCTTTAAAGTTTAACAGCACTTGTTACTCTCACCCGTCTGTTATGAGGGAGCTTTGTAGTGAGGAAGGTTTCCGCCTGGGGAAGCTCATTTATGGGGCTCCAGAGTTAGCACATAGCCTTTAGCTAAAGGACTGGCCTTCATTAACCATCCCAGCAGCCATTATCAGGCTCCTCCTAATGAACTACACCATATGGACGCAGTTACAGCCAGAGAGAAAGAGATGATTGGTCAAATTTTACAATTTGTTTGTGAATGAAGATGCCAGTGTTGAGACTTTGTTCAGCAGAGCAGAAAAACAACAAGCTTACAAAGACTTGTTTTTTAAGAGCTGACAGACTTTTGACTGTACATGAGGACAAATTGCAATAATATAAATACGGTAAATATGGTAACACTTTACAATAAGATTTCAAAATGTTGACAATAGCTAATATGATACCTAATGCAAAAGAATAATGAGCTATACTTTTACAGCAAATATTAATTGGTTGATTTCTACATATACATTTTTAGCATTTCAAGGTTCCTTTTACACAGAAGTGAACTACTCATTTATGTTTCTCGTAATTTATCTTTGGCTGCATTATAATGGTTTTCTAATACAAACCCGATTCCAAAAAAGTTAACATATCAAATGTTGAAAGTGAGACATTTTGAAATGTCATGCCAAATATTGTCTCATTTTGGATTTCATGAGAGCTACACATTCCAAAAAAGTTGGGACAGGTAGCAATAAGAGGCCGGAAAAGTTAAATGTACATACAAGGCCAATTTGCAACTTATTAGGTCAATTGGCAACATGATTGGGTATAAAAAGAGCCTCTCAGAGTGGCAGTGTCTCTCAGAAGTCAAGATGGGCAGAGGATCACCAATTCCCCCAATGCTGCGGCCAAAAATAGTGGAGCAATATCAGAAAGGAGTTTCTCAGAGAAAAATGCAAAGAGTTTGAAGTTATCATCATCTACAGTGCATAATATCATCCAAAGATTCAGAGAATCTGGAACAATCTCTGTGCGTAAGGGTCAAGGCCGGAAAACCATACTGGATGCCCGTGATCTTCGGCCCTTAGACGGCACTGCATCACATACAGGAATGCTACTGTAATGGAAATCACAACATGGGCTCAGGAATACTTCCAGAAAACATTGTCGGTGAACACAATCCACCGTGCCATTCGCCGCTGCCGGCTAAAACTCTATAGGTCAAAAAAGAAGCCATATCTAAACATGATCCAGAAGCGCAGGTGTTTTCTCTGGGCCAAGGCTCATTTAAAATGGACTGTGGCAAAGTGGAAAACTGTTCTGTGGTCAGACAAATCAAAATTTTAAGTTCTGCATCTCTGATGGTATGGGGTTGCATGAGTGCGTGTGGCATGGGCAGCTTACACATCTGGAAAGGCACCATCAATGCTGAAAGGTATATCCAAGTTCTAGAACAACATATGCTCCCATCTAGACGTCGTCTCTTCCAGGGAAGACCTTGCATTTTCCAACATGACAATGCCAGACCACATACTGCATCAATTACAACATCATGGCTGCGTAGAAGAAAGATCCGGGTACTGAAATGGCCAGCCTGCAGTCCAGATCTTTCACCCATAGAAAACATTTGACGCATCATAAAGAGGAAGATGCGACAAAGAAGACCTAAGACAGTTGAGCAACTAGAAGCCTGTATTAGACAAGAATGGGACAACATTCCTATTCCTAAACTTGAATAGGACTTGTCTCCTCAGTCCCCAGACATTTGTAGACTGTTATAAAAAGAAGAGGGGATGCCACACAGTGGGAAACATGGCCTTGTCCCAACTTTTTTGAGATGTGTTGATGCCATGAAATTTAAAATCAACGTATTTTTCCCTTAAAATGATACATTTTCTCAGTTTAAACATTTGATATGTCATCTATGTTGTATTCTGAATAAAATATATTGAAATTTGAAACTTCCACATCATCACATTCTGTTTTTATTCGCAATTTGTACAGTGTCCCAACTTTTTAAAGATAAAGATAAAGATTTGTGCATTTTGCTGCACAAGATTCAAAAATCAAGTGAGTAAAATGACTACTTTTAGACTAGTGGTCTTTACATCACTAGTGGTCAGATATCTCCTAATATTTGCTGTAAATCAAACCGCTCATCCTGGTATGTGAAGTTGGAGTTACTTGCGTGTCTGTCATATCCACTGTCATACAAACTGGCTCAATCTTGCATCTCAGTTGTTTTTATAATGCTGTACACGTGTGAGAGGTTGCAAAAGTGGTTGTAGTTGACTGCTTTTTCTTTGTGGAAGCTTTAAGATGATATGAAGCTAATATTTATAGCTATAATTTTGACTCAAATCAGTATTTCATGTCCATGTTTTTTATTGATTTAATTAATTACTCTTGTATACTTATAGTTTAATAATTTAAATGTTATTTCTTGGGGGTATAAGAGCAATGAGCCTGTCCAGACCGAGCCCACACTCCTCCCCCCAGCATGTAAGACGGCACAGTGTTAATTGTGGTGGGTTTTTCCTGTATGAGCCAGTGGGGGGAGAGCTCTATTCTGTTTTACTGAGCACTTACAGATGTCCCTTAAGCTTTTGATGTCTTCATGTTTTTCCCTTTCTTCTCTCTCTCTCTCTCTCTCTCTCTCTCTCTCTCTCTCTTTTTGGCTCTAGTTATCGGTTGGTTTACGGTTTTCTGTACAGAGGCTGGAAGATGCCCCTCCTACCATTGGCTTTAAGTTACAGATACACAGGTACAGTAACTATCACCTTTCATTTCGACCATATCCCAATTACATATTTCAAGTAAGCATAATGTATTCTCACAGCAATTACCTTTGACTCTCACACACACACATTGACACAATTCAATCTCTAGCTCCTTACCCTAACACTACCCAACTAACTGTCTAACACGAACCCTTACCCTAAACCCTTAAAAGATTAGTTCACTTCAAAATGAAAATGTCCTGATAATTTACTCACCCCCATCTCATCCAAGATGTCCGTGTCTTTCTTTCTTCAATCGAAAAGAAATTAAGTTTTTTGAGGAAAACATTCCAGGATTTTTCTTCACATAATGGACTTCAATGGTGACCAACTGGTTGAAGGTCCAAATCAATGCAGTTTCAAAGGGCTTTGAAGGGCTTCAGAGGACTCTGCACGATTCCAGACGATGAATAGGTTCTTATCTAGTGAAACCATCAGGCATTTAAAAATTTATTTACTTTTTAACCTCAAATGTGCAACTTCGGTGAAAGGTCACGTCTGTGACATAGGTGGAAGTACCAACCCAGTGCCGAAAAACTCCATCTCATGTTCTCCTCCAACTTCAAAATTGTCTCACATGGTTGTTTTACCTTTATTTTAACACTGGGTCGGTACTTCCACATGCGTCACGTGTGTGACCTTTCCGATGTGATGACATCATATGCTGTGAAGAAGCACAACACAGAAGTCGCGCATTTGAGGTTAAAAAGTACATACTTTTTTTCATTTTTTTTTTTTGAAAATGACCGATGGTTTAGCTAGAAAATACCCTATTCCTCGTCTGGGATCATGCAGAGCCTTCTGAAGCCCTTCAAAGCCCTTTTGCATTGATTTGGACATTCAACACATTGGTTGCCATTGAAGTGCATTATATGAAACAAAAATCATGGAACGTTTTCCTCAAAAAACAAAATTTATTTTCGACTGAAGAAAGAAAGACATGAACATCTTGGATGAGATGGGGGTGAGTAAATTATCCAGAAATTTTCATTTTGAAGTGAACTAATCCTTTAACCTAATTATAACCTTATCTCTAAAACCAAGTCTTGACCCTCAAACAGGCCTTTAAAGGAGTCTCAGAAAGTGAGGACCGGACAACATTTCCTCACTTTACATTTTTTGTCCTCACTCTGATGGTCTAAAACTCAAACCAGACAAAGATAGTTGTACAAGTACACTCACATACACAGTCATTCGGTTATTTCAGGCCAAATCATTGTCAACACCCAAGTCCTTTACGTTCCCTCTGGTCATAAAGTTATAATGTGTCTGAGAAGCTGAATGTGTCTGGCTAACATTTCTGGTTCAGGTATTCCCTACGTTGTACAGTAGAGTTCAAACGATTTTTGGCATTGTGGGGACAAAATTTCTGTCCCCATGAGGAAAACGTTTTATAAATCATACTAAATGTTTTTTGTTTGTTTGTTTGTTTGTTTTGAAAATGTAAAAGTGCAAAATGTTTTCTGTAACGTTTAGGTTTAGGGGTAGGTGATATAATACTCAGTTTGTACAGTATAAAAATAATTGTGTCTATGGAGAGTACTCATAAAACACAAAAATGTGGTACCTAACTTATAATTTGATGTAAAGGTCTCTCTTACTTCTCTGTGTGTGTGTGTGTGTGTGTGTGTGTGTGTGAGAACAAGGTAAGTGGTGCGTGTCACTTTGATGTATGTTTTTGGGGGTCATTTTGTAAGCAAGGGCCCCAAATGTTGGTCGTTATAGAGCCAGACTTCAGAACAGGAAGCTGAGTGTTGATAAGATGTCCTTGGATGGGTCACAGAGAATGGATGGCATACTTTAAGAGACTCTGTTTACCTATGTGTGGGTGTATGTGGAATGTCTATATGTGTATGTGGACCAATAAGCTTTTTTTGGTCCTCTCTTTTGTCATTGTTAGGGATGGGTCATAATGGCTAAATCATCCAACAGCCAACTAGTGTGTGTGCGTGTTTTATTTTATTTATTAATATGATTTTTAATATAAAAATGTGTCTTTTAAATAAAAATATTAATTATAAAAGGCTTTCTTAAGACCAGGTAACTCACTGGCTAGTCAGTTTTGGAGTTTTGCGTATCATTACATTGTGTATTTAGCAAAACAATCTCAATCACGTTGTTTCCTCCCCACTTGGTTTGCATGTCCATGGCCATGTTCTGTTAAGCACAGGGGTGAAATGTATTTGTTATAACAACACTCCTCACTGTGATGTTACTCACACATATGCACGGGGAGGTTTTAATGAGCGCATGTTAGTTTTGGGGTGTTGAGATGACTGCCAGGCTGCTCTCAGTGGAGGGGATATTTCCCTAAGGGTTTAATCACTGAACCCTAAAGTCTCAGAGCAAGGTTAGGTCAAACAAGAGGGTGAGTCTACGTATGTGTATGTGTTTTCGCCTGCACATGTGAGTGTGCACATGTAATATGTTTGCACTTAAGTGTGTGTGCTGTATGAATGCATTTGTGGTGTGTGTCTTATCTGTTTCGGTATGTGTGTCTCTAGAGAATAGAGAAATTTTCTGGTGACTAATGTTAGCCACATGTTCCTTTGCCCACTCTGATTTTTCACCTTGAGACAGAATAAGAGTGAAAGACAAAGGGGGAGAGAAAACTACAGATACAGAGATAGAAGCCAGGTGTCATGTAGCAAAAAAAGATGTTTTGTCTATCAAGTCTTTTAAAGTTGTGTGTGCATGACATATGGCTCTGATGGTTGGTTTATTTTTTACTTTTAAAAGTAATTCAAATGATGTTATTATTTAAAAGTTCAAATTATAGACAGTTCCATTCAAACGCTTGCTTTCGGTAAGATTTGTAAATGTTTTTGAAAGACGTTTCTTATGCCCACCAAGGTTGCATTTATTTGATAAAAATATTAAGTAAAATATATTCCTACATTTTACTGTATTAATGGTAAAACTTAATTTTCAGCATCATTACTCCATTCTTCAGTGTCACATGATCCTTCAGAAATCATTCCAATATGCTGATTTGAGGCTCAAGAAACATTTCTTATTATCAATGTTAAAAACAGCTGCTAAACATCCATCATTTGTGGATACATTTTCAGAACTAAGATTCTTTACTAACATTATTAATGTATTTGGTAACATAAATGTGTTTACTATTACGTATATAATGTAGTCACTTTAGTAGAACAATTTAATATGTCCTTAATCTCTGTGCCCGCACTTTTAATATTTAATTTAAACTATATACTTTATGTATTATTCTTTTTCTGCTTTTTATTTTATTTGGATTATGTTAGTTGGATTCTGATTGTCTCAGGATGGAAATGTGGATGCTGGAATGAAGGCATCACATTTCTTGACTCATGATTTAGTATTTAATAAGACCTGAATGAATGAAACAAAATCTTACAAGGCTTCAAAGATTCTTCCATCTCCTTGTTCCTTTCAGTCACATGGTGTGTTTTATGGCATATAGTAAATATATAGTTTTTGTGAGCCCCAGTTATTCCATAGGATCAAAGTTACAATTGTCAGATTTTTTTATTTTTTTTTATGCATAGATCCTCTCCTTTGACTTAGCTCCTTTGACTTATTATATATATCTTTACCTTTTACGATTTAGTTCCAGCTATGTTTTTAACAGCTGCATAGTTACCAGGATGATATTTAATAAAATGTGCGTCATTGACAGATTATATTAGGACAGACTGAGATTATATGCCAGAAGTTTTTATAGGCTAAAAAGAGGCCCATAAGTATTTCCAATACAGTACATTGTCCAATTATATTACAATTAAATTACTAAGTGGTAAACCAATTTTAGGACTTTAGAAAATAAGTTTGGGCTTCTTTTTGTTTGTCCACATAATCCAGGTGAAATTCCTTTCGTACAATATTTGTGTTTATTGTTGTGATACATGAAAAGAGTGTTGTCTAGTGTACCGGTTTGTGTGTGGCTGGTGGAGATTCTGTGGTTTTCACTGCACAATGACCGGCGAGACAGTTGACTCGGGGAACTCTAGGACAGCAACACACTCCGATGAAAACAGTATTGTTCCCTGTTCATCCTCCTCTCGTCCTCGCACCCTAAAAGGACAGACATGTTCACAGAACACAGATGCTCCCTGCCTCAGGCTCACATATGGAACTGTTCAGTAGTCTGAGACACTGTCGCCAATTCACTACCTAATACAGAAGAGCCTTACTGTCTCACAGTACACACTACATAACATACATTGTATGTTACTGGCACTTTATTTTATATCAAAATGTTGCTTTGATAATGTAGTATACATAATATTTATGGAAGTAAAGATTGTTGAACTTTATATTGTTTTTTTCTCTGAACAGCTCTAATAAGGACAACTCAAGAAGCGTCCCAGTGAATTTGACTCTAAGCATTGTGGCGAGAGCACAGGTGGAGATCAGAGGGTAAGTATCTCTTTTTATCTGTCTCTTTCTGTCTCACTGAGCAGAAAATGAGCAGTCCTAGTCTAATTTTAATAAAAGAACCCAAACTACCACTGTTTGCCTGTTCAGAGAGATCTAGAGAGATTATTCACCTGGCCTATATTGGTTACTAAACACTTCTGTTCATTTAAAATATTGCCTTGCCATATGAGAAAAATCTGAAAATAAAGCCAATAAATCTCTTACTTTCCCTGAGTCAGATGTTTTTGTCTTGTTAAATATCCTGTTTGACTTGAAAATCTGCCACACTGCAAAATTAAAATGGATTTGAACTTTAAATAGTGTTTATTGGAAAATATTTATGAGACTGTACATGCTAATTGTTTGCATCTTACAGTAACTGCTTGAAAATCCTCTCTCTGTTTTCCTCAGTGTGTCTCACCCAGCTCAGGTTGTTTTGCCTTTCCCTCGATGGGAACCCAAAGAGAAACCTGTGAGAGAGGATGATGTCGGCCCTCAGGTTCAACACATATATGAGGTACAGAATAAACAGACACAAAAACAAAACATACTTGGTAAACATCCACGGACACAGGAATAGAAGAAGAGATAGATTATAAAAATACTGGGATTAATGTGCTCTGTTGAATGACCAGCAAAGAATGACCTGTGATCAAAGGGACCCAGATCAGTTATCACATTTAATAAAACACACTTGCATACAGTACATAGAAAGTAGACATACAAGCATGCCACAACTAATCACAGCTGATATACAGCATATCTTATCTTTAACACACTGTGAGTGAGTGAAAGACAGTTTAACTTTGTGACTCAATGTTACTTTTTTTAATGAAACACTAATCTATTATTCGAAATAAACCACTTTCCCAATGGAGCGTAGTGCAAACCAACTTCTGTAAAGCTATTTATTTGTTGTTTGTTTTTGTGGAGACTCCTGACCTCTTTTTGCTGTGAGAGAGCCTCACTAAACACCATCTGTCCTGCAGCTATTAATTTTTTAATTGCATGTAATGTTGGCCAGACGCTGTACAGATGGTTTGTGTTAGAAACAGCTTCAGCTCTGCCATGTTCAGTCCAACCGCTAGTTCTGATGCTAATGCTAGCCCAGAGTGTTTGATTTAATGTTTATCCATTCTTGTACATTGTTCCATATTAAATAAAAATGTGATGATTCATATTAAATGTATTTGGCATCAACAACACCCCTTATGGAATTTTACCAGAGTTTTTCACTATAGTAAATGTTTGGAAGTAGTATTTTGGAAGTTTTGTAGAATCATACTGTAAGTGAATGTACTTAATTTTTCATCTTTTCATTTTACATTTTTCATAAGAGTCTATCTCTCACTTCACGTTATTTAAAAACTCTAATAAATTAATAACACTGTTAAATGTAATATTTAGATCTCAAAATGAATATCCATTTTTCATACTGTACATTATAATGTTGTGATTCCTAAAATCACTTGAAGTGAGTTTTATTTTTAATTCATTTACACAACATAGTAAATATGTTACTCTCTTCTTTTTCCCAGTTACATAATAAGGGTCCAAGTTCAATAAGCAGGACTGTGTTGGAGGTGGGCTGGCCCAGCCAGTACCGTGAGGAACACCTCCTCTATGCCCTTCAGATCATCACTGACGGACCTGTTCACTGCAGCGTCAACGGCTCCCTCAACCCACTGGAGCTAGAGGTAAAATCACTCTATCCTTCTCTGTCCTTTCTAAAGAGAGCCAGCTCCAGAAGGAGTCCACATCCACAATTTTTAACACAAGTCGGCCCCCTGACAAGATCTTTCCTCATACACAGAGCCAGTTACTTAAATGAATGTTTCTTTCTCCATCTGCATCTCAAATCTCTCTCTTGCCTGTGTCCTTAGCTGTCATAAATCTCAGGTTTCCGTGCTTTTACTAATGAGCCTCAAATAAATGTAAAACTGTGACTGCTGAGGCCTGCTTGTTTTTGATCATAGAGTGTTGGACTAATTCTGACCCCTCTGCTCTCATGACTGGACTTCATTATCGCTCTTCAGATTTCACGTGCAGTCATTATGAAGCGTCACAACGTCCTCGTGAAGTCTCTGTGCCTTGTAACTGATCTGCGTTCATGCTGAGTTCAGAATTTTAACCACCTGGGCTGATATTAGAGCTCTTTTCCTAAGAACTTTAGAGGAGAGAATTATACTTAACCAGAGTTTTGGCCTAGAACTCTGTGTCTGCCTCTCTGACCACATTCACAACAGGGACTTATTTTTTCTATTATTGTTTAACTTAAAATACTAACTGTAAGAGTATAAAATAATAGAAATACAAACTATTTAACAAGTGTTTATCTCTCCTTCCTTGTGACATTCATAAATCATTAAGTTCAATTAAATTGAAAATATTTGTCTTCAGGTTGAAAATTGCACAAATTATTACAGATGACATGACAAAAGTTAATACAGAGAGAATATTTTTCCCAAAATCTTTAATTTGCTTATTAATGTTAATACATTAACTGTATTATATAACTTCATGTATCATTATTATATGGCTGCTATATTTTAAAATGTATTCAATTCATTTTATCATATAATTTCATGTATTTGGCATCAAAAAGTTTGTAAGCCGTTGAACAGGATGATTTGAGATTTCATGCCTGTTAGTAAATACAATTGACAATCCCAAATGCTGACTTTATGACAGTGTTGTTAATGTTAACTAAAACTATTTAAAATAACAGTATTTGAAATAAAACTGAAATAATATAAAATATAAATGTTAGGTGAAAACTTAATTCAGTTAAAGAAATTTGAAACTGAAACCAGTTTCAGTTGAAGTGCTAAAATTACTAAAAATAAAACTGGAATTTATAAATGCAATTCTGCTTCACACACACCTTTGATTTGGCACTAATTCATTAATTAAAGCTAAATATTAAAATACACTCACCTAAAGGATTATTAGGAACACCTGTTCAATTTCTCATTAATGCAATTATCTAATCAACCAATCACATGGCAGTTGCTTCAATGCATTTAGGGGTGTGGTCCTGGTCAAGACAATCTCCTGAACTCCAAACTGAATGTCAGAATGGGAAAGAAAGGTGATTTAAGCAATTTTGAGCGTGGCATGGTTGTTGGTGCCAGACGGGCCGGTCTGAGTATTTCACAATCTGCTCAGTTACTGGGATTTTCATGCACAACCATTTCTAGGGTTTACAAAGAATGGTGTGAAAAGGGAAAAACATCCAGTATGCGGCAGTCCTGTGGGAGAAAATGCCTTGTTGATGCTAGAGGTCAGAGGAGAATGGGCCGACTGATTCAAGCTGATAGAAGAGCAACTTTGACTGAAATAACCACTCGTTACAACCGAGGTATGCAGCAAAGCATTTGTGAAGCCACAACACGCACAACCTTGAGGCGGATGGGCTACAACAGCAGGAGACCCCACCGGGTACCACTCATTTCCACTACAAATAGGAAAAAGAGGCTACAATTTGGACAAGCTCGCCAAAATTGGACAGTTGAAGACGGAAAAATGTTGCCTGGTCTGATGAGTCTCGATTTCTGTTGAGACATTCAGATGGTAGAGTCAGAATTTGGCGTAAACAGAATGAGAACATGGATCCATCATGCCTTGTTACCACTGTGCAGGCTGGTGGTGGTGGTGTAATGGTGTGGGGATGTTTTCTTGGCACACTTTAGGCCCCTTAGTGCCAATTGGGCATCGTTTAAATGCCACGGCCTACCTGAGCATTGTTTCTGACCATGTCCATCCCTTTATGACCACCATGTACCCATTCTCTGATGGCTACTTCCAGCAGGATAATGCACCATGTCACAAAGCTCGAATCATTTCAAACTGGTTTCTTGAACATGACAATGAGTTCACTGTACTAAAATGGCCCCCACAGTCACCAGATCTCAACCCAACAGAGCATCTTTGGGATGTGGTGGAACGGGAGCTTTGTGCCCTGGATGTGCATCTCACAAATCTCCATCAACTGCAAGATGCTATCCTATCAATATGGGCCAACATTTCTAAAGAATGTTTTCAGCACCTTGTTGAATCAATGCCACGTAGAATTAAGTCAGTTCTGAAGGCGAAAGGGGGTCAAACACAGTATTAGTATGGTGTTCCTAATAATCCTTTAGGTGAGTGTATATTATTTTAAAATAAAATGAAAGTAAAGACTGAAAATATAAAAATAATAGCTAATTCAAAATATTAATAAATACTAATAAGATATAAATAATACTAAAATTGTTTTATGAATGTAACTGTTATTTCCTACACACATCATGTTGCATCTAATATTCATTTTTCAGTTCCTTTGTCTTTCTCTTGCATGCTTAGACCTCCACTCTTCAGGACACTCCAGAATTACTGGGCTTTCTGAGGAACAGCAGCGGTCCGACTCGCCATAGACGATCTGTTTCTACAGCCCAGAGCTACAGCAGCAAGACACTGGTACACACATACACCACAAAAACTCTCACAAACCACCTGAAGCACATGGCGTCACGCCCTGTGGGAACAATCTCAAAGATGTGACGGATAGATTCTTATGTTGAACTTGACGTGTTATAGAGACCTGTGTTGACCTCAAAGGGAGAGTTCACCTGTAAATCTCATAACAGGTCATTTATGGGGGGGGTGGTTTTGATCATCTCAGTCCATGACACTTTAGGCAATGTGATAAGGCAGGGCAGAGGTCATGTCCTATGCACATACACAAACAGTTGGCATTGATACAACATACATACACACTAATCACTCAACTCTTTAAATGTCACCACTAAAATCACTCATAATTAAGTGTGAGGCTTTTAAAAAATACAGGACATCTGCAGAGGTACAATGAGGTGAAAAGGCTTATATTTTACATTTTCCTCATTTGACACTGTTTTTATTACAAATTGTATTATCAGCAGAAATGTTGAATTGAAAAATGTTTCAAAATCCTAAAAAAACAAAAGTTTATTTAGATGTTGAATCACAGATTTTTAATGTGGTCTCAAACTTTTGGGGTCACAGTACATAATTCCTCCACAAACAGGAAGAGACTATTAATGTGAAAGACCTTCTCTACTTTTTTCTCTAGAACTGCTCTAATATCAGCTGCCTAATGGTGGAGTGTGTCGTGGATCGCTTGGATCGAGGGCAAAGCGCAGTGATCAAGTTCAGATCTCGTCTCTGGGCTCACACCTTCTTACAGGTACTTTTATGACCAAGGAAGTCTTGTTGGTTAATATAGTTAAGGAATAGTTCACTAAAAAATTAAATGTCATAAGTTATCATTTAAAAATGTCTGACTTTCTTCTGTATGACATAAAAGAAATGATATTTTGAGAAATGTCTTTTTTTTCGTACATACAGTAGAAGTAAAGTCACTGGGCTCTAATGTTGCATGCCAACATTCTTCAAAATATCTTCTTTTGTGTTCCGGTTTGGAATTTTTTTTTTTAAAACAATGAAAGTCAGTGGGTCCAAAACCACATTGAACCCCAGTAACTTTCAATGCATATTGACAAAAAAAGCATACAGTTTGGAATGATATAAGGGTAAATGATGACAGAATTTTTTGGGTGAACTCTCCCTTTAAGAAACCTGCTTGGAAAACCAGAATCCAAAGCATAACATCTGCCGATCTTTTCAGCAGGGACACAGTGTATGTAATCACAGAGAAGTATGCGGCATAGAATCTACTGTAGTGTATAAACATTCACAAACTGTCACTTCACAGTATCTCTGTAAAGTCCAGCTGGTGATTTTCACTTCTTAAATCACTGTATGATCAAAGGCTCCTATTTAGCTGCGTTTACACCGACTGTGATTTGCAGCAACAAACTCACCAGCAGTAATTCATTTTCAATGAGCATTGGCTCTTTGAGGCGACATGAGAGACCGTGGCTGATGCAACAAAGTTGAGCAGAGTTCAGCTTTTATGCAAATTAACAACATAGTGTTGTCATGGATACGGACTTTGGTGCCAAGTAGGTACTGAAATTTTAAAAAGGTGACAATACCAGCATTTCCCTCTAGCATTTTGAGCGCTGTTGAACGGATTCTTAAACACCTCTGATTGGCCATTGTGTTCATGCGCTCAACATGTTACTCGTGCTGGCAAAAGGAGTCGGAATGTGCACAGGATAATTTCGAGCTACAGGCAAAACAAGTGAAAAATGACAATTTTGGTCGATTTTGAGGTTTTCACAAAAATGAGTTCATTAAGCCCTCGTCTAGTGATTCTAAATTCTAATGCTCCAAATAGCAATTAAAGATCTAAAAGTATTTTTATATGTATGTTTTCTGAGAGGAGTACCTTTCCTTAGTCCATGAAAACGATCTTACTCGCGCTGACTGACAGATCTGACGCGTGCGCACAGACGCCTCAGACAGCGTGCTGGTATACATATACGCAGAATTACAGTATTTCAAAATATCTGTCTTGGAGAGTATTCACGCAACCATTATCTATTATGTCTTATGTGAACGTTTAGTTAACTGTTGGGGAAAAACATCTGATGTGTGACATTGTTTTAGATCTGTGCGATACAGTAGGTCTCAATATATAGGCTGTCTGTTTCATTAATGTTAATCAAATAATTGTGGTATCATGGAAAAATAATAATGTAATATAAAATATCTTTTTTTTTTTGTAGATATTTGGTTTTGACTTAGTGTGTGTCAAATTTGGTGTTATTTCCAGGGATTTTAAGGTATGGTTGCTTTTTTTCTCAAAATTGACTTTGCTGACAATATCAACTTCAAAGAGGTGTAGCTCAGTAATTTTTTGTCAGATTCAAACAAATCATGCATCATTTGAATGCTTATTGCAACTCATTTTGCCAGCATGGTCATATATATCTGTGATTGGCACACAGGAGTGTTTGAAAGCAGGCGTCTATCAGCAGATCCCTAAAATAGGGTGATATATCCGCTGATAGATGCCTGCTTTCAAATGCTCCCGTGTAAGCGGTGTAAGCGCTCTGTGAAGAGCGACAAAGATGACTATTTACAACATGTTTTTGAAGCGTTGATCAGGAAAAGATCGGCACATTTGTGGCATTGCAGCTAATCACAGACATATGCTGAGCGTGTGAATACAATGGCCAATCAGAGGTGATGCTGTGTTCAACAGTGCTCAAAATGCTAGAGGGAAAAGCTGTTATCATCACATTTTTAAAATTTCAGTGCCGACCTGGTAAATGATGACAGAATTAAACTATCCCTTCAACATGGTGTTCATGGCCACCCTTCCTCTCTGAACACGACAGAGTGTTTAACTCAACCTCAGATGTTAGGCTAGTGTCACAGGAGATGACATCACCAGTCTAGTTAGACACCTCAGTTATGTGACGCCATAAAACCTGACATCGTCAGAACAAAATGCTTTCATCTCATCTTCAGAGGAACATCCACAGAAACCAGACATGTGTATGAGAGCACGTACGCTGGTGCAGGACAGTAGTGCTCTTTGCATGTGTGTGTGTGTCTGTGTGAGTGAGTGATCGTAGTTTGAAGGAAGTGCTTTAAGTTTTTGTTTTGCTGCTCTTTTGACCACTACGTCTTGTTAAGCCTCATCCATGCTGAAGCCATTACAACTCAGTGCCCTGTCAGACACCCGCCATGTGCGTTCTGTTAATGCTAATCTGACATTTTCCTCTTCGGCGAGGGGCCAGCCTCTATCCCGCTCACTCTGAGATGTTTCCATGTGTGTTGTATTTATGCTAATCCATTGCTTTCCTCTGGCAGAGACGGAATGACCACTATACGCTAAACTCCACAGTGTCCTTTCAAGTGACGGCCATGCCTTATCGGATCAAAGCTGATACACTGCCACACCAGAGCAAATCAGTGAGTAATCTAGTGTGTTTTTGTGGGTGCAGATTAAAGAAAGTAGAAAACAACAGAGGAAAAGGAGAACGTGGATTAGAGCAAGAGAAGAAAAAGATGTTCAACTAAGGGCTAAGTTAGACTAAATGCCAACATGCTTAGTTTTTTAGCTTTGATAAGGAAGGTAAAGGACATTTACGAAATAGCTTGAAGCATGGGAGTCTCTTTAACATTCCTATTTTTGCCCTCTGTATTTCTTATTTAGAAGAGAGTATAGATATGATAGAAAATGATCAGGAGAAAAATCAGGAAATGTTGCAAACCAGATTCGAGCTCTCAGTTTCCACAAGAGCACCAAGATCATAGTACACACTACCATTCAAAGTTTGGGATCACTATAATTTTTTTAAATTATTCAGCTAGGATGCAAGAAACTGATACAAATTGATAAAAAAATGTTTCTATTTCAAATAAATGCTGTTCTTTTGAACATTCTTATTCATTAAAGACAAGTATCATGTTTTCCACAAAAACCATTAAGCAGCACAACTGATTTCAATGATAATGATAATAAGAAATTATTAATCCGCATATTAGAATGAAGTATCATGTGACACTGAAAACTGGAGTAATGAATTACATTTGAAATTATATTAAAATAGAAATCATTTATTTAAAATTGTAATAATATTTTGCAACATTAGTGTTTTACTGTATGTTTGATCAAATAAATACCTTCAAAGACATTAAAATATCTTTCAGTCCCCAAAATTTCAAACAGTAGTCTATGTGCAAACCACTAGGCTACAGCGACAAAGAAATGAGAGAGATGATAAGAAAGTAAGCTGTCGACCTGATTTATGTGTACTAATATCATTGCTACATCAGTGGGTGGTAAAATATTAATGACCTCTTTGTTTGTGCGCTTGTGTTTTTAAGATCGGCACATTTGTGGTGTGGGCCATTCCTGACGTTTCCTTTGCCATTCCCCTGTGGGTAATAATTTTGGCTATACTGCTGGGACTGCTGGTGCTGGCTATGCTTAGCCTAGCAATGTGGAAGGTAGGTTGTGGCCATAACACACACAAACACACACAGTCTTATACTTTACTTCTGGCTCTACACATGATGCTGATGTGAATACAGTAATCATCAGTCAGACGTTTTGTTGTTATTTTGAAAGAATTTAATACTTTTATTCAGCTAGAATCACATTATCCAAGTTTGTTAGTCTGACTTCACAAAAAGTAGACTGGCACAATTTCAGTTAAGGACTTATGACTGTGTAACTGCACTTAGTTTGGTTTTTCTCTTAATCCTGGTTGAGAGAGGAAATGCATGCACTCAAAGTGTTTGATGTGTACGTTGGCATTAGTCTTCAAGTCTTCATGAACAGTAAAATCCGTCTGTAACTGCGTCTCTGCTTCAGTGAAATAGCAAAACAAAGGAACTACAGGGGGTAGAGAAAGAGATGGCTGTGAGAGATAGAGTGAGAGAAGGAGATGGTGGAGGAAGTGGAGAAGGGGGCTGGAGGATGTGAAGTGAAAAGAGGTATGGGGAACATTGAAGAGCTTGATGAAAATTGGCAAATCAGATTAACAGATAAGGGGTGGGGGGAAGCTGTTGCAGTTAGGCATTAATGAGCCATTTTTGATTTTATCAGTGTTTTGTCTACAGGGCTGTTCTCAGGCACTTGATTGGGTCCCTATGGAGGAGACATGGCCTAATTGGCTAACATGTACAAACACGCATATGCATTAAACACACTGAAGAGTGATGAGTGTGCATGGGTGCACAAGAGGAAGATGTCAATCAGATGCTTAGAGGGTTTTTTAGAGCAGCTGAGGCTGTTTAACACATCTTATAGATCCTGCTAAGAATACACTGTAATTGCCCCCTCTTGTGGTGAAATTGGTTGTTGAAGTGTTAATGAACTTTATCAAAATCAAAATTTTAAATTAAAATGTATACATACAGTATATATTTAAAATTATATGAATGTATCTATATTTAATTTAAATTGTGTGTGTGTGTGTGTGTGTGTGTGTGTGTGTGTGTGTGTGTGTGTGTGTGTGTGTGTGTGTGTGTGTGTGTGTGTGTGTGTGTGCGCGTATACACTTGACATTTGTGATTATATTTATGACAAGAGCATAATTTGAATGGAATTTCAGAATTATTTGCTACATCACTTTTTTGCTTTAATGATAGCAACACTCGAGCTGTATGACATCATCACAGATTACATTTTCACAAATGTTCTTATTTTATTAGTGATCTAGAAATAGTGCAGAATGTTTCATGCAGTGTGTGTGTGAGAGTGAGGTGTATGTATACATTCTTCAGTAATGTCTGCTGAGTAATCTTTTAAATACTGCCTATGATCTTATGATTATGTTTCTAATTCTAAAGGGAATTATATCAGTTCAATCAGCATATTCATAAATAGATCTACTTGAGCTCCACTGTTTGTGGTCCACTGAATCTCTGGTCTTAAATGGGTCATTGTTTTCAGCCTCTAAAAGCACATCTGTGCAAGTGTTTTAGCAGACAAAACATTGGAAGAAAGGAATCATGTTATCCCAGGGATCAGATTCTCATCCTCTGTTCTTTTTTTCCCACCTGCCCCGTCCCACCTGCTCTCCTTCTTCAGTGCGGCTTCTTCGATCGGGCACGGCCACCCAAAGACGATGACGTGTCAGACCGCGAGCAGCTGACCGCAGAAAAATCCACAGATGCGTGAGAGCAGAACAGATGAGAAGTGTGAATAAAGAGGCCATGGGATAAATCACCATGAGGACAGTGCAGGAGCTGTGTTTCGAAGGTTTCAGTATCATTGTAGAAGACTACGGATCCAAGCCTCTAAACTACAGCTGCCACACTGGACTGCGATCTGTGAGCTGGGCCACAGTACCACTCAGAAACTTTTATAAAGCTTTATTTAAAATGGCAGAAGATCAAGAACTCTGACAGAGCTGCAATATCCACAGTATCCAAAGAGCCACATGCCAGTACAAGACTAGAGGCTGACCAATACAATCCCAAAGATTAAGATGTCTGATCAACTCCATCGACGTCCTCTTAGGTCATGATGAAACAGTGATTACTTGTGAGAAAATTGTTTAACATTATCAATGGAACTTAAGATCACATGATCTCAGTCACCAGCTCAGCACAAGATCTGGATCATTCCACAATACACTTCACATTGGCCACATACACACTGCAGCTAAATATAGGTCCACTCCTCTTTTGTTTTCAAATATTTGACACCAAACAGTTTAATGTTTACAGCAGAGAGATGCTAAAACATCGTCATGATTATTACTAGAGCAGTCTTGGGACTGACTCCTGTTTTCTGTACACACATAACGATAATTTAAGGGGATTCACTCCAACATTTATATAGTTATCACTCCCAAAACTTTGCAGTGTGTATATATGGTCATTTTTTACAGAATGTTATAAAACATTAAATGTCACATACTGTATACAAAGTTTATTGTACTGTATACAAATCATTTATGTCACCTACAGTATGTACATACTTATGGATTGTCATAAAAAGAACCAAATTGTACAGATAAGAATGCAGCTTATTGATAATGATAAAGGTGTAGTGGTGAATTCTGCAATCGTTATTCTTACAGAGCTGTTTTTTTGCATCAGCCCACAATGTAGTTTCACCTCAAAGCCTCATACATGCCTTGTCACTGAGTGTGCTGATTACATATTGAAGCTTGTTAATGTAAAAGTACAAAGATGGGGGAGGGGGGATGAATAGATATAAATTACATGTGCAATAATGGGACATTTTTGAGTTGATAATTTGTGTGTACACTGGCTCCAAAATGTTTAAAACCTGAAGTTCAGGTTGTTTTGTATATAAAGTTAAAGTACTTATTTGTCAGGCTGACATGAATATTTCTTTTCCAAACTAAAGGGAACAAAAATCGTTTGTCTTTCAGTGCTCTAAATGCATAGCTAGATAATGTTAGATGGCGTATGCACATTTATTTCATCTGTTGGTCATTTTACTGACTGCTGCTCTAACATGTTGCATTCAGAGCATGTCAATGACAAAATAACATTTTCTTTTGTTTCATGTGGATGTTTCATGTGGAATCAGTGCCCACCAGTTTACTTCAATACATATGGACTGATAATACAAGAACTGTACAAGAACCACATCTTGTTATATTTTCTCCTTTGGAAGGATATGATCAATATTTCAGTCCATGAGTGATGTATTGTGATGTGCTCCCCTGTCTATTTTACACAGATCTGAAATTAAATGACATTTGAAACTATTCTTTATGTATTAGAATTGTTGCACTATTCTTTCTGTTGATTGTACAAAGTGACGCTGTACTGTAGGGCTGAGCGACTATGGGTAGAACTCTTTACTGCTCTAGTACTTCAGAAATCCCTTTAAAGGTATACATGTGAGTCACAATATACTAATGCCTATCCAATGCAAGGGATTGATCAATATGCTGATTGAGGACTGTTGGGATACTCCAGGCCCAATGACCATATCATTTGCTTCACAGGACACATGTGCTTTCCACTACATACTATTTATCTAGTAGTGTGTTCTAACATGTAACCTGTCATGTTTGGTCTCTCTGACAGCTTAAACTGAACTGAATGGTGGGTAATCATGATCCCATGATTATTGGCTTCGATTATCAGCGAAACAATGCATTTGTGTAAGAAAAATATCCATATTTAAAACTTTATAAAGTAAATTATCTAGCTTCTGCCAGATCAGAAAAAAAAAAAACTGGTGTGCAATGTTGCTTAATGTGTAAGCGTTTTGAACTGCGAGAGGCGCTACACTTTTGAATATAGAAGGCGATCTGGTGGAAGCTAGATAATTTACTAAAGTTTTAAATATGGATCTTTTTCTTACACAAGTGCATTGCTTCGCTTCAGAAGGCCTTTATTAATCCCCCGGAGCCGTGTGGAGCACTTTTATGATGGATGGATGCACTTTTATGGACTTTAAAAACGAAACAATTCACTGCCATTATAAAGCTTGGAAGAGCCAGGACTTTTTCAATATAACTCTTTTAACTTTTCGTTTGAAAGAAGAATGTCATATACACCTAGCATAAATCATGGGATAATTTTCATTTTTGGGTGAACTAACCCATTTAATAGAGATATTAAAGTCAGTCGTTCACTTCTCAAATCTGGCCCTCTATGTCCACTTTCCGGTGTTGTGCCTAATTTCGACCCCCTGCCAAATTATTACCCCCCTTGTTTAAATCACTACCTGATTGCCTAATCCTAACCCCACCCCTAATCCTAACCCCTCCCCCACAACGAACCCTAAACCTACCAAATACTAGGGGGGTAATAATTTGGCGGGGATCGGAATTTGGCACAACACCTGTTGTTTAGCTCCAACCTTGATCAAACTCACCTGCCTGTACCTATCTAGTAAGTCTGGAAAACTTGATTAGCTTGTTCAGGTGTTTTATTAGGGTTGGAGCAAAACTCTGCATGAAAGTGGATCTCGAGGGCCTAATCTTGGTACTATTGTTGAAACATGCACTGAGGAGAATATGATAATGTACGTCTCCGCCTCTTGATCACCACCCATTTGCCCTATCTTTTGGTTTCTGTGTCCCACTCAATTTAAAAAATGCAAGGAAAGGTAACTTGCTCTGGGAGAAAGGCTTTAACGCTATACCGCTCCCGTACACTTGTGCTTTTACGGCCTCTTCGCAGCAGGGCATTATTTGTCACTGCTAAGTTTGTCTATACAACATGTTGTTCCATTCTACAGTCTGTATATTTAAACATGCAACTTAATAAATAACTTTGCCTGCTTTAAAGGCTTTGAGAGTCTTTCCTTTTACCACTGATAATGCTGAAAGATAAAGTGATTGTAACTTTCGTTTCTAGCGTTCAGGTTAAATCCTATGCTTACCTAGAAAGACTGTTACCTTTAAAGAGTAAGAGGTTTCAATACAACAACAAATTTAATGGAGATTAACTCTTTCCCTGCCAGCTAAAAAGTTGCCAGCCACTGCAAATTTTCATGGCCACCCAGAATATTTTGCTGTATGAATATCTAAACATGTCAGAAAGAACAGGGGCCCGTTTCATAAAGGAGGTTAAGTGAAAACTTTAAGTATGTTAACCCTAAAATGAGGGAAACTCTGGGTTTTCTGTTTCAGAATGGGAGGTATGTTAAACCCGAGAAAGCAGGGTAAGTCAAGCCCGTTTCTGAAAGAGAGGTAACTTATACTCAGAGTCAGTTACCGGGATAACTTACTCTGTGAACCTAACCTGGTCTGGAGCAGGTTTTCTTTGGTAAACCCAGAGTTTCTTTCGCTCTCCTCCCCTTTTTTTAAAGCCCCAGCGGTGTTTAAATACTTCATTCATGCTGCACAGATGCTTTTTTTTTTGTTACATTCATGTCAGGAGAGGATTTGTTTTGTGTATATATATATATATATATATATATATATATATATACACACACACACACTCGCCTAAAGGATTATTAGGAACACCATACTAATACTGTGTTTGACCCCCTTTCGCCTTCAGAACTGCCTTAATTCTACGTGGCATTGATTCAACAAGGTGCTGAAAGCATTCTTTAGAAATGTTGGCCCATATTGATAGGATAGCATCTTGCAGTTGATGGAGATTTGTGGGATCCACATCCAGGGCACGAAGCTCCCGTTCCACCACATCCCAAAGATGCTCTACTGGGTTGAGATCTGGTGACTGTGGGGGCCATTTTAGTGCAGTGAACTCATTGTCATGTTCAAGAAACCAATTTGAAATGATTCGAGCTTTGTGACATGGTGCATTATCCTGCTGGAAGTAGCCATCAGAGAATGGGTACATGGTGGTCATAAAGGGATGGACATGGTCAGAAACAATGCTCAGGTAGGCCGTGGCATTTAAACGATGCCCAATTGGCACTAAGGGGCCTAAAGTGTGCCAAGAAAACATCCCCCACACCATTACACCACCACCACCAGCCTGCACAGTGGTAACAAGGCATGATGGATCCATGTTCTCATTCTGTTTACGCCAAATTCTGACTCTACCATCTGAATGTCTCAACAGAAATCGAGACTCATCAGACCGGGCAACATTTTTCCAGTCTTCAACTGTCCAATTTTGGTGAGCTCGTGCAAATTGTAGCCTCTTTTTCCTATTTGAAGTGGAGATAAGTGGTACCCTGTGGGGTCTCCTGCTGTTGTAGCCCATCCGCCTCAAGGTTGTGCGTGTTGTGGCTTCACAAATGCTTTGCTGCATACCTCGGTTGTAACGAGTTGTTATTTCAGTCAAAGTTGCTCTTCTATCAGCTTGAATCAGTCGGCCCATTCTCCTCTGACCTCTAGCATCAGCAAGGCATTTTCTCCCACAGGACTGCCGCATACTGGATGTTTTTCCCTTTTCACACCATTCTTTGTAAACCCTAGAAATGGTTGTGCGTGAAAATCCCAGTAACTGAGCAGATTGTGGAATACTCAGACCGGCCCGTCTGGCACCAACAACCATGCCACGCTCAAAATTGCTTAAATCACCTTTCTTTGCCATTCTGACATTCAGTTTGGAGTTCAGGAGATTGTCTTGACCAGGACCACACCCCTAAATGCATTTAAGCAACTGCCATGTGATTGGTTGATTAGATAATTGCATTAATGAGAAATTGAACAGGTGTTCCTAATAATCCTTTAGGTGAGTGTACATATACACACACCTAAAGGATTATTAGGAACACCATACTAATACTGTGTTTGACCCCCTTTCGCCTTCAGAACTGCCCTAATTCTACATGGCATTGATTCAACAAGGTGCTGAAAGCATTCTTTAGAAATGTTGGCCCATATTGATAGGATAGCATCTTGCAGTTGATGGAGATTTGTGGGATGCACATCCAGGGCACGAAGCTCCCGTTCCACCACATCCCAAAGATGCTCTATTGGGTTGAGATCTGGTGACTGTGGGGGCCATTTTAGTACAGTGAACTCATTGTCATGTTCAAGAAACCAATTTGAAATGAGTCGAGCTTTGTGACATGGTGCATTATCCTGCTGGAAGTAGCCATCAGAGAATGTCCGGCCGTCTGGCACCAACAACCATGCCACGCTCAAAATTGCTTAAATCACCTTTCTTTCCCATTCTGACATTCAGTTTGGAGTTCAGGAGATTGTCTTGACCAGGACCACACCCCTAAATGCATTGAAGCAACTGCCATGTGATTGGTTGATTAGATAATTGCATTAATGAGAAATTGAACAGGTGTTCCTAATAATCCTTTAGGTGTGTGTGTGTGTGTGTGTGTGTGTGTGTGTGTGTGTGTGTGTGTGTGTGTGTGTGTGTGTGTGTGTGTGTGTGTGTGTGTGTGTGTGTGTGTGTGTGTGTGTGTGTGTGTGTGTGTGTGTGTGAGAGAGAGAGAGAGAGAGAGAGAGAGATCTCGTACTGATTGGATAGGCAATTTGAACTTTAACTTTGTTAAAACATAATTTATTGGAACTATGACATTAATTTTCTTCCGCCTGTAAACTGTCTTAAAGACTGCTTCACAGGTGCATGTGCAATAATTTCTTATGGTTCATTGAATGAGCATGAAAAACATTATTTAAGCACTTTCCAATAAAGATCTGTAAAGCTTAGTTGTATTTTACAAAATTATCTTTAAAATATGTGCTGAAAAATGACGTTTCTGATTATATATCAGATGTATCTTTGTTGAACAATAACCATTAGTTTTAGGACAGAACAGTCGCCAAGATTTAAAAATGAAATGTGACAGCTCGGGTAAAAGTACTGTAGTGAAAATGGGCATGCGTGGGCAAAACTGCTGGGGTAAAACGGTGGCTCTGCGGCTCTGCAGACAGATGTTATTGAATGAGGTTGGGCTCTACTGTTGTGCGGTGATTGACAGTATTGGACAGCAGATGGCGGTCTAATCCTTCTTTCTGTAGGACAGACCTGCACCATCTGGTCGTGGCATGGAAGTGGTTAAACTGGTGGAGTTGACTCGATCGCTTTCTGTCTGCTCGAGTTGAGATGGGGGGGAAAAACAGCGGCAACACGGAGATGCTGAGCGGAGGGTTTTTCTAATCGCCATCGGTGTTCAATGACATGAGCAGATTTGCTAAAACACCAAATTATGGCAGGGAACCTCAGCTGCTACGAGTCTCTAGATACCCCTGTCGCATAGAAAAGCCGCATTGTTGAGCAAAACCCTTGTAACCGTGAGCAGCAATAATGCGAGGGGCGGACAGCAGCAGCAGGTCTGCCGTGATTGTGCTCTGCCTGCTGGGATGCGATTTATGGACGGCGGCCGCTAAAACACTCCAGGAGAACAGCGATGCCAAAGGTAAGAGACACGCCGTTAACACCTGCGAATACATCACTTCTGTTTGTGTTTATAAAGATATTGATGGAATTTGGGAGCTTTGCTTTGACTTTCTGGATGGAAGTCCAAGTGCTAACAGTTAGCAACCTTAGCATATTTATAACGCACAGTATGCAACGGCCACAAAGCGAATACATATCGGTCGTGTGAATTAAATAGTTTTCGACTTATTGTTTTAACGACGCAAACTTTGTTAAATGTTCGTGGTTGGATTGTTTTGGTGTTTTGTAAATCTCCAGCCATCTGTTTGAAATCGGATCTCATTTTTGTGATGCCTGTCGTTGGAACAAGCATCACTGCAGCTTCCGAAGCACATGAACCGAGTGGCGCTCATGTCATTTTATGTCTTACATTTTTGTCTGTAACTCGGTGTTTTTGAGCATCGTGTGTTTGCATCTTTAATGTAATATTACCATTTAAGAGTTTAGAAATCTACAAATTATCTATAGACTGCATACATTTGTTGTCATTTATCCCTCTATTGTAAATCGTAAACATGGGCGTTTTACATGTTGTGCATTAATTTATTTAATAAAAATTATACACACACAATATAAACATAGCAGACACTAAGGACAATATGCAGGCCACATTTGACAGATTTTGTGCACATTTGACACAAGTTCATTGGAAAGTACAACTCTTTCCATCAGAACTGCAGCTTCAGATGATGCAAGTTCTGTAATTCAACATTCGTTTTAGTCAGATATTAAATTAAATATATTTTTGTCCTGTATATCCTTTATATTTTTGCACAGAGACCTACAACTCTCTGGTGTCATTTATTTTCAGTACTAAGAGCTCACTGAAACCTAAATGGACCTGGTTTATTTATGCCGTGATGGTTTTATTATGAGATTATTTCTGGCTTCTGACTATTTCTGAGTGTTATACTCTAATTGGTCTCGCTAATGTATGAAGTAATACAATGTTAAGTGTCTGTGCATTAAGATCAGTGTGCCGGCGAGGAAGCTGTTTTCATATCATGAGTTCATATTTGACATTTACATAATCCAGATATCGAATCAGTGGTATGATGTTGAATACTTTTAGGTGAGGCACAGATGTCAGATTGCAAAAAACCTGTTTAAATGATATGGTTGGCAAAGCTCACCTTTTGACAGCTGATTGATTTAGCGACTCATACTGCCAGTTCTAAATCCTTCATGTCTGAGCTTATAATATGAGGAATCCCCTTAAACCCCCTCCTCCCTCCTGATGGAGTCTCCTCCTCCCTCTCCTCTCCTGCTGATGAACAGCGGCAGCACAGATGGGTCTGCTGCTCTCTCTTCTTTAGGACAGTAAACTGGCACAGTGTAAGCTTTGACTATGCAAAATAGGGCTTTCCTGCCTTTTGTCCAGGCTGTGCCACTTCCTCATCACCAGGATCTGAAAAGGGAATGCTGTGTGTGAGGCCTTGACACGGTTTAGTCAGACCTGGAATGAGTTTTGCCATTTAGCTACCATAAATGTTATGTTGTCATGCTTCACGTTTAAATGAGTTATATGTCTGTCAAATGATTGTCGTTAATACTAATCATTTTTTAAATTTGATGTGCACCTGGTTTTTCTAACAAAACAAATATAATAGGTCCGCTCCATGGACAGTGCAAATTCACAGTTCTATCTGTAGAATTATAAATCATTTGCTTTTCATATGCAAATATTTTTGTAATATTTGATTCTGTGTTCTATATTTTGTAATATTTGATTCTGTGTTCTATATGCAAAAAATATATTTAAAAAGTGCCATTTAAAAAAATAGTAGTACACAGTAACAATGCACACTACTGTTCAAAAGTTAGGGTCAGTAAAGTTTTTTTGATTCTACAAGTAATTAAGCATGATGACCGTTTTCGACATTGATGATGATGCAATAATAATAATAATAATAATAATAATAATAATAATAATAATAAATGTTCCTCAGCTGGCGCAGTTTTTAACCATCATATCAGCATATTAGAATGATTTCTGAAGGATCATGTGAAACTGAAAACTGTAATGGCTGATGAAATTTCAGATTTGCCATCACAGATAATAATAATATATAAGCAGAGAATATGCACACTGAAAACAATATAGCCTGCTGCTTAACACAATCAGCAAATACACAATGCAAAGTTTTTTTGGGTTTATTTGTGTATGTTTTAAAATGGCACCTGTACTGCCAATATTACTCGTGCCAACAGTCAGATATTTACTGTAAGCAGCCAAAAACAGAGACTAAATGGACTCCTTAATAGTTTCCTACTATAATGCACAAGGGCTTAGAACAATGGGGCTTAGGAAACCAGCTGTGTTTTAGAGCTTGAGAGACTCATAAAGGCTGATAATAAGAGCGAGAATAAGGCTGGTGTTTCCCACTCATTAATTATCAGTAATAATTGGGAGTTCTGTGGTATAGTCTCTGGATTTTGGACATTGCTGTAGTGCAGAAATGGAAAGGTCTGTTTGTTTGCCCCCTAGCATTTCAAAGCATTTTAAGCACACTAGAGACCTCTGTTGTGCTTAATTTTTTATGGGGTCATGTTTTCAGCGAACACTCAGACATTTTCTCATCTCTGATTACCCAAACCAGACTATCTCCCTTGGGCAAGCAGGTCAGGCAGTTCTCTCTCTCTCTCTTCACTCGCATGCATTATCTTGCGAACAGAGATAGTGTGTATCAATCTAAGGCCACATCTACACGAAACCAGAGCTCCCCCTCGTCTCAAGAAATATCTGCGTACACTCGAAACCACTGAAAAACTTGGCGCACGTGCGAGACGTGGGGTGATGACATCATTGTTTCATAAAATACACGGATTGGCTGTTCAGATTTATCCGCTCTGCGACCCCGGTTTTAAAACATAGCAGTTTCAGGCTCCCAAAACGTCAGATCCACCAGGACGAAATTTTTACGTTTACAGTCTCCGTGTGTAAGACTCTTTTTACGAGAGGTCGACTGATAGTGGGTTTTACCGATAATGATAACTAGGCTGGACCACACTGGCCGATAACAGAGTTTTTAAATTGGGGACTGAATGAAAACAAACAGAACAGTGCTGAACTTTTTTGTAAAAAATAAATAAATAAAAAATATTGGAAAATGCATACAATACAGTAAAAGGTTTTTCTTTTGCATGAATAGTGCAGTGTGTTCAAAATTTAAAGAACTGAAATCAGATGTGTTTTTGATTTGTTCATGTGTCTGTCGGCTGCATTCAACATATCAGTTTGCTTTCTCATGTCACTAGCTTTAAATACAATGAATGCATAAGTCACCAGCTGGAGATAAACTAATGCAAAAATAGATGGCAACAATCGTGAAATTAAACATTTGGGTCGGGCTTGAGTGTATTTTTGTCACGTTGTTTTATTCACTTGAGGTACTGATGTTAGCATCCTCTCAGCCTTGACGGGAAACATACTGCTGTTCTTTCTCTAGTCAACAAATTAATTACTTTATAATGATATGAAAACATGTACTGGTAACACTTGATAAGTCATCAAATTGAAATCACCTGAAAAGCACAATTTCTTGTCGTGACGTTTTTGTTTGGTTTTATAAGAGTTTTTAATAGCATTGTTTTAGTTAAAAAATCATCTGAAGGAAATATTTTCACATCTAATTAGAATTTTATGGGTAGAATCGTCTGTTTTCATGCCTGTGAAACATGATAATCCTCCAACACAAAAGCAGTCTTTTAACTTTAAACAGAGCCTGGATGTAGTGAATGAGCGTGGAGCTCTCTCTCATTCACGCACAGCCTCTCATAGTGTCTCCTTTTATAGAGGGAGGGGAGAGACAGCCAGTCTGCTGCACATCTGGATAAGTCATTTTCCCACAAAACGGAAAGACAAGCTTGTTTTATGTTTTAGAATATGTGTAAAAAAAAAGAAAGTCTTGGATAGTTTTACTTTTAGAAATAAAATAATCATAGTAACATCTAAGGTTATCAGTTACATTTAATATTCAAATAATTGTTTTTGTTGTACTTTAGAGGGATGGTCACTGTAATGGGAAACAAATTTTCCAATGGAGAAGTTTGTTATTAAACTCTAGATAATCAAGCTGTCTGTTGTGATGGAGTTAATGGTTACTGTTACCGTTGTTATTGTAAAAAGATGCCGAAAGTCTGTTTTATTGCATCAGATGTCTGATCTAATAATACATCAATTATAATGAGTCCACGATTTTGACCAGAATTACTTGCTAGTACTACATTTCTTCTTACAGAACTAAAATGTTTGGAGAATGAGACACTCTCTGAGGAAGTCTGGTTGTTGTTTTTTGCTTTAGATGTGGTTGATTACTAAGTCTGCTATATGCACAGAACGTCCTTACGAACTTCTGCAATAATATAAGCCAGCTGGAAAACTTTCAGGTGGAAGGCACTTCTTGGTGTAGCGGTATCTTCAATTTTCTGAGGTAACTTGTAAGGTAACTCTTAGTTACTTAGTTTATAATCAGAATATAGTCAGTAGCCTGACTTTGTATTAATTTAGTTGTTCAAATGTAAAACAAGATGAAAAAGACATTTCAATTTCAGTGCACTGTTTAAATTTTGGAGCACTGTTGCGTCCCTCAGCAAAATTCAATGCGACCATCAGTTTTCACACTTTCCCCACCGATGAACAACAACAAAAGAAATGGCTCCTAAATAAAATGGATCATTCATTTCTAAACAAGGTATGTTGGTCTTTCTGTTTAAAAGTTGTGATACTCCACTCATATGTCTATTGTTATTTGATGTTGGCTCACTAATAAAATGTGATCGCCTCTTCCCAGTATCTTTTGTTCTTTCGTTTTGCCATTTCCTTTGCCCAATTTGACTGGCAGCTACAGCTTTAATGAACATCAGACGCAGAGGTAAAAGTTCTGCCTTTTTAACACAATTACATAAGACATATTAGTTAGTCTTTCTATATCTTTCAACATACCTTCTGATGTTCATTCATGTTTATTTCCTGCTGTAATTAGTAAAGAGGAAGAGATGATCAGTTCACCTGCGCTCCTAGCTGCTGCTTCACTTGAACAACAGCGATTGAGTATAGAATGACATCTTGACCGCTGACAATTCACCGAAAATGCCTAAGCTGGCTTATCGGAAACCAGGAAGTAACTGCATATAGAGAATTGTACTTAGGGTTTGGTTATTTGGATTTCTTTAAAATGCTTGCTTAAAATTTAAGAAGAGGGTGAGTCCCAGGGAAACTACATTTTCATATTGTTGCTGACTGTTGGAACCCATGACCTTAATATTATTGTATATGTGACTGTTGTTGACACTTTCTGGCCCTGTGTTTTTGAAAAGGCAACTTGGTACCTGTGATGACGCTTTTTCCACTGCGTGGTACGGCTCGGTATGGTACGCTACGGCACAGCTTGCTACACTTTTCCACTGTGTGGTACGGCTCGCTTTGGGTCCGTTTGCTTTTCCACTGAGTTAGTAGTAACACTTCAAAGTGGGTGGGATTATAGAATGATCGTTATAGTTGTGCCACCTCTACTTCTTGGCATGTGGATGTTTTTAACTGCAAGATGAAGTTTGTTTCAAAGGAGGCTGATGGCAGCAAAACAAAATGATGCTTAAAAACAACAAGTCGTCACCTTTATTTATATAGTGCTTTTTACAATGTCGATTGTTTCAAAGCAGCTTCACAGTGTTAAACAGGAAAATAATGCAGCAGAGTTTGAATCGGCTGTACAGCCGCTCTGGTGAAAACGGTGATGTTAACCAGCTCATTTCAATTATCATATAGTGACAATGCGGGCAGAACAGTCATTTAGTTGAAAATTTATTTGAATATTTAGTTGAAAATTTTAGCACCCCCAGCTGAGCAAGCCAAGCCAAAGGCGACAGTGGCAAGGAACCAAAACTCCATCAGATAGCATGATGGAGAAAAATAAACCTTGGGAGAAACCAGGCTCATTTCTCCTCTGGCCATCATGCCGTGTCGGTGAGGCAATTATTTGATAGGAATATTCGAAAGATCAGAGTCATCATGCCGGAGACGGGTTTATTGAGGATGTCGTGTCTGAGGCAATTATTAGATAGGAAGAGCTTCTGGGAACTTGTACAACAAAGCACAGACGCCATCACATGGTTAGATGACATCACTTGCATTTAGCAGTGCGTTTAGGGTCTCAATCACTATATCATTGTCACAAAAGCATATAACGGTAGTGGTAGCTGGTAGTGACGATTCTCTCTGACCAATCAGTAATCTGCAGTGTTTACATGTCACATTTTAGTATTGGTACGGCATGCTTGGAACCTCAACCGAGGTGGTACTATTTAAATGAAAACCATCAAAAAGCAAGCCGTACTTATTTTGCATGCAGTGGAAAAGCCCCAAAGCGTGCCATACCGAGCTGTACCATTCAGTGGAAAAGTGCCATTAGATTGGCCAAATTGTGGAATGTTTATAATTCTGCTTCAGCACTCAACCCTCAGCATTCGAAACATTTTTGAAGGAGAGCTTTCCACAACTTTTAGTAGATAACATATTTCATAATTTGGGGGTGGAAATCTTTAGGCACCTCACAATCTAATCCGATTCTGGGAATCACAATCCGGTTATAAAATAGGGATGAGTCACGATTTTCAAATATTCAATTTAATGATCTAATTATAGAATATCGAATAGGTTGTGCGATTTTCGTCTAAAAAAAACAACCATGTTTTCGGTGCTGATGTCATTTTAGGCTTCTCCTTTTTATATTTTAGACATTCATTAATTAAAGAAACTATGAGATGTGCTGCTGGTGGAAACAACACAAGACCACGTTCAGTCTGCTCCAGCAGCAGCGAGCGTTCCTTCAGCGCAGCTGCAAGAGTTACGGCCTTCACACCTGCTCACGTCATTCGCTTTCTCTGATCAGATATCTATCCGATTGTGAAAAGACCAGGAGTAAATGCCTTTCTAAATTCTTTCGAGACGGATTAATATCTGACCAAAAATAAATCAATTCCATTGCAGTGTTTGATCATGAGCTGAAGCTGATGATGAATAAAATGCAGCTCGTATCTGTTGCTTTCGTTGACGTGATTTCGTTGAATGTGCATCTAGCGCTGAAGATCTGATTTATATTCATTTTGCGGAGAGGTGTAAGGTATGACAAACTGCATGTTTTTTTTTTTATTTAGTTTATTAGTAGATTGTATAGCCCGTTTTGTTTGCGAGCACCATTGCGAGCAGCATCAGTCCATGCCTCAACATGTCAAAAACGCCTTTTTACTGTGGTGGTGATAGTAAACATATAAACTAACATTGTGATGTGCTTGAAGTGTTTTGTATCTATTGACTTTATTATAGGCAAGGCAAGTCAAGTGTTGATTTGAGAGGCTAAATGATCAAACTCACTGTTGGCCACGGGCCTCTTGCTCGTCACTTTAAAAAACGAAAACTTAATAAAGAAACAAAACGAATTATAACTACTTTGACATTAAAAACAAAGCTGAACTATTTTAATGGCTGCTACAGTGTGTAATCGGGAGGATAAAAAAAAAAAAAAAACGCGAATACACTGCAGGCTCTCTCGGTCGTATCTAAGGTCGTAATCCTCAACACTATCATCCCTTACGTTATTGAACTAATGACATTGTAATCGAATAATTCCCAGCGATCATCGAATAATATTTTTGCTTGAAATGCCCATCCCTATTATAAAACAATTCTTTGTTTTCTTATTAAATAATGAGTTTACCGACTTTGAATATCAAATTTATTTGTGAATTTTTATTAAGTAACATTTGAAATAGACTTTTGTCAGTAAGTGAGTTTCGTGTATTGAATTTGTACTCTATTCCAAATGGCATAAATAATACCTTTTGTAGAGCATTTAAAAGGAAAATGCTGGTCAGTGAAACCCCAAATTGTCAAGCAAAATGCAGTTTCTCACAACACACATCCTGTGCAATAAAGCTGACGATTACCACTGTATTTTGCTTCAACCATAAAAGCTCATGTAAGTTTATATACATGTCTGGTTGTGGTTTTGTGTTAGTTTGTGTGTAATTGGCAGCAAAATACAGCTGTCTCAAGCACACAATTCCATCGCGACTGTGCGGATAAACTAAGCTCAGAATTGTGAATCAGTGAAGAGAGAATCACAGTGATTTGGAGAATGTATTTTTCCCCTCAAATATTTGCAGACATTTTTTTTTTTTTTTTTGTGCTCTTTTGTTGAAACTTTTTAATAAACTTTTTTAATATACATAAAATAAAAAGTGTCTCCCACTTTCTCCCTGTGTCTCCCATGCACACAGAGACAACTCTTGCACACTTTAACCCTGTATAACCTTGACAGTTAATACTGGTTTTTCAGATTAATCAATAGTATGGTTTCCTGAGGCATTCTTAAGGTTTAGAATCCAGCGTATTGACTGATTACTCTATTCATTACTGCACACATGACTCTTGGGGTTAATGATCCCGAGCTTCTATGGCAGATAGAAGTGGTTTGGGTATTAAATGTCTTTGTGACGTCTAGTCATGGTTCATGGCTCTGACATTTTTGTTTGTTGGGTAAAATTACAGTCTCAAAACAAAATGCATATACACAAGCATGCATTTTTCTTAGTTCTTTTTCTTAACTTTCTTAGAATATTAGAGTAAATGTTATATGTCTACATCCCTCTCTTTCCTTTTGCCTCTTTCTATTCTCCGCTGCAATTCAGCATTCTTAATGGTTTCTATGTGCATACTCTCGTCAAAATACTAGATCTCATTTATTATCCGGTTGTGACCTGCCGACAAATCGCTGTCAGTGTCAACTGTACATAAGAGCTGACTGCACATGATCTGCATTGTAGTGAAGCGGTGAGGTCATTGATTCAGAGAGCGAGTCAGCAGTTCACAGCATGTGTGTATCATTCTGAGTGGAGGAGGGAGAGGGGAATTCCCAGAGAGAGCAGAGAGAAAGGAGCACCAAAATAACACTTGCAAAACACTGACTTGAAGATTGATCCTGTTAGGTTAAATGTTTAAAAAGTGGTTTCCTGAGACTTTTTCACAGATATATATATATATATATATATATATATATATATATATATATTAATTTTTATATATATATAATTACCATATGCAGAAATTCTCATGTGTCTTCTGAATCACGCTCTGAATCAAGCTTCATGATGATGAGGCCTTCTTGCAGATCTAGCTGATAATTTACTCAGCCCCATGTCAAGATTCAAGATTCAAGAGTTTTATTTGTCACATACACAGTTATATACAGAATATACAACCGGCAGTGAAATGTAAACTTTGTCATCCAAGATGTCCATGTCTTTCTTCAGTCGAAAAGAAAGGAAGGTTTTTGATGAAAACATTGCAGGATTTTCTCCATATAATGGACTTCAATGGGCTCCAAACGGTTCAAGGTCCAAATGACAGTTTCAGTGCAGCTTCAAAGGGCTTTAAACGATACCAGACGATGAATAAGGGTCTTATCTAGCGAAACGATCGGTCATTTAAAAAAAAAAGTTTAAGTTTTATAAGCACAAATGCTCGTCTTGCTCTGTTCTGTGATGGGCGTTCATGACGTCACGTAATACGCAATTACATTGAGAAGGTCACGCTTGAAAATTTTCTTTTACGCTTTCTAATATTAAAACACCCAGGATACGCACACGAAATGGGCATTTTAAACGATAAACTGACACAAAGACATTTGAATATGTGTATATGGTCCTCCTTCCGCACATTTGTAAACACTGACTCTGTACTTTCGCCTACGTCAAGCGTGACCTTTTTAATTGCGCATAACAGAACAGAGCAAGGCGAGCATTTGTGTTTATAAAATTGTATTTTTAAAAAACATTTTTTTTTTTTTTTTTTAAATGACCAATCGTTTCGCTAGATAAGACCCTTATTCATCGTCTGGTATCATTTAAAGCCCTTTGAAGCTGCACTGAAACTGTCATTTGGACCTTGAACCGTTTGGGGCCCATTGAAGTCCATTTATATGGAGAAAAATTATGAAATTATGAATGAAAAATGTTTTCATCAAAAACCTTCATTTCTTTTCGACTGAAAAAAGAAAGACATGGACATCTTGGATGACATGGGGTCAATAAATTATCAGCAAACGTTTATTTAAAAGTGAACTAATCCTTTAAAGCTATGGATGCGCCGATCCAATACTTCGTATTGATATCGGCTCCAATACCGACATTATTTGCCGGATCGGGTATCGGTCAGACAGGTCCGATCCAAATCCGATACTGTGCGTATAATATTGTGTTATTGTTAAGCCCCAGTGCTCCACAAAAGGCAAAGAAACGTTATAGAGCATCATCTACACTTCGTGCATTATATTAAGTCTTCTGAATCCATTCCATAGTTTATGTGAGGTACAGATATTATATATTCAAGTTGACATGAATGCTTCCCTCCATTATGGCTGTCATTCACTCTCCATTCAGCTTTCAAACTGTGTGTCGTATTCGGTTACGACAGTCAACACGATGAAACTCTCCAAGATGATTCAGTGTTTCTATTATTATTCTTGATCTGTAGATAAGTCTATGGTTTCGCATAAAATGACTTAATTGCGGTTTATAAATTGTGTTACTTTCTATCGTTAGATCACAAAACAGCTGGACTTGGTCGTTCACTCCGAAAAGTCCCTTTCTGATTGATTCTACCCGCCCTTTTGGACTAAAACGCTAATTGTGAATTTGCAGCAAAGTAAATGTTATGTTTTAGTTTATTTATTATTTTTCTATAGTATATATTATATTTTATTATATTTAGTCAATTCTGTAAATTTTATAATTCTATAATAGTATATAATATAATAATATACTGTATTATAATATCTGAGGCTATCTGTATTTATAGTTGAGAAAAAATTAAAAATACATATGCAAAGGCTAATCTGTAGTAAAAAAGACTGATATGTCCCCATTAAAATAAGTAAACAAACACGTGTGTGTGTGTGTGTGTGTACTTGTTTGGAGAAAGGGCATTATAATAGGAGCATGAGAGGTGAAAGGCTTAGGAACAGGAGAAGATATGGGTATTAGAGAGTGTGTTATGGAGATTGTCGTGTATGAAAAGATGGAGAGAGTAAAGCGTGCAGGATGACTGAAGACGTCGGACGGCTTTATTGTCTCTGTATCTCAGCAATTCCCAGTAGAACTTGAGGGCAAAGGAAAGTTCTTACTATTCATCACAGTGCTATTTTTCAAGTCAAATATTTACCTAGTGTTGGATGACTGCGTTCTCTTCAGAGTGCCGGATAACATTTCAAAAGCTGCTTACAGTAAACACAGCAAAGAGTGCTGCGTTGACACGGCCTGCACCTGTGCTTTGAAAAAAGACCACAGGTGGCTGCTTATTGTACGTGATTTTTGTGTTATTAATATTTAATGGTGTAATTTAGGTATTTTTCCACATACGCCTAAAGGAATCAATAGTACTTTTCACAAACATGGTGATAAACTCACATCAAAACGAAAACTCTACCATATTGACATCACATTACCAGCTGAATCCTACACATATATTTGCAGAATAAAAGTGTTATGCTTGACCAGAATACCATAGTGACCATGTGAAAATGTATGTAAAACATAATGAAAAATACTCATTTAAGTACCTGTTTGCGAAACAATCAATCGAGTCAATGGCTTAGCATGCAGTTTTTTGAGTTTGGATGCTTCTCCTGAGGAAAAGGCTTCAGAAAGGCTTACACGGCACTATAACGTCATGGCTAATGATCTAACACAAATTCAACTGAGCTTTAGAGATAGCCAAGCAAATATTTAGTCACAATTTCTACTAAGAAATAAGCAGAATAGTCGTAGGCTGAAGAAATGAAAACATTTGTGAACAAATTTTCTCCCTTCAGCTGTTTTTACAAATAATGAGTTATATACAAATAAAGCACTCTGCTGTGACTGTTTGAATCAAGGCTTTTTTATTATTGCATACATTATGTAAAGTGTTCTGTATTATGGATATGACATCCTGATTGGTCTATGGTTGTGTTCTTCCAAATCTGTCAGTGCTGTCTGGATTATACTGTAACCTCCTCACCCCTCTCCACTCAGTGAAATCAATACACCCCTCCCCCCAGTCCTTTTAATTCAAATAATTTACGTCATTTTTACTAATGACTGCTATTTGAATGTTTTTCCTGACAACCAGCCCCACACTCCTAGTTTAATGTCCATGCTCTTGTACATCTCACATAAGTATTTCCCATCGTTTGTTTACTTGTTTGGTAAGTAGCCGTGTAATAAGCGAGATAACATGCAATCAGCCGGTCATTATCGCAAAATAAATTCCTTCGGGATGATTCAAGGCCTGATCGCTTTGTCATTATGACCGAGTCACTCTACATGATCCTTTATGTAGTGTGTATTAATCTGAGCTCTAGGTTCTCAGGGTTTGCGTACAGTGTTCTTTTTAGGTGGGGTAAGCGCTTGTACACACAGCTGTCATCCTTTCACTGATAAATCACTGGGAAGGGAAGTGACATGACAGTAACAGCATTTAAACTTGTGTGTGTGCATGTGCGTCAGTGTTTTGGACTGTTTTCCTTTGGATTTCAAAAGTATGCGCTGCGCTGTGTAGGAAATAATAGGTAGGCTGTGTTTTTACTCATAAGCCTTAAGCTAAACTAAAGTAGGTGCTATAATCTGTTTGCCGATTGTGTGGATTGTATTAAAATACATTAATAAATGGCTCCTAAAGGTCTTTATAAATCATTCTAACACTGAAATTAAGTGTATTTATGTAAAAATTTAGATAAATGTCTAGGTTTTCTTGGCAGTTCAGAAGTGGGAATGTGTTTGCAATTTGGTAAATATGTGATTTATTGCGGGAAAGTAACATTCGTGTTTTTGTTCAACTGAATAAATTCTTTTGTCAAGTCCTTTGTTGTCTTCGCCTTTGCTTTTTAAGCACGTCTCTTACAAAGTCAAAGCAAACAAACAGGTTTTGTGTGAATCCGGCTGAAAATAGAAATAGAAATCAGATTTCCAATGATACAAACATGTTAAGGATCACAGAGACCTTTTCCACTATAGCAGTATTCACATACATTTGTCTGTTTCTACCCAAGAATATTTTCCTCTTTTGTGGAGCAGGTCAGAGGAATGTCTCACTACATAAAAAGGAAGTGTGTTTTTGCAGTGGCTTCCTAAAAAGAAGCCAAAGGATTTTAGGGGAAGGAAAAGCAGCCCATTGTTTTCAGCAGTTGTTTCCATTGGCCGATGCAAAGGATGTGGAGGGGGTTTTCTCTGTGTAATGATTGGTTCTTTTCCTTATGTGCCCTTTGAGGATTTCTATGAAAACGGTCAAGGGAACCTGAAGAACATTTCTCAACGTCAACATTAGGGTGCACTTTATGTAATTAAAGAGGGTCACACATAATACGATTACTCGTTTTTATTGGTGGTTGCTTATGGTCAATTCTACCTATAATTCTGTGCACTAATTGCGTTTTGTCTTGCATGAAACGTAACCTCAATAAACTGTAAGCCTAAACCAAAATTGGTTTTAATTAATTTGATGCTTCACAATTGCTTCTTAGAGTGGTAAGTCATGATGCTTTATTTTTGTATTTTTTTGTGCGTAAACTCTTGAATGAATTTTGTGTGTTGGCAGAAAGTGAATTATTTTCTCAATTAAAACAATTACTAACATACAAAAGAGCAGTGCAGAATGGCTAAGCTACAGGAAAAATACATGTTTTTGCATACAAATAAAAACAGCTCATGTTGATGCACTTTTAAATATTGTAACACAAACCATTTATTAATTAGGGGATATTTTAAGATTTATAATTTGTGCACTTATGCGCTGCTATTATTATTTTTGTATAAATAGTGCAAGTAGTATGTTCACATTGAAAAATCCAAAAAGTATTGCACATCAAATACCCGGATGATGCATTTAATTAACCGAAAAAATGTTGCGATATTTTATTTTTCTGCGATATGGAAACTATTTCACCAAATGATTTGAATAGTGCTATTTTAAAAGAATTAATCATTGTAGGATGATTGGGGTGATTTTTATTTGGAGTGCGTCTGCATTGAAAATAATAAACAAATTACAAGCGTAGATAAATACAATAGAACAAAGATACAAATTAAAGCAGTGCTTTGTTTTTCAGGTAAATCTAACAGTATTGAAGTGCAGAAATGGAATAATGTAATCCATATGTAAAATAACACCGTTTACTGTATAAAGCCATGTTTCCACCGCAGGAACTTTCCCCAGGAACTAGGGACTTTGGGGTGGTACCCTGTGTGTTTCGACTGCAGGAACCGGGGTCTAAATAAAGCTCCAAGTAAAGATTTCCCCCTCAAAACGGCCCTGTTTGCAAGGTACTTTTTCAGGAACTTTCTGGGGTTGGACTTGGGCGCTGAACATGCTGATTGGTTGAGCTCACGCTGCATTTTATTTCAACCTAAAAGTCTGTTGTGGTGCGTGGAGTAAGAGTCGTTTGCTATTCAAATCAACAATGGAGTTTAAAAAATACCACGATGGAAACGCAGACAGCAGCAGGTCTGGGGGAAAAGGAGTTCCTGGGAAAAAAGGGACAAATTGTTCCGGGTAATTTTGGTGGAAACAGGGCTTAAGTTAAATATAATTAATACAAAATATCTTTGTTAAAGCTACAAAAATAATTTTCACTTTCTCTTTTGTTGTTTGGTTAACTTTGGTGACACAAACCGCTGCAGGTATATTAGGCTGCTGTCACTTTAAGCCAAATGCACAGGTCCAATATAATGATACACATCCGTTTTCTTTCTTAATTCTTTACAACACATAACCAGCTGTTTTGACAGGCATTTTGACTTGATTTTGCGAGCACATGTCTGTTCAAGCTCAAAAGAAAAAGAGACCGTTTAAGTGCTGCCTGCACGGCTCTGTGTGCTTTAAAACTGACAGGACTTAAAAACTCATGCAAATTATAAACTTTCACTCTGATGGTTAAACTTTACAATTAATCCGATCCAATCAAACTACGATTCTCAGTATCGCAATATCGATGCTAAAACAATATATCGTGCAGTCCTTAATGCCAGGTGGAAAGGAAAAAGGCTTTCTCTCTTGTTTGCTCGATTTTTGATATTGTATATAGTTTGCGGGCGCCAGGGAGCTGCTATCAATAAGCGGCAGAGACCTTCCGAGAGAGCTGAGATGTCTGAGATTAGACGTTAAGTACATAGTGCGTAGTGTAGAGCATGTCATTTGGGATGCAACTAATGTGACCCTGTCATGCTGACACTTTATTTTATTTTTTTCCTTCTTCTTTCTTCTTTCAGAAGTGGCGCTGAAGGTTCACCTGAGTGACGCTAGCACTCACCAGCCTCTCTCTGGTGTCACTGTGGAGATCTTCACTAACCACACCCCTGTTGCCTCGGATATCTCTGGTGTCGATGGCAACGCCTTCATCAGGTTCCCCTATCGCCTTGGCGACCTTCTTGTAGTCACGGCAACTAAGCGTGGCTATGTACTCAACTCCATTCCTTGGCGACCAAGCAGGCTACCTGGTAATGACTTCATATTGCATAATTAATTGTGTTTGCTCATTTGATCTGTATAATTACATTTAGAATACACTTTGCGTCATCTAACACTTACTTAAACTGTAATTTATCAACACTTTAGCAAATCTCAAAATGAATGTCCACTTTTCAAACTGTAAATTATAATTATGGTGCCTAAAATCACTTGTAGCATTTAAAACAATTATTTTAATAACAATAGACAACAAAAAAAATCCTCTTTTTTTTTTTTTCCCAGTGTGTCTAAACAAAGCTGTATTTCTTTTCTTTGAAGATTGTGTTAATGGGATGGATTAATTCTGCTGTAACTCTTGGTGGCCGACACATCCTGTGGGTCACTCTATAGAGGATCTGGGACAGGAAATGAAAACTAGAGTGGAGCAGGAATGCAGAAAGCTGTTGGAAATAAATAGAATGTTAGATTACAGCTAATGAGATTAACCTATAAACTAGCAGCAGGCAACAGAAAATACGCCTACATACCCAAGCACAGCACAATCGTGCAGATGTTTCAGGGCACTAAGTTTGTTTAGTAACATTTTGTGGAGCAGGAGGTCATACTCTTTCTCTCCATGCAGATCAATAATAACAAGTGAAAGAGAGATATTGGGATGTTGTGGACAGGATTCTGCGCTTGCAGGCCTAATTGTGATTCATCTTCCTAATTATCACTTTCTTTGTTTTCAAGTCTTCTCATCTCTCAGTCTGGATCTGCTTCCTGAGAGGGCTGCTACTCTGATGGTGTATGATGACGTGGTGCAGATTGTCTCTGGATATCAAGGTAATTCTCTTGTGAGTGTGTGTGTGTGTGTGTGTGTGTGTGTGTGTGTTTTGAAAGGGTTATTGTGCTGCCTTCAATTCACTGACATTGTAGCTACATCAGTAAGACATTTTGAACCTAACTCGGTTAGGGTTTCTTAGTAATTGTTAGACGTTGTGCAATTGTCAGTGTAAATGCTGAAATATGTGGAGGAAAAAAGTGATTTCTTGCTTTTGGAGCTAAATTGATTTACGGTCAGTATAGAACAGACTTGTGTGTGTATAAATGTACAAAGGGTAACACTTTACAATAAGGTTGTATTAGTTAACATGAACTAACCATGAACAACACCTCTGTTCAGCATTAGTTCATCTTTGTTAATGTTAGTTAATAAAAATACAGCCATTCATGATTTGTTCACAGAGCATTGACTAATGTTAACAAGATTTTAATAATCCACTTGTAAATGTTGAAATTAACGTTAACAGATAAATAAATGCTTTATTAGTGCAGTTCATTATTAGTTCATGTTAACTAATGAACCTTATTGTAAAGTGTTACCGAACAAAGGTTTGAACCTTCATTGGTGATGCACTTTTGTTGTTTACACATGACAACACGCATTCTCTAGGGATTGAAAACAGTGTGTTAATGAACTACCTGTAATGGGGGAGAAATGTGAAGGAGAGAGTGAGGGTGTGTCTGAAGTCAGTCATTAAAATGGCCCGACAGATCCCTAGTGTCGTGTGTGTATGTGTGTGTGTGTGTGTGTGTGTGTGTGTGTGTGCAGATCAGCATGTTTGTAATCACAACATTTTAAACATTCCATTTATCATCATGTTCATATAATATCACTTTGACTTTATATGTAAACTCAAGGGTGTTGTTTTTTGGGGTTTTTTGTATTTTCCAGTAAAGAAAAAACGTTTTACCTAAACTTTATATATAAAACAAGACACAAATTGTCTTTTTTTTTTTTTTTTTTTTTTTGTGTGTGCTTTTTTAAAGAAATTGAAAAAAAAAAAAGAGAAATGAATATTTTTATTCAGCATAGATGCATTAAATTAATCAAATGTAATAATAAAGACTTCTCATCAAAGAATCCTGAAAAATGTATCATGGTTTCCACAAAAATATTAAGCGGCACAACTGTTTTTTTTTTTTTTTTTTTTTTTTTTAAACAATACATAGATAATAAAATTTGTTTTAGCACAGTATCAGCATATTAGACTGATTTCTCAAGGATCATGTGACACTGAAGACTGGAATAATGGCATCACAGTAATAAATTACACTTTAAAATGTATTAAAATATAAACCTTTTTTTGCATTGTAATATTTCACAATATTACTGTTCTAAATGAATTTCATTCTATGATCTATACAGATATAAATACAGCCTTGGTGAGCATTTTTTCAAAAACTTTATAATGGTAGTGTCAATTCTCTGGAAGGTCTTCATATCCCATGCTGATTTGCTAGTAAATGTATGTTTTAAGGATATTTAGACATTTATTTCTAGAATACAAGACAAAATATTTTCTACATCATTGAATTGTCTGGGTAATTGTCATGTGGCAAGTGTAATGAGAATTCTGTATTGTTGTCCACGTGGCTCATTGGACTTCCTACTAATTCAAGCTTTCTGAGTGCGTGTGAAGCCACATTAAAATGAAAGGCTGTACACGCGCACACAAAGCAAGAATGAGAGGAATTCACTTTTTAAACCAATCTTTCACATTCCTCCTTTTTCTGTCTTCCTGTTTCCCACATGTCCCTGTTTCATCCTAGCTTACGCTGTTTTCCTTTACTCTTCCCCCTAGCAACCTCTTTTCTTTTGGCAACCTGTCCCTCGGTGTGTGATATTTCAGGAGAGAGACATGTTTATTGGTCTCAGGGGAGTACTAACGCTGCACTCTCATTCAGAGCATCGCCCCAATCCTGTCCCCTAAAAACACTCAATCACCATACGTTCATAACAAAATCACAGGACACTGACAGACATACAAAGCCTCGACACACTGCTGAAACAAAGGCTGTTCTCACACACACGCGCCACAGATCTGTCATTATAATCCTCTACTTGGAGACTATTATCACACACTCTCACCTATTGCTCAGCCACCGCAGCGTTTTCAAACAAAACACCTTTTGTATTTCACTGCAGGTGTGTGTGATGTGCATGAAATCAGCTCTTCTGACATGTAGCTAAGAAATAATGAAAAGGCTAATTGAAAGCCAATCACTCAACTTAAATAAAAACGGTATAATTATTTTAATTTTCAACAATTATAAATAGAGCTCATATTAAAATGTGTATATAGCGTTTTGCTAAAAACTAAAATCAATCAATGTATAGGCTACAAGTGCATTTAGGCATCACAACATTATAATGTAATCTTTAGCCATTTGAATGTCCATTTGTCATACTGTACATTTATTAAATTTTATTGAATTATTGAATTGTTTGTAAAGATGATTGTTGATAATTGTTGTAAATTATGATTATTGAATTAGTGTTTTGAAGATGAACTAATTAAGTGAGTGTTATGGTATTTGTGAGGGTGAGGGAATTATGGTACAAGCAATCTTGTGGAAATGTGAAAATGCAGGAAATGGTCATGCTATGATATAAAATATCAGTATTGTGTAAATCTTTAAATATCTGTTATCTGTCAATAATCAATATTGTGCCGATATACACGACTGTTCAAAAATGTTGGGCTCAGGACAATTTTTTTTTGTTTCTTTCTTTTAAAGAAATTACTACTTTTGTTTTCAGCAAGAATGCATTAAATTAATTAATAGTGAGAGTAAAGACAATTATATTACAAAAGATTTATTTTTCAAATAAATGCTGTTCTTTTGAACATCCTATTCATTTAAAGAGTCTTGCAAAACAAATGTATAGTGGTTTTCACAAAAATAAAAAGCAGCACAACTGTTTCCAATAAGTATAATACCGTATTTTTCTGAAAAAACAACAATAATCTTAAATCTTGCCTCTTAAAAACGCAATCTAAGAAAAGCTTGCCGTCTAAGAAGAGCGTAACTGTCATATTTGCATGTCTTGCTGACGGGACCAAACTCCCCCCGTACGTGATTTTTAAAATGTAAGATGGTACCCAGATTTCAATGTTCAGTAATAAGAAATTATACGATTCAAGATCACAGGAATCAATGAATGTTCAAATAATAGAAAATAGTTTGAAATTGCCTTTTTTTTAAATTTCAAAATATTTTTTACTTTAGTTTTAAACGTGCATTTTTAAAAAATCTTGTTGGGAACTATGGTCCGTGTGGGCTATAGCTTAGTCTCATGTCTATGGTATGTAAGATTTGCCACAATGGAAATATAATGACATCACTCTCAAGAGACACGCTTTGCAATACCAGCACTCCATCAGCTACCGATCCACTCCATTTAGATTATGTCAAGGGTGTTGGATCACTAACCTAATGTATGCTCATTTCTGCCATCTTATGTGTGTGTGTGTGTGTGTGTGTGTGTGTGTGTGTGTGTGTGTGTGTGCGCATCTGTAGGTTCAAAGCTGCAGCCTTCGGTGCAGTTCCAGAGAAGAGCATTGAGTCTTCCTTCTAATGCAACCTACACCAACCTAACCGCCTTCCTCACTGTGAGCAGTTCAACACAAGACACGCAGTACTTCCCCTACCTGCAGGGGCTTCATCCCAACTACACAGGTAACACATGAGAGAGCTCAGGACTACGGTTGACATGGCACCAAATCTCACTGAAGATAAACAGCAGTTAAACATTTCACAACATGCTATTTATTACAATATTGCTAAATGTCAGTAAAAAATAAATGCCCTTACTAAAAACAAACATAGACAATGGCAGGTTTATTAAGATGAATCTACAATGCAAAGCCAAATGCACAAATCCTATATTTGGACACAAATTAGATTTTTTTTTTTTTTTGCCCTGCCTGTTTACATTCCCTTAAGACAAAAAGAGTGTGTTTGCATTAGTACCTCAGACAGGCCTTTTGACCATGTTTGACAGCGTGGAGCCACAGCACCATAAAGTATATGTACAAATGCCTATATAGCCGCTGAAGAGCAGCTGTCTGTCAGCTTGGCAAGAAGTACCGGTACTTTTGACATTCTTGCTGTGAGCTGTTGAACTACATCAATAAAGTCTTTTTTTCTGTCTATGTGTGCGTGTCTGCATGTTTAAGTGATTGTGAGATTGGGGCCAATATTTAATTTGCATTAGAAAGTGTTGAACTCTGAATTGATCAGTACTGTTTCAGAATTACAGCTTTTTATAGAAAGCTCTCCAGCACTGAATAATTAAGACATTACAGAACAAGTTCTGTCATCCATAATGATGATGATATGCTGTAAACGAGTTCACTCTAAAATGAATACAATTTATTTTTGCAGTAGCTGTAATAATAATGGATGACTTATGTCTGGCTGATACCGTTTTAGACGACTCTCATTATCAATATATAATATAGGTCATCAAGTGTGGGTCCAACAAAGTATGAAAATTAGTTTCTCGTACAGAAGTAAAAAAAATCCTTAAATCAAACACTGAAATGTATTAACATGACCATGAAATACATAAGCCAAATTAATACTTTCAGAAAGAATGCAGTAAAGTAATTTATATTGTTATAAAATTCTGTTTTAAATAAATTCTGTTCTTTTAAATGTTCTATTAATCAAAAATCCTGAAAAAAAGACCAGTTTCCTCAAACATATTAAGCAGCATGGCTGTTTTCAAATCTGATAATAATAGGAAATATTTCTTTAGCAATGAATTAGGATATTAGAATGATTTCTGAAAGACCATGTGACACTGACTGAACTAATGGCAGCGAAAAGTACAGCTTTGCATCACAGGAATAAATTACATTAAACAAAATATATATATATATATATATATATATATATATATATATATATATATATATATAATGTGTATGTGTGTAAGAAAACAGCGATTTTAAATGAATAATATTAGTAGTAATAATATTTCACAATATCACTGTTTTATACTGTAATCCTAATCAAATAACTGCAGTCTTGGTGAGCATAAAAGACTTCTTTCAAAAACATAAAAAAATCTTACTGACATGACTATATTCTTTATCTCTGTCTTTAAAAAAAAAAAAATATCACCCTGTTTTGTTCATGCTCTGTTTACATTTCTTTCTCTGACAGCCAGTGATCGAAAGTTTGAGTTGACTCCGATAGCTGCTATCAGTGTACATCTTTTGGGCAGTGATGGGGCGGAGCTTCACGTCAGCGAGCCAATCAGTGTAAGCATCCCTCTTCCTGCAAACAGTGGATTGAAAGAGAATGATCACATCCCCGCCTGGAGGTTTGACCCTAAACTGGGTGAGTTTATTACACACACATTCGTCTTAGATTAGATATTAAAGTATCCCTGTTTATAGCCCCTGTGAATATAAATCACATGAACTGTTTCTAACATATCACACTTAAAGGGTTATGCAATGAATTGTTGGACCAAAGGTGTTGAAGGTGTTTCCTGTCCGAGGCGGGTTTACTGTATGTTTGTATGTGAGGTTGTAATCTCTTCAAAGCCTCCAGATTTCCTGTCTTCCTGGTTTCTGAGGCGAATAAGTCCAAAGGAAGTGTTCAAATCTGAGCTGGGTAGGAATGATGTCAGACTGTTTTTGAATCTTTCTTAAGGAATTTTGATGGAAAGATGTTCCTGGGGTCAAGAGCTCTGAAACGGAATGGACCCCTTTTCCAGTTTCCCATTTCCAACTCACACACACACACTTTTTTTTTTTTCATGACCAGATTTTTTCAAATCAAAATAAGAACAATTAGTATTGTAAATAGGAGTAGAGAGAACAGGACAGGGAAATTGCTGAAACATAATTTTTTTCTTTGCATTTACAGTAGGGTTGCTACGAAAAGACTTGACTAAGTGAAAAGACATCCTAATAACCTGTTAAAGTTGTTGTTTGTTGTTTTTTTTTGTGAGATTTATACAGATTTCAGTGGTGACAAAGGAGATTGTTCAGTAGGCAAATCTCATAATCAAATAATACACAGACAGAATGAATCTGTTCCAAATCAAATCCAAGTCACAAGGGTTTTCACACTGTTGCTTTCATTTCTTACCCCAGACTGAGGTGTAATTCACAGGATCTTGTGCCAAAGTGCTTTGAAATTTTACCAGATGTATTGTAATGTATCATAAATGTATTGCTTTAAAATGTACAATAAATAACATCTATGGAGTTTCTTAATTCTCCCAGTTGCTTGGAATTGATTGTGGCAGCCAGTTATCACACTGTAAGAGGTCCAGTCTCTATATTTCCTTCCCAGCAGAGGTCTGGACAATACTTTCCTGGAATAGTTATACATTTGCAATCTGGGTAGCAGTAGTACTTTGTAAAGAAAACAAATCTTAAAGAGTCAAAATGGTCATCAAAGATGTATATTGGGCCCTCAGAGCCAAGGCAGTGGCATCTGAGAATGTTTCGGGAAAAGAAAAAAAATCATCAGTTTAGCTCAATAGGATATGGATAATAAAGCCACTATATGCATTTTTCCACTGCTAGAGGTCGCTTATTCAAAACAAAGGCGTAGATTGATGATGCCTGGATTTCGCAGAGCTTTTATTATGCCTCAAACGACCACTTCCGCTTTTTCCAGTCAGTTTTATCATATTAGATACATTATTTGAGTGTGTTGAAAGTTATGTTATAATGCTTCTCTGTGCATTCGCTCGGCGGCTACTATGAGACGCTTGTTGCACACTGCAGTAAACTAAATCAATATTAGGCATGGTAAAACATGGTACTCGCGGTAAATCAAGGAAACGAGATTTAAACAATAAGACTAACTGTGTTGAGCTATATGATTATAGTTTTCTGTCGATTAATGTATCCAAACAGTTGCTCACCTGTCTAATAAAACACATAATATATTACAGCATCTTTGGTGTTTCTTTGGTTTCTACAAAATAAAACCGGAAACTGAGGGTAACGCGGGTATGATGTCATTGATAGGCGACACACGGACACAGTCCGTGTCCTGGTTAAAGGGGTCATGATTTGAGAAATCAACTTTCCTTGAGCTTTTGATATGCTCCTCGTAAAATAAGAATATCCTTTATGTTTTGGAGCTGAAAACGTACTTGTTAGTCAAATAAAAGCTTTCATCAGCTTTTATCAAAAGCTGGCTCATCAAACGAGAGCTCTGCGAATTTGCTTCTCTGTGACGTCAGAGAGCAGTGAAACGGCGGCTCGATTATAAAAAAAAAAAAAGAAACGCCTAATTCTGTAGCCCCGCCCACCGATTCGTACATGTAACATAAATAACATAGGCCTATGTGGAGCTAAACCGGATCGACAGTACCAAAATATTGTACAGTGCCTGGTTGTGGAAGAACACAGTCGCTGCATAAGCTTCCTTTGGATTCCAAGGAATGCAGTTCAACTTTTATTTTTAAAAAGTTCCAGCTCACGTGGGTAAGACATTGCACGTTGGTTTTTCACCGCGGATTCATTTGTAAACGAGACTAGATTTGCAGACACGGAATTAGATTAAAAAAAACGATGCTGTGCCATCTATATAGGATCTGACAGGAATGGTGCAACACACTTATGTGAGTAAAAAAATGTTTTTATATGTGACTATTGCATTGTTACAGATCGTTTGATATCTGCTGATTATGTGTAACATTACGTGTCTAACTAAACATAATTAACGACAACTTACCACGTCGTCACAGACTGAAATATCTTTTGTTTTTGAGGTTTTGTTGGTTCATTGTCCTGCAATTCGGGATCAGACTCAAACATGTATGGGCCAGGGCTCTCAAAGTCCCAGGGCTAATGTGTTTTCCAGTCGGTCTACCAAAATGTATCACCTTATAAAATTCCTTTCTTGATTGCTGTTGTTCACTCTCTTGACTTGTTATTTGAAGGAAAAAATACAATTGTGGAAGTTTTGTGTGTGTGTGTGTGTGTGTGTGTGTGTTTTAATGATGCGCGGTGGGCCAAGTAATAAAAAATAATAACATTCAAATTAATTGCGGGTGGATTAGAGATAGAGTGTTTGTTTGATAAAGACTTTTTTTTTTTTTTTTTTTTTGTGAGCCCTGTGGGCGAATCATTCCAGTTGCCGTTTTTCCACATTGGAAGTTTTCAAACCGATTTTCCATGTATACTGACGGGGAGTCAACTCATTATAATATGAAAAACTGTTATCCAATCATAGCAGTGGGCTTTTACTTCCAAGTCTTCAATGCAGCACACCCATAAAAACTGAGCGCTCCATGAGCAAGGCTCAAAACCAGGGTAGAAAATATTGTTATTATTATTATTAGTAGTATTACTATTACTTATTCATTATGATGGTTTTGAATGTAAAAACCACGCGAACATCATAAGTTGACCTCAGACAACAGTATAAAAAAGCCAGTTCATAACCCCTTTAAAATTGCTTATTTCTCTGGATTTAAACATTCTTGGAAACATTTGGGATAATGTAAGTACACAAGTCAACAAAATATATAACATTGTTCTAGTTGTTTTTGGATATTTTAATCCAAAAATCTTACATATTGTGCCTTTAACAGGTAAAATCAGATGTTTTATCAGGCTGTTATTTTTACATTTATATATGCCCATGTATGGCAGAAGGCCATGTGACAGAAAACATACTTCATGGGGTTCAGGGTTTTCTTACTTATTGTTTTTATATATATATATATATATATATTTTTGCTTCAAGTATCTACTAAAAACAAAAAAACATAATAATAAAATGCCCTCATCATGAGCAGAAAAAAAAAAAAAGTAAAAAAAAAAAAAAACCTATTTCAAAATGTTTCTTTACCAATTATAACATTGTTTATTATGAAATGCTCTTAATATGATGAACGAAAAGGGCTTGAATAAAGTGTGTTTGAGTCTAGATAAAAATATTAGAGGATATAGCCTTGAAATATCATTACCGTAAACGACCCTGAGCACTTGTGGTGTGTACCGCTCCGTTGTTTTGATGTGCTGCTCACTTTAAACCGTAGAAACCGTACAATAGTGCTACCGTTGTCATTATGTCTTGTGGTCCAGTTGGAACCAAGCCACAGTTCTGCAGTATCTGCTGGCTTGTTTTTGGTTTGGGAGTGGAGTGACACTGGAACAGTTGTCTCTTGATGCTTCAGTTGCCTCTCTCAGGTTTTTACCTCATAAATCTGAAGTTTGAATATCCCATAATTTCACTGTGGTAAGATGATCATTGCTATAATTAAAACCCAAAGCCAATCTGGTCATATCTTCAGTTCAGTCCTCTCTGCATCTCTCCCTCTCTGCCAATTTCACTCAGCATTCTTATTTTTGTTTGGGTCACATGAGGTAATCTTTTTTTCAATACCAATCTCTTAGGACATCTCCTTTATGTATAATAATATATAAATCTATCTGACAAACGTTTGGGACCAATAAGATTTGTTCATTTTTTGAAAGAAGTCTCTTATGCAGTAAAAGTATTACAGTAAAAAGTGAAATTTTATTACAATTTAAAAATATATATATATTTTAATACATTTTAAAATGTAATTTATTACTGTGATGGCAAAGCGTTATTAAACATTGTATATGCTATATACAGTAGCTATATGCTATATACACTAGCTATATGCTATATATTTGGTGCCCAAGAAAAAAAAAAAATAACATCAATGTTGAAAATGTTGTGCTGCTTATTTATGTGGAAGCCATGATACATTTTTTCAGTATTCTGTGATTTTAAATTGAAAGTTCAAAAGAAGAGCTTTTAGAACTGCTGCTACAGCCATACACATACAATACAAACGTATGTCTTTGGCTGTTGAGTCACAATTGTTTTATTTGCTTATTTGAGTGTTTTGCAGTGGTTTAAAAATGGTTTGAGATCCCATTCTGTTGCTCTCCTTGTCCTGGTTCTTGAACTCAAGTACACCTCCTAAATGTGTGGTCTTCAGGTCAGGTGAACCTGTTGATTTTAAAACGTGTGTGTGTGTGTGTGTGTGTGTGTGTGTGTGTGTGTGTGTGTGTGTGTGTGTGTGTAAATAAATAATAATAAATAAAAATAAATAAATAACAATAAATAAATAAATATAAATAAATAAATATAAATAAATAAATAAATAAATAAAATGCATCATATATTATTTATAATATATGATGTATTTTATTTTATGTATATGTGTGTATGTATGTATGTATGTATGTATGTATGTATGTATGTATGTGTGGCTTTAAAGCTGAATTCTAAAGCCACACTCAGAGAGTCTTCTGGCGGTTAACACTGACTGTTTGACCACTGGTCTAATTTATGATGCGTTCAACAAATCTTGAGGCTTTGCCTCAGAAGCCTGAGAATCACTCTCACTCAGAGGCTCGCTCACACTCCCACAGCAGGCTGGAAGAATCTAGCGTTGTGTGTGGGAGGCAGGAAGACAGGCAGTGATGGATCAGAATGTGCGCACACAGGATCTTCAATGAGTTCTTCCATTCTGTAAGATCTGATATGTTGTGTTTTAATGTCTATTCAGCCAACCAATTAGATGATCATTTTAATCCAATAAGCTCATTATATTTTTTTCCATATTATTAACCCTTAAATGCATGAATGTTACAGCAATCATTATTACATATTCAGGTCTTTAGAGACCCGGATATAACACTCTAAATGCCGCAATAGTATAAAACTCTCCTGATATTTTAATAACAATTACAAAAGAAATAAATAAAGCATATTTTGTTACCTTTTGGAACATGGAAGGGTTCAGTTTGAGCAGATGCTTTTTATCATCATCACTGTCATCATCAGAGCTCAATCCCCTTGTACATTCAGCTTCTGGTTCATTTGCAATCTCAGCCATATTTTAACATCTTCAAAATCAATATTTTGATTGCTGACAGCTTAACCAGATCCACCCATCAAGTGATAGTGGCACTGATATTTGATTGCATTCATTACTTGCTCTGCAGTAAATCGCTGAGCCATTTAAATTTTTGCTGATGATACTTGTGTATTCTTTTGTTTTATGCCTGTGGTAGTTATGAGTGAAACATGTCATCAGTATCAGACATTGCCACCTTGATGATAAAGATAAATTGCACTTATCGAGTCATCAGAGATTCAATTATTGTTGTGCAGGAAAAAATATACTTACACTATTACATACCTTGGGTCGCTAGCGACCCTGTACACTTTTTACAAAAAACGTTTTTATATATATTTTTTGTTATATTGTTTTCAGTGAATACTAAGAAATAAACTTCAAAAAATCAATGAGGGGTAGGATTGTGAATGATGTTGAAAAAGCCCAGAAGTAGAAAAATACATAAAGTAAAATACATTTTAGATTAAAAAGTCGAAGTGAATTTAGGCATCACCAAAATTATATTATACAGTATGAAACATGGATATTAATTTTAAAACTAGCTAAAGATAACATTTAACAGTGTATTGAATTAATAGTGTTCTTAAAGATGAACTTTAAGCAAGCATTAAATGACGGCAAAGGATTTCTAAATAAGGTAAATGAGCATGGAGTAAGGGAGTATATGTCTGAATCTGCAGAAGAACAGGAGAGGCAGAAAGAAGGATATTGTGAGAAGTACTGCGGGAGAATCCTTTTTGAATTCATAACTTCAGGCCTCATCTCTGGGCTGCTCTGTTATCAGTGGTGTCTCCTAGCAGCCGCTCATAAACAGAGCAGAGAACAAGGTGGAAAACATCAGCTGGCACTAACTTGATTTCCTTTCTTGGGGCACAGAGATATAAGCTGCTTTGTTGTCTGCACTAGAACACAGGGATGGACTGAAAAGCCCCTGTCATCACAGCATGTAAATGACACTATTCCTCCCAGTGTTTTCTAATAAGAGCACTGCAATGAAAAATTAAATGTCTCTGCAGCATAGTAAACAGTCACATGGTTTCATGATTGTGTGTTGAATGCATGTATGTGTGTGTGTGTGTGTGTACAAAATATGCTGGTCCTTACTTTCTGACACCACTTGAAAGGGTGTTTATGGTTAGAATTAGGTTAAGGTTAGGGTCACACTGTGCGTATACAGTATGTGTAGATGTACACACTACCATTCAAAAGGTTAAGGTTGATAAGATTTTTTTTAATCAATGCTTCTATTCAGCAATATATATGCTGACTGTAAAATACTTTAATAACAAAAGACTTTTTAACAAAAGATTTTTGTTTTAAATAAATGCTGTTCTTTTAACATTTCTATTCATCAAATAATCTTGAAGAAAAAGTATCACAGTTTCCACAAAAATATTAAGCAGTGTAATTTTTTGAACATTAATAAGAAATGTTTCTTGAGCACCAAATTAATTAAATGATGAATTACCTCACAATTTGGTTGCCTACACCAGACAAACATTGTTGTTCTTCCTTACCTAAATTCGTTTTTTTTTTTTTTTACCCACTCTCCCCTTGTTTTTTCATTATTCAGTCCTCCATAATCCTATTAAGCAGTGTAATATTTTCAACATTTATAATAAGAATTTTTATATTAGAATTATTTCTGAAGGATCGTGTGACACTGAAGACTGGAGTAATTGCTACTAAAAATTCAGTTTTGCATCACACAAATAAATTACATTGTAAAATATATTACAATATAGCTCCTTTAAATTGTAAAAGTAATAATTCACAATATTACTGTATTTTGACCTTAGTGAGCATAAGATACTAAACTTTTGAATAAGCACTACGTAGTGATCTTCATGATCTGTTGCTTGTTTTGTGGTTAACTCAATGCAATGGATACTGGATCAAAGCCGATGCATTAGTGTAAAACCATTGTGAAATGTCAAATAGCAAAGACACTGTATGTAATGCTGAGCACAAGGCAGATCAAACAAAGCTTTCTTTGCTTGGCAGATTGATATATTGCAGAGTTCTGCATGTGACTATTGTGATTAGTGTGGGAAGATTCCCAGCGATATTCTTGTGGACAAACAGTCAAGTGTGGATGGAGGTAATTGATTATGTAAACAATGCTGAATCATTCTCCAGCCTCCCTCTTCTGTGTGTGTGCACATCAGCATTTCACTCAGTACACTGTTTATGTGACCTGTATAGTCACCATTGCAGTGTGTGTGATTGCTTATCTGGCACAGTTCTGATCAATATGGTGCTCATGGAGAAAAAGCTAAAATTCTAACTTACAGCCACAAAATATGAATTCCCTCTCATGGTTGTCTACACCAGACAAACAAACTACCTAAATTAGTTTTATTTTTTTACCCTCTCCCCTTCTTTTCTTCATTACTCAGTCCTCAATAATTCTTCCATCAACAAACACTGCCACCAAGTGGCCAATAAACAAATAACCCCATGCTCCGATTCAGGGGTGTCAAACTCAGTTACTGGAGGACAGCAGAGTCAGAGATGATCTTATTATTGGGAGATACGAAGGTCCGTGGCTCTGCCATTGGAGAAAGCACAACGGCTAACTTGGATCACGTGTGCCTTGATAACCAATCACATTACAGCCTTGACGTCATAGTTTCCTTCGGAGTTGTGTGACAGTCAATCACTGTTTGCGGATAGCATAGAATTGAAATAAATGTAGTTTATACTCTTAATGGATCAATACTTGAATTTGAATCATGAATCCTATTTGAACTGTTCTCCTTAATTGGGAATACGCGACAACCCAGATTCAGATCCTAATAGAGGCACTTGGAGGTTTGTGTGGTTGAACTTTGGCATGGCTTTAATCCCTGTCTGACCCTGTAAACAGTTGGCAAAGCATCTAGACAGAATAATGCAGTAGAAAGTATAATGAATGCATTGTATGTGATTGTAGCAAAACCTGATTGGATGACAGTACAGTACAAGTGAGTGTTATCTGCACTGCCTGGTCTCAACACTCACCTGCTAACCGCAGATGTCCTCAAGATAGAGGTTTATATTTTCTTTGAGATTGATTAAATGATTGTGTTATAGTTGTGATATTGCTCACTAGCCGGCTATAATGTAAACTTAATAAAAAGCCACACTCTACATCATTTTTTTATTTAATCAAAAGATAAAATATTTTAAACATTAAATATATAAATGTGTATGTTTTATGTGTGTCTGTTTAGGGGCCTGGTTGAAGAGCAGTCTGGGATACATCCAGAGAGAGGGGAAGCAGTTAACTCTCACATATATTGCCCCTCAGCTTGGATATTGGGTCGCAGCCATGTCTCCCATAAACACAGGTAACCATTTCTAGCCATTTTTCCTTTCTCTTTCTCGTCTTTGTTCAGTTGACACTGCATTCTTTGACCCTTTTATATGGCCATTAATGCAGAGAAGAGCCTGACGGGCAGACATAGAAGTGCTTTGTGGCAGACAGAGTTATTGACTTCTGTAGACGTTTGCACATTCACTGTGCTATTCATATCCACCAGCTGAGAGAATAATGTCATTATGTCGGTTATTTCAGTTTAAAAAAAGGTTTAGCTTGAAAATAATGTTTATAGGAAATCTCTACTGTTGAAAGGTGTTATTGATGGATACAGTAAAGTGGAGGTCAGGAGGACAGTGAAAATGTGAATAGGTTGGATGGATTCCTCTATGTTGAACACCAAGTATGTATGTTCTGTTGTAGGTCCAGTGGTGGCGAAGGACATTAGCACTTATCACACAGTCTTCCTGCTGGCCATACTGGGAGGCATGGCCCTGATACTGCTCTTCCTGCTATGCCTGCTGCTCTACTATTGCAGGTGTGTCTTCTTTTGACTGATTAAGCACAAAGCCTAATAAAAAATATATAGGAAAATACATAAATACACGTTTTTTGGGTTGTGGAAGAGGCCACTCTTAAGAACAGTATACATGCATTTATTGTAAATAGAAATATTTAACTCCAAGTATGTTATTTTGTCCAAATATAGCCCATTAATAAATAGACATAAGAAAATGTAATATCAAACATAAAATTAAAATGTATTTATTTCACTATTGTCCAATGACAAAAAATACTGCTCAGATAGAATAAATATTGAAATGTTGATGTTCAGATGAAAAGTCAAGGTTGACAACAAGAGTGTGCTTTAAGAAATGTGTTGATATTTAATGAAAATTTAGATCTTTCCCTAGTGTTTATGAGAAGTTTCTGTACTTTCAGGAGGAAGTGTACGCGCTTGCGGCCTGCCCACAGGAAGTTCACTCTATCCTCCACTTTGGATGGCACTAAACGAGACCAGGCTACTTCCATGTCCCACCTGAACCTCATCAGTGAGACTCACCTAGACCACAGTGGGGCAGAGCCGGACATGCACACGCCTATGCTTAAACCCACCCCCTACGACTCCTCCACCAATGAGCTTGCAGCTTCGCATGGCGAGCTCCATAGCCGGGGATCCAACCACTACAAACACTCAGTAGAGATATTTCCCCTCAAGTCAGCTTGTTCAAACAATCCCTCTGAAGGTTACGATTCCCCGGCGGGACGCGGGGAGTATCGACGAAGCTATACATCCATCACGACTTCATCCGTCCATCCCCTCCACATGTCCGTCTCATCCTCATCCCCCCATCCGTTGCATCACACCACCTCTGCGGGACGTCTCTCTTCTGCAAGTAAATCGAGCCTGCGAGATCCCCGTCTCTCTCCTGTTTCAGCCGCATCCATAAGTCCAGTTGGATCCCCAGAGCGGGAGCAAGGAATTGAGCGGCGGGCGGCAGACTATATGTTGTCCCGCTCTGTAGACCATCTGGAGCGTCCCACCCCACTTCCCCGACCTGGAGCCCTGCTCTGCTGCACTTCCGAATTGCAAGTCAACCAAGGGGAAGAGACGTATCGCAAGGCTCGGCCGACCCTCGTTATTCCCGCCCACTACATGAGACTTCCAGGGACGCACCCTCTGTCGGGCCAGGCGCTGCTTTTGCAATCGGATGAACAGAGTGAATTGGAAAGCATTCAGGCAGAGCTCAGCGCGTGTCATCAGCCCCAGGGCCAAGTCTCACATCCATGGGGCAAAGGAGAGCAAGAAGGAGGGTCACAAGGGACAGGGGACAACCAAGGCGGAGGAGCAGAGGAGTGGACGCTGCAGACGGCTGCTCTTTCTGCCGATCTCTCCATCCCCAACTCTCTCAGTCAGGCGGGCCTGGATGTAGTTCAGATGAACGGAGAAGATCAGCTTCTGGCCGAAAAGACTTTGATGGAGCTCAGGGGAGGAAAGCCACTCCCCCACCCCAGAGCTTGGTTCGTGTCACTGGATGGCCGCTCCAATGCGCACATCCGCCATTCCTACATCGACTTGCAGAGGGCAGGATGCAACAGCAGTTGTGTCGGAAGCAATGATGCCAGTCTGGACTCTGGGGTTGATATGAGCGATGTCACACCGGGGCGGCGTATTCGTGATAAAGTCAGGGTTAAAACAAAAGCTGGAGCTCAGCCCACGGTGCCTATTGGATATATGCCACTAGTATTTGTAGAAGATTCAAATGCTAATGCGGAGAGCAGCGGTAGCCCCACACCAGTCTGCAGCCCAGAAGAACACTCTCTAGGGGGTTTATTGCAGGAAAAAGAGAGGGAGGAGGAAGACGAAGGGACTTTGTCACCCCCGACACCTCCACCTGAGCTTCCTTCACCACCTCCTCTCCCTGATCCTGTGGTTGAGACAGCAGAGGAGACGGGGACAGATAGCGAGGTTTTTAGGACTGATGAGACTCAAATGCACATGAGCAGCAGCCGGCCAGACAACCTGGCCGTGCCCGATGAAGGAGGTGAAGACGAGAACAAGAAGAGTCCATGGCAAAAAAGAGAGGAGCGACCACTACTGGCCTTTAACCTAAAATGACATGTCTTTTAAAGGGATAGTTCACCCAGAAAGGAAAATTCATTCTTTCAAAGCTGTATGACTTTGACAGTGAAAACGTTTGAAACATTCTTCAAAATATTGTACTTTTTCCTGCGGAACATAAAAAGTCATATAGGTTTGAAATGTTGTGAGGGTAAGTCAAATTTTATTTGTTTTTGTTTTTTGGTGAACTGTCCCTTTAAGTGCTTCCCCTGTGGTCCCTTGCTGGACTGTTGAATGGAGTTGCCTTATGAGTGCAGGTCTGTGCGTGGCTATTTGCCTGTGGCAATGAAAGCCAGAAAAGCCGTAGCACAAATAATTATTGGAGCTGCTCTGTCTCACGACTGAATGAGGAAGAACAAACTGAAGTTTCCAAGCAAAAAAAAAAAAAACACCATTAAATACCACCAATCTATTGCACAAATGCTATGGCTTTCCAGATATACACTTACAGCAAAATATCGCAAGCCATTGTATTAAAGGTGAAATGTTGTTTAAGCTTTATGAGATGCTGCTGTTTTTGAGCAATATGACATCTAGTGGCAACATGTGTACACTGCAACTATACCACTAAGTGTTTCCCAGTACTTATTTTTGAACATTTTATGGGATGACCGGTGGATTGTCTTCCACGTCTTAATGGGTTAAAACACATAAAACCACTATAATGGGATCTACAATCTAAGTCTCACCCATTTTTTGTTTTATTGGTATCATGCATTCATGAGTAGAATACAGCTGAAGCTTTGTGAAACCAAATAAGTTTACTTAATGCACCATTTGTTCCTGTTAATCAGTCATTTTGGCTTTTCAAAGATTTTCAAATGTGTGTTTCTTTTGACTGTATGATTACAGTAGAACTCTTGCCAACATTGCTTTTGGACTTCAGAGAAGCAGACCCACCTGTAAAAGAAAAGAAAAAAACACTATGCATTGCTTTAAACTGAAGGATCATGTAGCTTTAGATGCCTCTTTTTTTTATTTTAACCGCTGTATTTTAATTTCAATGTATGTTTTTTATTATAAATATTTTGGTTTGGACTTGCCTTAGCGTGTGAGTGAAGTGGACGGCACATTCAGACGAGGGGCTGGATTCAAACACACTCACTCACATAAACAGCCACCAGCTTTTCTTTCCCAATCTGTCAGTTTTCTCTTAAGTGCCTTTCTAGTAATCGTTTATATCCATCATTAGATTTCCTTTTCCTTTCAACCATTATCAGTTTGTCATATAATTTGATGTTTTTCACAATTTATTGACTCCATGTGACATTACACCATCCTTTGATCTCAATGCATGTGTTAAGCGTTTTAATGTTGTATCTGGATGTACAGTGGAGTCCAAAAGTCTGAGTCCACGCTAAAGACTTTGACTAAATTAAAACAATAAGTAGTTGACGTATTTGCAATATTATGCAATTCTAGTGCTGTTGTCATTGATGCAAAAAGTTGATATACCAACTTTACTCAAATTGTTATACTGAAGGTATTTGTCATGAAAAAAATACCATAATTTCTTTTAATTATTATTTTTAATTTAGGAAAGAAAAAATAAAGTTTAATCATTTTTACTAGTAGTCTCAGACTGTTGGCTCCCACTATGTTCAGTGCATTTTATGAATCTGCTCTCTCCTTTTTTCTCTTGTATGTATGTACATATTCATTCACCCAGCTGTTTATGCTCATGTGAGTGTGTGTTGCTCAATATTTCTGTGTGTCTGTTTCAGACATACTATGCGGTGTGTGTATGTACTGATGTAGGACTGAAAGCGATGTATCATTATTTGAAAGCTGTTGAAGGTCTGATATGTTGCCAGGGTAACCACTTGGCAAGAACCCTTGTGTCACTCGGCTCTTCTTCAGCAATCTACTTTGAATGTCTGGACTGGTTGCTTGTATTATCATTCAGGCCTATTATCCCAATAAAGCCAAAAAACCAAATCAATACTAGTTGAACATTATTTTTCAACATGTATAATTCTGTTGGAATGTAATTAAATACAAGAACCATCAGGGTATCGTTTTGATTAATCAAATGGCCCAACAAAACTGTCTGACCACACTGGATGATGTTAAAGGTATAAATAAAAATGACTTTTTGAAAGAAGTCTTTTATGCTCACCAAAGCTGCATTTATTTAATCAAAAATACAGTAAAATTGTGAAATATTATAAATTAAAATAACTTCTATATTTTTAAATGTAATTTACTCCTGTGGTGGCAATATTCAGCATCGTTACTCCAGTCTTCAGTGTCACAGGATTCTTCAGAAATCCTAATATGCTGATTTGCTGCTCAAGAAACATTCATTATTATTATCATGACTTAACATTTTTGTGGAAATGGAGATACTTTTTACAGGATCCTTTCATGAATAGAACGTTCAATGAACAGCATTTATTTGCAGTTATTAAATGTATTACATTGATGCATTAGTTAAATAGAAATATTTTATAACATTATACATTTCACTTTTATCAATTTAATGCATCCTTGATGAATAAAAGTATCATGTTCTCTCTTTTTTTAATATTACCACAAATGTTTGAATGTATCACAGAAATGTTAAGCAGCAAAAACTGTTTTCAACATTGATGATAACGAAATGTTTCTTGAACAGTAAATCATCATATTAGAATGATTTCTGAAGGATCATGTGACACTGAAGACTGAGTAATGATGCTGAAAATTCAGCTTTTCTATCACATGAATAATTTACATTTTTAAATTGATTAAAATAGGAAACCATTGTTTTAAAGTGCAATATTTTACAATATTGCGGTTTACTGTATTTTTAATTAAATAAATGCAGACTTTGTGAGCATAAGACTATATATATTTATGTATACAAAATGTATATTCAATTCGCATTGAATAAAAAAATAGTTTTCATTTATGGCGCACACACCATTTCTTAAATGGCATAGTTATTTTATGACGCTGTTGTTTTACTTAGCTTTTTACTTGTTTATAATTAAATTGTGAACAAGTACTATTGTTTTTTATATTACACATTTTGTCAAATAAAGCTGATTTTGGGTTAGGGTAAGCAATATTATTATTAGCCTATTATAATATAATGTCATTTTACAATAATAATGACGTTCACTTTTAATTGTATCAGAGACATTCCACTAATTAACTTGTCATATTCTTCCTTACAACTTCCTTTAGCCCAAGCAGTGTTAATAAAAATACATTTTCATTATCATTAATAAAACATTTTAATACAATTAATGGACCCTAAGTGGTGCGTTTTAAATGCATATTGTCACGTTAGCCTGTCCTTGTCTCCATTTACACTCGCATGAGCTGTTAGTGGCAATACTCGGTAGACGGTGCTGTTTTCCGTGGTTTTTATTAAGTAGTTTTGTCGTGAGGATTTGCAGCAGATTCATCCATGATGGCGGAGGACAGCGAGTCCGCGGCCAGCCAGCAGAGCCTGGAGCTGGACGACCAGGACACCTGCGGCATCGACGGAGATAACGAGGAGGAAAATGAGCACATGCAGGGGTGAGCACGCGCTGAAGAGTTGCTGTTTGCGCGAGGATTAGTCTCGGCAAACCGATGTCGTTTAACTGCTACAGTGATGTAAACAAACGGCTAGCTTAGCAACCAGGTATCCAGGAGGAGAATTACTGTATTTCAAGCCAGTCTGCTAACATAATAGCTCGTTAATTGTGTAATGGATGTGTAGCGCTATGTATAAACATTTAAAATAGCATAGATAAATGTCGACATTTACTTTATGCTGCGTTTGAATCAAAGTAGTTAGCTCTAGCTAGCTCGATATTAATGTTGAAGCATTCATTTGAGCTCAGCAGTCAGCGAAGTCCTCCAGGCTCTTACTATATTTCTGAACATATTTGTTAGTCTGTGTGATTTTTTTTTTATTTTTTTTTTATTTATTTTAAGTCGCCATTGTTGTTCATATTTGCACAATGACATGGAAACCATGCGCCTGGTTTCATTAGTGTGTCTTCATCTCTGAACAATACAAACACGCTTGATCCTCTTTATGAGCTGAGCAGCACTGCAGTCGAGCATCTTTGTCAGCTCAAGGACCGATGATGATGATAACGGGTCTGTTGTCAGGCAGACTAACATCCTTCAGGAAGCACCATAAAGTTTGACCTGCTTTTATTAACGGATTGAGACTTGTTTTTGTGTTTCCCTCTGACACTCACCCTCCAGGCTATTGTTACAGCACACATGACACTTTCACCTGTCATGCTTGTATTTCAATCTCAGAAACGGTTGTATGCTTTGTTAGCATGGTATAACTAGCATTTGAAAGGTATTGTTTTGTTAAGGAGTCCTGGGGGTGATCTTGGTGCAAAGAAGAAAAAGAAGAAACAGAAGAGAAAGAAGGAGAAGCCAAGCTCAGGAGGAACCAAGTCTGACTCAGCCTCTGATTCTCAGGAGATCAAGGTTTCTGCTTTGTGTAATGCACTGACTGTATAATGTTGTCAAACTGTTGTTTTGTTAAAAATAAAAAGCTGCTTTTGCTCTATTCCTGTCACAGAACCCTGCCATTCCCATGCAGAAACTGCAGGACATTCAGAGAGCTATGGAGCTCCTGTCCACCTGTCAAGGTCCAGCCAAAAACATAGATGAGGCCACAAAGCACAAGTACCAGTTCTGGGACACTCAACCCGTGCCCAAACTCAGTGAGTCATATGTGACCTCTGCACATGTTTGATTGCAGAATCTTACATTAATCCTTAAACAGTGTTGTATTCAACAAGAAAATCAACTAATGGTTTATACAGCTTCAGCGTCACAAATTAAAGCACAAGCACAAGATGTCTAGTTACACAATCGTTCAAATGTTTGGGGTCAGTAAGGTGTTTTTTTTATGTATTTGAAAGAAATCTCTTATGCTCACCAAGGCTGCTTTTATTTGATCAAAAAATACAGTAAAAACGGTAGTATTGTGAAATAGAATTTAAAAAAATTTTAGTAAAATTTTATTTTTTCCTGTGATGGCAAAGCTGAATTTTCAGTGTAATTACTCCAGTCTTAAAGGTGCAATATGAAGGATTTTTTCAGTAAAATATCCAAAAACCACTAGGCCAGTGTTATATTTTTTTCAGTCGAGTACTTACAATATCCCAAATGTTTCCAACTATTTGTAAATTGTGAGAATTGCAATTTTTTTTTTTTTTCTCTCTTTCTTTTTTTTAACGAAGGACCTGGGACGTGTGAGGAAGTCGCCTGTCAATGGCGTCATATCTGCGTTACCCTCGGTTTCCGCTTTTACTGGCATAGAAACCATGGCAACATAACGTCTCGCGACACGCAGATGTAGTTTCGTTCAAACATGACCATGGCAAGCAGACTTTGGAACAAAATGAGAAAAAAGCACCAGTATCGACGTGGCACTTTCGAGATGACGAGAGCTTATTAGTAATCGCGCCCTTCTTCATACCACAGTCATGTTAAAAAACATGAATGTATTCACTTGTCCATAAACATTATTAGATCCATCGGTATGATGACAAGTTCCATGATTCCACACTCATTTACTGCATCATCAATCTATGACTTTGTTGTTGTTTTGAAGATGCTAGCGACCACTAGCAGCGAAAAAATACATATTGTAGGTTTGTGTCACATGACTCATCAGAAATCATATGCTGATTTTCTGTTCAAGAAACAATTTTTATCAATGTTGAAAAAAAGTTATATTACGATGATGAATAGAAAGTTTATTAATTTATTAAATTAATTAATATCAAATAAAAAATAATAAAATATTTTATTTGTTTAACCAACATCACAGAGCCATGGATGTGTGAATGTTTTTGAATTATTGAAATATTAAGTTTGGGGGGTACTTCAAGAAAGTATTTTAGGTTAAAGGGGTATAGCTGACACAAAATTTGGGAATCCCTGATTTATATCATATATTATTTCTACATGTGTAAACAACACACACATCTTTTACTCGCATCGGACACAGATCGGAAATCCACACGAGATCCGATTTTTACCTCATCTGTTCTGAGCCACCTCCAAATGTGGTTTTGAATCAGATACATATCCGATATCTGGACATCTGACCTATGTCTAATTGCGTCCGATTCCCCTTGGAATTCCAAGCCACCACAAGACAAGAGTGACATGTTTGCCCGCAAAGATTTTTAACCCATTTATAGTGCCATATTATGAAGCAGGCGTGCCTGTATGCAATAAAACTGACAGCTTTTTTTTTTACTGAGGTGGAAACTTTATAGTTAAGAAACTGCACACATAGAAAAGTTAAGTTTTAAAATAGAACAGCTTTGCTACTGAAAACTACATTATAGGCTATTTCTCAGCAATGAGGCAGTAACTTTTGCTGTTTTTGTAAATAAACTAACAAGCTTCACTATTACATATAGACCCACACAGGTAATTCACACTCACAATCTCTCTCTCTCTCTCTCTCTCTCTCTCTCTCCTTTAATAAAATCTTCCAGCACTACTAAAAGAACAAATTAAAATTACCCTTATTTTCTGGTCTTTATCCAGATTTTGTGCTGCAAACATCCATGACAACTTTTATCTTGTCTGTGCTGAGTCAACCATGTCGCATAGTAAGGTGAACACCAATAGACTCATTTTGGGCGGGGATTAATGTAAACCCAGATATTGAATACCAGTCTGGTCTGAAGTGAATGTAAAAATCGGATATAGTTAAAAGATCAGATCTGTGCATTAAGACTTGCAGTGTAAACGCAGCCTTAAAGAGCTCCCTCTGTCTTTTGCAGATGAGGTGGTGACTACTCATGGACCAATTGAGCCAGATAAAGAAAATATCAGACAAGAGCCATATTCCCTTCCACAGGGCTTTATGTGGGACACTCTGGACCTTAGCAATGCTGAAGTGGTACGTGCATGTGTGAAAAGACTGACTGACTGAATGTTTTGCTAGTCATTGAGATATAAAATAGTCCTATGCGTACAAAATCATGATGTTTTCTCTTTTCTGCCTTGTAGCTGAAGGAATTATACACTTTGCTGAATGAAAATTATGTTGAGGATGATGACAACATGTTTAGATTTGACTATTCTCCTAATTTTCTGAAATGGTAAGTGAACCTTTGATGGTTTACATTATATTCTGCTTATGAGATGCATGCATGCAAGTTTAATGTTGGTCTCTTTCACTGTAAGGGCCTTACGTCCACCGGGCTGGCTGCCCCATTGGCACTGTGGTGTCAGGGTCTCATCCAATAAGAAGCTGGTTGGGTTCATCAGTGCCATTCCTGCAGACATCCACATCTATGACACGTGAGTATGAGACCACATCACATCGATGTCTGTGCCAAAGCTGTAAATTCTGAAAGTTATTCTTTGTTCCAACCCTCACTATAGCACTAATTCTCTTTGCATCCAAAGGTTGAAGAGAATGGTGGAGATTAACTTCCTGTGTGTGCATAAAAAATTGCGCTCAAAGCGTGTCGCTCCTGTACTAATCCGAGAGATCACGCGGCGGGTCAATTTAGAGGGAATTTTCCAAGCTGTGTACACTGCTGGTGTGGTCTTGCCCAAACCTGTTTCTACATGCAGGTACCAAATCCAGCTGGATTGCTACAGCACTAAATCATCAATTTATGTTAATTACTCTCATTTGAGTTATTAGAAGCACTTCTGTGAGATTGAGCCTGTTTATATCTTTACAGATACTGGCATCGCTCTCTAAACCCCAGGAAGCTTGTGGAGGTTAAGTTTTCCCACCTCAGCAGAAACATGACACTACAACGGACAATGAAGCTCTACAGATTACCTGATGTAAACATTTTTGTCATTTCAAAATAAGAATCCTGGCCCTTATTCAAGACAAACACTCTTAATGCAAAGTGCATCTAGAAATGAAAGTTGTTGTTCGAAATCCATGTGCTCCCTCCCCCCTAGAATGTTATTCTCTGATTTCATTCTGTATTTTTCTTTAGAGTACTCGTACCCCTGGTTTGAGGTCGATGGGAGAGGGGGATGTGAAGCAGGTGACGGCATTGCTGCAGAAATACCTGAGCCGGTTCCACCTGCGCCCTGTCATGGGGGAAGAGGAGGTGAAGCACTGGTTCCTACCGCAGGAGAACATCATTGACACTTATGTAGTCGAGGTACCCGCTGGAACATTCATCTCTATGTGCAGTATGCAATTTAGTACTCTGCTTTAACTTCATATTCTTGTACTCACTTGCATAACTCTGCTTCCTTCAAAGGGCTCTGATGGGATGCTAACGGACTTCATCAGTTTCTACACCCTGCCATCTACAGTGATGCATCATCCGCTGCACAAAAGTCTGAAGGCCGCTTATTCCTTTTACAATGTCCATACAGAGACGCCGCTCATAGACCTGATGAATGATGCTCTTATCCTAGCCAAACTGGTATGATCACAACACTACAACGCATCAGAACACAAATGAGTTTGTAAACCCAAGACAAAGATTATTTTAATGAAATTATTTGATTGTGTTCTTAAAGGGATCCCCTGGTGTTAAGACTTGTATGGCTTAATATATCATAAATTATCTCTATTACTGAAATATGTAGTAGAAAACCCATTAAAGATCTACGTTATTGAAAAAAATCCATTATATATTTAGATAATGGGCGGCGCCATTTTGTTTACGTTCTTTGTCGATGACATAGAATGGTTGTACTCTGCAATCAGTTGGTGCTACCTGTAGCTATTTTTACTACAACACAACTCAAAAATAGTTTCAGAGTTAAACAAAACCAATTAATTTCTTTGTAATAGCATTTATAACACACTGCACACAAACTCTCTCTCTCTCACTCACACACACACTCCAACAGATCGGCGCGCACACACACATCCAGGCACTGTGAGCGCGAACACACACACACACACACACACACACACACACATCCAGGCACTGTGAGCGCGAACACACACACACACACACACACACACACACACACACATCCAGGCACTGTGAGCGCGAACACACACACACACACACACACACACACACACACACACATCCAGGCACTGTGAGCGACACACACACACACACACACACACACACACACATCCAGGCACTGTGAGCGCGAACACACACACACACACACACACACACATCCAGGCACTGTGAGCGCACACACACACACACACACACACACACACACATCCAGGCACTGTGAGCGCGAACACACACACACACACACACACACACACACACATACATCCAGGCACTGCACACACACACACACACACACACACACACACACATCCAGGCACTGTGAGCACACACACACACACACACACATCCAGGCACTGTGAGCGCGCACACACACACACACACACACACACACACACACACACACACACACACACACACACACACATCCAGGCACTGTGGCACTGCAAGCACACACACACACACACACACACACACACACACACACACACACACACACACACACACACACACACACACACACACAGGCACTGTGAGCACACACACACACACACACACACTGTGTGAGCGCGCACACACACACACACACACACATTCAGGCACTGTGAGCACACACACACACACACACACATCAGGCACTGTGACTGTGAACACACACACACACACACACACACACACATACATCAGGCACTGTGAGCGCACACACACACACACACACACACACACATCCAGGCACTGTGAGCACACACACACACACATACATCAGGCACTGTGAGCGCAGCACACACACACACACACACACACACACACATCCAGGCACTGTGAGCGCGCGCGCACACACACACACACACACACACACACACACACACACACCCAGGCACTGTGAGCGCACGCACACACACACACACACACACACACACACACGCACACATCCAGGCACTGTGAGCGCACACACACACACACACACACATACCAGGCACTGTGAGCGCACACACACACACACACACACACACACACACATCCAGGCACTGTGAGCGCACACACACACACACACATCCAGGCACTGTGAGCGCACGCGCACACACACACACACACACACACATCCAGGCACTGTGAGAGCGCGCGCACACACACACACACACACACATCCAGGCACTGTGAGCGCGCACACACACACACACACACACACACACACACATCACTGTGAGCGCGCACACACACACACACACACATCTCCCTTCCACACACACACACACACACACACATCAGGCACTGTGAGCGACACACACACACACACACACACACACACACATCCAGGCACTGTGAGCGCCCGCACACACACACACATCCAGGCACTGTGAGCGCGAACACACACACACACACACACACACACACACACACATCCAGGCACTGTGAGCACACACACACACACACACACACATCCAGGCACTGTGAGCGCCCGCACACACACACACATCCAGGCACTGTGAGCGCGAACACACACACACACACACAAATCTACACACTGTGCGTGCATACACGCTCTATCAGCTGTAATGTTATACAAGAGGGTTGACTTGTCTAATTTGTCACCTGGTTCCGATTCGGCAGGCCAACACTCTCCATGGCTGAATCTGAAATCGCCTAAACCCTCATTTACTATTCCCTACTTTAGGTCACTAATACAGTTCACTTGAAGAAGTGAATGAAAACAAGTGCATAAAGTCAGACAGCCGTTGAGCGTATCAGCTGTAGATTTGTTATTGCGGTGCAATGTGAGATTGAATGAGTGCACTTGAATATATCCGCTATGGTTTCGGACACCACTGGCTGTCCCCTCAAATAGTGCCCTATTTAAGGGTATAGGGGGGCGATTTCGGATTCAGCCCCTGTCGTGGAGACTGACGAGGGCAGCCCCTAACACCTCGATTGAGACAGAGCAGTGTGTGTGTGTGTGTGTGTGTGTGTGTGTGTGTGTGCCAATCTGTTTGTGTGTACATGTGTGTTTGAGTGTGTTTTAAATGCAGTTACAAAGAAATTAATTGGTTTGTTTAACTCTGAAACCATTTTTGCCGCCCATTGTCCAAATATATAATGGATTTTTTTCAATAACGTAGATCTTTCATGGGTTTTCTACTACATATTTCAGTAAGAAACATCATTTGTTATATTAAGCCATACAAGTCTTAACACCAGAGGATCCCTTTAATGGATAATTACTAATGATTTGCTGTTAAATTGTGTCTTCATATATTCTAATTTATATTCTCTTTGTTTTTCCGGGATGTTTTGGGGGACAGAAAGGTTTTGATGTTTTTAATGCTCTGGATTTAATGGACAATAAGACTTTCTTGGAAAAGCTCAAGTTTGGGATTGGTGATGGTAACCTGCAGTATTACCTGTACAACTGGAAATGCCCTCCCATGGACCCAGAGAAAGTAAGATTCATATAAAATGTTTTTTTTTTTTGTTTTTTTTTTTTAACTATTATCTTTTAAAGGGTTCTTGAGGTTCACTTTTAATAATTGAATATTAATTATAATTTTTTTTTTTTTTATAAAAAAACTTACAGTATGTGGAAAAATATTTTTTAATCTTCAATCTGTTACCCTTTTTCCACCAGCATGAACCGGGTGCTAGTTCAGAGCTGGTGCTAGTGCCGGTTCGGAGTTGGTTCTACTGATGAGCCTTCTAAGAACCGGTTTGCCTTTCCACAGGCTAGAGAGTCACCACAGAGCCAGGTCTTACATCACTGTATACGTCTCATCTTTCTCAGGAACGCTAGTGAGGCAGCGGGAAACACAAACACCAGGCTTGTTCGAGATGCATCGGCACTGCGCTGACTGATCGCGTATGACATCAAAGTACCGCAAGAGTGATTCAAAAGCATAAGGAGTCGTATAATGATCACGCTGTAAGTTACTTTGATGTCATACGGCGATCGGTCTGTGCCGCACTGATGCATCTCAAACAAGCCTTCCATCAACAATGGTGAATGATGCATTACTATTGATGCTCATGGCTTTGCGAACCTACATCGGCATCAAAACAGAGCAAATCGTGCAGCTTGCTGTAATTTGTATAGATGGAGATTACAATCAAGCAGCTATTAGCTCGATTAGCTGCTATTTCAAAAATGGCAGTCACAAGTTTGTGTTCGTTTTGTTGGTAATGGTAACCCAGCCCCCAACGCAAGTGGTTCTTAACCAGCAATGTTTTGGTGCTACTTAAGAACCACTTTTCCTGGTTCAGCGCTGGTGCTTTGGGTGTCGAAAGACAAAGAACCGATTTGAAACTAGGCTCTGGCTGCGAACCAGCACTCAAACTGCCTTGGTGGAAAAGGGGTATGTCTGAAATGATCCGTTTTTAAGGGGCGGCTCCTTTAAGGCGTGGCAGTAAACGGCCACTGTTATGATTGGAACAGTATCAACGCCCACTCGTTATTGCTCGAGAGTAAGGGATTTGAAAATTATCTAAATAAAACCATCAATTACAGACAATATTATGAAATAATTTACTTAAGGTTTGTGTTGCAGCTGTTGTCAGATTTAAAGGATTAGTTCACCCAAAAATTAAATTTCTGTCATTAATTACTCACCCTCATGTCATTTCATGTCATTCCTTCGCTCATCTTCGGAACACAAATGAAGATCTTTTTGATGAAATCCGAGAGCTCTCTGACCCCTCCATAGACATTGGAAAAAAAGTCCATGTGACTCCAGTGGTTCAACCTTAATTTTATGAAGCGACGAGAATACTTTTTGAGCAAAAAAACAAACAAAAATAACAACTTTATTCAACAATTTCGTTCTTCAACAGTTTTTGTTTTTGAACACAAAATTTGTTTTAGTTGCTTCATAAAATTTAAGGTTGAACCACTGTAGTCACATGGACTATTTTAACAATGTTTTTACTACCTTTCTGGGCCTTGAAAGTGTTAATTCAATTGCTGTCTATGGAGGGGTCAGAGAGCTCTCGAATTTCATCAAAAATATCTTAATTTGTGTTCCAATGATAAACGAAGGTCTTAAAGGTTTGGAATGACATCAGGGTGAGTAATTAATGACGGAATTTTCATTTGCAATCTCTGTTACTGTGCCTTACAAAACAAAATGTTCTGAACGAACCTATAATCCACCGTCCTGTTCTGGGATGTCATTAAAATAAAGCATCCACTTGTTTCCGACACTGAACACCAGTGGGCGGGGCCTACAGTGCAATTTTGTATAACTATTCATTGATGACTTTGTTTTAGAGGCAGTCATATGCAAATAGATTTGTGCCAGATCCCACTACATCAAAACAAGCCGTTTTTGGAGCTTGATTAATAGATGCTTTGTTTATAATGAAGAGGATGTTTTAAGCTATGAAACTTGCAGCATGTTTCAATATGATACAGAGACCTCTTATGTCAAAAGATAAAGGCAAATTTAAATGTCATGACACCTTAAAAAAAAAAAAAATATATATATATATATATATATATATATATATATATATATATATATATATTACTCACAAACTACCTTGTAGTTTGAAGGGTATTGCTCCATCAGTACTTTGCTGTTTAGAGATAAAATAAGTATGTGATAATAATTAGTCCTCAGTAAGATTATTGGAGTGTTTAATTCTTTTCCCCATCCTCCCCAGGTTGGCCTTGTTTTACAGTAACTGGCTGCTTCGAGCTGGATGCCGACTGACTCAGAGGTCATCTCGAATTCTCTGACTTGGACGTAGTCTATATAAAGAGGAAAAACTGACATCCATTCAAAGTGAATGAGTTATGTTGTGCAGCTCTCTTAGGTCTTGTTCCAGTTATTGAGGGGTCTCCCCTCCTTTCTCTTTGTCTTTTGACTCTCTTTCTGAGAATGTGAGAAACATTTATCAAGGTCAAACACATCCGCAAGCTGTATACACACACACACACACACACACACACACACACACACACACACACACACAAATATACATGTAGTGTTTTTTTTGTTTCGTTTTTTCTTAACATGCAATCCTCTCGCAGATCATGTTTAATCCCATGGTTTTTGACTTTTTGTTTTGTATTATGAAGGAGTGTTGATACATTTTGTGTGAATTAGCAAGCTGTACATTTAATGCCAGATATTTATTACTTGTTGTGAGGTTTACAACGGAACAGGAACAGGAGTCAAAATCCAAAGTCTTTTCTATGGAGCTGCCTTTGAAGTCATATACCGTTCGGCGTTCCTGCTGTCTGGGCGAAGGGAGGGAGCGTAAATGGTTACACATGTGGAAGAATGTATTGCATTTCGAAGCACAACATTACTTTGTTTATAAAACGGCCAGTTTGCTCTGAGGTGCATTTTTAATAATGTTTTATTTAGGTTTTGTGTATCCAAAAGAAACATTTAGAATTTTCAATGTGAATTAATTTACATTTTGTTTCATGAGCAAAACACCTTAAGTAGCTTCTTTTCCTCACCCTTTTCTGTTCTTTACCGTCTAGTGTTTTTAAATTATAATTTTACTACAACAATTCTGATATTTAGAATTGTATTTAAGCTACACGTTCCATTGTATTGTTGTTTTTTTTATCGGTCAGTATTCTTTGCAGTGAAACCATAACCTCGTTCAAATGGTGCATTCGCGAATCAGGCCCTGGTAATTTTGGCATACTTAAGCACAATGACAGGAAAGCTTGCTCGCTGTTTATTTACAGTCACTGGTGGGACGCAATGAAATGTGAACAACGTTATTATATAGCAGAAGCTTATTTTGTGTTACTACAGCTTATCTTGTCATGGTTTGCTTTAATGTATTTGAATCTACAATATGCTTTTAAACAAGCGCACGTCCAGACATGCTAAAAAAAAAAAAAGGTACTTCACTCAATTTAACCAGTGGTTTCGTTCAATAACATCCAGGGCACTACGTATGTTTTTTTCTAAGGCTTGCCGTATGAATTGAATGAGCATGAAAATTGCTTTTCCCTTAATCTGTATGGTTTAAGAATTTATGGGTTATGGCGAGAACACCCGAAGTACTTGCCTTATTTCAGAGAGGTTGTTTTTTTAAATGTCAAATTGTGTAGTTTTCAATGATCGGCTTTCTCTTTCTGAAGACAGTATTTTTATTGAATTCCATTGCAGGTTGGAACTGATGGGAATACGTACCAGCACCATGTCAAACATGACAGTCCACCCAAATAACTAATTGTCAAAAATATACATCAAGGTATACCAGCATGGATATTTGACTGAATAAAAGCATCCAAAAACAATCCACTTGGGTCTTTTCCCTTTCCATAATCACGTACAATTTTGTAAATCTCTAAATTTAACGTGTCCAAACAACCTAAACAGTGACCAGCATTCATGCGAGCACAGGCTAAATACTTCATAAGCACTTTTGCTTTCCCTTCTTTTTCAGTTTTCTAATTTTTCTCGGATTCGGGATGATTTTCTTCACTTTCAGAGGTTGGAGGATTAAAGGAGAGGCGTCACTGGCTTCATCCGACACCTCTTCTAATTTCCTCTTCTGTCCTGTGTGCTTTTCTTTGGCTTTCGCTGTTGATTGCGTCGGAATCCACGCTACGTTGAGCGGCGGAACCACTGGCGTGATCACGCGGACAACATCCTCGAACGCCTCGGCACCGCGTTTGAATCCCAGCGCCAGGACGCACTTGAGACCCAGCAGCCCCGAGAGACTGTCGCTCAGATCGGGCACCTGACAGGCGGGCACCGACCTCGTACTACTAAGCGGGATTAAATGCCACGTCATGTGTGCTGGCCTGACCGAATCACACACGAGCACCAAACTCAGTTCATTCCGCTCCAAACCCTTGGTGACCTCGTTGATGCCGATAGCCAGCTGTTTCCTCACGGCCGGGTTGGTCCAGGACGGTTCCGTGGGCTTAGAGGGGGTTTGTACACTCTCCGCGGGTTCAGGAGCTAGTTTTGGATCCTCCGTGGGATTTGATGTCTTTTTTCTTGACCTCCTTCTGCTTCCCCACTCGCGAAACCTATTGACACGTTGTTTCTGAATCCCAAGAGCGGATATTTTGCATTTCAGCGTGTTCAGTATGACACTCTTGTCTCCCTTTTCCCTCAGTGCTGTCCAGCTTGGTTTGTATGGGCTAATCAGAGATGTTTTCACTGGTATTGGCTTCTTTTTTTCTTTCTTCGTTGCCACTTTCGCTGGGGTGGTAGACATTCTTTCTGGAAACCGGAGCTTTTAAGCAAAAGTCAGCGTCAATAATCATTAAACTTAATAAGGCCTGTGCTTTTAGAAGCAAATTACAGCAACAAAACTTTTTTTTTTCTATTGTATTTTATATGGACCAAGACATAATTATCATGAGTTATACGAACCTAATAAAACAGCCTGAAATCAAGATTTCACCCGTTAAAGGGGGGTTTCACTTCCACAGCGTGCGCGCAGACATGTTGTATTTGCAGGTCTTTTTCTGTGGTCACACAATAAATAGTTTGACGTTAACACTGCCATCTAGCGACTGACTTTCTGTAGCCTCCACAGTGGCGGACACAGAGCTGTTCAGTCATAAACCGGCTAAAATATTAATGTTAATTATTAATATAAACTGAACTATTGTCACTGGTGGGCCAACTATGTCACTTAATCTGATTAGAAACCAATTTAAGGGAATATTATATAAAATTATTTATAGAATTTACTCTACTACACAATAGAAACTCTTGATGTAAACTGTGCTTTTGTAATGTAGGGGAGCGCGGGGTTAGTTACACACACACATGGTTTAACACTTTCCACACATGCCAGAATGACGAGCTTTAGTGTATTTACTAGTCGCCATATCAACATTATTTAGAGAAAAAATTGCGCCAAAATTAAAAAAATCTTTGGAAGATATCACTGAACATTTATTTAACCATAGCAAAAGTACACTTCTTAAAGTCTCTTTTTTGTGTTTATATAAAGCATTATTTATTTGATATTATTTTAATCTTATATCTGTTGTTTAACAGTTGAGAGTTCTTTAAAGCTGATCTAACAGCAGAAGACACGAGCCGCGGTTAAATCCCAGTTGTGCAGGTGGGGCATATATTCTATACTTTTATGAATTCTTTTGAGAAACCATGAGAAAAGGTGAATAATCACAGAGTCAATGTTCAGAAATGATTCATTATTATTATGTTTTGAACTATGCTGTATATCTGTATTTAGTGTTTGTTGTCAAACTCAAAAATTGTATATATTTTTTATTTATAATTTTAAAAATGCCATTATTTTATTTTAAAAAGTTAAAAAATTAAATAGGATTTACACAAACTGAGAAAGTCAAAAAGTGTTAGGTTGTGCCTGCTCTCCCGTACGTCCTGACACTTTATTTTGGTAATGTCCATGCAAGACTTCTTTAGTAAACTGTAGGTGACTTTTTCCACCATTATTGTTTTTTTTTTTCTTTCTATTATTATTATTGAGCACTTTGTTTTATTCTGAAAAAAAAATTAATAAAAAAATTAATAAAAAAATTCTTGCTTTATACATATAAACACTGAGCTTTGTCACAAATTATTGGTCAGGAGATTAGCAAAATATGGGAAGTTGTGTGTGGAGTGAAGCACAATGAAACACAAGTTGCATGGTGATGCTCTAGAGCGGTGTCTTTGGAAAGGTGGTGAGAAATATAATAATAATAATAAATGCTTCTCTACAACAGTGAAGCATAGAGGAAGAGATGTCATTTTGACTTTGCTTATTGACTATTGACTTGCTTCCCAAAAACATTTACATTGTCATTACATGGTCATTACTCCAGTCCTGAAGGTGCAATATGTAGAATTTTTGCAGTAAAATATCCCAAAACCACTAGGCCAGTGTTATATATTTTGTTCAGAGAGTGAGTTGCTATGGCTATACTTAAAGTTACCTCTGTTTTTGGAACCGAAGGTTGAGGTTATCTGCTTTAACATACCCAGGTATGTCACATAACCTGCTTTCTGGAATACCCTGCCCAAACTGCAAAGACAACCAATAAGTGGCTTGAGAACAAGTCCATCAGGTTCATGTTTTGGCCTGGTCAGAGTCCAGATCTGAACCCTATAGTGAATATTTGGTCTCACATTAAACTCAGACTGGGAGACATTTTTCAGCAACTCATTAACTGTTTGAAGCCATCCACATTGAGTGGAACAACACTGTCTCTTCTTCCTGTAAAAAGCTTTCTGCAAGTCAGGGGAGGCTATTCCGTGCTATAGTTACTTTATCTATAGTATTGGTGCAGTTCTTGCAAATTTCCTGTCCATTTATTTGTGATTAAAATGGTTAAGACAATTAAAAGACCTTTTATCCAAAGTAAATGCCTACTGAACCTGCAAACTTTGGGTACCTGCCAGTTGGTGATGTCAATGAATCATTTTTCCATTGATATGTTTTTTCTGTGACTCTGGATTTGATGTTATGCAAAGCTGCATGTGAGAAATTTAAAGGCACAATAATGGAATTAAAGGTTTCACCGTAGAAATAGAATAAACTGGAATAAACATCAGGTTTCACCCTCGAAGAGAGGCTGCTCACTGCAGAGCCATGGGTGGAGTGTGAAGTCCAGCTCCCCCTCTCTGAATGTAAGTTGGGTGTAAAGGGTGGAGCTAGAAAATCCAACCACGCCCTAACCCTACTCATAACTCTATCCCGCCCCCACCCATTATATCCACAGAGGTGTAGCTGGACTAGGTCAAGCGCAACCCCTGACATCCAGAGAGGTGGAGCTGGACGTAATTTGGCTCTGCAGTGAGCGACGCTCACCCTAGGGTTCCATCAGCCAATCAGCACTCGGCTTCCCGTCAGCGCACTGGAGTTCCGTGTGGTGTCATCGTAACCTGTATTCAATCAGTACATCTACCACCTCCTAGCTGACGCGCCCAGCCGCACCATACTCGTCTACGAAAATGTCGTTGAAGGTATTTAACTACACATTTAACTGCACTGTTTTCATTTAATGTCACGTTCCTCGCGTTTGTTGCGATGTAACTGGTGAATACAAGCCTGTGTGTATATATATATATATATATATATATATATATATATATATATATATATATATATATATATATATATATATAGTTAGGATGTTAAAGATACGAACATTGTATTACTATAATGCTGATTATATTCCGCTGTATACACAGAAGCTAGTGCTATTTTGCTCGTGTGCTAAGGCGTACTGTCATCTGCAGCTTCTGGATGTGTATTAAAAAAAATGTATAGACTATCCACAAACTTTTTCATATAAAGTCTTGTAATTGATAGATAATACTTAAAGTGGCAACCGATAGCCTGTATGTTTATAGGCACAAGGACCATTCATGTTGGAAAACACAACTGTTAGTTCGCTGTGATTAAACAATAGGCTGCATACAGTCTGCGAATAACGCATATGCATAAGTGATTCAGTGCTCAGTGGGGCATAATGACTATGTGACGCCTTTTTCAGGTGCAAGCAGATACACACTAGAGCTTAATTTTATTATTATAGAATTGCAGGAAAAAAATAAGTCATGATGTCTTTGGCTATAGGCTGAATTTGAGCAATGTGCAGATGATGTAATGAAAATGAAGGCCAGACCTACAGACTCGGAGATGCGGGATTTGTACGGCCTCTACAAGCAAGCTATCGCTGGGGACATTAATATCGGTAATTGTTGTACCAAGCATATATTGCTTTTTTATTGTTAAACCATACTTCTGAGCTTGACAGATCTAATAATTGCAAATGTGGATGATCTGTTTTGTGCAGATAAACCTGGATTGCTGGATATGAAAGGGAAAGCCAAATGGAATGCATGGAATTTAAAGAAAGGTAAGAAAACTAGATCCTGCTTCTTTTTGATCACTGCACTTTTTTTTAATATATAATATATAATAAGATTATATGAGGCCCTTCAGATGTTTCTGATAACGGCTTGATTCATATAATCTTCACTCTTTTCTCTAACAGGAATGTCAAATGAAGATGCCATGAATGCCTACATTTCTCTGGCCAAGGAAGTCGTTGAAAAGTATGGAATGTGATCGGGAAAAGCATCTCCTTAGTTTAATGTAGATATAATAGTTTTATAGTTTTATAATAAACTTATTATAGTTTTGTAAGTTTATAAAACTATTCAAAAGCTGCAAGATTGAAACAAAATTTTTTTATTGAATATTTTTTCTTATGTAATATAGATTAACAGATTAAAAGATAATTCACCTGGTATCATAGTGATACCACCTGATAATATATCATTACCAATCAGATTAGACCTAAAGATGTTGGTATATAATCTTGTTTTTGTTTTATATAAAAAGAGTCATTGAATAAAGCTGTCAAATATCATGGTAATGTTGTCTTCTTTATTTTCAATATCCTAACAACATCTTTTCATGTATTGCTTCATTAGTATTAAGATGGGTCCTCAAACTCGAGGACCAGAAATTGTGCCCTTACACACAAAGACCTTCTTTGTCCTCTCTGTGCTCACTGAAGCGTAGTCATCACAACACCCCTTTGGATCGGATGCATGCAGAATGCAAGGCCAGGCCTTTTGTAGTGTTGCTAAATTGGAAAAATAAGCACTCAGGAATAGATGCCAGAAAACGTTTGAGTGAATCAAACGGACTATTTGGAGCAAACCAATAATTTATGTATGTCATTTGAACGACCAATTACATAAGGTTTTTAATACATAAGGGGCTTAGGTAAAAAAATCGTAGGGTTTGGTAAAAAATCTGTCCCCTCCCCCCACAAAATATACAAATATATAAATCTTTTTATATATAGACCTGTCAGTGACGGAGAAATTACATTTCTGTTCGGATCATTTAAGTTGCGCTCAAAAGTACATTAAAAAGGTAAATCACATGATGAACAATTTTTATATTACAGTACCTAAATTCAAAAATCTCTTGGTGCTGTCCTGAAATTATACAAATAAGAACAATTTTATAAATAAATAATTTAAAAAAAAATCACATTTTACTGTGTTTAACTATGAAAATGTACGTGTTTTTTTTTTTTTTTAGGTCAATTTTAGTTAACTAAGGACAACAATATCCATGACTTTTGATATTAATGAATGGAGAAAAAAAAAAAACGTTTTCGAAATAATTATTCGAATAATGAAACTTCGCAGTTATAACGCAATTATATCAAAATCTTAGTAGAAAATGTTGAAAAACGTCTGAAAACATTTTATTGAGCCTGAAACATCACACAACCTGTTATTCATTCCTTCGCGTGACGTTCCTGCCGAACCTGTATTTTGAAATCTGTTCAGGCAGTTGGCCATGTTGATTGAATCATCTTTGTTGTTTTTGAGTTCACATCTTGTAATTAGGGCAAAGGTAACGGGAACGAATCTCGAGCTAGCGTTGAATGTACACAACGAGGTTCTTCAGTAGCGTATCAAGACTCTCCGTTTCACCCGTGCAGCTTCACATCCGTTTCTGTTTCTGGATTAATAACGTTACAGTCTTTTGTCTTACTGAGGTAACGTTAAGTCACTTCAATAATGTTTCCGTTTGCATTATGTGTATTCATCGCGACCTATATATGTATTTAAGCTTTTATTTATTTATTTATTTATTTATTTATATGCCTGATGAAGTTGTGATTGCATTAAATCCAAAGTGAACCCTGCATTAAAAGTCACTGCGTCAAGCGCACGTCTCTATGGGGAGTAAATAAACAGATTTTGCTGAAGCCTATTTGTAATATGATATGACTGGGTGTGCTGCCACCACTGAGCCTTTCTGACTATTGATCTGATTTGATTCGCAGTTGTAATAAGTAGTCCAGTAATAATGGATAATCAGGTGTTCGAGTCCACTGCAGAGCGGACATTTCAGTATCAGGATAGCCTCCCTCCTCTACCTGTGCCCGCGCTACAGGACACACTGAACAAATACCTGCAGTCAGGTGAGAGGTCATTCAACGCATGCGTTCTGCTGGCTATTATATGTAATTACATGGGGATAGGAGTGTTATCAAACTATTTCATTTCACTGGTAACATTTGTGGCCAAATGTACTTTTGAGTTCGAAGGGTTTAAAAGAGTTGTTGATGTAGTTTACGCGAAGATGTTGACTTATTAAACTGAAATAAACGAAAGACTATACTGATTTCATGTTAACATTTTTAATAGTAAATAGAGACTAGCTGTTTAATTTCAGTTTTTCCTTTTGAAAGTTGATGTCTGACTGTGTCAATGTTGTTGTTGTTGTTAAGTAAAACTAAAACTATTAAAATTAGTTTTCACTAATTGAAATAAAGCGGATATAAAATAAATAAAATAGCGTACTAAAATGTAATAAAAATTAAAGCTATATAGAAATATAAAAAAGCAAAGCCTTAAACTATAAACATATATAAACGTGTGTGTGTGTGTGTGTGTGTGTGTGTGTGTGTGTGTAATAAAAGTATTATTACGATTATTTTGTCTTCTACATGAACAACACATTGTTGGTCAGGTGTGTGACCGGAGAAAACACAGAGCCCTGTTTTAAACTAAAATATGCAACTGATTGATTCCCATTAGAAAATAGATTTCACAGTATTGTTTCATTAAATGAGACATTAGCATTACATATAAATATTTAAAATGAATTAAAACAATCAATAAACAAAATTGTTAGTTTATGTTTTGCACTTTTCTATTGTCTTATTAAGCAACTTAATATTTTTGTTACTTTTTTTTTCATGAGTAAAATACATGTGTTCACCTAGCGGGGGAAAATGCAGAATTAAATTAGATTTTATTATTTAAATTTTAATTAAATGTAATTATTATTAGGATTTAAAATGTATTATTATATTACTATTATTTTTCCAGTAAAACCTTTTGCATCTGCGGAGGAGTTTGGGGCCACAGAGGCCATTGTGAAACGCTTTGAGGAGGGTATCGGACAACAGCTGCACCAGAAGCTTTTGCAGAGAGCCAAGAGCAGGCGCAACTGGGTACACACATTTTTTGTATTGCTCTTTTAGAGCCACACCAATGAATCACTTGCATAACTAATAAAATACATGCATTTTTAATGTATGTAGTTTATAGACTTTATTTGAACCTGCTGTTTTGTTGTTCTTCAGCTTGAGGAATGGTGGCTGGACACAGCGTATCTAGAGGTGCGCATCCCCTCTCAGCTGAATGTGAATTTTGGGGGACCTACAGCCTACCTGGAGCACTGCTGGCCTCCACGTGAGGGCACACAGCTGGAGAGGTCCAGCTTGAATTTGTGGCTCACCCTCCAGTACTGGGACCTTATCCGCACGTATGTGATCGCTTTTGTAAACAAAGAAACAGCCGATGTAGTAAATGATTTTCAAAAGTGTCTAATCGCTGTATATTTCTGTTGGTGACTGGCTTGTTTTTGTCTGCATCAGTAATGTATTATGTAAGTAATATGGTTATTTGTTTGTATTTGCTGATATTGATCAGGGAGAGGCTGGCAGTTCATAAAGCAGGGACAATACCCTTTGACATGGATCAGTTCCGCATGCTCTTCTGCACCTGCAAAGTGCCTGGCATCACTAAAGACACCATCCTCAACTTCTTCAAAACAGGTCAGGTCATGTGCATGCTTGTTTTGTATGCATACATGTGTCCATATGTTACATGATGTTGCATGTGGGATCTCTCCGTGTTGTAGAGAGCGAAGGACCCTGCCCTTCTCACATGATAGTGATGTGTCGTGGGAGGGTATTCACATTTGATGCTCTTTGTGATGGCCGTATCCTCACTCCCCCAGAGCTGTTGAGGTATGGTGCCAAGTTTTCATTGATTCAGTGGGTTGTTTTTTTTTTTGACCCTGTGTAATCTGTCATAATGTATGTCTTCAAACATTTTATACATTTTAATTAGTAATTAAAATAGGCAGTATTCTACGATAAATGTTTCACATAGTATTACACCACGTCATTGTCACATGACCTCATCATGTTACATGTTCCAATTCTGCCAGTGGCACCAAATCAGCTTATTAGAATTATTTCTGAAAGATCATGTGACGCTAAAGACTGGAGTAATGGCTGCTGAAAATTCAGATTTACAGTAACAGGGATAAATTATATTCTAAAATGTATTATGATATATTTTAGCAAAACAGAATCATAGTGATATTTCCCAATATTACTGTTTTTACAGCATTTTCATTGATCAAATAAATGCAGCCTTGGTGAGCAAGAGACTTTCAAAAACATTATACAACCTTACCGTTCACAAACGTTTGAACGGTAGTGTCCATCATATTTTACACAGTAAGCATACTATAAACTGCTGAAATAGTAAAGTAGTATGCTATTCCACATGTAGGCAGCTCACTTACATTAAAGAATGCTGTGATGGAGAGCTTGAGGGGGACGGAGTGAGCGCTCTCACCACTGAGGAAAGGACCCGCTGGGCAAAGGTAAAGCCACAACCAGTCACAGTACAGTAGGCAAATTAACTCCACCTGACTCCATCATGGATGTGGGTGAATTCTAATCTTTAGTAATGTTCCACCCACAGTTTCTAAATCTGTGCTGAAATCTACAAGTATATTCCAGGCTTATCATGATGAGATCCCCCCCCCCTTCATCATATCTCTTCAGGCTCGGGAGTATCTGATCTCCATTGATCCTGTGAATAAGACCATACTAGAAACCATTCAGAGTTCTTTATTTGTGGTCGCACTGGATGATGCCAAGCCCTACGCCACCCCTGAAAACTACACACAGGTTGAGCACAATACATACACACTTGTATGATTACAGTCATAAATGTCACTTAGATTTTGTATTTGTTCCGGGTATGAAATTATGATTTTTCTCTCTCTCTCTTTCATGATAGTTGACCCAGCTGGCTTTAACTGGTGACCCCACGATCCGCTGGGGTGATAAATCTTACAATTTGATCTGCTTCTCTAATGGGACCTTCGCTTCTAACTGTGATGTAAATACAATTATTGATTATGGCAGCATTATTAGAGTATATTGTATCTTATGTATATTTTTACATACACTATCGTTCAAAAGTTTAGGATCAGTAAGATTTGTTTGAAAGAGAATTGAATACTTTTATTCAGCAAGAATGCATTAAATTGATCAAAACTGTCAGTAAAGACTTTAACAAAATGTTCTATTTCAAATAAATGCTGTTCTTTTGAGCTTTCTATTCATCAAAGAATACTGACTCGGATACACCGATCAGGCATAACATTATGATCCTAATATTGTGTTGGTCCCCCTTTTGCTGCCAAAACAGCCCTCACCTGTCAAGGTACGGACTCCACTAGACCCCTGAAGGTGTGCTGTGGTTTCTGGCACCAAGATGTTAGCAGCAGATCCTTTAAGTCCTGTAAATTGCGAGGTGGGGCCTCCATAGATTGGACTTTGTTCAGCACATCCCACAGATGCTCGAATGGATTGAGATCTGGTGAATTTGGAGGCCAAGTCAACACCTCAAACTCGTTGTTGTGCTCCTCAAACCATTCCTGAACCGTTTTTGCTTTGTGGCAGGGCGCATTATCCTCCTGAAAGAGGCCACAGCCACCAGGGAATACCGTTTCCATGAAAGGTTATGCAGCTCCATACGCAACAAACTGCGGTGCACTGTGTATTCTGACACCTTTCTATCAGAACCAGCATTAACTTCATGAGCAATTTGAGCTACAGTAGCTCGTCTGTTTGATCGGACCACACAGGCCAGTCTTTGCTCCCCACGTGCATCAATGAGCCTTGGCCGCCAATGACCCTGTCGCCGGTTCACCACTGTTCCTTCCTTGGACCACTTTTGATAGATACTGACCACTGCAGAACACGAACACCCCACAAGAGCTGCAGTTTTGGAGATGCTCTGACCCAGTCGTCTAGCCATCACATTTTGGACCTTGTCAAACTCGCTCAAATCCTTACACTTGCTAATTTTTCCTGCTTCTAACACATCAAAATGTTCACATGCTGCCTAATATATCCCACCCACTGAAAGGTGCCATGATGAAGAGATAATCAGTGTTATTCTCTTCACCTGTCAGAGGTCAAAATGTTATGCCTGATCGGTATACAGCAGCATTGATATTAATAATAAATGTTTCTTTAGCACCATCAGCATATTAGAATGATTTCTGAAGGATCATGTGACATTGAAGGCTGGAGAAATGATGCTGAAAATTCAGCTTTGCCATCACAGGAATGAATTACATTTGAAAATATATTAAAATAGTTCAATTGTAATAATATTTCACTATATTACTGTATTTTTGATCAAATAAGTGGTGGTGAGCATACAAGACTTGAGAACATAAAACAGACCAACGAGACAAACAAGACAAAAACAAAAAAAAGAACCTAAACTTTTGAACAGTACTGTATTTTAATTAATCCGATCAGAAAACATATTTTCTAAATAATTTTTATCACAGTCCGTGTTTATGTTTTGTATGATACAAATACATCATTTTAATAGTAATTACATATTTTTGTCATCATTGTGTATGTATTTGTTTAAAGCATGCGCCATATGATGCCATGGTTTTGGTGTCTAATGGATACTACGTAGATCAAAAAATGCAGGCCTGTGGTGGAGTATGGAAGGTAGGACCACTTTTATGAATTTTTCTTTATATAATTTTATGTGCATAACTGTCATGTTGAAATGATCATATTACTCCCAGGGTTCAGAGGTTGTGCGTGAGATGCCTGTGCCAGAGGAGCTCATTTTCACCGTGGATGAACAAGTGAGGAGAGACATTGCCTTGGCTAAAGAACAGTACAACAAAAGTGTAAGTACACACACACGGTACTCTCATTGACTTCTGCACACTATTGAGCAATCATTATTATACAATCACATAATGCTTTAATGCAAACAGAATATAGAGCTTTTAGTAAAAATCAAGAAACAATCATCTCAATGTGCCTGTATCAACAGTCTCAGGACCTGCAGGTTGTCAGTTACGCCTTTACTTCCTTTGGAAAAGCAGCCATTAAGAAGAGGAAGCTTCACCCTGACACATTTGTACAGTTGGCCCTTCAGTTAGCATATTACAGGCTACACGGAAAGTAAGTGTGTTAGATTACTATGTGACTAAATAATGAAGATGTTTCAGTCCTTGCTAAGTTTGGCATCTTTCTCTCTTTCCTTCTCAGGCCTGGTAGTTGTTATGAGACAGCCACCACACGCCGTTTCTTCCATGGCCGCACAGAGACCATGAGGCCCTGCACTGTGGAGGCCCAGCACTGGTGCAGAACCATGTTGACCCCTACAGCCACTGTGAGTGCCCTGTATGAAATAAATAAAGAGTTAGATCAATAGGGGGGAAAAATGGTTTGCTCATTCTTATGTTGTTCCAAACCTGTATGACCCATCTTTTTCCTTATGGTGAAAGTAAAGAGACCAGGGCTGTCGAGCCACTATAAAAAAAAATCATAAAAGTTGTCCATACTGCTTGTGCGCAGTGTTGTAGTCGAGACCAGCTCATTCGAGTCCGAGTCAAGACCGAGTTCAGAGAGGGTTGAGTCCCGAGTCGAGACCGAGACCAGAGAGTGCTGAGTCCGAGTCGAGACCGAGACCAGAGAGGGCTGAGTCCGAGTCGAGACCGAGACCAGAGAGGGCTGAGTCCGAGTCCGGAGCTAAAGAATCACGAGCGCACGCAGCTATTGCATTGAGAGCGTCTGAAAGCTGCAACATCCTTAAAATATGGTCTTGAGACCGAGTCCGAGTCGAGACCGAGACCAGAGAGTGCTGAGTCCGAGTCGAGACCGAGACCAGAGAGGGTTGAGTCCGAGTCGAGACCGAGACCAGAGAGTGCTGAGTCCGAGTCGAGACCGAGACCAGAGAGGGCTGAGTCCGAGTCGAGACCGAGACCAGAGAGGGCTGAGTCCGAGTCGAGACCGAGACCAGAGAGGGCTGAGTCCAAGTCCGGAGCTAAAGAATCACGAGCGCACGCAGCTATTGCATTGAGATCGTCTGAAAGCTGTAACATCCTTAAAATATGGTCTCGAGACCGAGTCCGAGTCTCGAGTATACAACACTGTGCGCTACATTTCAGGAGATGTTATGGTAGAAGAATTTCAGTAAATATTTATTTAAATGCTGTATTGTATAGCTTGCTGTTTTTTTGTTGTGTTTTTAAGCTCAACAGCCCATCATCATCAATTGTTGGTAAATGAGCAGCTCGGACATTTTGCTAAATTTCTCCTTTTCTGTTTCACAGAAGGAAGAAAGTCATATAGGCTTGGGATAACATATTAGAATTTTCCATTTTTGGGGGTGAACTTTTTCATTTACAGAATCTGGGATATAATTCATAGATTAAAAACATCATAATAATTAGAATTAAAAATAAGTTTCAGAGTTCCAGAAGTTTTAACACCTGAATATTCTTCAGGGATCCCTCTTTTTTTACCAATAAATTGCCAGTAACCAATAAAACTTTTCCAGTCGTTCATGATGGATAACACTTTATTTCGATGGTCCTACTAACTATAAGTAACTTTGCAACTACATGTCAACTAACTCTCATTAGAGTATTAGTAGACTGTTTAATATCTGTAAACGCTTTATTTTGATGGTCCCTTAACAGACATTCAACTAACTATAAGAAACTTTGCAACTACATCAACTTATTCTACTAACTCCAACCCTAACCTTACAGTCTACTACAGTCTGCTGATGCTCTGAGAGTTAGTTGACATGTAGTTATGTATAGTTAATAGAGTGTCTAAAGTGGACCATATAAATATTATTTTTTTTTTATTTCTTTTAAGAATTGAAAGTTTTCTACTCAAATTTAAGTAGAAAAATGTATACATGTATTTTTTTAATTCCAATGTCATTTTAAGATTTTAACAATTTACATGACTTTTTCAGGTCTAGAAATCATACTTATAGAGTTAGGATACCTCATATACCCAGTTTATCCAAGACCTTGGGAACCCTGGTCCTTTAAAGAAAAAGGGGACATTTTCTCTTATTTAAATCATTTGAAGTAGTCTTTAGGCCCCCTTGGAAGTGTGCTGAGGCCCCCTAGTGGGCTTAGAACCACTGATCTAAACATTTAAATTCTTTCAGCTTGTTTTGATGGCTTTTTTTGTTACCTTTTTAATGCAGACTGAAGAGAAAAGACAAGCTTTAAATGCAGCCTTCACCAAACATAACAAACTGATGGGAGAGGCACAGAATGGAAAAGGTTTGCGTGTGTCAGTGTGATAATATTTACATTGTGTAATAGATAATATATGGCAGGGACAAATGTTTGAAAGACCTTTGCACATTTCAGGCTTTGACAGACACCTCCTAGGCTTGTACCTGATTGCTAAAGAGGACGGTCTTCCTGTGCCTGAGCTCTACTCAGATCCACTCTATTCTAAAAGGTCTGGCCCAAACACTCATTCCAGTGGGTCATTTCCAGTGTATTGATTTATTTGTATTGCAGTATAATGAAAGATTCTCTGTTTGTCACTGTTTTACAGTGGAGGAGGGGGAAGTTTTGTGCTTTCTACTAGTCTGGTGGGCTATACTACTGTACTGGGAGCGGTTGCACCCATGGTGCCACACGGTTATGGATTTTTCTACCGTATCCGTGATGACAGGTTGGTCCATATCAGTTGTGTAACATTTTTTTTTTTTTTTTTTTTGTATGTTTATAGTTGTTATATTACATTTAAATAATTTATAATTTTATAAACATTATAATTTTTGGGGGGCATATTATACAAACCCGACTCCAAAAAAGTTGGGACACTGTACAAATTGTGAATAAAAACAGAATGCAATGATGTGGAAGTTTCAAATTTCAATGTTTTATTCAGAATACAACATAGATAACATATCAAATGTTTAAACTGAGAAAATTTATAATTTTAAGGGAAAAATAAGTTGATTTTAAATTTCATGGCATCAACACATCTCAAAAAAGTTGGGACAAGGCCATGTTTACCACTGTGTGGCATCCCCTCTTCTTTTTATAACAGTCTGCAAACGTCTGGGGACTGAGGAGACAAGTTGCTCAAGTTTAGGAATAGGAATGTTGTCCCATTCTTGTCTAATACAGGCTTCTAGTTGCTCAACTGTCTTAGGTCTTCTTTGTCGCATCTTCCTCTTTATGATGCGCCAAATGTTTTCTATGGGTGAAAGATCTGGACTGCAGGCTGGCCATTTCAGTACCCGGATCCTTCTTCTACGTAGCCATGATGTTGTGATTGATGCAGTATGTGGTCTGGCATTGTCATGTTGGAAAATGCAAGGTCTTCCCTGAAAGAAACAACGTCTGGATGGGAGCATATGTTGTTCTAGAACTTGGATATACCTTTCAGCATTGATGGTGACTTTCCAGATGTGTAAGCTGCCCATGCCACACGCACTCATGCAACCCCATACCATCAGAGATGCAGGCTTCTGAACTGAGCGCTGAGAACAACTTGGGTTGTCCTTGTCCTCTTTAGTCCGGATGACATGGCGTCCCAGTTTTCCAAAAAGAACTTAAAATTTTGATTCGTCTGACCACAGAACAGTTTTCCACTTTGCCACTTTGGCTTCTTTTTTTACCTGGCCTGTCATCTAACAAAATGGCGCCGCCGTGTTCGGTCGCCGTTCAGGTCGCTCCGTGAAGACTGTGCTTTTATTTACTATTTTACTTTCTTTTACTCTCAATTTTTACAAACTTATCAACTGCACTGATCTGCTATGACAGCAAAACTATTTTGGATATTGGTTACCTCTACACTGGACTGTTTCAGGACACTTTCGCCGATCCTCTGTGGCCATCTGAGATTCTTCGGAACGGCGAGTTGAACAATAGACAGACGGGTCAACGGCGAAGAATCAAGAAACACCGTGGGAAACGCGGGGATCCGCAACAGACTGAGGAAAAGGGCATTCAGCCCTCCTCTCCCGAGCATTCTGCTAGCAAATGTTCAATCCTTGGAGAGTAAGATGGACGATCTTAGAGCCAGGATAAGTTTTCAACGGGACATGAGAGACTGTAACATCTTTTGTTTGTCTGAAACATGGCTCACGCCATGTCCCGGACACAGCTGTGACGCCGTCGGAGAACTTCTCTGTTTTTCGGATGGACAGAACAGCCGAGGCCGGTAAATCCAAAGGCGGTGGAGTATGCTTCATGGTCAACAAGAAATGGTGCGATCCCAGGAACATCACCATTCTCTCGCGGTCCTGCTCGCCTCATCTGGAACATTTAACAATCATCTGCCGCCCATTCTATCTGCCGAGGGAGTTTTCTGTTTACATTCCACCACAGGCAGACACAGGGCTGGCTTTATCTGGCCTTCATGATGTTGCCAGCGGCATCATAAACAAACACCCCGATGCTGCTTTCATCGTCGCGGGCGATTTCAACAAAGCAAACCTAAAGAAAGTCTTGCCAAACTTTCACCAACACATCTCCTGTCCTACACGAGGAGCAAACACACTGGATCATTGCTACTCTCTGTTTAAGAACGCCTATAAAGCGCGGTCACTTCCAGCTTTTGGCAAATCGGATCATGCCGCCATTTTCCTCACACCTGAATACAAACAAAGGCTCGTTCAGGAACCCCCGGTGAGGCGGGAAGTTAAGCGTTGGTCAGCCCATTCAGAGACCGCGTTACAGGCAGCTCTTGATGATGTCGACTGGGACATGTTCCGAGCGAGTTCAGCTGACGTAAGTGAGTTCACGGATGTGGCGCTTTGCTTCATCAACACGCTTACAGAGCAAGCCACGCAAACAATAACAATAACGTCCTTCTCAAATCAGAAACCGTGGGTGGACAATTCAATCCGCGCTGCAGTGAACACACGCACTGCCGCTTACAACGCCGGTCTCCTATTGGGGAACATGACTGAATACAGATCGTCCTGCTATGCTCTCAGACGCGCAGTTAAAGCCGCAAAGCTCCGTTATAAGGATCGCGTGGAGTCTCATTTCCAGGGGTTGCGTGGCAGGGTCTGAGGTCCATCTGCTCTTTTGGATCTAAATCCTCTGCAGAGGTGAGAGCTGATCCATCGCTTGTGAATGAGTTAAACTCTTTCTATGCTCGCTTTGATTGTAACCGCGGCAACGCGACTCCGCCAAGTGGCGCGTCAGAGGGAATTACTCAGAGCAGCAACAAACACGTGATCTCTGTCTCGGAGGATGAAGTTCGGAGGGCACTCAAGCGTGTGGACGTCAGGAAAGCTGCCGGGCCGGATGGTATTTCAGGTCGTGTTCTGCGGTCCTGTGCTGATCAGCTCGCCGGGTTGTTTACATCTATCTTTAATGAGTCCCTCGCTACATCTGTGGTCCCCACCTCCTTCAAAAAATCCACCATCATCCCTGTCCCTAAGAACAGTAAACCCTCTTGCCTAAATGACTATCGTCCAGTGGCTCTCACATCTATAGTCATGAAGGTCTTTGAATTGAATTGAATTGAATTGAATATTTTATTTGTCATTACACATGTACAAGTACAGTGTAACGAAATGAGTTTGGAGCAAGCCTCCGGGCCGCAGCCGATTAGTCAGGCGCCGCCACACGCTCTCCAGAAATACAATACTTTGAGAGACTCGTTAAAAACACCATTTGCGCCTTCATTCCTGACACTTTGGACCCTCTTCAGTTTGCCCCAATAGATCGACTGAAGATGCCATCTCTCATGTCCTCCACTCCTCCCTCACTCACATCGACAGCAAAAGTGGGAACTACATAAGGCTGCTATTTATTGACTATAGCTCAGCCTTTAACACCATAGTTCCCATTAAGCTAACCGCCAAACTCCTGGATCTCTGCCTGAATCCTTCTCTCTGCCACTGGATTGAGGACTTCCTCACTGGCAGGCCTCAGGTGGTGAGAATAGGCCAGTCCACCTCCTCCTCCATCACCCTGAGTGTGGGAGCTCCACAGGGCTGTGTCCTGAGTCCCCTGCTCTACTCTCTCTACACGCATGACTGTTTGTCCACACACAGCTCCACCTCTATCATCAAATTTGCTGATGATACTGTTGTCCTGGGCCTCATTTCCAACAACAATGAGACCGCATACTTGGACGAGGTGGAGCATCTAACATCATGGTGCCAGGACAACTGTCTCTCTCTGAATGTTGGCAAGACCAAAGAAATGATTGTGGACTTCAGGAAGAGACAGCAACGGACATACTCCCCCCTCATGATCAGCGGGTCACCAGTAGAGAGAGTGAGCAGCTTCAAGTACCTGGGTGTAAACATCTCCGAGGACCTGACCTGGACTGCTCACATTCAGACACAGGTGAAAAAAGCCAGGCAAAGACTGTACCACCTGCGCCAGCTGAGGAAATTCAGGGTTTCACCAGCTATCCTGAAAACTTTCTATTTAGGGGTGATAGAAAGTGTATTAACTCAGTGCATCACAGCGTGGTATGGGAACAGCACCAGTCATGACTGCAAAGCCCTGCAAAGAGTCGTGCGCTTATCCGAGTGTATCTCAGGGTCTACCGTCTCTGCAGGACGTCTACACCAAACGCTGCAAAGGTAGAGCTACTAAGATCATCAAGGACTCTAATCACCCTGCAAACCCTCATTTCACGCTGCTGCCATCTGGTAGCGCTTCAAGCCTGATGGCCAAAACTGAGAGACTCAGGAGGAGCTTCTTCCCCCAGGCCATCAGACTCCTGAACTCAGTCACTTAACATCACGTGACTTCACTTCAGGATAAACATCGATACACTGACATTGCACTGCACTTTCTGTTCTGTTCTCGTTGTTACTGTGTAACAACCTGTTATAAACCTGTTTGCACATTATACTCTTTATACATTTGTTAACCACATATTTATAAGTCTACAGTTTACTCACTGCACAGTTTACTTCACTTATTTTATTCCACTTCTTTATTTTTATTTTTTACTACTTTTTCTTCTACTTGACCCTGATTTATATATTTTATATATATATATATATATATATATATATATATATATATATATATATATATATATATATATATATATATTAGTACTTTTTATTCTATTTCTATTATAATTTCCTCCTTGTGTTTTTAACTGTGAATTTGCACTGTCCATGGAGCGGACCTGTTTACATTTCACTGCCAATTGACCTAATAAGTTGCAGATTGGTCCTCCAGCTGTTCCTTATATGTACATTTAACTTTTCCGGCCTCTTATTGCTACCTGTCCCAACTTTTTTGGAATGTGTAGCTCTCATGAAATCCAAAATGAGCCAATATTTGGCATGACATTTCAAAATGTGATTTGTAAATTATTGCATTCCTTTTTTATTTCTACAATTTCTACAGTGTCCCAACTTTTTTTGGAATCGGTTTGTAGTTTTAATTAAATTCCTTATGCTTCTCACCCTATCGTAGAATTGTTGCTTCCTGCACCGCTTGGAAGTCTTGTCCAGAGACAGATGCTGAAACCCTGTTTCAGAACCTCTGCACCTCTTTCCATGACATCATGCACGTCACTACTCTGTCCCAGCTGTAAAGTAGAGCATTCTGGGAAGTATAGTCTAACCTCACATTCTTTAGTTATCCCACTGGAAGCAAAGCTCTGCAGGGCTGAGATGATCTCAGGCATGATCTTCCCTTTAGACTAATCTGCCATGTTTGAAATATAAAGGGTTTTCATATGCTCCCTTTCTCTGTCATATTCAGAATTTACTGTAGAGACTTGTAAAGAAATGTGATGTTTATTCCAGGAAGTTACTAGCCGTTTAAGATGTTGATTTTCAGAAATATCCTGAAATAGTTCTGCGAATAGTTTTAGTACAGCAGGTGCTTTAAACTCTCACGTGCCTTCAGTTAGTCTCCTCTGAATCATTTAAATAAGCAAATCCTTATTTAAATCCTTATCCTTATATAAAAGTGCTGCTTGATTTCTAATTGACAGTTTATGCTACATTAGCAGTATTTCTTCCTGTCAATTGTCGACCTGTCAACCTGTAGAATGTCACAGGATGCTTATGCATCTTAAAGGGATAGTTCACCCAAAAATGAAAATTGTCATGATTTACTCACCTTCAAGTCGTTCCAAACCCGTGTGAGTTTCTTTCATCTGTTTAACACAAAAAGAAGACATTTTGAAGAATGCTGTTAACCAAACAGTTAACGGTAGCCATTGACTACCAGTTTTTTTTCCATATTACGGAAGTCAATGGCTACCGTCAACTGTTTGGTGAAACTCGTGCAGGTTTGGAACAACTTGAGGGTGAGTAAATGATGACAGAATGTTTATTTTTGGGTGAACTATCACTTTAAGTCCACTAGATAGAGACTTTAACACAATGCAGTTTGATTTTTAAGATTATCTTTATTCTCTATTGAATTATAGGCAATAAACAACCCTTGAGTGTGGAACTTGATCCTGACCTCTTCACCTCTTACATACACAAGAGATATATGGTTTGATTTCACATTTTTAATGCACAACCAATGCAACAGCACAAATATAATGCAGACATATAATTCCTCTTTAATTTCTTAATTTTAAGATTTTCTTCAAGGCTTAATGCACTAGAGCCAAATCTTTTGCACCATTGGATATAAATCAGTGTTTTTATATTGAATATATACGTGCTGACGTAAAAATGTTTTACTGTTTGTTAATAATTGTAGATTTGATGAAGAATCATTGAATAAACGTTCCTGAAAGGTTGGTTCAGATATTACAGGCTGTTTCTTTTCCACCTAAAGCTTTTCCATTTTCCATGCATGCATGTCAGTTTGAATGTGAATTGCCCACGTTTACCAAGAACACCGGTTGGCTTGTTGAGCATTGCATACTCAATTACGTGCAAAGATATTGCAAACATTGCCACTGACTAAGTATTCAGAAGGTGTGAATATTCATGTATTTGTGTATGAATTTTAGTTGACATAACTATCACTTATGGCCTTAAACATGCCTGGTTGTTTTCAATTCTTGCGTTCTTGAGAATGATATGTGCATTGATTGTAAATATTTTACAGTTGCAATTGTAGTGATTACAGCTCTCTAATTGCTTATTAAATGCATAAAGTTATTTTGTTTAAATAATCATGGTAGTCTTTTAGTCCTTATTTCATAAGCGTCTGTCTCAGTATAAAAGCACATTGTTTTCTGGCAGGTCATTGACTCCAGCTGTGAACTTTGCTTTATATTTGTATGCAGCAAATCTTTAACCAGTGTCTTGGTGAAATATTTTAATTTTATGGAAAGACAAGTGAATTATTAAACCCTAAATTATCAAAATCTAGCTTGGCGTAAATTCATCCATACATAGGTTTAATTTTTTCAAAATGTCGTAATTGGATCTTCCAGTGAAGCAACAGTTCATTTATTCTCTCGTGATGCATAAAAAATAAACACAGAAATGTGCAGACGAAAAGAGCCGTCGCTACTTCAGTTTCATTGTGGCTTCAAATGTCAGTTACAAATAAAATGAATGTATTTACATTTAGAATTGAAGTCTACGGTCTACAGCAGGGGTGTCCAGTCCTACTCCTGGAGGGCCACTCTCCCGCAGAATTTAGCTCCAACCCCAATTAAACACACCTGTGCCAGCTAATCAAGGTCTTTTCAGGCATACTAGAAACTTCCAGCAGGTGTGTTGAGGCAAGCTGGAGCTAAACTCTGCAGGACAGCGGCCCTCCAGGACCGAGTTTGGACACCCCTGGTCTACAGTCTCAACGTACAATATGAAATGATGAGATTAATGAAAGATGAAAACTTTATTCCAAATGTTTTTTTTGTTTTTTTTACATACGTGTACTAGAAAAACAATGCCATAACAGGACAAAATAAAACAGTTTTATGTTAGTCTGATAAATATTAAGGCACAACACACACAGAAATCTATAAGGCAGTCAGTCAATCTTCAAAATAGAAACTCTTTGGTCATCTTGTCACATGAAGAACAATAACTGTCTTCACTAATGAGAAACCAAAGCATTGTTTTTGGCAATACGCATGTTTTATGGTATGTACTGTATATATAAATTACTGTACATTATTATGTAAAAACAATCAAGTTTTAAACGTTCTGCCCTCAACAGTTTTTGTTGCATGAACAGTGCGTACAAAGTGTGTGGCCAGTAAATGAATGGTAGTGCTTGGTAGAACAGTTAATACAACAACCTTTGTGTTTTGTTTAATACAATTAATTTGTTATGGCCTAAAACCGAAAAGTATGACATGACAGTCAGTTACACAAAACCACATCCTTATTTCCCTTGCTTCCTGTAGTATATTGAAATGCAAATAAAATAAAGGCGTGCAACCACACAGGAGAGCGATTATAAGGAATGTTTTTTAGAATCTAGCCTTTTCGGCTCCAGCTGCATGTACACTGCTGCTCTTGCCCATCAGTGACCCATCTGAGAGGTGACGAGGGAGTAGTACGCCCCCTGCTGATTGAGCAGCTGCTGATGCGTGCCCAGCTCCACCACAACCCCATTTTGAACCACGGCTATACGGTCTGCGTTCTGGATGGTGGACAGCCGGTGGGCTACAATGATGCATGTGCGACCCTCACGCGCCTTATCCAGAGCATCCTGCACTATCTACTCACAGGACAGAGAAGGACATCAAGAACATCATCTTCACAATTTTCAAGCAGGTATGAATCTCAATTGTCCTGTAAATACAGACCGAATACTGTCTGTATGAACAGGTAACCAGAGTTCACTCAATTCTCAAACTCATGATAGCCTTTATTTATGGTTTTATAGCGATATCAAAGCAATAATAATATAAAGAATGAACTGTGATCTTACCTTCTCACTCTCAGTGTCCAGAGCAGATGTGGCTTCATCCAGCAGCAAGACTTTGGGGTTGCGGAGGATGGCCCTCGCTATAGCAATACGCTGCTTCTGCCCTCCTGACAGCTGAGTACCCTTATCACCTGCCTGCGTTTGGTATTTCTGCAACCATAAAAAACAAAAACAAATTCACAATATGATCTAGTTTATGGCAATCAGTTAAATGTTCCTTAGTTTGTTGGTTATAAGACTAGAACATTTAGAGAGTTTATTGCATTTCCAATACCTGTTATTGTGATTGCCAATAGCTATGTTTCCATCCAAAGTTACAAAACTGCACAGAATTGGAATTTTGTATAAAACATTTGCGAATAAAGCACTTTCCATCCCATGTGTTCACTTCCTGGGAAATGGTGCAAAATATCTGCAATAAAAATGGAAGTTCCTGCAATTGGGGGGAAGCCAATGAGGCTCTTTTTTCATACTTAAATGACTTGCGCCTCAAGAGGGTGCAGACTAAACCCATTAAACACTATTGTGTTATCTTGCATTCGGAGGCAGATGCCTGGTGTTTAGGAACGCAATGATCCGAGATAAATCTGGGAGGGAATTATAACCAACCATTTTGATGACAGACTTTGGCTCAGGCATTTCAGAATGACTAAACCAACATTTGAGATGCTGTGCAATGAAATTGCTCTGCTGGTTAGTCCACTTATCCAATCACATTCTATGTTGAGGCAAAGTGAAGGGAGTTTCTTTTTATTGCGGTAAAAGTGTTTACATCGTAGTTTATGTGCATGTCTTCTTATCGGATAAAAAACCTTTTTCTGTGTGAATCTTGCTGTTTGCATATCCCAAAATGTGCATAAAAATAGGTGGATGGAAACTGGATGTACACTACTGTTCAAAAGTTTGGGATCTTCAGAATTTTAAAATGTTTTCAAAAGAAGTCTCATGCTGCATTTATTTTATTAAAAAAAATAAAAAAATAAAATAAAAATATATTGTGAAATATTACTACAATTTAAAATAACTTTTTTTTTCAATTTTAATATATTTTAAAATGCAATTCCGGTGATGGCAAAGCTGAATTTTCAGCATTATCAATGTTGAAAATGGTTATTCTGCTCAATACTTTTGTGGAATCTGTGATGCAAGGATTCTTTGATTATTAGAAAGTTAAAAATAACAGCATATATGTATAAAACAAAAGATTTCTGTCACCTTTGATCAATTTAATGCATCCTTGCTGAATAAAAATACAAATTTCTTAAAAAAAAAAAAAAAGTACTGACCCCAAACATTTGAACTGAAGTGTATCTGAGAGTGACTTCTGTGTTTTTTGTACCTGTGGCAGCCCCTCTATAAAGGAGTGTATGTTAGCAGCCTTAGCGGCCTGTTCAATCTCCTCTTGGCTGACTTTTCTGTTGTTGTCTCCGTATGCAATGTTCTCTGCCAGGCTGCAGTCAAACAGCACAGGCTCCTGGGAAACAATGCCAATTTGAGAGCGCAGCCAGTGGATGTTCAGCTGCTTTGCATCATTTTCATCCAGCATCTGTTAACAAAGGGTAACTGTAATCAGTTCGGGCAAATAAATATGATTTATTACAGGTATAATACATCTCAACACTAGTTGTATATACTTCATTATATCATTGAATTTATCATGCTTTTTGACTTAATAGTCTTAATTATTTTGCATTTATTTTATGTTCACATTTATGATAAAAATGCAGTGTTGTCACATGTCTTTCTGACTACCTTGGAATGTGGTTTGACCGACTGGATCACAAAAGATTAGGACCTGTTTACACTTTTTAGCACTGTCCACTTGTGATTGGATCACCTGAAACTTTGTTAATGGCATGTAAACAGGTCTGTTTTATGTGACAGTCATAAGGACCTGATATATGTAGGCGAAAAAGAACCATCCTTTGATGGTTGTGTGATGGTTGTCCATGTGCGGGTTTCCTTTTTCTGGCCTGCCTTATTGGTAATAAGATACCTTATCATTGACCTTGAAAAAGGTAATAAGATTCTGACTTCCATGACTGTGTGAGTGTACTGAATTACAGTGTATGTGCATGAGTGACATTTCGCTGAGATGGATTAGTGATTAGTGACAGTAAAGCTATATGTCAATTGAGGTACCTGGGAAAAGAAATTAACATAATCAATAAAATGTAATTATATAAAATGTCCTAAAAAAGCTATAAAATGTGGCCTCTGAGCTACTTGTCCGTCTGTGTGTTCACCAAGAGGCAACCTCCTGCGGTCTCTCTTGAAGCCAATACGGAAATTAATTAAACTACAATTCATCGACTGGCCACTAGAGACAGGCTCCAGAAGGGAGCAGAATCTCATTGAGCCCCATGTTAAAATGCCCAACTTTACAGCAGAATAAAACGTTTACAGCCTGGTACAAATTGTGGTTTTGGTCTATGTAGCTAATTTTGCCCTTCATGACAACTGTGAGGGGAGTTTTTTATAACTCATATGTTTAAATTATATAAAGCCTGCATAAGTTCTGCATAATTAAGGGCGTGGCCACTTTGAGTGACAAGTGGATAGCCGTTTGTCTGCTGTCTATTAGTCATCACGTCACCTTAGCCCCACCCACGTCCCGCCTCTTTGCCCATTTTCTATTATCCGGGAGTGACGCGCAATGACGCGCTGACAAGATGGCAACGGCCAACTCGACTCTACTTTACGCTTCAAAACTGCTCTTCAGAATCCTATGGGTGACGTCACGGACACTGCGTCAGTATTTTTTACAGTCTGGTGTTCACCTACCACTTTTCCCTGCTGAGGGTCATAAAATCTCTCCAGGAGCTGGATGGTGGTACTCTTGCCACAGCCACTGCTGCCCACCAGGGCAAGAGTTTGCCCCTTCTTCACCCGGAGCCTGAGCCCCTGTAGCACTGGTACATCTGGGCGGGCCGGGTAGTTAAAATGCACATCTTCAAAACCCACATTCCCTTCAAATTTATCCTGCAGAAAATCAAAGAAAACATACATATTAGTGCACTTGTGTATACTAGTCTTGCCATGACACAGGATATTTACGGTGGGCAAAGTCCAGCTCTGTCTGAGTGCTTATCAGATTAGGAACCAATAAATGATTAATTTCCAGGACTGATGCCTGGGACAGTTAATCATGACAGGCTTCTAGGAACTCTGAGATCTTGCCTAGATGTAAGATTCACTATAGTTTAAAAATCTTTTATCTCTTGTTGGGCATACTGGCATTCTTGTGTTCATATGCATGTACAGAAGGAATACCGGCTTGTCTCCATTCTCTGAAGCGTTGTCAATAACTGGGACACTGTTTATGAGCATCAGTACATGAGAAGCAGACATCTTGGCCTTGGCGTAGTTAGGAGTGAAGGAGTTTGCCTCTCCAACAGCCATTGCTCCATACACCACAGCTGAAATCACACTGAGAGACAGAAACAGATATATTACACATCGTTATTATCGTTAACTAAAACTAAAACCTTTAAAAAAAAAATTATAAAAAAAAATGTATCTATACATTATCATATTTACTGTTATCTATACATCCATTCAGGGGTTGGACAATGAAACTAAAACACTGGCCAACATAGTGTTGGAGGTTTCACACCTATATACACTCACCTAAAGGATTATTAGGAACACCATACTAAAAACTGTGTTTGACCCCCTTTCACCTTCAGAACTGCCTTAATTCTACGTGGCATTGATTCAACAAGGTGCTGAAAGCATTCTTTAGAAATGTTGGCCCATATTGATTGGATAGCATCTTGCAGTTGATGGAGATTTGTGGGATGCACATCCAGGGCACGAAGCTCCTGTTCCACCACATCCCAAAGATGCTCTATTGGGTTGAGATCTGGTGACTGTGGAGGCCATTTTAGTACAGTGAACTCATTGTCATGTTCAAGAAACCAATTTGAAATGATTCGAGCTTTGTGACATGGTGCGTTATCCTGCTGGAAGTAGCCATCAGAGAATGGGTACATGGTGGTCATAAAGGGATGGACATGGTGAGAAACAATGCTCAGGTAGGCCGTGGCATTTAAATGATGCCCAATTGGCACTAAGGGGCCTAAAGTGTGCCAAGAAAACATCCCCCACACCATTACACCACCACCACCAGCCTGCACAGAGGCATGATGGATCCATGTTCTCATTCTGTTTACGCCAAATTCTGACTCTACCATCTGAATGTCTCAACAGAAATCAAAACTCATCAGACCAGGCAACATTTTTCCAGTCTTCAACTGTTCAATTTTGGTGAGCTCGTGCAAATTGTAGCCTCTTTTTGCTATTTGTAGTGGAGATGAGTGGTGGGGTCTTCTGCTGTTGTAGCCCATCCGCTGTTGTGCGTTTTGTGGCTTCACAAATGCTTTTCTGCATACCTCGGTTGTAACGAGCGGTTATTTCAGTCAAAGTTGCTCTTCTATCAGCTTGAATCAGTCTCCCATTCTCCTCTGACCTGTAGCATCAACAAGGCATTTTCGCCCACAGGACTGCCGCATACTGGATGTTTTTCCCTTTTCACACAATTCTTTGTAAACCCTAGAAATGGTTGTGCGTGAAAATCCCAGTAACTGAGCAGACTGTGAAATACTCATACCGGCCCATCTGGCACCAACAACCATGCCACACTCAAAATTGCTTAAATCACCTTTCTTTCCCATTCTGACATTCAGTTTGGAGTTCAGGAGATTGTCTTGACCAGGACCACACCCCTAAATGCATTTAAGCAACTGCCATGTGATTGGTTGATTAGATAATTGCATTCATGAAAAATTGAACAGGTGTTCCTAATAATCCTTTAGGTGAGTGTATATATAAAATACCAGAGAGTGTGTTCCAACTACAGGGCGATCACACTTCTCAGCCTCCCCGGGAAAGTCTATGCCAGGGTACTGGAGAGGAGAATTCGACTGATAGTGGAACCTCGGCTTCAGGAGGAACAGTGTGGTTTTCGTCCCGGTCATGGAACACTGGACCTGCTCTATACCTATCCAGGGTGCTGGAGGGTTCATGGGAGTTTGCCCAACCAATCCACATGTGTTTTGTGGATTTGGAGAAGGCATTCGACTGTGTCCCTCTGGCGTCCTGTGGAGGGTGCTCTGGGAGTATGGAGTCCGGGGCCCCTTGCTTAGGGCTGTTTGGTCCCTGTACGACTGGAGCAGGAGCTTGGTCCGCATTGCCGGCAGCAAGTCAGACTTGTTCCCGGTGCATGTTGGATGGCAGGGTTCCTTTGTCACTGGTTCTGTTCATAATTTTTATGGACAGAATTTCTAGGCACAACCAAGGGCCGGAGAGTATCCGATTTGGGGACCACGTGATTTCGTCGCTGCTTTTTGCGGATGACGTTGTTCGTGTCCTCAGACCAGGACCTTCAGCGTGCACTGGGACGGTTTGCAGCCGAGTGTGAAGCGACCGGGATGAGAATCAGCATCTCCAAATCCGAGGCCATGGTTCTCAGTCGGAAAAGGGTGGCTTGCCCACTTCAGGTAGGTGGAGAGTTTCTGCCTCAGGTGGAGGAGTTCAGGTATCTTGGGGTCTTGTTCACGATTGAGGGAAGGATGGAACGGGAGATTGACAGATGGATCGTGCAGCTTTTGCAGTAATGCGGTCGATATACCGGTCTGTCGTAGTAAAGAAGGAGCTGAGCTGTAAGGCGAAGCTCTCGATTTACCGGTCAATCTACGTTCCTACTCTCACCTATGGTCATGAGCTGTGGGTCATGACCGAAAGGACAAGATCCTGGATACAGGCGGCCGAAATTAGCTTTTTCCGCAGGGTGGCTGGGCACTCCCTTAGAGATAGGGTGAGGAGCTCAGTTACTCGGGAGGAGCTCAGAGTAGAGCCGTTGCTCCTCCACACTCCACATCGAGAGGACCCAGTTGAGGTGGTTCGGGCATCTATTTCAGATGCCTCCTGGATGCCTTCCCGAGGAGGTGTTCCGAGCATGTCTCACCGGGAGGAGGCCCCGGGGAAGACCTAGGACACGCTGGAGGGATTATGTCTCCTGGCTGGCCTGGGAACGCTTCAGGGTTCCCCCAGAAGATCTGGAGGAAGTGGCTAGGGAGAGGGAAGTCTGGGCGTCTCTGCTTAGACTGTTGCCCCTGCGACCCGGCCCCGGATAAGCGTAAGATAATGGATGGATGGATGGATATATATATATATATGGTCTGGTGGCCAATCTTCACTGATTTTACATTCCACCAGCAAGAGCAGAGTGTGAAAGTCGAATTAGCAGAGCAATAGCACAGCTGTACATAAAACACTGCAATCTACACAACATAGTGGGAGACATATCAGAAGAGGGCACATTTTTTGTGTCTCACTGGCTCATCTGTGACCATGACAGCAAGTCTTTGGGGTGTATTGAAAGCTATGGTATTCAGGGTAGTTGACACAAGAGGAAGCTGTCTGAAAGGGATGTCCAGGTACTAACCTGGATTGTAGCAAAAAAACATAAAACCACAGCTGCTGCCCAGCTCACTGCAGAATTAAATGTGCACCTCGACTCTCCTGTTTCCAAAACTTCGTCGGAAGCTCCAGATTCAATATTCATGGTCGGACTGCTATAGCCAAACCTTTGGTCACGTGTGCTAATTCCAATGTCATTTCATTGGTGCCAAAGGTACAAATCTTGGGCTGTGGACAATGTGAAACATGTATTGTTCTCTGATGAGTCCACCTTCACTGTCTTTCTATGGAAGTTACAGCATGGAGAAGCCCCAAAAAGTCTTAACTCTCGGACTGTTGTATGCCCAGAGTGAAGCACAAGGCCGGGTGGATCAGTGATGGTTTGCAATATAATGGCATTCCCAACTGTGCTTGATGTGCACTGTCAAGGACTACCGAACCATTCTGGAGGACCATGTGCACCTAATGGTTCAAGCATTGCACCTTAAAGGGGTGCCATGTATCAGCATGATAATGCACCAATACACACAGCAAGACAGAATGGTTTAATGAACATTAAAGTGAAATTGAACATCTCCCATGGCCTGCGCAGTCACCACATCTATTTTTTGAGCCACTTTGATGTATTTTGGAGGAACAAGTCAGAAAACGATTGTCTCCACCAGCATCACATAGTGACCTGGACATCGTTCTGAAAGAGGAATGGGTAAAAATCCCTCTGGCCACTGTGAAGGACTTGTATGTATCTGTAATTCACAAGACGAATTGATGCTGTATTGGTCACAAAAGGAGGCACAACACCATACTAATAAATGATTGTGGTCTAAAATCAGCTTTCTACTGTCTATACATAAAATAAAATGCTGATAATGTGATAATTGATCAAATGTAATATATTTGCACTATTGCTATTTCACTTTTTAAATGTAATTATATAATTTTCACTATTGTTATTTTATTTTACTTATTTTGAATTACTTAGCACTGAATTGGTAATACAATTTTTTTTACAGTTTTTGTCATGGCGATAAAGCTCACATCACAAAACTAAAAATTTTTACTTTACAAAATAAAATGACAGTACTGAGTGAATAAAAATACTGTTTTCCCAGCTCATTATTCCAGATATTATCAGATTACTTTGCATATATGATGTATACGTGTAGCCCATCATCTTTATTAGTTCTCTTAATAACTGATTAAATAGCAGTGTTTACCCATAGCCTCTGAGTCTAAGTTTTAATTATCTCTCAGTTTGAAAGTCCTCTTTTTAGATAACATGGATCTTTTTGAATCTTCTATCTGCAAATGTAATGGATCACCAGCCAGCCATCTACATTCATAGCACATTTGGTTAGTTTTTTTGGACTCACTTTTCTTTCTATAATCATTAATTGACTGTAGAAACCAGCAGACTTTGGACATTCCAGTCCACTCCCAACAGGCACCTCTACTGTAGTGTGTTTTAGCTTGAGTGTGTAGTGATTCAAGATTCAAGAGTTTTATTTGTCACATACACAGTTATATACAGAATATACAACCGGCAGTGAAATGGGCAGTGTGCACATATTGCCCATGTGTCTCTACTACTTGACCTCACTTACATTTGAACTACCTTTGACAGACACGCAAGACGACTCTGGATCATGTTAATACTACTGTGGAGACTTTTTCTCACATATTCCTCAGTCTGCTGTGAGTGGGTCTAATAAGAGTCATGTACAGTGCCACTTACAGGAAGACGCCCTCGAAGGTCATCAGCTTTTGTTCAATGAGCCAAGAGCCGAACTTGAAACATCCAGCATAGGCAAAATAGATCATTGCTTGAGAGAAAGAGAACGTCAGGCCGAAAACATGTGCTTTTTTCTTAGCATTTCTAGGGAAATCAGACAAACATCAATTATCTCACAAGCTAATTTTTAATCCTAACAGACATATAATAATAGACTTTTAAAGAATTATTATTAGTCAATTTAAACATACTTGTAGGGCACAACTAAGTTCTCCTCATACAGACTCTCAAACTTGCTTTCCCTGGTCAACGAAACCACAGTGCGGATATTCTCAATGGCTTGTGTTGCAATCTAAATGGGAAAAATACATTATGGACAACATAGTAAAATAAGAAAGTATAAAGCATTGAAGTATAAGCATAAATGTTCACCTTCCCAGCTTGCTCAAGCTCTTTCTTGTCTTTTAGAGCATGTCCTGCTAGTAACTTCATCTGGATGGCTCCAGCCACAGCCATGATTGGCACAATGGAGAGAATGAGGAGGGTCAACTGCCAGCCGTACACAAATGAGATGATAATGGCGGTGCCCAGGTTGGCCACATTCTGTGCCAGTGTTGCCATTCTCACTCCAGTTGCCTGTAGGAAATAAAGTCATGGTGCCGTTTGAGATGAGTTACTGTATTAAATGGGTATCACTTACATTTATATGTGAATTTATATTAAACAATAAAAATAAAAGTTATTTAATGACCAATATTTTACTTAATTTGTACATCATAAGAATGTACAATTGTTGTCATGTTACAAAAGCACACCCAAATGAAACTGAATTGAGCTTATTTTCATAAAAATACAGTAAAAGAGTAAGTAAACAGAGAATATAATCACTTTTTTTACTGAACATGGGTATCAATTTAGGAGACTGAGACAAAGTTATGTGTAGGACTATGTGTTACTCTCTGCAGATAGAGAGTGAGACTTACGCCCTGCACTTGAGCTGTATCTGCAGCCAGCCTGGTGGTCAGCGCACCCACACTGTTCTTACTGTCATCATACCAGCTCAGGTCCTGAAATACACACAGACAGGTGTTATACTACTCTCCATCAGCAGACATCCATGAATAGCTTCTTTGGGGTTAACCTTAAGATGATTGGTCAACTGTCAATTATCATCTTACCTGTCTCATCATAGCATTGAAGGCTTTAAACCTCAGTCGCATGGTCAGAATCTCACCAGCTTTCCCAAAACAGTAGCCCTAGAAGAAAGAGTGCAAATTACACCAGAATTAGACCATTTAGACCAAGACATTACATTGTTTCTTAAAAGGCTTTTTTAAAGATTTAACTAACACAACATACATGCAACGTGTTTGATATTTTCTGTTATTCCTCATAGTATTTTTATTTGCTGAAAAATCTATAAAAGGTAAATAACTTATGGCAGGATCTTTTATTACACTACAGTTCAAAAGTTTGGGATGTTTTTGAAATAAAAAGTATTGATCAAAAATATTATTGCAAAATAACTCTTTTGTTTTTTAATACATTTTAAAAACGTAATTTTTGGCATAGTTGAAGTTAATTGCATCACATGATCCTTTAGAAATCATCCTGATATGCTGATTTGGTGCATAAGAAACATTTCTTAATATTGTCAATGTTGAAAACAGTTGTGCTGCTTAATATATTTGTTGACACTGATCATTTTATTCAGGAGAAAGAAAAGAACAGTAAATATATAAAATATAAAGCTTTTGCAACATATTTATAATATATTGCACAGTATATATAATCCTATGATTTTATAATACACTTAGAATTTAAATCCTATTTTTAGTACATTTAAATTGACTTTTTCTATTTATTTCGGTTTTATTTAACTTTTTATTCCTACAAGAGTTAAATATAATCATTCAGCATTTCAAACTTTAGCATTGGTAGTTTGACTAAGCAAATTATTGACAGCTATGTCTGCTATTTATTGGTGTGGTATTTCACAATGGTCATCAGCTTTTAGATAAAAAAGATCACATGAACATTTTACCTTCTTCATCTTTTGACTTTTGAATTGAATATGTATTAAGATGGCACCTAAGAAGTTTATTATATAGGGTGTCTTAAGAAATTTCTACAATTTTCATTTAGTATGTTGTTTTTATTTAGTATAAGTTGGTTAAAATTAATTGTGTGTAAACGTGTTAATGTTAACACAAAACAAACCTGAAAGAACAGAGTGAAAAAGGACACAACACCAATGCCAGCAAACAGCAGAGAGTAGAGTTCAGACTTCTGCCGTACAGCATTCTGATCTATCTCAGCAAACACCTACAGAGGAAAGAGGAACGTAAGAAGAGGTGGACCATAAATGTATGAGGAGTAATGTCTCAATATTGTTGACTGTCAATAATGGTAATTATTATTGATATTTGATTTTCTTGTACAACATACAGCAATGATTTTAGAGAAAATGACAGCAAATGCAGGCTGCAAGCCTCCGTTGATGGTGGCACATAAAACTCCAACCACCATGTATGGCCATTCTGGTTTATTCAGTTTCAGGACTGTAAGGAAGGAGATGTTTGGAAGTTTTTCCTACAGAGAAGAAGAGAGAGAGAACAAATACAAAGAGAAGTATGCAAAATAATTGCAATCAAATCAAATGAATAATTTTAAATAAATCTTGATCATACTTTGAAGTTCATATTTACTAAATGTCACCAGACAGACAGATTTATGGAACTTTTGTAAACCGTTTTGGGTTTTGGTTTGATTTGAATTACAGTTACGTTTTCCATTTACTGTGAAACACGTGTTCTACTAGAGACATCTGTGAGTGTACGTACAAAATTAAAGGTATTAAAAGGAATTAAAATGATGAATTAATTGATGTCGCCTCAGTTTCTTACTTCCTCTGTCTGTTTCTCTTCATCCTGCTGATCTTTTTCTGAGCCACTTCTGGATTTCTGTCTGAAGAGTGTGCGATCATTTAGAGAGCTGACTGAGGGACTCTTCTCATCCATAGTCATCTCCTCTTTGCCCTCCTCTGTGTCCTTTGAGCTCTTAAACATCTGTGATTTAAAAACAGGAACTCAAATTGGACAGCATTTACATTCTGAAGACATTTTCCCTATGTTATCATGCATCAGTATGTTACGCAAAAGAATCTTTCAGCAAAATATAAAGAACTTGCACGACTCTGAAACTTTTTTTCTGCTGCTAGCCTAAGCATGCAGGCAGGAACAATCACTTTAGGCAAGAATACACCGATCAGGCATAACATTATGACCTAATATTGTGTTGGTCCCTGACCCCCTGACCCGTCGAGCCATGGACTCCACTAGACCCCTGAAGGTGTGCTTTGGTATCTGGCACCAAGATGTTAGCAGCAGATCCTTTAAGTCCTGTAAGTTGCGAGGTGGGGCCTCCATGGATTGGACTTTGTTCAGCACATCCCACAGATGCTCGATTGGATTAAGATCTGGGGAATTTGGAGGCCAAGTCAACACTTCAAACTCATTGTTGTGCTCCTCAAACCATTCCTGAACCATTTTTGCTTTGTGGCAGGGTGCATAATCCTGCCACCAGGGAATACCGTTTCCATGAAAGGGAACAATGTTTAGGTAAGTGGTACGTGTCAAAGTAACATTGCCCAAAGCATCGCACGGCCTCCGCCCACTTCCCATAGTGCATCCTGGTTCCATGTGTTCCCCAGGTAAGCAACGCACAAGCACACGCACCCGGCCATCTACATGATGTAAAAGAAAACGTGATTCATCAGACCAGGCCACCTTCTTCCATTGCTCCGTGGTCCAGTTCTGATGCTCACGTGCCCACTGTTGTCGCTTTTGGTGATGGACAGGGGTCAGCATGGGCACCCTGACTGTTCTGCGGTTATGCAGCCCCATACGCAACAAACTGTGATGCACTGTGTATTCTGACATCTTTCTATCATTACCAGCATTAACTTCTTGAGCAATTCGAGCTACAGTAGCTTGTCTGTTTGATCGGACCACACGGGCCAGCCTTCGCTCCCCACGTGCATCAATGAGCCTTGGCTGCCCATGACCCTGTCAACGGTTCACCACTGTTTCTTCTTTGGACCACTTTTGATAGATATTGACCACTGCAGACCACAAACACCCCACTAGAGCTGTAGTTTTGGAGATGCTAACCCAACTCAATGCCATTTGTTGTGAGGTAATAGACACAGTGACAGATCTTTTCTTTCATATTGTGATATACATACACAAGTGACATTTTTCTTATCGTAAAAGAAAAATAATACAGGACGGGGACTTGATTCTATTCATCGGTTGTTGGATGGAGGCAGATCTAAATGAGAGCTTGTGGTCTCTTGTAAGAAAGGGGCAGCATTTAAGTGGACGGAATACTTGGAGAAGTCATACCTCATCAGAGAGAAGTCTACTGTTTTACCGGAAGATCAAGTTATGACATTTTGATTAAAAATGACAGGCTCAATGTGAAGTTAATGCTGTTTCACGTTTGAAATTAGCTTTTTTTAACATTTAATGAAAGTACAGTAGGAGGAGAGACAGGAAACACTGGGAGAAGAGAGTGGGAACAGGACCAGGAAAGGCCCTCAAGCCAAGACTTGATCTCAGGGTGCAGCTACATCATATGTAAGAGTGCAGCCACAAGGCTATGGCTCCAACAAAGTTTCAACAGCAACAGGCTACAGTTGCATATAGAGCTCAAGTGTGTATTGCACTGTGGGTTTCTAACCTGCATAGTAACAAGAGTATGGTAGATTCCCTTTCTCTCCATCAGTTCGTCATGTGTGCCCAGTTCTACTATTTCACCATTCTGGAATCCAGCGATGACATCAGCATTTCGAATAGTGGACAGCCGGTGAGCCACTATAATGGTGGTCCTGCCCAGCCTCACCTTTTCAGATGTAAAAATGTTTTTTTAAATATACCCACAATATTTTCAGTGTTTTTCCAGACTTTTCTTGACTACTATATTCTTTATTACCTTATCTAAAGCTGCTTGCACGATGGTCTCACTCTCGGCATCCAGAGCAGATGTAGCCTCATCAAGGAGGAGAATTTTTGGATTACGCACAAGTGCTCGTGCAATAGCAATACGCTGCTTTTGTCCACCACTCATCTGGGTGCCCCTTTCTCCAACCAGTGTCTCAAATTTCTGAAAATGACCAGAGATATTGGTCAGGGCATACCTTATCAATCTTTGTTATCAGATCAAATGATCACCTTATAAATAAGAATTGTTTTGCAAGGTCTTATCCTACATCAGGGAGCTTCATGATGAAGTCGTAGGCATTGGCTTCACGTGCAGCCTGCTCAATCTCCTCCTGGGTGACGTCTTGGCGCCCATAGCGGATGTTTTCTGAGATGGTGGTGGCAAACAGCACTGGCTCCTGACTGACTACCCCAATCAGTTCTCTCAGACTTCGAACATTCAGAGAGCGAATATCATGACCGTCTACAGTCACCTGATGGGTTAGAGGAAAAGAAAAAGCAAACTTTGAATGAAGGAAGTTAAAGAGTTCATACCTCTCGGTCTCTCTTTCTACTTACCGCTCCTTCTTGTGGATCATAGAAGCGTTGTAGCAGCTGGATTGTTGTGCTTTTCCCACATCCACTGCTGCCCACCAAAGCAATGGTCTGTCCACTCATGACTTTAAGATTCATTCCATTTAGGACCTACACAGCCAAAAGAGAGGCGTAGCTAGAGTCATTTAATTCTATCAAGCTATATTGCTCAAGTTAATTTTTTTTAATAAATCATTTGATGTTCCTACTTTCACATCCTGTCGTGACGGATATCTGAAGTGAATGTTTTTGAACTCAATGTTTCCTTTTACAACATCAAGTTTGTAACCTTCCTCCGAGAAACTGTTAATGTTGGGTTCCTGTTGGCAAAAAAAAGGATTGTGAGATTTAAAATACAAATTCCAGCAAGGGATAGAGGTAAATTTACAATCAAACAGCATTCAGACTTAATAGACGTCAATAACACACTAATTGCTCTACACAAGAGAAAAATTATTCCCTGTGGTCTTCTATTCATTGGGTCTCAGCAGGGAAGCACCTCTGATCCTGAGACCTGGCCATATTTCATGCTGCTAAAACAATGAGGGGAAGTTATGCAACTTGGCTCTGGATTATTTGTGCGTACATTATTTGTGCGTACAGTCTCTGGACGTTATCTCAAAGATGTTGTCTGTTCACCGTGTGTGTGGTGTTTGTTTAAACTTGAGCATTTTAGTCTAAATAAAAGACGAGTTTAGTGCTGTGCTGTGTGTGTGTGTGTGTGTGTGTGTGTGTGTGTGTGTGTGTGTGTGTGTGTGTGTGTGTGTGTGTGTGTGTGTGTGTGTGTGTGTGTGTGTGTGTGTGTGTGTGTGTGTGTGTGTGTGTGTGTGTGTGTGTGTGTGTTTCAATTGTCCAGGTTTTTCCTTCTTGGAAAAACGGACAGAAGTTAAAAATCAAACAGTTCTGCCGCTCTGCCATGCTCAGCTGTTCAAAACACTTAAGTCATAGGAGCTGCACTTTCTGATGGAGGAAGGAGATGTAGATTTACTGTATTTTCACATAGGTAGGATTGGCTGAATGATCTATACTGTACAGGCCAGGAGAGGACAACTGAAAGGATATAAAAATGGCCAGAATACATCACAACAAAGTCAGGAAACAATACAATAAGCTTTAAAAGTCAGGTTTCCCAACTTTTTTGACAAATGGATTTTTCCACTACTTTTCCAGGCATTCATGATTGCATAGGTATTTTTAAAATAATTTTAGAGAAATGGCTGAATAATTTGTATGGCAGGGATAAATTCTTGAAATTAATAAATGTAAACATTTGTACTTGTTTAAAACTTTCAAAAGTTGGGGTCAATGAGATTTTTTTTTTTTTTTTTTTTTTTAGACATGAAAGTAAAGACATTTATAATGTTACAAAATATTTATATTTCAAATAAATGCTGTTGTTTTAAACTTTCTATTCATTAAAGAACACAGAATGTTTTCAACATTGAATGTTTCTTGAGCATGGAAGCTCCAATTATGCTTATGCCATCTTATTAATTAGTTATATTCTTTTTTTTAAAAGACATGGATGAATATATTGTGCTATCACAATTACTGCAGGAGAATTCAATCTGACATGAAACATCAATAAGAGTTTAGTAGCCATAAAAATTCAGTGCTATTTTTTTAAAAAAAAGGGAAGTGTTAGGTTTATATGGAAAGATTGGTCAGAGTTCAGGGTTAAGGTTTTTATTAACTCCTTAATGCAGAGAATAATATACTAATATCCTGTCTAACAGCCCAGATAGCAGTTATATTATGGAACTGCATTGAGGACAATTGTGTTGATTACACAATGCGTATGATTAGCTAACAATTAGTTCACTCACATGATCAATGATCTGGAAAACTTTGTGGGCGGCCCCTCTTGCACTAGAGAAGGCCTGGATGTTAGGAGACGTTTGACCGATGCCAAAAGCTCCAATTAGGACAGAGAAGAAAACCTGAAATAGAGGAACAGAAAATGCACTCGTGAAACAGACACATGCTTATTTAACAATCTGCTTTAAGTTCCCATAAAGAAAACATAACCACTTGCTATTTATGATGTAATTGGGTTTTCAATATCCTACAATATTTGACACATGACCGAATTCTGGACCAATGTGACTGTGGGCTATACATATAAGAGCAAAGAGTTTCTGAAGTTATGTGTCTGACTGCTGTGACTCACCATTAAAAGTATACCGATATTATACTCTCCAGCCAGGATAAGAGTGCTGCCATACCAAAAGGCCAATGCATAGGACATATAGATCATGAAGAATGTGAAGCCCATAGCAATATTCACAGTGACGGCCTTCTTTATGCCAACATTCTTGGCATTTTCTAAGTTTTTGTGATACCTTTGAAGAACAGAAAAAGGCAGAAATTTATTATACGGATGCAAAAAACTTACGATGATCACACTGAATAGAAAATTCCCCACAATCTTCCCCATAATTTTTCCTATTCATGTTTTGAGACAACAGTAGACTGAAACTTTTAGGACCAAATCATAAAGTGCTAAAACTGGTTTGACAGGTGAGCTGGTTTAGGTTCAATTTAAAGTTAGGTCAAAGAGGTCAAGTGTTTATTTCTCCGTGTCATGTTCCACAAAACAACCACGTATGTCACCACTGAGAAACATCCTACGGTGCTGACATTCTAAACAGGATGATTTTCAAAAACACCTCAGTATCTCTTTCTTCTGTCCACCAAAGGCAAAGACAGTTCTGATGGCTGACAGCACTTCCTCAGCCACTGCTCCAGCCTTGGCGTAGGCTGTCTGCTCCCTCGATGTGAATGATGTCATCACCTAATGAGACACAGATGCATTGTTGTTTTTTCTTCAGTCATTTAAATTAATGTTATTAATAATTTTATTTTTAGCCCATCAACTTTATCTCTCTTTGTGACAATCACACTCATGTACCTGCAAGCCATTTTTGTTTAATATAATTATTGTATGTAAATATACATACATACATACAATTATTTTAATGTTTTTGAAAGAGGTCTCTAATGCTCACCAAGGCTGCATTTATTGGATCACTGTTTTAAATAACTATTCTAATATATTTCAAATGTAATTTATTCCTGTGATGGTAAAACTGAATTTTCAGCATCATTATTCCAGTCTTCTGGAGTGTCACATGATACTTCAGAAATAATAGTAATATGCTGATTTGATGCTCAATAAACATTTCTTATTATTAAGTGAAGGGGAAAGTTACTTTGAAAAGTAATGCATTAGAATATTGCATTACTCCCTTAAAAAGTAACTAATTGTGTTACTTTTTAAGAAAATTAATGCGTTGTTACTTTCGTGTTACTTTTTCTCACCTGGGCTGGGCTTGTTTTTTGTTCTATTAAGAAAAGTTCTAAGAAAAGTTCTATTTTTGTGAAAAGACCCTTTCACACCAAAATTTAATAATAAGCCTCAGGCTGAGGTAAAAATGCAAATTCAGTAAAAATGTGTACAGTAGAGGGCACAGCTCAAACAAACCTTTCAGCTGTGCTTCCATTCTGGATAATGGAAGACTAGGACGCAGAAGAAGAATATTAAACACTTATAATGTTTAAATGTTATAATGCATGTAATGCATTACCCCCAACACTGATTATTACCAATGTTAAAAACAATTTGTGCTGCTTAATATTTTAACTCATAATAAATTTTTTCACAAAAAAATAAATAAATCATATCAGATAAAAAAATATCAAAATAACAGCATTTATTTGAAATAGAAATCAAGGTCCCACTTTATATTAGATGGCCTTAGCTACTATGTACTTACATAAAAAAATAAGTGCAATGTACTTATTGTGTTCATGCTGTATTGTTAGGGACAGGTGTGGTGGGATGGGTAAGTTTAAGGGTAGGGTTAGGTGTAAGGAAAGGGTCAGCAGTGTAATTATAACTGTAACTACAGAAATTAATTACAGATGTAATTACATGCAGGTCATTTTCAAAATGTAAGTACAATGTAAAAACATGTATGTACACAAGAAGTGCATTGTATCAAATGATTAATTTAAATGTTAGTACATAGTAGTTAAGGCCACCTAATATAAAGTGGGTCTGAAATCAAGTAAATGCTGTATATACAGTTGTGCTCAAAATTATTCACACCCTTGGTAAATATGACCAAAGAAGGCTGTGAAAATAAATCTGTGTTATTAATCCTTTTGATCTTTTGTTTTAAAAATGTATAAAATTCTAACCTTTCATTGGAGAATAAGAATTTTAAATGGGGACAATCTTATTATGAAATAAATGTTTTTCTCTAATGCACATTGCTCACAATTAATAATACCCTTTTATTCAATACTTTTTGCAACCTATTTTTGCAAAGATATCAGCTCTGAGTCTGTTCTATAATGCCTGATGAGTTTGGAGAACACCTGACAAGAGATCAGAGACCAATCCTCCATACAGAACCTCTCCAGATCCTTCAGATTCCCAGATCCATGTTAGTGCTTCTTCTCTTCAGTTCACCCCACTCATCTTCTATAGTGTTAAGGTCAGGGACTGGGATGGCCATGGCAGAAACTTGGTTTTGTACTCAGTGACACATTTTTGTGTTGATTTTGATGTTTGTTTTGGACCACTGTCCTGTTGGAAGATCCAACCGTGGCCCATTATAAGATAGGACAGTAGCTGGGACAGTCAGGTTTTCATTTTTTATCTGTTGGTATTTGCTAGAATCCATGATATCATGTATCTGAATAAAATGTCCAGGATCTCTGGAAGAAAGATGGGCCCACAACATTAAAGAAACAGCAGAGTATTTCATTTTACACATGGGGTACTTTTTTATCCCGGTGTGCACCATCTTGAGTGTTTGCTGACAAAAAGCTCTTTTTTTCCCCATCTGACCACAGAACCATGTCCCATCTGAAGTTCCAGTAGAGCCAGTTACTTTTCAAACGTTCTGTGGTCAGATGGACAAAAAAGAAGAGCTTTTTGTCAGCAAACACTCAAGATGGGTTTGGTGCACACAGGGATAAAAAAAGTACCCCATGTGTAAAATGAAATACTCTGCTGTATCTTTAATGTTGTGGGCCCATCTTTCTTCCAGAGATCCTGGACATTTTATTCAGATACATGGTATCATGGATTCTAGCAAATACCAACAGATAAAAAATGAAAACCTGACTGTCCCAGCTACTGTCCTATCTTATAATGGGCCACGGTTGGATCTTCCAACAGGACAGTGGTCCAAAACAAACATCAAAATCAAAGCAAAAATGTGTCACTGAGTACAAAACCAAGTTTCTGCCATGGCCATCCCAGTCCCTGATCCTGACATGGATCTGGGAATCTGAAGGATCTGGAGAGGTTCTGTATGGAGGATTGGTCTCTGATCTCTTGTCAGGTGTTCTCCAAACTCATCAGGCATTATAGAACAGACTCAGAGCTGATATCTTGACAAAAAGAGGTTGCAAAAAGTATTGAATAAAAGGGTATTATTAATTGTGAGCAATGTGTATTAGAGAAAAACATTTATTTCATAATAAGATTTTCCTCCCATTTAAAATTCTTATTCTCCAATGAAAGGTTAGAATTTTATACATTTTTGAAACAAAAGATTAAAAGGATTAACAACGCAGATTTATTTTCACAGCCTTCTTTGGTCATATTTTCCAAGGGTGTGAATAATTTTGAGCACGACTGTAATTTCTCTCTCTATATATATAATTTCTCTATATTGATTTTCTCTATATTGACTTTAACATGAGTCATTGTGATTGTGTAAGCATGAAAATGTTAAAACTCTTTCTCTCTATATTCCTTGTTATCCCACCTTTGCAATGATAGCGGCTGAAATCCCGAGTAAAGGGCTAACAGCGAGGATGACGAGGGTCAGTTTCCAGCCTTTGACAAAGCCAATGATGATGCCAACGAAAAAGGTGGTGAGATTCTGAAGCAACATGCCAAGCTTATCTCCAATGCCTTCATTTATTTTGTAGACATCACTGGAGAGTAAAAAAAAGAAGAGTGTGATATATGTATGTGCCATTGTGTGTGTAATATGTAGGTAAATTACTTTTATTGCATGTCATACTCTATGAGGCGTGTGTTCAGCTGTCCTGTCTCATTGACATCAAACCAGCCAATCTCTTGTTTCATGATAGAGTGGAAGAACTTCTTTCTAAGTCTCTTCACCTGACGTCCTGCGGCAAGAGTCCAAAAGGCCACCTGCATATATGCCGCCACCAAGACTACAAATCCCATGATGCTGTAGTATATGGCATGCCTGAGAAGGAGAAACAAGACTATCAGACACTAAGAAAGACTTTTAAATTAATTAAATTAAAACAATAAATATGAAGGAAAATTGCAGTGTTCCAATACAAAATACAGTGGTCTTACTGTGTCATCTTCTCCCCCAATGTCTCATTACTGGACACTGGGAGGGTGAAGTCTAGAGATCAAAAGACCATATGTTATTGTTAGTTTTGAAAAAGACCTCACAGATTTCCTGTGTAACAACGGTATGATGAGGCATACAAACTATATACTCACTGGGTGGAAGGGTGGTGTTCTTTAAATTCTCTAAAACTGTATCGTCCACAAAGCTGTTTGTCATGTCTCCAAATACAATAACCATCAGAGGAAGTACTGCCCCATTGGCCATGGACATGACTGTCCCAAACAGCATCAGAAAAATATCGACACCATCTGCATAACGAAACTGACACAAGGACACAATTCTTTAAGAAATGTACTGAAATTAAACAATTACAAAATTAAACAAAATGAAGCACATCCAAGGCTTATACAGTTTAATTTTATGTTTTGGTTATAATAATAATATTTTAATAATACAACAATAATAATACTCACTATCTCTAATGTTCCCACCATCTCCACCTTTTCTTTCTCCTCTTCCTTTCCATTTTTCTCACTGCTGGAAGAAATAATAATAAAAAAAAAATTAAAAAAACACAATTAAGTTTTAAGAATGAAAAAGTAAACAATAAAATAAAAATGAATCAAATAAAATGATTAAAAAAATAATAGCCTACATTTGTTTTTGAAATTCTGCATGTAACTAGTAACCACTTTTTTATTTTATTTTTTATTTTACAGTTACACATTTGATTTTTTTGACCACAGGACATAAACCATGATTACAGCTCAAACTCATGTATTTGTAAGAACAAATGGCTGTTAAAACATCAACGTAATTAACACAATAAAATAATTCACCTTATATCTCCATTTTTTCCTTTTTGTTATTTGACCGTTCCAGTTTGGATTTCTTGCCCATGTTATCTCCGATGCTGATCTTTCGGGTAGGTGTTAATATGAAGTGAACGGTCTGGATGGGGCAGGTGGTTTGGGGCTGTTATATAAAAACACTGCGCAATTATAGACAATAAAAACTGTAGCATTTTGAGTTGACAGTTTGAACACATATTTAACCTGCTACCACAGATGATTCCCTCCTACCCAATATCAACAGCATTACACAAACATTTCGCTTAAATTATAACTTCAAGGCGTTATAATCTAAGGGGTCAGAGTACTGAAATTCTGAATTTCGTCGGTCTCACACTGAAACACATTGTGCGCTTTTAAACGTTCAAATTCGGGGAGTATTGAATCCCGTTGCTTTAAATACTGTCGCTTTAAAACAACGTTTACCGACCCTTAAAAGCGTGGTTATCGTGGTTATCATGTCCCAAATGCCATAGGTAAAATCATAAATTAATTTGTAAACTTATGCGATAGTGTACGTTGTCTATATTGTAAGCTTTCAAAATGTTTGTCATTTTGTTTAATCTTTTTCATGACAGTGGTGGTTTAAAATAACTGTAGAGATGACTAGCATTTTGTCCGAAAACGACGGTTTCCATGCTAAATTTGAGGATATGAGGAGTTTAATGAAACATACATACCAATCAGACGCTGTCGTCCCACCCTACTGTCCCAACACACTGGCCAGCTGACTGAGGCGCGAGAGCGCAGAGAGGACCTTCTGTCAGAACGCAGTCGCGCGCACGTTTATACAGCCTTGAGTTTATGATGTTACTGCGTATTACATCATTTACAACCTCCATGTCTTATGGATGTCCTCCCTAAGGTGCTTCTGGACACTTTAATGATTGAAAGGCCATTAAGATGGATGTCTGAGGTCTTCAAACCTTTGGCTTTGGCACATTCTACGGTGTACTTGGTCTCCAATTACTTCCCCCCTAAGTATTTTTTGTGAGATATTTGTTTTATAAACTTATATAAAATTACCCTAGCATCAACAGTAGCTAGTTTTAAACGTCTGTAAAACCCCCCTCCCTGAATGGGGATTTTGACCTATTCACGTCAGAGGTCTGACCTTTTCGATTTTATCCAACAATTCGTAGTGTCATTATTTTGGCATGATCAAATTGATATCTAATGAATAATAAATACAGAAAAAAAGGATGTTATTTTTAACTTATTTGAATGACAAAACCCAAAACAGTAATTTAGTAATTAAACAATTTCACCTCCCTTCCCTGTCTATCTATTGAAAAAGAAGCAAAATATTTTTCTGTTTATTTATTTTATTATTATTTACATTTTCAAGGCGTTGATTGTGCTGTTTCTTAAATAAATGCCTTATAAGAATAGGGGATACGGTTATAAAAGTGGCTTTCTAAAGGTTACTGCTGAGATGGGTCATGGGTTCATTTTGGTCACTCACTTTTTGAATGAAAAAGGAAAAAGACAAACTAAAAGTTTTGTGTGGTTATAGAAACCTGACTGAAAAAGTCTGAGTGGCAATTTCATATCCCTCTCTTGGTCAGAGACAGGGAACTGTCTGGTTAGTTCACAATGTAACAGGCTGTAAATGAGATTTTTTCTGTCAGTAAGAAACAAAAATCTGTTAGCATCTGACCAGTTATAGTTTATGAGAGATGTAAGTGTGTGAATATAGTACCACGTGCTCCAGTTACATAACATGCAATAAAACTCAAGTGACAAAGGTGACATTACCAAGTATATCTTGTCATGATTATTATACGTGACAAGTTTGATGCTTTTTACCATATCAGGTTGTTGTCACGACATAAAACTTGTCACTACTAAATGGCACATTGATATATTTGATTTTTAGCATATATTAATTTGAAATTAAACATTTATTTATTTTTCATATTTTAACCCCACACTACATAGTTTAAAAGATTAAAACTTTTTTGTTTTTACAAAACTTAATACTTTCTTAAATTCACAATGACCCTAAACACACTGTGGAGCCTCAATACATCATCATCACAATCATTAACTTTATATGACCCACTCACCATCATAAAAGGATGTGCTGTCACATCCCTCTGAGATGTTATTTAATGTCTTAAAGTTTGCAGTTAGCAAATGTTCATACGGTCATAACCTATGTGATAAAGCTGGATAAATAAAGGATGACAGTTCTGGATAAATACGGGAATTGATTAAGACAATTAAATCTGCATTCAACTGTAAAAATAGATCCCATGTTTATTGCATTAAAAATACTGCATATTTCAAAATACACTTAAATATCTTCATATACCTTCTTCAGTGCTTTGATCGAAAAGGCGATCTTCATCTTCCAATCAGCCAGCCTTGTCCCTGCAGCAGCATTTACGGTCACAATTTGCAATCTGAGTTGTCTTGATATCGATATAAGACATTACTTTACAGTAAAGACTTTACAGAGACCATATGTGTGTTTGTGTCAAAGCTGACGTCTGTACTGAGACCAGCTGAAGTTAAACGGAATGTAATACATCAGAGTTTTCAGCTCTAAAAATGAAGAGTTCTGAATATCAGTTTTGGTGTGAGTGTATTAGAACAATCCTTGATGAAATGTTGTGCGGCAAATTAATCAGGCACCGAAGAGATTCTGTAGGAAAAGATCAGATCATCTATAGGCAGGCAAATTGAGCATGCATACAGCATCTCAGAGAAAGAAATCAGGATTCCTTCCTCAAGGCATCATCTCGTCATATTCTATTTCCATGCGTTGAACTGAGCATCTGAATGAGAAAAGGAATGTACTGTATATCCACTTTTTTTGTCTTTAGAGTTATAACATCCTTTCACCTTCACTGGAGTCTGTAATTCCTCGATGGCTCAATGAGCCTCATAATGAGTTTGAAGTTGAAGTTCTGATCCAGATGCAGAGCAGCAGAAGTCTGTACAGGTGTTGATGTTCACCCCGTAGAAGCAACTCCTCACTCATTGTCAGTGCAAATAGAACTGTGCAAATCTACATCACATAGTGTCCCACATGGCAAAAATATTTTTCTTAATCAGTGTTTTTGTCTTGTTTCCCAGTAAAAAGTCCTTTAAAATAAATTTACTTTGAAAATTGTATGAGATATTAAGACTTGTTCACTGTTCAGGTTCTTACTACCCTATTAATTAAATCTAACAAAATTATTTATATTTAAATGTATATCTTATGCCATTTTTATTCTAAAATGTATATTGCTTTAGGAAAACAAGACAAAATACTGAGGAGAAAAAAAAGTCCAGAATTGCAGAAATTTGCAGCCAGTCCAGTGTTTCCTTCCTGACTATACTGGGTGAGGAGCGTGGGGTTTCCCAGGGTACTGCTGTCTCCGTAAAGGTGGATGAGGAGCAGGTCTGTACATATAAATAAGACTTTTATCAGATTACACTTTTCCCCAATAAACAATATTTTACTCCATTGTCTGTTGCATATTATTAATTTGAATGAAATTGAAAGCATGAAGGGTGAGGGTCCTCTCACCTGCCAGGAGCAGCAGCTGACGCAGGGTTACGCGAGTAAGATGATGAAGATGCAGCAGATCCTGAATGTCCCAGCAGTGGGGGTGGAGGAGGGTGGGGTGAAGGATCCACAGGCAGTGGTTTCTTGGGAACCGGAGGTTTGGGAGGAACAGGGTTCTGAAACAGGATGATTTAGAAGAGTCAGTATGGACCTTATTTTTTGTCTTGTAGGTTCAATTTGCTATTAATATAGTTCAAAATAGCATTGCTCAGAGAAATAGATGCAAGAGCACATTAGTGTTGCTAATCGAGGGCTACACTTTACACGCCTGTGGTGATACCTGTCGGGTAGAGAGGACAGGGTCAGGAGGGAGGGGCTTGCTTGGTGCAGCCGGTCGTGTTCCTTTGGGCTAGACGTACAGTCGCAGATGCAGCCATGTGACAGAGAAAAGCAGGCACTCTGTGAGACTAACTTATTGTACAATTTTACTCAAATCATTGGGAATCAAACTATTCCACCATGATTTCCCCTTGATCGCAAGAACAATTTGTCAGAGACCAGACTGAATCACAGGCCATGCACTGCACAACTGATTCCTCTGATTCATTCAAGTAAGAGGCTGCACAAATATTTCTGTTTTCACCTTGCAGAGAGACTGGGAGAGATAAAACATACGCAAAATATGCACAAACTCAGAAATTTAGAAGGGGGAGGGGAGGGTGGCAGAGACCTCTTCACAGCACTCCTGTTTTGCCACTATCACCTACTCTTACATAATGCTTAGTGGACAAAGTATTTCTGCATAATGTATCATCAAATATATTTTATACACCAGTTATTAGTAATAGTGATGTTATTTGACCCTTTAACTGGTCAATTTTTATTTTAGAGGGTGGTAATATATATTTATCTCTTTGATATTCAAAGTTTCAATTAAGCTATCTTCAGGTGTGAAAAAGTGTTTTAAAAACTCATAAATAACTTGGACAAATCATTGCTTCTAGTAATGGTGGAATATTATAACTAGTATTGGTGATATGTATGTGATATATTAATATTCATTTGTTGGGGTTCTTTATGGTGATATTTGAAAATAGTCCAGATGACATGCTCTCTCCCAGTCTGATCTCACAGGGCACCAGGATCTCTAGACACTCCATTCACTCCAGAGGAACCATCAGCCCATCCACATGCACAAAACATCATCATCTCACTGTTAAACCCAAATGACAGGGACACAAGCACACCTCTACATGCAAAACCACACAAAGACTCGGACCATGACTAGGAACATGAAGTGAGTTTCTAAAGGTAGACACTTTGGGTCAAGACAAAATAACAGACAGTTAAACATGGCAGCTATAGCAGCAAGTGCTCCCTCTACCTTGCACTGCATCTTGCTCTCTGAGGGAGCAGGGTCAGGAGGGAGGGGTTTGGTGGGAGGGGCGGGCCAATGCCCTGCCAACTGAAGAACCAGAAAGAGCAATAAAACAGTATAGGTTTGTATTTCTAACACACAGCTACATCCACCAGATCAGCTCTATACATCTCCATTCCTCACAAGCTTGGCGAGCATGATGAGATTTACCTGAGCAGGTTTAGAGACAGGATCAGGTGGAAGAGGTTTAGTTGGAGGAGCAGGCCTGTGCTGAACCTAACAAGACAAAAGTGTTGTGGAGGGGGCAGTAGAGAGGGAGTGAACTTTTACAGCACATGCACGTTATAATAAGAAAAGTTAGTTAGCTGTTTTAGTCATACCAGTAAGCCAAGAAATTGTTACGATGGCAGCAGAAGCAATGAACTATAGTTACTGTCAGATATTTTTGCAGTTTGTGTAGAAACAAAAATTCATGCAGGGAAGGTTTGACAGAGGAGCAGTGACCAAAATCATTTGACCTATAGTTTTACTGCATCAAGCACATTTTTTTGTGTGTGGATCAATGAAAGTTGATGGTCAATGGTCAAGCAGACCAATTCTGGTACCCAGGTGAAAGAGCAGGACTGTGACCTAAACACTGTCTCACCCCTCAGTAGGTTTGCTTGACCTTTCAATGGTCCTCTTTAACTAGGAATTTGTCCTAAAGAAAATTAATAATCTACCAAAAAAGAACCATAGCATACATACTAGAGCTGGATCGATACCAGAATCTTGGATTGATATAATACTAGCTTTGTTATTTCAGCATTGATACTATATCTGTACCTGAGGCAACAATTAAACAGGCTTGGGCAACTGATGAAATGAGATTATGGCTGTAAATATTGATAAATATAGATTTAATAATGAAAAATATTTAACTTATACTCACTTATTTTACTAGTTCATTAATTAAACATTAAAAAAATATATATAGTATTATTATGTTAGGTTCATCAATACATTTGTTTGCTTTTATTTCCTTATATGATTTATAGGAAAATTACAGAATTTACATTACCATACAAAAGTTGGCGTCAGTAAGATTTTTTTAATAAATGAATACTTTTATTTAGCAATGAGGCATTTAGTTGATTTCACATTTCCATTTCCATTTCAAAGTCTGTTCTTTTTATTAAAGTTCTATGCAGAACAACTGTTTTCAACATTGATATTAGCAAGAAATGTCAGCATATTAGAATGATTTCTGAAGGATCATGTGACACTGAAAACTGGCGTAATGGCTACTGAAAATTCAGCTTGTATATATATATATATATATATATATATATATATATATATATATTCAACTAGAAAACAGTTATTATAAATTGTAATAATATTTAAAAATATTTTACTGTATTTTTGATCAAATAAATACAGCCTTTGTGAGCACAAGAGACTATTTTCAAAAACTTTTTTTTTTAAATTTTTTTTTTTATTACCGATCCCAAATTTACAGCGGTATTGTATGTCAACCTCTACATCACACAGCACAAATCTTTTTTTAGGTACCACTTGTTATTTGGTACCAGTATACACACATACCATTCAACTACAATTCATTGCCCACGACCACCATTTACAAGCAACTTGCTCGACTATTATTCCCTCTCTGGACTAATTTCTCTACTTCTGACTCTCTGTAACCCTACACCACATTATCGGAGATCAAGCCCCAGTAATCGTATCATCGAATGGGCCAGATGCTCGGGAGCAGCACTGTTTTTCTGTAGAGCAGATTTACTGTACCTTGCTGATAGCCTGCGTGAGAGGGATGTCGCTCTGGTGGGGCCATTGGTACCTGAGCGGTTGCACCTGATCTCCATTTCGAGCATTTGCTAGCTCCATGGCAGGAGTTCTGTGAGGAACATACAAGATATTCACAATATTACACACATTCACACATTTTGTAGACACTCTAACTCTTGTTATATTTTTCAGCATGACAAAATTAAATATGAGAACAATTTGTTGCTGGTCAATTTTACATAAATGTATACCAATAATAACTGAGTGAAAACTAATGTTACAGAACCACAAAGATAAACCAGCATTGCACTATGTACAGTCAAAACAAAAATTATTCAGACACCAGATATAATTTTTTACTAGTGGGAGCAGGACACTATAGTTCATTTATGTAAGTGAGGATAGCAAAATAAAGTAAACTGTGACATATTATACCCAAACATTCTTCATATAGTGGACCACCAGTAAAATTTGTTCTTGTCATATTTTATTACCATTTTCTAAACTACAGTATAGTGAATAAACTGCGATAATGTGAGAAAATGTTGAAGGTGTCTGAATAAATTTGGTTTGACTGTAAATATACTTCACATACACCACACACCAGTACTGTTGTGTAATAGGGAACTGGAGAACTGTGTGGGAAAGACAGCTAGCAGGGGGACACTTAACATTTGAGATTAAACAAACATTTTTTTCTTCTCATCAACACAGACCTCTGGTGTGTTAAAGACATTTAAGAAACTCTTCAGAGTGACAGTTTTGCTGGAAATCCCACAACACACAACCAGAGAGGAGCTTGTCAATGACAGCCAATGTTAAGCCCAATTTTATATTCAGTTTTTCATTGTCATTCAAAGCCCCTGCTGGTGAGAGACAAATGTTCAACTAATGTTTAACTAAGTATAGCTACTGCTACAATACTTTTTTTGCAGCACAAACTGAAGCGCCACATTCACAGATACCTCCAGTTTTCCTCCATACAGTATTCAATATAGGCCACCGAGACCCCACTGTATCATGGGTAAAACACAGTAAAACATTATCACTAATGATTTATCATATGATCTATGACTTCTCTTTTATCTCATATTAACACCTCAGGTTGTCATTTCTAGCTGGCTGTTGTTTTTTTATGGCACCAGTGTTTTTTACAGTATGTTTGTTATCTACTATGCTGATTTGAGTGGGTTTATCAATTTGCAATTGTGGTTTGATCTTTTTTTCCAAGGGTCAATGACAAATAAGAGTGTCCACAACAAAGAAAAAAAAAAAACTAGTTTAAAACAGCCAAATTGTTAGAAATGTACTCTTTGTATGCATGCTGATTTCAAATGTTTTTGAAAAACCCTTAAGAAATATTTAAGAAAAGTTTCAATATAATGACCTTTATGGTGTAACCATCACATAAAATTAAAGGGGTCACTACAATTTTTTTTTTTTTTTAATACAGTATGTTCCTTGAGGTTCACTTAAAACTGTTAAAGTTTTTGCACAAAAAAATAAAAACAAATATATGTCCAATACAGATGACGGCTTCATATTTCAACAAATGTTTTTTTGCGAACTCTCCATTACACTGTGCCTCATTTACAAAACAATCTGCAGTCAAATTCTCCTAACAAACATATAATCCTCCAATGCGATTCATGACGTCATTAAAAATAAACCATCCACTTGTTCCTGACGTTGACATCCTTCTTTTTAAACAGAGCACATAAAAACGAACATTCTATTGACTCCATTGATTCCATTTGTCCCCTTGTCAGCAGACTTGAGCACGTACATCAGAAAGTGAACGGGCATCTGTATACTGTATCCAGACGCAATGGTGTAGCCAAGTGTCAGCCGTTAAGTGAATGAATGCCAGTGGGCGGGGCCTATGGTGCAATGCTGTAAAACTATTTGTTGATGTCTTGCTCTGGAGAGTCATATACAAATGTATTTGCCAGTGTGATGTCACAAATCCCACAATATCCACACAAAAAAAAAAAAAGTTTTTGGAGCTTAATTAAATAAATGCCTTTACAAATCCTTACATCTTGCATACATTTTCAAATATTAATAAGCAGTTTTGTTGTTTATTTATTAAAATGTTTAATTGTTAAACAATTACTTCTACATAAAAGATTATGTCAAACTACTACAAAAGGCTTTCTGTTTAAGAATTTAATTTTTAATGAGTTTTTTTTATTTTTTATTATGTTGTCAGGCCAGTTGTTTGATATTATCCCACCCAAAAAAATATCAAAATGTATTTCTTAATTCAGAAATTAAAAATATGAAAATAGAAGAAATTAAAAATATAATAGAAGATGTGTATTTAAGTAATTGCATGCATAAATTGCTTTTTAATGTATTATTATTATTATTATTATTATTACTATATCTCATGTTATTGACCCTCAATGAATTAAAGTCTCACAGTAAAGTGCATCAATAATGTATGTCATCTCTGTCCCTGTGTCTTTCTCACCGGCTCTGTCGGCTCTTGCTGAAGGGGGTGTGGCCGAGGTACACAAGGCCTCGTCGACAGCGGGGGAAGCGGAGTGCGACAAACAGCAATGAGACCGGCAACACAAACAGGAAAATAACCAGAAGAGCCACCCGTGCAGGATCTGAATCTGTATACAGACAAAAATGAGGCTAAACACTCATGTAATCAATGTAATGATGTGTTACTTACTGAGTTCAAAATGTTTAAAGTTACATTTGAATGTATGTGCGTGTTTGTGCGTGTGCGTGTAGTACCTTTGGGCTCTCGAGCAGGGCCACTGTCTACACTGCCTCCGGTTCCAGAGTATCTGCAGTCAGGAGGAGCCCAGCCCTCAACACAGTGACAATTCTTATTACTGTTACACACCTACATATACAAAGACAAAATAGAGAAGGAAAAAATGAAACTGCATGTTTTAGTGACTTATCGCTGTTTGTCTGCTCCTCCCCCCTCCTCACCCCGTGGCCATTGCACTTCCTCCGGCATTCTTCAACACCAAACATGGACACGTCCCGGCATCGTTGGTCCACACATGCCTGAGAATACGTTACAATAAATCAAACATATGATAAATTTCATTTAATAAATTTCAAATAAATTTTTACACAAAAAAGCCTTTTTACTAGGACATAAATATATCTATATTATGAAATATTATAAAATATTATTACAATTTAAAATAATTAGTTCTATTTTAATATAATTTTAAAATGTAGTTTATTTCTGTGATTATTTCTGTGATTTTTCAGCAGCCATTACTCAAGTCTTTAGTGTCACTTGATTCTTCAGAAATCATTTTATCAGCTTTCTGCTGATTTGATGCTTAAGAAACAATTGTACTGCTTAATATATTTATAGAATTTTTCAGGATTTTTTGATGATTAGAAAGTTTAAAAGAACAGTATTTAACAATGTACTTTCATGCTACTTTTACATCCCTAATAAATATATAGCACACCTTCAGGGGTCTAGTGGAGTCCATGCCTCAACAGCACAGGGCTGTTTTGGCAGCAAAAGGGGACCAACACAATATTAGTCATAATGTTATGCCTGATCGGTTTATTATTAATACAAATAATGAACGATTAGTACAAACCCGATTCCAAAAAGTTGGGACACTGTACAAATTGCAATGATAAAACAGAACGCAATGATGTGGAAGTTTCAAATTTCAATATTTTATTCAGAATACAACATAGATGACATATCAAATGTTTAAACTGAGAAAATGGATCATTTTAAGGGAAAAATAAGTTGATTTTAAATTTCATGGCATCAACACATCTCAAAAAAGTTGGGACAAGGCCATGTTTCCCACTGTGTGGCATCCCCTCTTCTTTTTATAACAGTCTGCAAACGTCTGGGGACTGAGGAGACAAGTTGCTCAAGTTTAGGAATAGGAATGTTGTCCCATTCTTGTCTAATACAGGCTTCTAGTTGCTCAACTGTCTTAGGTCTTCTTTGTCGCATCTTCCTCTTTATGATGCGCCAAATGTTTTCTATGGGTGAAAGATCTGGACATCATGGGCATCCAGATCTGGCTGGCCATTTCAGTACCCGGAACCTTCTTCTACGCAGCCATGATGTTGTGATTGATGCAGTATGTGGTCTGGCATTGTCATGTTGGAAAATGCAAGGTCTTCCCTGGAAGAGACGACGTCTGGATGGGAGCATATGTTGTTCTAGAACTTGGATATACCTTTCAGCATTGATGGTGCCTTTCCAGATGTGTAAGCTGCCCATGCCACACGCACTCATGCAACCCCATACCATCAGAGATGCAGGCTTCTGAACTGAGCGCTGAGAACAACTTGGGTTGTCCTTGTCCTCTTTAGTCCGGATGACATGGCATCCCAGTTTTCCAAAAAGAACTTCAAATTTTGATTGGTCTGACCACAGAACAGTTTTCCACTTTGCCACAGTCCATTTTAAATGAGCCTTGGCCCAGAGAAAATGCCTGCGCTTCTGGATCATGTTTAGATATGGCTTCTTTTTTGACCTATAGAGTTTTAGCCGGTAGCGGTGAATGGCACGGTGGATTGTGTTCACCGACAATGTGTTCTGGAAGTATTCCTGAGCCCATGTTGTGATTTCCATTACAGTAGCATTCCTGTATGTAATGCAGTGCCGTCTAAGAGCCCGAAGATCATGGGCATCCAGTATGGTTTTCCGGCCTTGACCCTTACGCACAGAGATTGTTCCAGATTCTCTGAATCTTTGGATGATATTATGCACTGTAGATGATGATAACAATTTTTGTCTGAGAAACTCCTTTCTGATATTGCTCCACTATTTTTGGCCGCAGCATTGGGGGAATTGGTGATCCTCTGCCCATCTTGACTTCTGAGAGACACTGCCACTCTGAGAGGCTCTTTTTATACCCAACCATGTTGCCAATTGGCCTAATAAGTTGCAAATTGGTCCTCCGGCTGTTCCTTATATGTACATTTAACTTTTCCGGCCTCTTATTGCTACCTGTCCCAACTTTTTTGGAATGTGTAGCTCTCATGAAATCCAAAATGAGCCAATATTTGGCATGACGTTTCAAAATGTCTCACGTTCAACATTTGATATGTTATCTATATTCTATTGTGAATAAAATATAAGTTTATGAGATTTGTAAATCATTACATTCCTTTTTTACTCACAATTTGGACAGTGTCCCAACCTTTTTGGAATCGGGTTTGTAGCTAGAGTGAAATAAAATCTCTTTATTAAAAAAATAAATAAAAATAAACATTAAATCTGTATTAAATTAACAATCCTAAAAAGTACACATTTTATGCACACACCTTATTGAGCCCACAGGCTGTCCCCTGGGACACCATGGCTGGGTCAGAAACATCATCACCCAGATTAAAATAGGTCCCCCGGCAGGTAAAGTCACTCTGGTTCAGAATGACCGTTGTGGTCAGAATCTCAGCGTTGGAGCCCAGCAGAGGACGTTCACTTCCACCCTGACACTGGATCCTACCACAGTGCACATCCCTAAGCAAAACAGAGCACACTTTAAAACAAAGATTACAGTCCTATTTTCATAAAATGCAATCTAATTAAACAACATTCCTGCAGAGTTTTTTTTGCACATTTTGTTATTAATTATGCTTATAAAATAAATGCAAATAAATCACAAATGGACTACTGGATACTAAACATTTTAGGAAACAATCATGATCATGTTTGTGCTTAAAAAAATATCACATTCCAGGCTACAAGTCCTTACCCTTTTAAACAGGGGATATAGGATCCGTTGGGCATCTGGCCACAGTTTCCGTACTTATTGCCCTGCTTATTCACAGATGAAAAGCAGATAGGTGGAGCGTGGGTGGAGTCTTAGAGGGGCGGAGAGAACAGAGAACGAACCACAATCAATCTAGACACTACTTGAGAATTATCAGAATCACCATTGTGGAGTCTGTGACACTCACTCGGTCCCCAGAGCATTTGGCACTGCTCGTCCATACTAGCACACACGCCGCTGTAGCAGTAGGAGGAACCGTCCTTGCATGACTCTCCATTCTGCAGAAACACATTGGGAGGACAGTAGGGGGAAGTGCCGGTGCAGTACTCTGGCAAATCACACTCTCCCAATGGCTCCCGACACACTGACCCGGCCACACGCAACTATGGGGAAAGAGATGAATGGGATGCAGTTAGAGAGTAGCATTAGTGACACATGTCTACGTGAGTATACACTCACCTAAAGGATTATTAGGAACACCTGTTCAATTTCTCATTAATGCAATTATCTAATCAACCAATCACATGGCAGTTGCTTCAATGCATTTAGGGGTGTGGTTCTGGTCAAGACAATCTCCTGAACTCCAAACTGAATGTCAGAATGGGAAAGAAAGGTGATTTAAGCAATTTTGAGCATGGCATGGTTGTTGGTGCCAGACGGGCCGGTCTGAGCATTTCACAATCTGCTCAGTTACTGGGATTTTCACGCACAACCATTTCTAGGGTTTACAAAGAATGGGAAAAATGCAGCAGTCATGTGGGCGAAAATGCCTTGTTGATGCTAGAGGTCACAGGAGAATGGGCCGACTGATTCAAGCTGATAGAAGAGCAACTTTGACTGAAATAACCACTCGTTACAACTGAGGTATGCAGCAAAGCATTTGTGAAGCCACAACACGCACAACCTTGAGGCGGATGGGCTACAACAGCAGAAGACCCCACCGGGTACCACTCATCTCCACTACAAATAGGAAAAAGAGGCTACAATTTGCACAAGCTCACCAAAATCGGTCAGTTGAAGACTGGAAAAATGTTGCCTGGTCTGATGAGTCTCGATTTTAGTCAGAGTCAGAATTTGGATTCATCATGCCTTGTTACCACTGTGCAGGCTGGTGGTGGTGGTGTAATGGTGTGGGGGATGTTTTCTTGGCACACTTTAGGCCCCTTAGAGCCAATTGGGCATCGTTTAAATGCCACGGCCTACCTGAGCATTGTTTCTGACCATGTCCATTCTTTTATGACCACCATGTACCCATTTTCTGATGGCTACTTCTAGCAGGATAATGCACCATGTCACAAAGCTCAAATCATTTCAAATTGGTTTCTTGAACATGACAATGAGTTCCCTGTAATAAAATGGCCCCCACAGTCACCAGATCTCAACCCAATAGAGCATCTTTGGGATGTGGTGGAACGGGAGCTTCGTGCCCTGGATGTGCATCCCACAAATCTCCATCAACTGCAAGATGCTATCCTATCAATATGGGCCAACATTTCTAAAGAATGCTTTCAGCACCTTGTTGAATCAATGCCACGTAGAATTAAGGCAGTTCTGAAGGTGAAAGGGGTCAAACACAGTATTGGTATGGTGTTCCTAATAATCCTTTAGGTGAGTGTATATTTATAAGGAAACTTACAAACCTTGCAGTTCTCACAGCAGATGCCATCAGAAGAGCACTGGGCCCCGGGAACCAGTTTACATGTGCTGGCATTGCAGCAAGGATCATTACACTCCTGAACAGGCACAAACAGGAAGCAGATAACAGAGGTGAAGAGCATATTACAACATTTATTTGTTTAACAATCAATCAAATTATGATTAGAGGTCATTTGAAATCTAATGATTTGATTTGATTCAAATCTTGGGGTCACCATTCTTGATTTTGAATTGATTTTTGATTTGATATAAAAAATATATAATGTAATAAAACTTCACATTTTTTCCCCTGTCTTTTATTTCTGCATGATAATGCTCACTGAGACGTTCTCAATAATTTTCTAACTGTATTCAATTATTTATTATCATCTTTTATGTAAAATTCTTGAATTTAATAAAACATTTTGCTATTAACTAACATTCATAAATAGATTTATGAAATTTGAGAAATGGTAGAAGACAGAATCGTGATTACATAAATCAATCTGATGCTTTAATATTTGTGCCTGTAATGTTTGCTGTCAGCTTAAAGGGATAGTACACCCCAAAAAAGGAAAATTCTGTAATTATTAAATCAAACCTGTATGACATTCTTTCTGATGAAACAATAATGTAATATTTTTGTTCCACAGAAGAAAGGCATACAGGTTTGAACATAAAAGTAAGTAAATTATGACAAAATGTTAATTTTTAGTTTAACTATTTAAGTAGTTGTCACATGCACTTTGTCGTAAGTCATAGGTAAATGAAGCAGAACCAGGAATCAATAGGCAGGAAGCTGTTTCTTACATCCAGCAGGCCGCAGTCACACTCCTCTCCTTTCTCCACATACAGGTTCCCACAGCGCGGACCTCCCAGAAGGCTCTCTGGCTGAGGCACATTAAACAGACACATACCACCACCGTGCAGTAGACTGAGAGAGAGATCCCGTTCACTGCAGCTGCTGAAGAGCTGACCGGGCATAAACCTGCACATGGGAGTATTTACTTCGTATTGCATGATTTATCACTAACAGTATAATATCAATCACAGACACACATTTTTCACTCACCCAGTAGAGGGCTCCATGATGCAGCCCCCAAGCCGAGGCTCGTTCTGGCACTGGCAGAGCCTGTCGGCCGTATCGTGACTCATTCCCAGGTTGTGACCCAACTCATGTGCCACTGTTGAGGCCACACCTAACACACTTACAAGGTGATCCTACGGTACAGGAAACACAGGTGAATACTAGAACAAGATCTAACTTACTGCATAAAGAGCAAGATTAAATGAACAATTTCTCTCACCACATTCACTCCTCCTGACCGATCCTTTGAGCACATGGAGGACTGAGACGCCATGCCAACTGTCGTCCCATCAAATGGCTCACCCCTAACATATAAGCACATATCGCAATTCTGAATTATTTCCTTGTCTATTATTACCCGATTACACTGTGCGGATATTTCTGGGAATCTCAACCTACATGATCAGCTGTGCATTGTCATGCCGTAGTCGTGGTAGTAGCTCCTTGGTCCTCCAATCCAGGAAGCGGTTTAGAGTTTCAGTGGGACTTTTATCCACTTGAATCTTGTCCTGGTCACTCCAGATCTCCAAACCCAGCAGAGCCACACGTACATTCAGCGGCCTGTAGAACTGAGACAAAGGGCCAGGCAGAGATTTAGACATAAGCTAAGGTTCACAAGTGCTTTCAGAATATGTATGGTGACTAGCAGTGTCATTAGGCACAAATTTGAGGCAAGATGCGTCCACTGAAAGTCAAACGGCAAGGTCTGAACAACCATCTTATCAGGGCGTGGTTCAGATGTCTTATATCGAGGATAGGTCTGAGGCCGCCATCCTTCTTTGGAATGAGGAAGTAGCGGCTGTAAAAGCCTGACTCGCTGTGGGCAATGGGAACTTTTTTATTTGATTCGCTGTAACAGCGGAAGGGAGTTTGGGCATGCACATTACTGGTGAAACGGGCCCAGCATCAGTGGGCGGGCTCCTCTGGGACCAACCACTCTAAGCCCAGCTCTTCTATGGCCTTTGTGAGGATGTGGATGAGCTCTGAGTCCAGCCAAGGCCTGATTTCATCCGGTTCTTTAGGTAGAGGGAGGGCAGAGTCATCGAATGAGAGCAGCAGGCCACAGCCTCGCGTGGCCGTGGCCCAGGCAAGCTACACTCTTGTGTGCTCGTCTGAGGGAAGCAGGGAGTACATTCGTAGCACGACAATTTGCAACAAACGTCGCTCAAATTTGTTCTTTTAATAAAGAAATTAGCTCTTAAAGAGTCACCAGATAGCTGCAGGGAAGAAGCATCAAGTCAGCTGCAGTTGCTGAAGCACCATTATTCTGCTTCTTGAGGCTTGTTCAATGGCAAGCAGAAAGCTTCTTCTCTTCTTCGGAGTAAGCATGGAGATTATCTTCATGCTTGAATGAGAAAGATTCTTACGATATGGCATTCAGACTTGTATAGACAGTCGGCCCCGCCCATTTTGGCAGGCTGAAATGCCATTTGTCTGTGCGGGTGCACAGACGTGTCCCAATCAGGCTTCAGTATTCAGAGAAAAACTTTCCCCCATACGCGTCAGTAACTGACGCAATGCAAAGTAAACCGTATTGAAAGGGAATTGTTTTCATCAATTGAATATAATATAATTATTAGATGAAAAACTAAAATTACAACTAACTGAAAAAAGTTAAAATGTAAGTACTAAAATTACTAAAACTAAATCATTAAAAGCTAAATAAAGCTAAAACAATAAATTAAAGGTTAATATAACTAAACAAAAAATAATAAAAATTACAAGCACTTAATGAAATTACTAAAAAAATTTAATTAAAATGAAAACTCAAGATATAAAATTAATGGCTAATTAAAAAATGTATAAATCCAGTAAGTGTTAATAAATAATACAAAAATAACACTGTTATAGTGGGATTTGAAAAGACCACTAGTGGTAAATGTGATAAATTTGTGTAAAAGCTGAGAATCATGTTCTCCAGCATGATTTGAGAGAGTTGAAGTACTACAATGGAAGCAGGCACATTTGACCGTCTGTACAAAGAGTCAAATGATCATTGTCACAAATTTGCTTAATCTATTAGTGATCTAGATGTAGTGTAGAATCTTAAACATTTCTTATTCACTTTATATCAAAACATTTCATTGCAATTAACAATTTTACATTTTTATTTCCAGGTTTAAAATGAAGTGTACTGCTCTAAACGCATGTTTTAATATTTACACTACTGTGCAAAAGTTTGGAGTCAGTGTGGTTTTTTTCAATTGGAATCAGCATATTACAATGATTCTGATGGATCATGTGACACTAAAGGCTGGAGTAATAGCTGATGAAAATTCAGCTTTTAATTTTTATTTATTCAGCAATATCACTGTTTTTACTGTATTTTTCATCAAATGACATGTAGCCTTGGTGAGAAAAAGAGACTTAACAAAAATAAGAGCCTTAAAAAAACTTACAAAACTTTCTGTACGCTAGTGTACATGTAGATATAAAACTTACCCAGTCTACTTGGTTTGCCACATCCAACATGCGGTAAATCATGGTTTTATTATTCTTCTGATAATTCATATACTGTGAGGAAGACAGAAAAATCTCCAGATATATTAAATATTCAGATATATTAAATATTCAGTAAACCAATAAAGAGTAGAGGTGATGCAGTATATTCACCAGTAGAGGGTGTAAGTGTCTTATGACTGTAAATGTATGTATGTATGTATGTGTGTGTGTGTGTGTGTGTGTGTGTGTGTGTGTGTGTGTGTGTGTGTGTGTGTGTGTGTGTGTGTGTGTGTGTGTGTGTGTGTGTGTGTGTGTGTGTGCGCGACAGAGATTACTCTACTCTCTTACCTCCTTATGATCTGCCACCAGCACCAGCTCAATATATTTGGTCTCTGAGAGAATGTCTCTCTTACTCTGTCATGCAACAGCAGAAAAGGATCATGAGAATCAGATAAATATGCATACCTATAAATACACATCATGCACACAGCATGCTCACCCTGTGTGTGTGTGGGATGATCTGAATGGGAGGAATAGAGGTGTGTGAAACTCCACAATCTCTAGACTCAGATGTTTGTGAGTTTGTCGGGTAGATCACATGCAGCGCTCCTTCCATTTCTCCACTCCCTTCCTCATATTTTTCATGCTCTTCTTCCTCAGGATGTAGCTCAAAGCTCAGTGTGGCGTTAATGACTATCACTCCCCTGTGGAGAGAAAAAGAAGTGTCATTACTGAATAACACAGACTGAACATCATGTTCACACACACACACATCTGATACAAACATATGGTAAATGTATACTCAAATAAGTTGTATAGGCTAAAAATACATTGTTTGAAAATGTTTGGGGTCAGTGGGATTTTTATTAAAAATTCTCGTTTTAGACTTCTAATTCATGACCGGTGTTTTTTTTTTCTTTGTTTTGCTCTACGCTTCCGCGTTCGTCAATACGTCAGGGGTTACTCTTTCGCCGTAAATCGATGTGAACAGCCATCTGTCAGAAGCTAGTTATTTTAGTTTAGTTTTATGATGGATAGATGCACTTTTTATGGACTTCAGAACAGATCAGCCATTCACTGTCATTATAAAGCTTGGAAGAGCCAGGATTTTTTTTTAACATAACATTGTATTCGTCTGAAAGAAGAATGTCATATACACCTAGGATGACTTGAGGGTGAGTACATTATGGGCTAATTTTCATTTTTGGGTGAACTAACCCTTTAAGAAATACAGACTCCTTCTCATATTTCCTCCATTGCTTTCACACTGTCTTTCACATTCCTTCTGACAAACTAATAACCTGACCTCTGAAATATAAGCTGGTCTTATTGTTTACTAATAAATTAAGCCACAGCATTGTTGAAAGTTTAGTAATGACCATAATTCAGTAGAATCTCACAAAGGAAGTGGTCAGTGAGTTATATGACTACAAGAAACACATTTGTAGATTTGAAAAATGTAAAGCAAATATTACCGTAACCCAGAGCAGGAGCTGAGAGCCACGCGGGACTGAGGGAAACCTTGTACTGAACCGTGATAGTAGCAATGCGTCTGACAAAGGAACAGATAAAATGTTGCTTCAATAAGAGTAACATTGCAAAAGGCGCTTGTGTATGAAGGGCTCCACTCACCACTAGGCTCTCGTTCATGGATACCCCAGTTCCATTTGGCAGATAGTAGAACACATTAGGCGGCTTTGGCAAAAGATCTCTGCAAACAAATGTTCATATGATTATTTTATCTTCATTAGCCGCTGATTAGACTCACAGGAAATGACTTACTGGTTTTTTTCCAGGTCCAGGATATACAAGCTGCTTCCCACTTGTAAACCACACTGCAATCTGTCAGGGTGACCATTCTGGAGAGAATGAGAGAGAGAGAGAGAGAGAGAGAGAGAGAGAGAGAGAGAGAGAGAGAGAGAGAGAGAGAGATGAGAGATTTCATGTTATAAAGAGATTATCTGAATAGTGTATTTGTTTTATATATACAAACCCGATTCCAAAAAAGTTGGGACACTGTACAAATTGTGAATAAAAAAGGAATGCAATAATTTACAAATCTCATAAACTTATATTTTATTCACAATAGAATATAGATAACATATCAAATGTTGAAAGTGAGACATTTTGAAATGTCATGCCAAATATTGGCTCATTTTGATTTCATGAGAGCTACACATTCCAAAAAGTTGGGACAGGTAGCAATAAGAGGCCGGAAAAGTTAAATGTACATATAAGGAACAGCTGGAGGACCAATTTGCAACTTATTAGGTCAATTGGCAACATGATTGGGTATAAAAAGAGCCTCTCAGAGTGGCAGTGTCTCTCAGAAGTCAAGATGGGCAGAGGATCACCAATTCCCCCAATGCTGCGGCCAAAAATAGTGGAGCAATATCAGAAAGGAGTTTCTCAGAGAAAAAATGCAAAGAGTTTGAAGTTATCATCATCTACAGTGCATAATATCATCCAAAGATTCAGAGAATCTGGAACAATCTCTGTGCGTAAGGGTCAAGGCCGGAAAACCATACTGGATGCCCGTGATCTTCAGGCCCTTAGACGGCACTGCATTACATACAGGAATGCTACTGTAGTGGAAATCATAACATGGGCTCAGGAATACTTCCAGAACACATTGTCGGTGAACACAATCCACCGTGCCATTCGCCGTTGCCGGCTAAAACTCTATAGGTCAAAAAAGAAGCCATATCTAAACATGATCCAGAAGCGCAGGCGTTTTCTCTGGGCCAAGGCTCATTTAAAATGGACTGTCCTATATCCCACTATATAGACTATATCCCAGTTCTAGAACAACATATGCTCACATCCAGACGTTGTTTCTTTCAGGGAAGACCTTGCATTTTCCAACATGACAATGCCAGACCACATACTGCATCAATCACAACATCATGGCTACGTAGAAGAAGGATCCGGGTACTGAAATGGCCAGCCTGCAGTCCAGATCTTTCACCCATAGAAAACATTTGGCACATCATAAAGAGGAAGATGCAACAAAGAAGACCTAAGACAGTTGAGCAACTAGAAGCCTGTATTAGACAAGAATGGGACAACATTCCTATTCCTAAACTTGAGCAACTTGTCTCCTCAGTCCCCAGACGTTTGCAGACTGTTATAAAAAGAAGAGGGGATGCCACACAGTGGGAAACATGGCCTTGTCCCAACTTTTTTGACATGTATTGATGCCATGAAATTTAAAATCAACTTATTTTCCCCTTAAAATGATACATTTTCTCAGTTTAAACATTTGATATGTCATCTATGTTGTATTCTGAATAAAATATTGAAATTTGAAACTTCCACATCATCACATTCTGTTTTTATTCACAATTTGTACAGTGTCCCAACCTTTGGGAATCGGGTTTGTGTGTATATATATGAGCATATTTATGAGCCCTACTGATGTCAATCAAATGCAGATCATGTTTTCTTCATGAAGAAAAATACATTTTCTATGTTACATCTGCAAAGCATAGGTATATTTCTTAATTTCTATAAAGGTTTTTTGGCCCCTAAATCCATACGGCATTAATAACTAATTAAAAATCCTCACACTCAATAATGTAATTATAGTATTTATTATAAATATTATTAAAATAAAAATAACTGAGTACTGTGAGAGGAAAAATGGACATACAAGTAGCACATTCTGCTATAAAAGTTATTTATCTAAAATGATATAATCTGTTTTATAGGTTTAACAATGTAAAGTCTTTCCAAGTACCCTGGAACCCATACACAGTGGTTGGGAATCACTGCATCAGCACATGACCAGAAGAGTTCTCCGAGAGGATAAAATAGCTTCATTTTAGAGGGTGAACTGGTCTATAAACAGACTTCCCCCTCCTCCAGACTTTTTCTGTGCCTTTCTCTCATCTCACTTCCTACTCTGAGCACCTTTTCCTGCCATTCTATCACATCCCCTTGGCTCGCACACACATTCAGCAGCCTGATGAAAAAGTGAAATCCCACTCAGTTTCCTGTTATACCGCTGCTGCCGTTTCCTGCTTTTAGAAAAGTCTGCCGAAACCACATTTTTAGTAGCCCAATTAGGGCGAGTAAAAATACTTATTTTACAATACTCGCAATATTCAATGGAATGACCTGAATATTGATTGAAAACTTTTTTCCTAAATAATGGCAGGAAATGCGCACGTTGTCCTTGGACTGCATGCAATGTCATTTCCCAGTAGTCCAGATTATTAGCAAATAATTCTTATGAACTGGTTCTTTTTAGTGAATCAGAAACATGTAGAACAACCATGTAGTCTAATTTAACAAAGAAATTATGAATGTTTGAGCCCGCCTTTTTAATGAATCATTAAAAAAAGACTCACAAACTTATCTGTTAAAAAAATGGCAATTGAACTGGACTGGATTTTTAAAAATCTGTTTATGCAATGTACCAAGTTAGAAGGCTCTGTGTAATAATTATAGTAATAGCTGAGTATTTCTTTCATATGTAAACTAAATATGCACATTACAGGCTAAAATACTCAAATGAATCCGAATCAAAATGGTACTTGAATCAAGAGCTTGTGATGTTCTAAAATGATTTGTTAATAGGAGTGTTCGACTTGCAGCGGCGCTGCACAGACTGATTGGTGTATGACATCAAAAGCATACAGAGCCGTCTGCTCTCTAATTGCTCTCGTGGTACTTTGATGTCATACATCAGAGGTCTTCAACCCTGCTCCTGGGGACCCACTGTCCTGCAGAGTTTAGCGCTAACCCTAATTAAAGACAGGTGAAGCTAATCATGCTCTTCAGGATCACTTGTTGCAAATACACAGGCAGGTGTGCTGAAGCAGGCTGGAAATAAACTTTGCAGGACAGTGGCTCCCCAGGAGCAGGGTTGAAGACTTCTGTCATACATCAATGCATAATAAGCCAAAATGCAAAACCCTTACAGCTCCCTTAGATCTTATCCAAGCTCTTGCAAAAACCTTAAATGCCCTTTAAAGACAGTGGTGAATTCAGGTTGGGACACTTTTTGCCATTGAGCTTTACCCCTACTGTGGAGTTTGGTTCATTAAAAGGTCTTGAGAGGGACATCATAAGAGCATCACTCTCTTTCCCACATCTGCAGTCGTTTACTAAGCTGCACAACACGCCCATACATACACTTTCTTCCAGGATCGAACTTCTAGGCTATTCACAAAAACTGAAGCCCACATTCAACCATCAGATACTGTTCCAGCATTGTTCAGGTTTCCTACATAACCATAGGCGTCTATTTGTGGGTTTTATGTTTATTACTATCAGATGGTTCTGGTGAGCGCCTTCATTATGAACTTCTGGGAACAGACTGCAGTTCACTGGGAATGGGTGGACTGCTTGTCTCTGAACAACCATATAGGCAAGTCAAACTAGTGCCTGAGGCAAAGATGAAAAAGAAGGTGTGTATGCATGCAGGGTCACCATTTAGACTGTACTAGACACTTTTCAAGACATTTACAATGAATGAGAAGTGAGGCCTCAAAAAAAAAAAAAAAAAAAAAAAAAAGACATGGAAGCATCATAAAAATATAAATGTGGTCCATATGGCCTGTGAATTATATTCTGTATATTAAGTCTTTTGAAGTCATTGTGTGAGGAAGATGAACATGAAGATGAACTTTTTACTGAAAATCTTGTTATCTGCCCTATAGCTCTTTCAGGCATGTTCATGAGAAAAGACTAATTTGTGAACAAATTATTCTTTTGAGTCAAATATTTTAATAAAACCAAATTGAATGATCTGTTCACTGATCCAGATATTCAAAACACGTGAAAAAATACACTTTTTTTATACTGTTATGGTGCTTTTATATCCTTTTTGAAGCTTGAAACCATCCGTCCTCATGGGGACTAATTGCATTAAATGTGCCTTTTGTGTTCTCCAAAAGAAGCTAAGTAAATCATTACAGAATTTTCTTGCTTTTTTGATGAACTATGCCTTTAACCACTCCTTCCCTGAATACTCATATCTGCTTCTCTCTTTCCCCGCTTTCTCTCTCTGCCTCAGCCGATCTGTTCTCCTGTTTCCTCTTTTTCCCTCTATTCTGGTATTGCCTTCTGCTCTGGCCTCTCTTTTTCTCCCTTTCTTTATAAGCGTCTCTTTCTGTCTGAGGTAATGTCCCTGAGCACATGCAGTATGCAGCACGATGACCTCAGCAGCAGATGAATGCTGGGTGGGGTACTTTTACTGAGGCTAGTTGAGGGTGAAGAAAAAAAGAGTGCGTAAGGGAAGGGGAGAATGGGTGGAGGATGAAGATTGTGCCAGATCTCACAGTTTGCCTGTGCCTTAACTGCTCATATGGGTATTATTACCATTATTATTATTATTATTATTATTATTATTATTATTATTAATTCTAGAGATTTCTAGAATTATTCTAATAAATATGATCATTTAATTGTTTAATCCTTTATTTTTGCACAGTTCCAGTGACAAAATGTTTATTGTAAATCTTCAACTACTACAGTACTAGTTATTGGTTCAAATGAGTCGCAAATGATTAATTATAAAACTGATACAACTGATTCATAAGTGTTGGTGAATCGCTAAAATGAGCTGGCTCACAAGTCAGAATTCACTGGTCACGCTGTATATTTCTGACTTTCTTTATTCACACAGGAATTGGACTTAGAACACTTATCACACCAGTATGTTTTTGACTCACTTAAAGAAAGGGCTCATAAAAGTAAATTGCTTCACTGGTAGCACTGTATATTTCACACTGCAAAGTAGTGTAGAGAACACTTTCAAAGTCATCATTTCACTTTCAATAATTTTCTATCAGTACATTGTTTCATTGAACCTGGTTCCTAATCATCATATTTAATTGTGTGTAAATGTAAATAAAGCTGTGTGGCATATGACTAAACTGTGTTAAAACAGGAGTAGAATGTATTAGAGATGGAACGGCAATCAAGAATATCACTCTGTATAAGTTGTTAGTTTGAAACAAACACTCTCTAATTGCTGTGCTAATATAGATGAGTAGTTAGTGGGTGGTGGATGGTTTGAGGACACTGATTATAATCAACAGACTGTATTCATAAAAATGCACACACACACCCAAGCCATCACCCGCCTTTCCTCTCATTGGCAAAACATGCTAAAAACAGACCATCGTTGCCTCGGTTTCTGTGATTCAGCCAGGCACAGAGGGGCTGCTTTACTGTGTATGACAAAATAAATGAATCAGCTTGTAACCCAGGGATCATTTCTTAAATCACACTGTTGAGAGAAATGACAAAGTGAATAAAACAAATTATGAGAGAGCGAATGAGTAATTAAAGGTTAGGAGAGGGAGGTGGGTTTGGTGTCTGTATCTGTCCTGTCCTGGAGGGAGAATGTAGGTGTGTTGACATATTCAGTTGGAAACTTCCTGACATAAAGTATGATCTGAGAGGAGAGGAACTAGAGGCAACATTATGGGGACGGACATTTCCTGTGCAGCTGAGAGCAACTGAAGTCACGTCCTGCTGAATTCCCCCCACTCCTCAGTCCACACACACACTTTTTATTACCAGTTCCAGTAACAAGGAATGTTATCCACACAGGCATGAATTATGGTAATAGTCAATTTAACATCCTATTTTAGTGTGATTAATTATCTGTTATTAGAAGGTGCAAAAACCCACCTGTAAAACATCACTCAGGCTTCTCCTAACTCCATCCACCACAGCAAATGGCCTTGTCTTCACTAGAGGCTTCAGCTCTCTTTTATGACTTGTAACTGTAGAAATAGATAAACTTTAGTTCATGTACTTCCTATTTTCCCATGAAATGTCACCCACGTGCAAAAATTTGTCCATTTTCCTGGTTTATTTAAATCGCTTTTCACATCTTAAGTATTTAATAACAAAAAATTATTCCAGATACACAATCTCAAATGAATCTCTGTATAGCGCAGTCAATGCACATCCATCGCAAAAATTTGATGATTGACTGGCAATGTTTTATTGTTCATCAGTTGGAAAAAGATTGTTCCGAAAGTGATTCCAACCACATTGTTTCTGTCGCTATTTACTTTTATTGTGATAGCTAACTTACTGATGTTACTGACAATTTCAAAAGCTTGTTTCCCCCTGCTAAAACCTTTGTAGCATTTATTTCATATTGCTTACTGTAAATGAGTCAAAATGACAGATTTAATTTGTTAAACTGAGAAGAGTATGTTTTTTGTCAATGCAACCCAAATAATTGGGTAATCACTGGTTATTCGTTTGGCTAACAGTGCCAAAAATCTCCCTACACCATAAAAAAAGGCAAAACAGTAAGATTCGCATTCCATCTGTCTTTCAGTGGTGTAACAATCCACTATTATTTTATGGGATTCATTATTAGTCTTTTCCAAAGAATTAAAGTTGTGTTGATGAGATTTTTATGGTGTGTTTTTTTTTAAGTAATAATGCTTGCCCATCAGAACAGTTTTCTTCAGATGCACACTCGCATACAGATTTCCTAAAAGTAACACTGTGAGGGAGTAAAAGCGTGTGCTGTGTTGTGAGGGCAGCTGTTGTTTAGTCTGTGACTGACAGCTGTGCTGGAACATGCATGTACAGCACTAGTTTGCAGGGCCTCTAAACTGCATCAGAAGCATACGGTCAATCTGCCTCAAAGAACTACAAGCCAAAAATGACAAAACTTGCTGAGACGACATAATTCTAGGATTCTCAACAAATTGTTCAAATTATTTGGAAACAAGTCAGAATTGAAAATCCTGAAAGGAATGGCCAAGTATTTTGGATGTGAATAGCTTTTATAGAATGAGCTTCCTCTCCAGCAGCCCGGCTTGAAGTTTGCAATCACTTTCAAGAATCAATAGTCCTACATTATACTCTGAGCAGTTTACAAACATTGAGGTGGGTAAATGTCAGTCTGCTAAACAGGCTCTTAAAGAACAGAGCCTGTGACTTATCTAGACTAACTAAAATAGCTGAGCTGTCTGCTGTGTTTCTCTAAGCAGACTGTGATGGGTCAAACACTATGCATGGCACTAACAACACCACATTCATGCGCTGAATCCAATGAAATGTAATGCAAGTAACGTGTAAAAGTATCTATAGTAAATGCATAAATAGGCTAAATCTGTCTTTCTTCATGTGAGGATATTACAAATTGCGGGACTGCATATTTATAGACCCTCTGTATCCTACTTTAACAATATTGAAGAGTGTGAAGAACATCTAATAGGCTAATTTAAAGGTCATTTTTGTTTAGATCAATTATAAAATTAAACTAGCATAAATACCTAAAAACATAAAATCTGCAACAACATTTAAAATAGGGATTTTTGCCCTATAGGCTACTTCATATGTGACTTAATGTTAGTGACATGACTAGACTGATTGTAATGACACTCCGCTGTGCAAACATAAAATAGAGCGCAATTTGTGCATCACAAAAAGCTCTAAATGTACAATTATTATAAAAAAAAAAAAAAAAATTCTTGATGCAACACATTTCTTCAATGCAATATTTAAAGCGGAGTAGGCTATTCCATACCATTGTGAGAGGAGTGAGTTATCCGCGCGTCCTGCTGCAGTGTGAAACTGCTGTCATCCCTGTTTAGGGTCAGAGTGAGGAACCCCTTGAACATCACGAGCGGGGTGCCTTCAAACAGAAGAAGAGTGACGACAGTTCGCCAAAAACATCTAAACAACTGATGATGGTGCTTCATGGTCGACTGACGCACTGATTGTTCTCTTCTTTGAATTCAAGTGGAGTAGCGGATCTGCAGAGTTCTTAAAAACAGCACGCTAATCACGTTAAGACGGCCAGCAGCCAGCCCAGAGGATCCGTCACACGTGAACGCGCACCTGGCCATTCACCTGCTGGACGCCGACCTGCAGTCCGTTCTCAAAGCGTGTTCCCGGCCCAGTGTGGGTCCTGTCAGGGACAACCGACATCCTGCTGAAAACATCAGTTCTGTCCTGGCAGTAATAATGGCTTCTCTATTTCGCTCGTTTCTTTCTGAGATAAGCGGAATCGCCTGTAACCGTGTGGAATAAGCTTTATGAGACGGGTCGCATAGTGCGCAGTCCGCCCGCTCGCCCGTGTTAAACTGAGGCAGTATAATCGCATTTCTCAGTGTGACCAACCAGATAGGATTTCCTCTTTCGAGTTAACTCTTTGCTGTCCGGTCGGGTTCACATCCTCAGCATGGAGATTATACGCATAGGTTCTTCAACAGCTGGTATAATGAAAGATCCTACTAAAGGGCGTAGTAGCCTACTATTATTTAACCACAGCGATTAAGGCAGGGGGTGGGAGACTGAGTTTTCAAAATAATAATAATAGTAAAATAAATAAATAACCGCAAAAGTTGTCAGAGCGCACCAAAATTATGCTCGCGAACAGAAATCGCCTGAAGTAACCATAGCAACAGTATATGCGCTAGAGCGCTTTCAGTTAAGACCTGTCAGGAACAGTAACGTTACCTATATGAACAACACACATTATACTTATATAATACTGCGTTCCAGGCAGGTTTTTGAGCCTCTAAGTTACGACTTAAAACACGACTCACGACTTTGTAGAGTTCCATGCAAAGTCACGCCAAACTGCCTGAGCGAAAGTAATTGTGGTAACTTTATCTAGATGTAAAACAAAGAAACAAAAAAAGCATGGCGGACCGTACAGGGCTTATGCTCATTTACAATCATTTCTATCGCCACAGGTGCTTACTCCTTGCTTATTTGAGGGAAAATGAGGAGAAAAAATGGCGCATAAGGCGAGAGAAGCTGTTATACCTTTTATTTTACGTTATTTGTATACGACTTTCATAAACACCTGGGGTATTCCAGAAAGCAAGGTTAACTTACGGTCACATATACCTTGAACCCTCGGTTGTTTACTCAAGGTATGCTGGTTCCAAAAACGAGTCCGTGAGTAAGTTCAGCCAACTCAACTCAGAGTATGTTCTCGGTTAACATACAAGTCATTTTCAACAGAGCAACGAATCGATGATTCGCCATGGAAACTAAGAAAAGGCATGCCATTCTACTTCCTCTTCTTTAACCTACTTAGTGCACGTCGCCACCTATTTGGTGGTTATGCAATGATTTTTTCAATCTTTTCGTTTAATAAGTAAAATCTTTAAAAAAAGATTATAACCTATTATAACCTTGTTATAATACTGATTTAGAATTAATATAATAATAGTGTACATTATATGACTGTAACTATTTAACACATTTGCTTATATTAATATAACTATATTAATTATATAATACACGTCTGAATACCTCTTAAGCAAACTAACCCTGGAACATGAGTCGTTCTGGAGTAGGTTGTTCAGAGAATGAGTTGCTATGGCTACTTACATACCCTGAAAGTTACCCCTATTACCCTTAAACATGCCCAGGTATGTCACATGACCTGCATTCTGCAATACACCCCCGTAGGGGCTGCCATTTTTGTTTCGCGGGCTATGTGACATCAGTGCTCATAACTGGGAGTACATCTAGTACGAGTTTAAAGGTGGGAAGTCACGGGTTTGACTGCCGTTCCAGTGCACTTTCACAGGTAGAAGGTTGGAAAAAACACGGGTTAAGGGTTGCCTAGAACGTGGCATTATTCAAAACTTTAATAGTTATTAAAGGGATAGCCTAGTTCACCCAAAAATGGAAATTCTGTCATTAATTACTTACCCTCTTGTTGTTCCACTATTTGCACTATTTACAAAGTAAACTGCGTAGGAGACTGACACAGGCTAGAACGAAATTGTTGAATAAAGTCGTTATTTTTGCACACAAAAAGTATTCTCGTTGCTTCATAAAATTAAGGTTGAACCACTGAAGTCACATGGACTATTTTAACGATGTTGTAAGTGTTAATTAAATAATTGTCTATAGAGAGGTCAGAGCTCTCGGATTTCATAAAAAATATATTAATTTGTGTTCCTAAGATGAATGAAGGTCTTAAGGGTTTGGGACGACATGAGGGTGAGTAATTAATTAAAGAATTTTCATTTTTGTGTCAACTAAGATGGCGTTAGGCCTATTTGGTGCACAGAAAAATCTTTTGTGCGAGAGCGAGAAGAAAATAGGTAGACCATCCGGGTAGGTCTCACATAGCCTAGTATTTGAAGAATATGATTTGCATAAAGCTTACATAAATGTAATTTTAACCAATTCCAGTTGTTTACACTTTAGCAAAGCTAACTTTAATTGTCCATAGATGTGTTGCAATCAAAACGGTTTTATCAGCCATTTGGAACTATGAAAATGGTACATGTTAGTCACTGAACTTTGACGGTGCAGTGACATCCATCAGCAGCTGTAGTACACATCAGAATCAGAGCTGTTATCTTGTGGTCTACACTGGTTATGAGGGAAGCAGGCGTAGCAGATGTTGTCCAGGTCTGTCCAGCATTGCTGACAATAGATCACTGTGCAGCCTACAGAACTGCACTCCACAGCCTGGTTCTGCCTCACAAACCTATCACACACCCAGCACCAGTGCAGCCTACAGCCCACACGCTTCAGAAGGGCCAACAGAACCGACAGCACCTGGAAGAGAAGAGAAGGAGAGTTTGAAGATGCGATCATAAATATATATTTTGGCACTCATTTATCAAAAGTATTACATTTTGACTATTGATTCCTGAAAAATTACTATTTTGGCATGTAACCCCATAATAAAGGCATTTGAGCATTTACTGTCTAGATTATCAAAATATTTGCTAGTTTTTATAAGAGGAAGTACTTCCAAATTAATCTAACCAAGTTTTCAACTTGTGCTGTGTAGTAGGTACTTCTTTTTAGTAGTAATTACTTTGCAACCTTTAAAAAACAAAAAAAGCAATTCTATATAATATGAATGCAATCTGGATGTATACATTTGTCATGTTGTTGTTGTCGTTATGTCACTGCCATTCACAAATCCTCTAGTGGCCTAATGGGATAGAATCTCACCGGAATTAATAGGTCATCCGGGAACATTTTGTCTGTTTTTTGAATATTCCATTCACATACTGTTTTTTTGGGAAATATGCAATTTCAGATGCACCCTTGGTTCTCATGCTTTTTCTCAGATTTGACTGAATATGACCTACGGAGTGCTAAATTCTGTCCTACAAATGCATTTTTAAAATGTATGTGCAAAAACAAAATAATTGAGATGAGAAAATGCTAAACAAGCTGTAAGCTAAAAATCTGCAACATCAGAATAAGTTGTTTTCTCTGTAGGGTCCTATGCTGACCTATCATACACACCGTTACAAATGTCTGTTTTTGATATCTCAGCCGATGACGTTGTCTGTTGATGAATGAGATGCGTTTCTGGATCTGTAGGTTGTAGAGGAACAGGATCCGTTTCTTTTCTCTCTGGAAAAGCAGGGCAGATCAGATTTCGTCCAGCAAAATGCTGTAGATAGATTTCAGATTATAGGAATAAAGACACTACAGTGTTCTCCTGCAGGATTATAGGGATAAAAACATTACCAGTGTGCACCTCTTTATGAATGAGGTAATGCTTGTGGCACTAGCTGAATCAGGGTTCACAGGGAGCCTGTAATCCTCCTCACGCCGACACGAAACCCACAAAATGCTGCAAATCTAATGCTATTACTTTAAAACCCTCTTATCTTATTAGTGCTTTACCCGCACACTCACTAGAGAACACATATTTCACTCAGTATGTGTGAGAAAGTATTCTCTCTTTACACTGCACGCTGTGTATCAGGCACTTTGAACTTGCTGAATCAGGGAATCGGTTACAATCGTGACCAAACCAATTAAATTGCATAAGGGTTTTACTTCACTCAAAGGACCAGTTGCACATGTTCTGCAAAAATAGTGCAGAACTGAGCCAAGAACCCAAAGATGCATTATTCAAGTCCTCAAAGTTTCTATTATTTTGTTCAGAAATGTTATTATACTACACTAATTGCTTTAAAACATGGGAGATCTGAATTTGTCTTTCTTTTTTTGCAATCTGGACCCTATTTCACATGAAATGAAAATGCAAAGTTTGTTTTAATTGAAGAACCGGCGGTAAACAAAAATTACATCAGAGGAAGTAATTGCCTATTATTGTGCTTTTTGTTTGTTTCAATTATGCTAGGAGAGACCTTTAGCATTTGTTCAAGCCTTCCTGTGCCAAGTGTACAATGGCCAGCCTGCACAATAATAAATATTCTCCTGCTGAGAGAATTCTTTTGTGAAATGTTTTTGTGAAATGCACTGAATATAAAGGTGCCAAATAGTATTTTCTTATGAAGAAATGCAGTGATAAGAACCATTTAGGGAAAAATATGGCTTAGAAATCTCATACCAGAACTGATTCTGTATACCTTTATACAATTTTATAGACTTTTAATTAAAAAAAGAATCTTTTTTATAATACATATAACAACGTACATCTACATCTGTTAGTACAGTACATCTGTCTAATTATGAGATATTAAACGTGATCAGCATTAGCTGAAAGCAGCAGCACATGCAGCACAGTTACTCTTAAGCTCCTTAGCCTAAGAAAGCATAAGGAGCTTCTGATGTTTATGACTGACCAATATTGTTAATAATAAACTCACTGCCAGGAGTACTGGCTTCTGTCTCTCGATCCAAACAAACACAATTAGTCATTCATATGGTATTGGTCACTGTAGGGTTGCTGAACTGAATAGGACTGTTTGACCAAAAGACTGGAGTGTGTCAGTGGAAATGTGCTACCTGGGCTCACAGGGCAGGTGGTGTTACCTTTGGGAAGTAGAAGGTGGTGATGACCCGGCGCAGACGATTGGTGTATACTTGCAGGCAGCACATGAGGAACATCAGTAAAAGGGGGAGGAAGGTCCACAAGTAGTTTGACTGGCTCAGAGCATGTGGTTGGGGCAAACAATCTATACACACATAAACATACACACGAAAGAACAACATTTGAAATATATAATAATCATTTAAAACATTATACATATCTTTAATGTCAGTTTTGATAAATGTAATGCATCCTTGCTGAATAAAGGAAATAATTTCTAACAATCTAAAAAAAAAAAAATCTTACTGATCCCAAACTTTTGAACATATATAGACACAATAACCTATTTCTGGATCAGGTTACATCATGTTAGTTTTATAAATAGTCCTCTCATCAGCTGTCTGCGTGTGTACTTCCGTGTGGCGACCGGACTAGATCAATTAAGACCTATCTGGATGAGACATACAGACACAATCAGAGCTTTTAGTTTAACTCTGATCAGATTAAATAGACGGCCAGACCGAAGACGTCATTTGGCCTCAGGAGAGTCCAACTGAATCATTGAGCCAGTCACAAGTACATTCACAATCTCTCTAATACTAAAGCTGGTGCATTTCTCTGCTAGTCATGTTTTCAGGACACTAAAGGTGATACACGGGGCAACCTTTTGAGCAATGTTGACGTCAACGGCAACCAGGTGAGACACAGAGCCCATGACCAATCTTAAGTATCCAGATAGAAATTTGTTGCCCATTCTCAATGGCACTGCCCAAGGAACATTGCTCGGTAACCTTGCCCGACAACATTGCTCAAAAAAGTCTTGTGTACCATCACCTTAAGATGAAATCAGATATTTTTTAAATTGTAGTTTGAAAGAAAAATCTACAGAATAGAGAATTCCTTTAATAGATTTTTCTTATCATGGAATGAGCAAACAGTTTATTAATTAAAACTCACATTAGCTGAAATCAGTTTAGAGTGCTGTGGCTGCTACAAGGGACTTGGCAATACAATATTATATCGATATCTAGGCCATGATCCAATAACATAATAGAAGTTTAGTTATTCCAAACTGTGGTGTATTGAGATTATTTTCTTCTAGATCTTTTTTCCCCTCTTTCATCTGCACTGGGCTTTTGTGCCTGCAGTTATTCTTAGCTTTCTCTGAGTTTGCCACAAATTATGATCATCTCTTTTTCCCCCCAAAAGTTGTCATGTAAAATTTTCACTAGGGTTAGAATAATCAACACTCAAATAATAGATAACCTACGCAAGTTACTTAATTGCACATCAAGATTGGAGGAGGTGTTGAAGGCACCAATGGTTTTCCACGCAGAAGTCTGGCTAACATGGAATCTCCACCGATTACAATGTCTGCATGATGAACACCTTCAGAAGCAGAGATAAAGACAGAAAATCTACTGTAGTGTAGATGCACGTTAATGCCTTTAATCTTGAAGAAAAATCCTGCTCATGCATATATACAAGTCTGTATTTGTGCTCACTAGTAACCGAGTATGTGGTGAAAGTATGTCTTCGGATGAGGTCAAAAATGTTATACAGGATTCCATCAACAGCAAGCAGAACACACACAAACAGAGCCAGAGATGCAACTTGCAGGAAGCCTACAATCTGCACGAGAGACATTGTTTCAGAATTAAAATCAACATCAACTTATTATAAAATACTGTACATAAATGCTTTCCTGTTTGCAAAGACTTTAAGTAAGCCATTATTTCCCTGAAAAGCACAAACACTTTGGCTCTGTGGCACCAACAAAGCATTGATCTGTTTCTTTAAGGGTCCTCACCAACCAACACAGCAGTGCTGATTTAGACAATGGCATGAGTTTGGGTGGAATTATCTGTTTTGAGTGTTTGAAAAGCCTGTTTCAAAACATGACATTAGCAATTCTGTTTGGTGCCATTAGAAAAACAGAAATGGTACACTTCACCTTTAGCTGTGTTCCCTTATAAATACACAACCTGAATATCAAAACATGAATTAAATGCTGAACACAGGGACCATGATAGCATACAGCCCAAAAAAAGTACCACAGGCATGAGCTCGCTTGGGTGGATAGATAAGCTCCATGGGTTGATCAAACTCTCTTGCTCAGCTTTCTTCAGTGGGAGCAAATGTCTCTTCCCCTAAAACAGAGGCTGAAATTAGTGCAAACATAGATATGAATGTGCAAGTGTATGTTTAAGATTTTAACTTACAGCTCTTATTCTGCGAGCATCAATCTGTCTGAAGTAAGTAGTTATGTAGACATTGTCAAAGTGAATGTCTCTGCAAAATTGACGAACATATCCAAATGCTCTGCAAACAAAACACACACACACACACACACACACACACAGACACACACACACACAAGTTAAATAATTTTTTCCTGGCCGATACTTTCTAGTTAAATAACGTGTATTATATTATTTATTATAAATATATTATTTATATAACTACCTATTGTTTTATTAGAATAATTCAGTAGATACACCATCAAAAAATGCACAATGCAAATGAGCAATGCATGTGCACCTAAGATCACATATAGCACAACAGTGCTAAAAGGAAGCAGTGAGAACTTACGAGGTGAACACCGTGATGAAGGTGAATGAGAGAAGAAAGTTAATCACCCCAGCTATCTTCTCAGCAATTACTGTTTTCTCCTGAAACACACGGCTCAGCTCCTTAGAGAAATTCTGGAGGACGTTCACTCCAAACACTGACTGCTGCTCCAAATTCTTAAAAACAAGAATGTTTTTTTTTTATTTATTTATAGGTAGGGTAGGCCATGTTTTTCATAAACAATCGTTGTTATACTGGTTGAAATTATCTTCACATCCTGATAGAAATCAAAAATAAAAGTGGTCTAAATATATATAAAAATGACATACTATCTACCATCTATGGAAGTTTCTTTCTATTTAGCGTTTCGTTTATATCACCAGAGCTGTTGAGCTCGGTAAAGCCGCAGTTTTCTCCTAATCTCTAATGCCGAGTTCAGACTGCACGATTTTTAAACTCGTCAGATCACAGTTCTATTCACACTGCAAGACTACCTGGGCCAGCATTCAGTTGCTGCTGTGTTCACACTGCACGATGGATCGGCGACAGGGAATTTCACACTGCATGATTTTACAATAGAAAGAATCGGCGACAACTCTGTCTGGTCCGCAAACTACGTTTCACAACCAAGCACATGCAAGAAAAGGAAACAACGTGAAATCACGTGTGCGTCGGAATTCCCGAGCGAGACTGGAATTGTTATTAAAAATTATAGCCTGCAGAAAGTTTGTGATCTAAACTGTCTGTGCACTGATTTGCAGCGAAAAGGAGGAAAAGAAAAAAATTATGGAGAAGGAAATGGTCGGGGAGAAACGGGGAGCAAGAATTGTATTCTGCAAAGAGAGTTGGAGGTCATTTTGCAAATCATTTTGCAATGTGCTGCTGGTCAAGCAAATGTTTGTGCTTTGTTTCTGTTTGATATAATTGTATTAAAATACTGATATTATGGTCTATAACTCCTCCCCGAACTTCCCGCTGCCCTGCATCTTGCTCCCTCATTGGCTGTAGGTCATCGCCAATATAATTTTCAGTCAGAACACATTTCACACAGCAGGGGCACGTTCAAAGCTCAAACTGGTGCGCAACGTTTTGCTATGGTTTTAGGTTGAACATCATGTTTCCTGGAAACTGTGTGCAACAGGTTTGAGATACGTTTTCTCTCGTTTGGTGGGTGTGTCAAATATATCAGCCCAATCAGCGGCAACATGTATATAAACCATGCGGTATTAAAGAGACAGCTCGCACAATGGGTCCAAAAATACTATACATATTTATATATTTTGTTATTGTATTGTGGAGTGACACTTTCAAAAACTTTTCTATATTCCACTGATTATATAATGGTAAATATTACAATATCATAGCACAACAGTGATCAGCAATAATGATAAGCCTAATACTCACAATAAAAATAATAAGGTCATATGGATCATAACACAGTCTCGGAGGTAAGAAGTGGATTATCCTTCACCTTAAGTGTTTGTCTTTTCATCCTGAAATGCGAGGCAATTGGATCACAATAATTAGGAACCAGTTTCCAGAAATCCCTTCACTCGATTGGGATATTCTCTTTTATTCTGGACAGCAAGGGCAGTGACGATGCCCAATTTAAACAATGCCCAATTGGCCAAGAAAACATCCCCCACACCATTACACCACCACCACCAGCTTGCACAGTTGTAACAAGGCATGATGGATCCATGTTCTCATTCTGTTTACGCCAAATTCTGACTCTACCATCTGAATGTCTCAGTAGAAATCGAGACTCATCAGACCAGGCAACATTTTTCCAGTCTTCAACTGTCCAATTTTGGTGAGCTTGTGCAAATTGTAGCCTCTTTTTCCTATTTGTAGTGGAGATGAGTGGCACCCGGTGGGGTCTTCTGCTGTTGTAGCCCATCCGCCTCAAGGTTGTGCGTGTTGTGGCTTCACAAATGCTTTGCTGGATACCTCGGTTGTAACGAGTGGTTATTTCAGTCAAAGTTGCTCTTCTATCAGCTTGAATCAGTCGGCCCATTCTCCTCTGACCTCTAGCATCAACAAGTTATAATGTAAACGAATGAGTTATAAAAAAATTCACCCCCCTCACAATTGTCATGAAGGGCAAAATTAGCCATTTCGACCAAAACCACAATTTGTACCAGGCTGTAAATATGTTTTTTTCTGCTGTAAATTTGAGCATATAACATGGGGCTCAATGAGATTCTGCTCCCTTCTGGAGCCTGTCCCTAGTGGTCAGTCGATGAATTGCAGTTTAAGTTACTTCCGTATTGGCTTCAACAGAAACTGTGGGAGGTTGCCGCTTGATTTATACCGATTTCATCAGGCTCCGAAAATTATTCAAAAAGAACACAAAGAATGCCCTTCTCAGCTGCCATAGTTCCATCATCAGAACAAGGTGTTCAACGCACCACCGTTTCCGTTTTAAAAAACGTTTTGCAACATTTTGTCGGGGCTGAACGCAACCCAGGATTTAGAATCACCGACAGGTCCAGATATTTAGCATTCCAAATATCTCACAGGTGACGTGTCGGCGATTCTCTCAGATCCTGTCTTTGATAATTCACACTGCGTGATTGTCACTCACGTGAACGAGCACTGATTTGCCTCTGATTTTAGGCATTTGTCTGTGATTTCGCAAAACATGTTGATGAGTCAAAATCGGGGCTAAAAATCATGCAGTGTGAACTTGGCATAAACGTTTCTCATATTGCTTTAAAATATAGCATTCTGTGCAGAATTCAAATGGATCCGATGCGTTTTGTGATCCACGCAGACTGTGCTATTGTGTCTCTGGACAGTAGACTGTAGACAGTAGACACTAACGTGAAACCAGACCTTATTTGCTCCAATGCATATTTACACTGTCTGATTTGTTCCCTATCCCCTATATAGTGCACTATGTCCCATTTACCATGTAGAAAATAGTAACTGTGTGCTTCAGCATCTATTTATAAATGTAGGAGGTGGGATTGACCATTGATCCATATTGGCAGTTTTGAATTTGAAAGTTTTGAATGCTTATATCCCCTAAATGTGAATTTTGTAATTGTTTTGGAGCACACTAGCTTATACATAACAGTAAGACTAACATATTCATAATAAAAGACAAAAAAATTCATGGGGACTTTAAGATTTAAAAATTTCAGCATTTCATGGGGACTTTAAGATTTTTACCTTTTTATATTAAAACTCAAGACTGAATTGCTATACCTGAAGCACTACATTGGTGGTGAAGTGCTCTGAAAGCCTGTTGATCGAGTCATTTAGTTTGTCGAAGGTCTGACCAAAGTTTCCCTCAACTGGGATCTTCTCTGTGCACCATGATGTCATCACTGAGAGAAAAAAACCCTCAATAAACCTGGGATCCTGATTGCTTAATGTTAAGATCAGAAGCAACATGCAAATCTTACCTCTCATGATATTACAAAGAAAGTGGAATTGCATAGGTATGCAGAGGAAGTGGTTTATAAGAGGGGCTTGAATGGTTTTCATACACTCTTCCCATTTCATACTGAACCAATCCTGACATCGGCTAATTCCCTGCTGCACCACATCTGTTACACACAACATAATTTAGACAAAGCTAATCTTGAAACCTCAATCATACACAGTTGATAATAGCTTGTTTTCTTGTCATTTACACTCACAGTCACAACGTGCTCTAGTCTTCTCTACATACTCCTCCTGAGTGCTGTTGGCCGTATGGACGGACTCCTTACCAAGAGAGTCATATCCATACCGACCCATTACCTCATCCCGAATCTTCTGGAACTTTTTACTTACATTTTGAGACTCTTTTTCAAATTCCTCACTGTCATTCTGAGAAGAAAGAAGTTTGTGGGACAGATTTCCATGACTCGTATCAGCAAATTGTATATTCATATCACACCCAGTTTCAAGGCTCACCACTATCTCCTTCACTACTTGGACATAAGGCTCCGTCAGCATTCTCCACATCACCTTGCTGTGTGTGATCTGCAGGTCTATGTTACAGCCCATGGAGGAGGCCACATCCTGCACATTATGCTGGATGTTTACAATGGGGCCTGATGGGAAGAGCACAGGTGATGGGTCAAAAACTAAAGAAAGCTCATGAGTGTCTATGTTTGAGATCTGTGCTTTGTATTGTCATTGTCAGTCACAAAATGTTATATTCCTGTCCCTAGGATTTTTACCTTGGTAAAGTCCATGCAGCACAAAAACCATCAGGAATGTCCGACCTTGAGATCCAATCATACTAGGAAACATCAGGAGGACGGAGCAGCGGAACAGTGAGGAAAACATGCCTCCAAGACTACATAGACCTACACAAACACACCATACAACACATAGCACAAAGACACCTAAGTAAGTTAGAAAAAAACATATGCCACCTGAAGCAGAATATCATAATATTTTTTTATATGACTGAATAAAACTGATTATATTAGATACAATTTTAAGGGTCAAATGTTTACTTTCTGCAGTGTACTTGCCTACAAACACGCATCCAACAACAACACGTTGTACTGCTGTCATGGCAATATTGTGCATGAGTCCGAAAAACAACCCTTAAAAACAGGTTAAGACAAGATTAGCATCACATGTTAGTTATATAATTCATGAAATAATTATTTATACACAACCATTTAAAGGTTTGGGGTCAGAAAGACTTCTTAAGAAATTCAATTCAGCAAGGATGCATTACATTAAAAAGTAAGAGTAAAGACGTTTATAATGTTACAAAAGATTGTATTAAATGAAAATAATGTTATTTTGAACTTTATGTTCGTCAAATAATTGTATTTTAAAACAGAAAATAGTATTTAAAACTGTAATGATATTCTATACATGCAGCCTTGGTGAGCATAAGAGACCCCAAACTTTTGAATGGCAGTGTACACCAGGTTTTGCAGACCTGCAAACTTGGGAGTTACTTACCCACACCACTCAAAGCTCCAAAAACAGCACCCGTGAGACGTCGGACCATAGGAAACTCTGACAGCGGGCCGAACAGGAACCTATGAACTCCAACTGGCAGAATATGCTTACACACCTGCTCCAAAGCTGCAAATTCACAAAAGTGTAATATATGCCGACATCTACTAACAGATTTAAATTGTTATCTCAAAACAAAATTTAAGATAAACACACTTGAGTGGGGTGTTTTACATCTGGTTTCCCAGAAACACTCCATTGCTGGTTTGTTCTCCACTGCTCCACAAAGAACACAGCAAAAGAAAGCTGTTTTAAAAGATGCAACGAGTCAGTTAGAATGAGCCCTCGTGGATTTGGTGTAAAAACAGCCTAATACTTAACATCTTTTTGACAGGACAATGTACTAATAGGCTATGTGTATTTGAAAGGGTCCTAGACCACCCCTTTACCTGTCAACATATATAAAAGTGAAACTTTGATGGAAAAGGAGTCTATTTTGCATTGAAGAGCAGTTATTACCGCGAGCTCTACTGTGGACAGGTAACGTTACGTTAGGCCTAACGTCTTAAAACAGCGATGTTTTTGGGTTAATCTTAATTCATCTTTCTCTTTTTAAATCGCTAAACATGTAATAAATTGCTCACTTTTTATTCGTTTTTATTTGCTTTCTCTTCAGGATGACTCCAAAGAAACCTTTTTTAAAGTCTCTCGGTAGGAAAATATCGCGTTTGCGCCGTAGCTCGGCGGTGCGTCAGGTGAAGCGCAGCATTTCTGGGTTTACTCTGGGTCTGTTCATCGCATCAGTGTACGGTATGACAGCGCTGTTCATCCAGAACCACGACCTCTGGTTCTGTGTCATCACCACTGGCATCCTCGCCGCTTTTGCGGGGTTTGGAACTGGTCTGTCCGACCGCGTGCGCACCAACGTAATGCTGATGATCCCAATGCTGTGCTCGAGTAATTCAACACCTGTCAATCTCTTTCATAAACATATTCTGTGTTGGTACATGTGATCATGTAAATTAACATCATCAAGCGTATAGGGACAGATATAGGGGTTGTTTTTTAATCAGTGTCTGTGGAATGAAGAAAACAACATTTCCACTGTTACTGTCCATGGGGAAAAAGTTAGGCCTACAGTTTGTTGAACACCCACTTGACGTTTTGAACTATAGAGGATCATGTCACATTGGGAGAACATGCCATTAAACAGCCTAGTAGCCTACAAGCTTTTCAGCAACATTTTAATATTAAAATTATGAAACAGTACTGAACAGTAAAAAATGAATAGGTAATGTACAAAAATATCAAAACATGAAATTAACATGTAAAATAGAACGATTATGAAATATTCCCTTTTACTGACAACACAAGTTTGAGTTTTTGTGTACTATACGGGAAGTATTTGATTTTCACAGCGCTAGTCTCCTCTAAATCTCCTTTGAATGTTAAATCATGTGCATTATCAATAGTTTATCACCTCAGTTTTCCCTATTGTATTGCTCACTGTAACACTTCTCTCACACATTTTTGTTGTTGTTGTTTTTAAGTCAGGGGTAAAAATTTCCTTCTTTTCCTCATCTGTACCTTGGTTATCCATGGCCCCGTGAGCAACACGATGGAGAATGTTGAACGGGCCGCAGACAGCGTGATCTGTGGTACAGAACTTGCCATGAATCAGACCCAACAACTCCTGCAGCGTGCCGCCAACCCACTGCTACGTGAGTCTATCTGCAAGATCATCATGTCAATATCAACAATCCACCTTTTTCAAAAACACTAACATCTGCTCAAAACAAAATAGTGAGATTATTTAGAAATTCATACCATAATCACTTGAAGAGATAGTGTGAACATTGTCATCATTTACTCAACCTCACCTTTGTTCTGTGAAGCACAGTAGATGTCTCAATATCTCAGTATTTATTTATTTTTTGTCCATATGATGAAAGTCCAAAATGTGGTCCAGTGTTGTCAGGCAATCCACTCACATTCACTGTGTGGACAAAATCAGTTCTTCAAAATGTGTTTTGCAAAAGAAAAAGGTGATCTTTGATAAAAGACTGATATTATACATTATAATAATGATAATAAAATATTATATTATATTTAATATATTGGATAAAATATTTTTAAAATATTTCTACAACTAACCCTAACCCTATATATACATTTCATATATATTGATATATATATATATATATATATATATATATATATATATATATATATATATATATATATATATATTTCTCAACGTCTTCTGGTTTACTTGAAAAATACAGTTGTACATATTTCTGTTTTGATATTATGAAAATGGCTTTGTTTAGCTGCCCTGAGTAAGATTAAGGAGATGGCGAGGAATGCTTACTCAATGGCAGGCCGAGCACAAAACCTCATCAGAGCCTTGACGGAATCTGTGCGGCATGTCGGTGAGTGAATCAACTGACCAAACATCCGGTAAACTGATCTGGGCCTATGACTTTTAATTGTTTACTGAGGTTTGAGCTGAAGTCTCTCTGTCTCCCTATTTCCTTTTCAGCTCGTATTCTAAGAAACGTACTGCACTTCTTGGCAGATATTGGTGATGTGTGTAATGACAAGCTGGGTCTGCCATATCAGAAGTGCACTAGGCTGTTTGATGAAGGCCGTGAGAACTGCATGGAGCTGCTCTCTGTGTTCTCGTTCCTCTGCCACCTCCTAGATGGATTCCAGCCTCTCTGCGGGCTCGCACGCGGTGCGTCTCTGGCATATGATTAGTCCCTTGAAAGCCCTGTCATTACACTCTTTACAGGAAGCCATATAGTCACGGCTCACTGATTCCTTACTGCAATATTTTATGCATCACAGTGATTTAGTTTTATTATATTTCAGTGTATTTTGCCGTTGCAGACACTGTGATAAATGGTTCCTGTGACAGGCTTCTAAGTACTGTTAATCTCACATTCTCAATATATACCAAGTTTATTTACAATATGTTTTCTTGTGGGAGCAGTTTGTCACGTTTAAGTACCCTAAATGTTACATTATGAAGTGGGGTGGTTGTGTTCCCATGTGTATGCATCTCTCACATTCTTCAACAGGCTGACAGCAAATCCAAACATAACCTCTAGCAACAGAATAAGCGCTAAAATGAATTCTATACAGCCTTATTGAGCAGAGTACTGCCGTTTAGAGCAGTTCTTTTTTGCTTAATTAACTTTTGAAAACTGCACGTCTTTACTAAAATTATTGTTAAAAGAAGCTATTTTCATAGATGTTGTTTAATTAATACCTTCTTTTATAATGGACTTTCGCACAGTGGGACAGCTATTCTGCATCTTACCTTCATATATTGGTGACCACATGAAGACTGCTTTGGCTTATCGTAAGTAAAATTCACCTTCTGAGATTCACCTATGTTAAACATTACTGAGTGATTTACTGGCATGCATGGAGTGATTCATCAAAAACTTCAATTCAGAAAAATACTTTTTTATTTTGTTATTCTCATTTTTGTTGTTACCTCTAGCAACCATTGCGGCATTCGATCGAATTAAAAAAGAATTTGAATTCAACATTTCTACCTCCACCAACTTTGATCTGCTTCTGAACAACAGTCAGTCCATGCAGGATGCTGCTCAGGAGATCATGGAGGAGGTGTCTGAACAGCTGGTCCTCCTCCAGGAGCTCAAGGGCCTACTTGCATACATGGGGTTCTTCCTGCTTTTCTTCATGTATCTCCAGTATGTACTAACTGTTAAACACAACTTGCCATAGTCAATAAATAACACACATTTAGATATGTTCACCATGTCAGTACTATCATGGAATTATTTTATTAATTTTATTAATATTAATATTAAGAGAATAAGGATTTTTGAGCCACAAGTTGTCGCCTTCTGTTCAGAAAGTGTAAAATAAGTTAACAACAATAATGATAATATAATAAGAATTATATCAAAAACAATAATAATTATAGCAATAATAATTATTATATATACAAACCGATTCCAAAAAGTTGGGACACTGTACAAATTGTGAATAAAAAAGGAATGCAATAATTTACAAATCTCATAAATTTATATTTTATTCACAATAGAATATAGATAACATATCAAATGTTGAAAGTGAGACATTTTGAAATGTCATGCCAAATATTGTCTCATTTTGGATTTCATGAGAGCTACACATTCCAAAAAAGTTGGGACAGGTAGCAATAAGAGGCCGGAAAAGTTAAATGTACATAAAAGGAACAGCTGGAGGACCAATTTGCAACTTATTAGGTCAATTGGCAACATGATTGGGTATAAAAAGAGCCTCTCAGAGTGGCAGTGTCTCTCAGAAGTCAAGATGGGCAGAGGATCACCAATTCCCCCAATGCTGCGGCCAAAAATAGTGGAGCAATATCAGAAAGGAGTTTCTCAGAGAAAAACTGCAAAGAGTTTGAAGTTATCATCATCTACAGTGCATAATATCATCCAAAGATTCAGAGATTCTGGAACAATCTCTGTGCGTAAGGGTCAAGGGCGGAAAACCATACTGGATGCCCGTGATCTTGAGCCCTTAGACGGGCACTGCATCACATACAGGAATGCTACTGTAATGGAAATCACAACATGGGCTCAGGAATACTTCCAGAAAACATTGTCGGTGAACACAATCCACCGTGCCATTCGCCGTTGCGGATAAAACTCTATAGGTCAAAAAGAAGCCATATCTAAACATGATCCAGAAGCGCAGGCATTTTCTCTCTGGGCCAAGGCTCATTTAAAATGGACTGTGGCAAAGTGGAAAACTGTTCTGTGGTCAGACCAATCAAAATTTGAAGTTCTTTTTGGAAAACTGGGATGCCATGTCATCCGGACTAAAGAGGACAAGGACAACCCAAGTTGTTCTCAGCGCTCAGTTCAGAAGCCTGCATCTCTGATGGTATGGGGTTGCATGAGTGCGTGTGGCATGGGCAGCTTACACATCTGGAAAGGCACCATCAATGCTGAAAGGAATATCCAAGTTCTAGAACAACATATGCTCCCATCCAGACGTCGTTTCTTTCAGGGAAGACCTTGCATTTTCCAACATGACAATGCCAGACCACATACTGCATCAATTACAACATCATGGCTGCGTAGAAGAAGGATCCGGGTACTGAAATGGCCAGCCTGCAGTCCAGATCTTTAACCCATAGAAAACATTTGGCGCATCATAAAGAGGAAGATGCGACAAAGATGACCTAAGACAGTCGAGCAACTAGAAGCCTGTATTAGACAAGAATGGGACAACATTCCTATTCCTAAACTTGAGCAACTTGTCTCCTCAGTCCCCAGACGTTTGCAGACTGTTATAAAAAGAAGAGGGGATGCCACACAGTGGTAAACATGGCCTTGTCCCAACTTTTTTGAGATGTGTTGATGCCATGAAATTTAAAATCAACTTATTTTTCCCTTAAAATTATACATTTTCTCAGTTTAAACATTTGATATGTCATCTATGTTGTATTCTGCATAAAATATTGAAATTTGAAACTTCCACATCATTGCGTTCTGTTTTTATTCACAATTTGTACAGTGTCCTAACTTTTTTGGAATCAGGTTTGTACTAATCATTCATTATTTGTATTAATAATAAACCGATCAGGCATAACATTATGACTAATATTTTGTTGGTCCCCCTTTTGCTGCCAAAACAGCCCTGTGCTGTTGTGGCATGGACTCCACTAGACCCCTGTAGGTGTGCTGTGGTATCTGGCACCAAGATGTTAGCAGCAGATCCTTTAAGTCCTGTAAGTTGCAAGGTGGCGCCTCCATAAATCGGACTTGTTTGTTCAGCACATCCCACAGATGCTCGAATGGATTGAGATCTGGTGAATTTGGAGGCCAAGTCAACACCTCAGACTCGTTGTTGTGCTCCTCAAACCATTCCTGAACAATTTTTGCTTTGTGGCAGGGCGCAGTATCCTGCTGAAAGAGGCCACAGCCACCAGGGAATACCGTTTCCATGAAAGGGTGTACATGGTCTGCAAACAATGCTTAGGTAGGTGGTACGTGTCAAAGTAACATCCACGTGGATGGCAAGACCCAAGGTTTGCCAGCAGAACATTGCCTGAAGCATCACACTGTCTCCACCGGCTTGCCTTGAATCGAATGTGCATCCTGGTTCCATGTGTTCCCCAGGTAAGCGACGCACATGCACCCAGCCATCCACGTTATGTAAAAGAAAACACGATTCATCAGACCACTGCTCCGTGGTCCAGTTCTGATGCTCACGTGCCCACTGTTGGTGCTTTTGGCAGTGGACAGGGGTCAGCATGGGCAACCTGACTGGTCTGCAGCTATGTCAAAACTCACTCTAATTCTTACGCTTGCCCATTTTTCCTGCTTCTAACATATCAGTTTTGAGGACAAAATGTTCACCTGCTGTCTAATATATCCCACCCACTAACAGGTGCTGTGCTGAAGAGATAATCAGTGTTATTCACGTCACCTGTCAGTGGTCATAATGTTATGCCTGATCGGCGTATAATAACTAACAATAACTAATGACAGTACTTTGATGCATTATATTCATAATAATATTAATAGCTATAAGTATTATTATTTAAAAAAATGGTAAACAAAATGTAATGCATATTAATACTAATAGTATAATAATAATATTATTATAAATATTAATACATAATTATTTTCTATATTCATATAAAAATATTTATTATTGTTTGTTATTAAATACCTAAATATAATGCAATACAATTTATAATAAATTATAAAAATTATGTATATGTTAACATTTAACAAATCTGACATTGTATTGTTGTTTTCAAAATATCATGCTCAGAAGGTCCCTCTGGATCATAATATTGTGGGGTCCTTGACATCAAAAATTTGGAATTTGTGTAATGCTCCATTGTCTTTTTATGTGTTTGTGAACAGGGCCGTTCTGTACAAAAATCGGTACCTTCATAATGATGAATTTGAGAACATCTACATAACTGACCAGTTCATTGAGCTGGACAGGAAGCACTCCAGACAGGGCAAAGCAGCAGTACTTCCCCTCAGCCACAGAGAAACTCTCACCTACATCAGGCCCTGTGAGTGTATACTTATTTGAATAGCTTTTGCATGGATGTGTCTGTTAGCAGATAGATGGTGTAGGGTGAAGGGTCAGTAGGAAGGAAGAAAGGAAAGAAAGTTCATAGACATTTAGATAAGTGAAACAGAGCTGAAAGAAGTGGAGGGGTTCAAATATGTGGAGGAGGACCCTGAGCTAAGATAGATTAACAAGGAAAGATGAGAAAAAGTTCACAAGGGAAAGGTCATCAACAAGTACCAGAAAACCAGGAATGTTTCACACTCAGAGAGACAGGACATGTCAAAAGGTCAAACTGCTGTAGTAAAGTAAACTGCTCTAGGATACTTCTGGTGATCCAAAAATGTGTTGCACGTCTGTTCTGGGAAAAGAAAAAAAAACTAACTTTTTCTGTCAAAGGTCAAACGTCCAAATCAAACTCTACAGTACTTTGGCATATTAACTTGCAAAATATCACTACTGTTTAAAAGATACAGTAAAAGCAATAATATTGTAAAATACATGTTTGCTATTTTAATACATTTTAAAATGTAATTCATTCCTGGATGACAAAGTTGAATATTCAGTCTTTGCTCCTGTCTTTAGTGACATATGATCCTTCAGAAATCATTCTAATATGCTGATTTGGCGCTCAAGAAACATTTAAGATTATTATCCATTTTGAATCGGTTATTATCAGATGTGCTGCTTAATATTTTAGTGGAAACAGTGATACTTTTTCAGGATTCTTTGATGAACAGAAACCTCAAGAGAACTTTTTTTTTTTTTGTAGCAATGTAAAAGTCTTTATTGTCACTTTTATAAAATAAAAGTATTCATTTCCTTTAGAAAAAAAGGCACTGACCCCAAACTTATGAACGATAGTAGTGTACAGTATAAAATATAAGGTACAAACCTGATTCCAAAAAAGTTGGGACGCTGTACAAATTGTGAATAAAAAGGAATGCAATAATTTACAAATCTCATAAATTGGGTATAAAAAGAGCCTCTCAGAGTGGCAGTGTCTCTCAGAAAGAGAGTTTCTCAGAGAAAAATTGCAAAGCGTTTGAAGTTATCATCATCTACAGTGCATAATATCATCCAAAGATTCAGAGAATCTGGAACAATCTCTGTGCGTAAGGGTCAAGGCCGGAAAACCATACTGGATGCCCGTGATCTTCGGGCCCTTAGACGGCACTGCATCACATACAGGAATGCTACTGTGATGGAAATCACAACATGGGCTCAGGATTACTTCCAGAAAACATTGTCGGTGAACACAATCCACCGTGCCATTCGCCGTTGCCGGCTAAAACTCTATAGGTCAAAAAAGAAGCCATATCTAAACACGATCCAGAAGCACAGGCGTTTTCTCTGGGCCAAGGCTCATTTAAATGGACTGTGGCAAAGTGGAAAACTGTTCTGTGGTCAGACGAATCAAACTTTGAAGTTCTTTTTGGAAAACTGGGATGCCATGTCATCCGGACTAAAGAGGACAAGGACAACCCAAGTTGTTCTCAGCGCTCAGCTCAGAAGCCTGCATCTCTGATGGGATGGGGTTGCATGAGTGCGTGTGGCATGGGCAGCTTACACATCTGGAAAGGCACCATCAATGCTGAAAGGTATATCCAAGTTCTAGAACAACATATGCTCCCATCCAGACGTCGTCTCTTTCAGGGAAGACCTTGCATTTTCCAACATGACAATGCCAGACCACATACTGCATCAATTACAACATCATGGCTGCGTAGAAGAAGGATCCGGATACTGTAAGGAGCGGTTTTACTGCTAAGACAAAAGCTGAGATCCAACGCCATGAAATGCCAAATCAACTTATTTTTTCCCTTAAAATTATACATTTTCTCAGTTTAAACTTTTAAACTTCCACATCATTGCATTCTGTTTTCATTCACAATTTGTACAGTGTCCCAACTTTTTTGGAATCAGGTTTGAATAAAAAGACTACATTAAAAACAAGTTTACATTCATTGAGGAGCTGGGCTCTGAAGCGAAACCAGTTTGCGAAACCCACTGATCTAGAGCACCCAGTGATATTCCCAAACACATTAAACTGTTCAATTAAACTTTATCTGCTCCACAGAGATACACATATCTGGCTAAGACGAGGCCTGTGTCCGAAATCGCATACTCTCTTGAGTAGGTACTTATTTTGAACAAGTAATTACTTCACAACCATTAAAAAAGTATGTTCTATATAGTATGAATGTAATCAGAAGTGAATGTAAATTGAATGTGAATTGAAATGTGAATTGAATTGGATGGCAATTGAATTGAAATGTGAACTGAATGTGAATTCAAATTCAGTTCACATTTCAATTCAGTTTACATTTCAACTCACATTCGATTCAATTCGCGTTCTATTCAATTCACATTCAATTCACATTCGATTCAATTCACATTAGATTCAATTCGCATTTGATTCACGTTCGATTCAATTCACATTCGATTCACATTTCAATTCACATTCGATTCAATTCACATTTTAATTCACATTTCAATTCACATTTGATTCTCATTTTTCAGTGCATATGATAATTCATACTCAGAAAGTAGAATTAGTTGAAACTTTTCAAAATGCCCCTGCAGACAATTTTTCCAGTCATGAATTTTGTCATTGAGGATTTCTTTAAAATGCTGTGCAAAAATCTTGTCTCGTCTTGTGAACCCAATCTCGTGAGCTAAGTGTCTAGTCTAGTCATAGTACCTACTCAAGAGTATGCGATTTCAGACGCAGCCCCCGTCTTAGCCAGATGTGTGTATCTCTGTGGAGCTGATAAAGTTTAATTCTACAGTTTAATGTGTTTGGAAATATCACTGGGTGCTCTATTATACCAGTACCACATTCGCCATGTTGCCATTATCATGTGAACTACCAACATCAGTTACGTTGCTTCACTGCCATTCACAAATCCTCTCCCGTGGCCTCATGGGATAGTAAAGTGTCCATTGTATGCACACTTTAGATTCGAGGCAGAAGTAGATTATCTGGGTACTTTTTCCCTTCTCTAAAGGGAGTACTGTGAATTCGGACATACTTCTTTTGTCACATACTGTTTTTTGCCTACTATATAGTAGGGTAGTATGTGATTTCAGATGCAACCCTAACTGACTCTAATAATGACTCAGCCTCTCATGTCTTCCTCAGGCTCTCTGTATCTGACTGCGAGAGAGAGACGGGCTATGGCAGGTCAGATGTTGTCTTTGTTCAGGTGTATGGTCATGACAGTCATACTGATAGCTGTTGACCTCATGGTGTTCTGGGTGTTTGAGCTTGTACATCACCAGGCCCAGGGTGAAATCGTGGCACAAGGTACACAAGATTAAAACCACAGCATGGTTTCGATGCATGTTTTTATTGAATTCCACAATTTCACTAATCTCCCGCTTAACTTTACTAGACTTATAATATTGACATATTGGCATAATTTTCACATTACAATAAATATTTAAGCATATTTTTTACATTTAAACATATAATCCTATGTAGTCAATGGTTTGCTTATTTTCTATATGTACACTGATCAGGCATAACATTATGACCAGGTGAAGTTAATAACACTGATTATCTCTTCATCACAGCACCTGTTAGTGGGTGGGATATATTATACAGCAAGTGAACATTTTGTTCTCAAAATTGATGTGTTAGAAGCAGGGAAAATGGGCAAGCATAAGGATTAGAGCGAGTTTGACAAGGGCCAAATTGTGATCGCTAGACGACTGGGTCAGAGTATCTCCAAAACTGCAGCTCTTGTGGGGTGTTCGTGTTCTGCAGTGGTCAGTATCTATCAAAAGTGGTCCAAGGAAGAAACAGTGGTGAACCGGCGACAGGGTCATGGGCAGCCAAGGCTCATTGATGCACGTGGGGAGTGAAGGCTGGCCTGTATGGTCCGATAAAAGCTACTGTAGCTCAAATTACTCAAGAAGTTAATGCTGGTTCTGATAGAAAGGTGTCAGAATACACAGTGCATCGCAGTTTGTTGTGTATGGGGCTGCATAACCGCAGACCAGTCAGGGTGCCCATGCTGACTCCTGTCCACCGCCGAAAGCGGCAACAATGGGCACGTGAGCCTCAGACCTGGACCACGGAGCAGTGGAAGAAGGTGGCCCTGTCTGATGAGTCACGTTTTCTTTTACATCAGGTGGATGGTCGGGTGCGTGTGCTTCGCTTACCTGGGGAAGACATGGCACCAGGATGCACTATGGGATGAAAGCAAGCCAGCGGAGGCAGTATGATGTTTTGGACAATATTCTGCTGGGAAACCTTGGGTCCTGCCATCCACGTGGATGTTACTTTGACACGTACCACCTACCTAAGCATTGTTGCAGACCATGTACACTCTTTCATGGAAACGGTGTTCCCTGGTGGCTGTGGCCTCTTTCAGAAGGATAATGCGCCCTGCCACAAAGCAAAAATTGTTCAGGAATGGTTTGAGGAGCACAACAACGAGTCTGAGGTATTGACTTGGCCTCCAAATTCACCAGATCTCAATCCAGTCGAGCATCTGTGGGATGTGCTGAACAAACAAGTCAGATCCATGGAGGCCCCACCTCGCAACTTACAGGACTTACAGGATCTGCTGCTAACATCTTGGTGCCAGAGACCACAGCACACCTTCAGGGGTCTAGTGGAGTCTTGATGGGTCAGGGTGTTTTAACAGCAAACCAACACAATATTAGGTCATAATGTTATGACTGATTGGTGTATATCCTTCTAGCATATTCTGCTATATATTTTCCATATTTTATTATTTTCAGTGATATTTATTATTATCACGATTTTTGTTCACCTCCAGCTCCTGTAGTGGTTGCAGTACAAGTGAATGGATCTGGTTACGCCTCAGATATCTTTAGGGACATTGCAGCCTCATTTGACATCCTGCAGAAAGGAAACATCACTGTGCTTAGCAAGAAATGTCTCATAAATCCCTTGGAACCTGACTACATGAGATACCTTTTCATTGGTACAAGTACAACATACATGTAGTCTATTGTTTTAGAGTGACTCCTAGTGGTCAACACTGGAACAGAAGATGGAACATTTCACCAGTCAAAAAGTTTAATATTTACTCAAAAATGTGCTTTTGAGGTTGATTCAAAATGTATTTATGATTTTACTGAAACTTGAGCTAGAAAGCAGCTACCGTTTTTTTTTTTTTTTAGAAACTTTAATCTCAGACCCATTTTAATGTTGTAAAGCTCATCACAGCTTCAATATAGCACAAAAAAAAAAAAATGGAAAAAAAGAAATTGGACATAGACATGCTTTTACTTGGTGTGTCTTTTATCTTACAACTTTAACCATTTATGATTATTCAGGTAGCTTAAACCATATAGTACTCACCCACCCACAGGTTGACGTTCTTCAGGAATGACGTAGAAGACCCCCTTGTGGTTGTTCTTGTTTAAGGCTTAGTTTGTCATAATAAGTAAAGTCTCACTGGAGGCACTTGTAACAATAAAATGCTTATTTTATTGGTTAAAATACAATGCAAAAATAAAGCTAAGCCGATCGCGTGAAGTGAAAGGTGTATCCTACCCTTGCATCCTAAAGGGGGTGGAGCTAAGACACGAGGAAAGGAAACAAGGATGCACAAATAAGAAAAGAGAAGCACCCAGAGCTTTTAGCTTAGCTGATTTTAAGTATTATTTTTGCATTAACTGCTTTGTATTATAACCAATAAACAGATATATTGGAGATGGTGTCAAGCCTCCCTTGATAGGGTATCAGGTCTCCTTCAAGGTTAATCCAGACTTTATCTGAGGAGTGCTTTACTCCTTATGCCAGAGGTGCCCATTCCTGTTTCTGGAGATCTTCCAACTGGTTCAGTTGTATTTGATTAGGATTGGAGCTGAATTTAGCAGGAAGATAGATCTCCAGGAAGAGGATTAGGCATCCCTGCCTTATACTTTTTGTGGAATTCCAATTTAATTTCACTCATCAACTCCTTTATGCCATCTATAAGTCAGTCTTCATAATGTAGGAGTATCAGTCTCTGTACCTCACGTCTAATATGACGGATGTCCTTCCTCTGTCGCCTGTGCTGTTGTTTTCTCACACTCTTCCCCTTGTTCACTCACTGTAGTCTTTGTTAGCCTCATCTCTGCTTGTGGTTTTATCATCTTCCCTTCACCGTCGTCTGTCCTCTCGCTAAACTTTGTGGTCGGTTGCATGAATTTCCTATTTTTCTTTTCACACCCTTTGCTCATTTTATCTTGTTCTACATCATAAACAAAGGAAGTGAAGTACATTTGTTTATACTCTACATCAAGATCATTTTAAGTATTGCAGGTACTTTAAGCAAATAGCATTCAAGCATATTTATATAATATTAATGTACAAGTGAACAAATAACATTTCTTTAAAACAGCAAAATGGCATTTCTTACAATGCAAACATTTAACCTCTATTTAGTTATATGCCTGACTTTTGTCTTCCCTCCAAATAAAGGTGTTCTTTATGGCTTCACGCTGTTTATTGTGATTGCTGGTGGCTACGTCAAACGTTTACAGAGGTTTGTGTGTGCCAGGTACCATCCTGAAAGAGAGAAAGTAAGAACATTTCCTAGCACAATTACCATCAAAATGACCTTTCCTATTCACAGACATAAAGCATTTGTCAAATATTTACTAAGCTGGTCACCTTTTTAATGCATTTAAAATGTTTTTTAATCTATAAAGAGAATTATGTCTCATGAAACACAGTACTTGTGTGCAGATGTGGCTTGCAAAGGGACAACAATGACTGAACTATTTTACTTTCAGTTTGCTTTTATTATGAATAGTTTATACTAAATGTGTGCATGTTGCAGAAGAGGATCCAGTACCTCCACAGGCGTATTCTTACTCAGCGTGGGTCTTTAGGAAAAGCCCTACTGAGGGCAGTACAACGAAACAAGGTGGACCAACAACATGATGGCATTATACAAACACTGGCCAAACAGTGAGTATAAACTGCTATAAAAGCACTATAACACTATAACAGTTGTAACACTTTGCCATCACAGGAGTAAATTAAAATTAAAATAAATATATCATTTTAAATTGTAATAACATTTTACAGTATTGTAATCAAATAAATGCAGCCTTGGTGAGCATAAGAGAAAGAGACTTCTTTCTAAGACACAAATCTTACAGACCACACGCTTTTGAATGGTAGTTGTTTTAAAGCACTTCCTCAGTGAAGATTTCCATTTCTCCTCCTGAAATATGGTTTTAAATGACAATTTAATAAAGTCATGGTGAAAAATTCAATAAATTCTCACTCCTCACCTTTTTGCAGCCTTCCAGGTGGTGTCATCATAGCCAGGCTTCTGGATATTGATAAAGAATCATGCATGGCCTGTGGGAAAGTGTTGGAGACGAGAGGTCATGATGATGAAGTGCATATCTGCCCTACCCCTCGCTGCACAGGTTGGTTTTCTCACTCTAGAGAAGTTATTGATTTAAGATCATATTTAACTGTCAAGAATGAAATAGACTGTTAGACCAACCTGCTGGGCAAATTTATTTCTTTTCACAGGCTGTTACTGCTCGCTGTGCTTCAGACTGATGGGGAACCTCTGTGCTATCTGCATGGGACCGCTCACGTTTCAGGAGGAGCAAGAGCTGTAAGTCACATGACAGAACAATGATAGACACCTGTGATAGTGCAATGATAGCACAATTGTCAGTGTGTGTGTGTGTGTGTGTGTGTGTGTGTGTGTGTGTGTGTGTGTGTGCCCCTGAGGCATGCCTCATCCCAGTCCTCTTAATTGGCAATTGAATGAAAAATGACTTAGCGCTGAGGGAGAGTATAAAGTCTCTCTTTTATTTAGCAGGAGAAGAGATTATATAGAAACAGTACAGGGGGTGTAGTATAGATTTAACCAATGACAGAGACAATACATCATATAGGAATGTGATGCATATAGGTACCCAGGCTTTCCTAGGGATCCCAAAGACCTTATCCTATACTTGCAATACAAAAGCAGGGACCATTCCCTGTCTCCCATTCAATCCTAGTAGATCCTTATATGGAAATATTCTGGTACATAAAGAAAACCATATGTTAAAACACAGAATACAGCTTCAACCGAGGATAAAAAACCCTCTGTCTACTTTCCTTCCATGCTGAGACCAACATAAAATCTATCAGTGTGTGTGTGTGTGTGTGTGTGTTTCCCACAAATTAAGGGAGGAAACATCATAGTTTGTGGTATTGGACTGCTTAATTTATATATAACCTGGAATATTTAACCAGAAGAAATCATTGTTCATATTAGCTTTTATTTGTGCCATTTTGAAAATGGACAGTTCTATACATATAGGCATGTGACTTTCAGAGACTCCAGCGATGAGGAGCAAGCTGATTTATGGGAGGCCGCTGTAACATCACAACAGAGTGGCCAGGGCACTGAGATGACGAAAGTAACGATCAGGTGTGTGCGCGGAGTAATTGAGCAGCATTGTCACACATTTTTGAGTTATACATATGCAGAGTATATAACACAAATTAGCAGTGCAGCAGTAACTTTTTATGTTTTTGTTTTGTATGCCTGTTTCAGTATTTCCAATCAGGATCATTCTGTGTGGCTCAATGGACAATCTAGCCATCAAAATATGGCTGTCAATAGCGAAGTTTGAGGCCACAGCTTCTTTATGTTTTAGCAAATGTAGATGTGCAGAGCACTGTTTTCTGTGATGTTGAATAAATGTGTGTTAAACCAGGTGCAGTATGAGTTTTTATTTAATTGAATTGAATGAAATTATGAAAATAATTGAGTCATTTTTTATTTTATTTTATTTTTTAACTTGGGCATGTATACGTGATGAAACTACAAATATTTTACAAATGTTAAGTCATGTAATCTCATCACATCTGTCTCAATGCGGTTGGTCTGGTTACATTGCTTACATGGTTGTCGAAAGAATGTCAAATATGAGACGCAGTTTCTTAACTGTAAAACAAATACTGAAGCCATCATTATTATTATTATTTTACATAAAACTGAAAAATACAAGACAGTCTCAGTTTGTATCGAAAATTAACACATTCCGTACAAGACATTCCCGTATAAACTCCCAATACAATAAAAGCATGGACCTGACCCGTGTGCGCGTGAAGAGTAGGCGGATCGGAAGTGCTCTGGTCAGGTGATGAAATACCGTCGCTTCACTTCACCTGCTCTAGTTTCCGCACTATCAGGATATGAAACGAGCCCAATGGATCCACAGGTAAGCTGTTATTTTGTGTTGATTTTAAGTAGTTTATGTTTTTGATATGTTTACTTGCATGATCCATCTATAGCTTTATTTAACTTTTTCGTCATAAGATCCCTTAATCATTTAATAGAGGAAATTATTTAAAATGTGCTTTTCTGTCCATCTAACTGAAGTAAATTGAATAAAAATATAACTTATTTACATACTTTAATTTATAATTTGTTCAATGTGGACTAATTTTTTTTTGCGTTAAAATACATTTAGGCTACAAGTTAGGCCTACATTATTTTAAACAATATTAGTACTATATGAATATTTTTGATGATTGCCATTTAAAAACGCTAAGACTAAAATAACTGATTTTGCTTTGTGTTTTGTTTCATGTCTTTTTTTTTTTCTTTTTCTTTTTTTGTGGCCAACGCCCAGTAGGTAGTTGTCAGTCATGCTGAACCATAGCGTGTATACATAGATTCCTCATTACTGGCTATTTCTATGGGCTTCGATTCGTAAGCCATCCGCCATATTGGAACGGTCAAAACACCGGCCCGTGGTACTGCACCCGTAGTTAGACTACTAAACTAACAATACAACGAATGCATCAGCTAACACGACATTACAAAAATTACCATAGTATAGAAACCTGTAATATTGAGCTAATGCATATAAAAACACAAACCAACACAGAACACACTCACCTATGATATTCCTTTTCTTCGGGAATTTATATCTCGGCAGTTTAACAACCAGAATCTGTGAGTGACGACACGCTGACCGTTCTAAGATGGCAGGAGCGCCGATTTATCTGGAGCGGTCGAATGTGATTTCTACGTATGCATATCTATGTGATAAACTGTCTGGCATAGGAATGTAGTGTGCGAGTAGAGGTAGTAATAGGTCTCTACAGCTCCTGTTCAACAGCAAACAGACGGATTACTAACAACAAAGCCTTGCCGTTATGTGATGATATATTACATCAAAACTGTTACAGTAAAAAAAAAAATCACTTTGAAATGTATAACTGATGAAGAAAACTGGTACTTCATAAAATCAAGTAGCACGACATTTCTGTGACTTTTGAATATTAATTTAAATAAATGGAAACATTTAAATGAGAATTTTTTTTTTTTTTTCAGTCTACTGGATAAAGTCTCTGGAATATAGGATTACAATGGGTTTAATCACTTTCCTCCCGGTTTCACAGGCAAGGCTTAAGATAGTCCCAGACTAAAATGCATGTTTGAGCTGTTTTAACCGAAAGCAACTTGCACTGACATATCTTGAAAGATGCACACTCCTTTTTTCTTTTTTTCTCTAGGGTACGTTTATAAAAGCTTCTTAAATGCCATAATTGAACTAAGCCTAATTTGGCTTAATTTAAGACCTGTCTGTGAAACTGAAACTGAATTTTTTTTTAATTTTTTTTTTATGGTTTGAGGTGCTTAGATAGGCCTGAAGGGGAGTAAATCACCCAAGGTTTTACTACTTTTTAGCTGCGCATGAGTCTGAACCTGCTCCCTCTCTGTAGTACACAGATCTAGAATTGGCCATCAACACTCTGGTGGAAAACTTCCACTCAGCATCATCAACTAATGCCAACACGCTCACAGCCCAGGAGTTCCAGAGCATGATCTCCAAAGAGCTGCCCACCATGGTGAAGGTATGTCAGGATTCACAATCCAATCATTGCATCACTTCACTACACTTCAGTCTCTCAAAATAACTAATATCATCCATACTACAAAACCCAAAGCCACATTTCCATAAGCAACAACACCTACTTGATACTATTTTGTCATAGGACAGACCAAAATTAGACTGAAAATAAATTGAAATTTAGAGTTGACTTCAAATATTTTAAAGGTTTATTTTCTATTTTTCAAAATACAAACTTGGACTCGCTATACGTGAAAATTAAAGGTGAGACATTCATATGCATTATAAAATAATATATATTTATTCAGACTAGTGAAAGAGTAAAAGCATTTGGTCACCTAAATTAAATACACAATTATCATGATAACATTTGATAAGTTTCCCACACCCTTTATTCCCTTCCAGTCAGCAGGCGACCAGGAAGGATTGCACAAACTCCTGACAGACATGAGCGTGGAAGAGGGGAAGGGCGTCACGTTCAATGATTTTTGGAAATTGGTTAATTCTCTGGCCAATTCTCAGTTTGGATTGCTGAGCAAAGAGAAGCAGGTGAAATGTGTGAAATGTAGTCTGATGTGAAACCGGCCCTGAGCAAACAAGTCCGATCGACATTATGTAAGTGTCCACCACAGCCCTGAGAAAACGCTTCCAATCAGTCACTCCTATTTCCCATCGCTTTCTGCAGTACTGTACATGTCACTCTGCTGGTCTTTGGTATATGTGCTAAAATCTTATCATAATTAAGTGTTGTTATGGAGCTTCCTGAATAAATATCTCCGTAGTCCTTACAACACAGACCTCAAGTAATCTCTAACATCATTGTAACCTGAGCCACACTTACCTGGGCAGATAACATAAGATCTAGTCACTAATTTATTTCCTCATTTGTTCTGGTGCTGCAGGTTTTTTGTATTGTGAAATTTTTAACCTGCTCAATCACTTTCTTTCTTTTTACATATAAAATATTGGAAAAAAAATGTGTTTGTGACAACTGTGCTTATGAAATAACGGCCACATGTCTGTTTGTGCTGACTGACATAACTTGGAAAATAAATATATAATGTGAGTAAAATATATTGTAGAAGGAAACAAAAGATGACGCACCACATATTCTGTACTGTATTTGGCTTTATGGTAACACAATGTGCTATTAAATGTGTTCTGAAGGATTCTCTGTCTGAATGATCTACAAAGTGTATGTGTAATGATAATACTTTTGAGTTTGATGGATGATCTATATAGAGCTACTTACTATTTAACCCTATTTTTCTGTCCCAAGACCATTTTAATAGCTCAAATATATATTTAAAAGGCATTAAGAAGAAACTTCATGATTATCCTAATCTTAAAATAACTCATTAAAAAGAATCTCGATAAACCATTCTACATCACTTATGTCTGGTTTCTCAAATTTCTTCTGGGATGAATTCAGACAACAACATGGAAGAGAGGATCCAAATGCATATATATTTTTTTAAATGAATAATTGGCTTAAGTCATGAATGATGCAAGGAATACTTTTTCTGGGTCCAATATCCTATTAGTGTCAAATGAGAACACCATTTCATCAGCTGTTTGTAAACATTCATATCACACATTTAAAGTCACCATGAAATCAAAATGGACAATTGTAATTTATTATAAGTGATTTATCCATGCACATTTTATTTTTTTTAAATTCATGTGCCCTCGTAATTTTTAATCAAATTAACTTCCCCTCCCGCTTGCATCTCTTCTCTGATGTGTTTACTGGCATGAGGGTGGGACAACCTGTCACTCACGTGAGATCACAGCAATAGCAAGCCACAACAATCCAATCAATTCCCTATGGACAAAATCAAGTCTTTCCCTACATTTTACACAATAGGGAAGGGAAAAAAAGGTCGCTACATCCATTTCACACCAACTTTAAGCTAAGCTTGTAAAAACTCATGGTGTACACTGCAGTCTCTAGGCTCACAATATCCCAGACACCAATATTTTAATGATTTTTAAGAGATGAATCAAGCAAAAGACACAAAACAGAAATAAGGAAAACTGACCAAACCTACAAAACCACCACAGAAGACCTGACAAATAAACACTAGCCCTGTGTCCAAATATGCCTAGTTCCATACTATATAGTAGGCGAAAAACATGTGAGCCAAGTAGTATGCCTTATTTTATAGTATTCTGAAAACAGTAGGCGAAAAGTACCCAGATGACCAACAGCAAGATTCTGAAGTGCGCATCCACTTTGCTATCCCATAAGTCCACTAGAGGGGATTTGTGAATGGCAATGATGTGAGGCAACTGACACTGTAAGTCACATGACAGTGACAATATAGTGGATGTAGTACATCTGAATTTCATTCATACTACATAGAACATACATTTTTAACGGTCAGGAAGCAAGTTTCAAATCAACTGTAGTACCTACTACACAGACGCAACGTAGGGCTCATATACAGAGGGATAATCAAACTAACAAGATACAGGATGAACCGTACCCGTGACATTCTAGTTGTCCTTTGACTCAGAATTGTGCGTTTCTATCAACGCCAATGTGAATCTGCAGTTGTCAGGTGGTAGCAGTCACGTGCAAGTTGGAGCTCTCAGAAGAGTCAGAGTTTACAAGTTGTAATTACGAGGTCTACAAGAACTTGAACACAAGTCGGAATCTTTCAGAAAAGTCGGAATTCTGACATGCCGTGAACACACCTTAACACTAAACAAGGCAAACTATAAAAAGACTACAAAACAAAAGCAGTACACATTCAATTTCCAAATTCAATTGCTGGAGTAAAATTGACCTTAAACCAAGTGTATGATTTATAGTTTAAAAAAGATGAAAAGATTAAGTTAATTTAATTTAAAATTATCATTATTATTTTTGCATGTACATCATAAAAGTTAATTTAAACACAACATGCAGGATTAAACTTAGGGAAACGTTGTTATATATTATGGCATATCACACAAGGACTCCACTCACCCTGGAAACTCATTGTTTAAATTACTGCAATCAGGCAGACGTTTCCATAGTCTGATGGCTAAAATGGAGAGGCTCAGGAGACTCAAAAAAATCAACTCAGACATGAAAAACTTTGCACTTTAAGGACACTGATGACAAGCTATACACTGCACTTATGCACATTACTAGTTATTTTTAAAACTATTTTAGAATTGTTGCATTCTTTATATAAAGTATTTGTATATATTTTATGGCACAGTCTATGCAGTACTGCACAATGCCAGATTTACATTTCACTGCTCGTTATAGTATCTATAACTGGTGTGACAAATAAACTTTGAACTTGAACACAATATATTGCAACGCTGTACCACAATGGAAAATGGTCAAAATAGTTTTTCTATAAAATTATGATTTTCTGGTAACACTTTACAATATGGGTGCACTAATATGCATTAATTCATGCTTAACTAATAGCCAGAAAATCATTAAAGTTAATGTATGACTCATGAAGAACTAAACCATTTATTAATGATTACTGCATCAGCAAATAATGAAGATTCTATATGATTAATAGATTAAGTAATCAATACATTGTTATTAGTTAAATGTGTCATAATGTATGAATTCCCTAATAACATATTATATTAACTAATAATGTAAATTAACTTAATTACCACAACAGGTTGAAGCCATGCATTTCAACTTCCAGTTGTCTGCTTTAATTACTCATTAGCTAATGATTTACAAAGGTAGAATTGTGTTATGATTTTACTTGTTGAGGCACATGACTGTGAATTAATTCAAAATGAATTCAAAACCCATAAATCACAATTGCATATTACTTAACAATTAGTTAATAGTGATGTGCCTCAACAAGTAAAGTCATAACATAATGATACCTTTGTAAATCATTAGCTTTACTGTTGTTTCTCTGAAACTAAGGTGAAGAACCTTATTATGCATCAAACAAATAAATGAAAGATTGTTTTGTTATTAACTAGCATCAGTTATATTACCTCTAATGTAAATTAGAAAATCATATACTGATAATATACAACAATGCCAAGATCTCTGGAAAGAGGTTTGGTTAAGTGATATTTACGTTCCACGTGGTTGAGTAAGCAGTCCGATGGCGGTAACTTCTTCCACTGGTTGTGCTGGGTGACAATGCAATGGGGAAAAGAACTGGAACCTGTTTCAACAGCCTTGAACATGAAGATCTGTGGGATGCTGATCTCCAGGAGCACCAAACAGTCCTAAAATCTGGAACACGCAGACGAAGGAACCTTGAAGTGAAGGTTTGCTCTCCTGAGCTTAACCTTGTTGCAAATGTCTCTGTGTCTTGTGCCTCTATGGGCCAGACATTCAGAACTTGGTCAATCCGCTTTGGTCTCTCTGGCATGGAGACTCCGGACGTGCTGTAGTCATTACTGTTTCGCTGGACTGAAACTCTGAACGTAGTGTTTGTTAATGTCTCTTTCCACTCAGAATGTGGTCGTATCTGTTGCTGCCTCACAAGCTGTAGACTCAGATCCTCTGATCTTTTGTTGTCACTCTGGATTAACCAGAGGATCAGAATGTTACGGTGTATCTGTTATGTCTTATCCTTGCTGGACAGACTCAGAACTTGGTGAACTGTTTGTCTGTCTTGAGGGGAGACTCAGAACTTGGCTGATCTGTCACAGTCTCATCCTTGCAGTACAGACTCAGAACTTGGTTGCTCTGTCACAGTTTTATCCTCAGACTCAGAACAAGGAGTGTCTGTTGAAAGGGTACCTGTATCCCCTTCTGATGAGGAGGAGATTGCAATTTGGCGCTTCTCCATTCCAGTGTTGCGATTGGCTGCTGGCATCAGAGGGGGCACAGAGTATCTAAAGTGTCTTTAAGGTTTACCAATGCATTTCTCACTTTCCAAACCACCACCAGAATACCCTTGGCAATGTTCTAAACAAATAGACACCAAACATGATGGAAAAATATTGAACTGTTCATTCATTTCTTCATTAACAGCTGATTCTGTGTAAGATGTTGCAATACAAATAGCGGTCACTGAGAATAAGTATTTCTCTGAATAAGTGTGTATTTTACATCAGTCTTAAGGTTTCTAAACATAGTTATGAATGGATTTGGATGGATCGTTGTGCTCTTTCTTTGTTTCACCCACTACTGCGGAGGTCCTGAGGAATTTTTATGGCAGTCACTGACCAGGACATTAGGGATTAGTCTGTAGATGGGTGAAGGGCAGAAACTGCATGTGGACCAATGAGAAGTCCTGTCCTTCTTGGGCTTGGTACCAGAGGTCTTCTTCTTGCCCTCTAAGAGGTGCCTGGCTGTTGTCCTAGCATCTTTATCCGATGGCATTGGACAGTTTGTTTGTGTTAGTCCACCAAGATCCAATCAAAATGTAGCAAACCTTTGTCCACTGTTACGGGCAGAGAGGGGTCCGGCCATGAACTGGGCCCTGGAATGTGCTGTCCACTACAATAAACTACAATAAACTCTTCAAATAAATAAATAACTGCAAACATATTATTGGCTTTTTTAAATTAAAAATCCCAATGGAGAAATACATTACTGCAATTCCACTGTGGGATAGCATTGCCATGGCAACATACCTATTTTTCCCAGTGTTGCCATATGGAAATACTGATATTTTCTCAATTTACAGTAAAACTTAGACAAAGTTGATTTGTAAATAAAAATATATAGTTTACTTTCCAAAGATGCTACAAAAAAATTCCCCCTTGAGAAGAGATTACAAACCCAATTCCAAAAAAGTTGGGACACTGTACAAATTGTGAATAAAACAGAATGCAATGATGTGGAAGTTTCAAATTTCAACATTTTATTCAGAATACAACATAGTTTAAACATTTGATATGTCATCTGAGAAAATGTATCATTTTATGGGAAAAATAAGTTGATTTTAAATTTCATGGCATCAACACATGTCAAAAAAGTTGGGACAAGGCCATGTTTACCACTGTGTGGCATCCCCTCTTCTTTTTATAACAGTCTGCAAACGTCTGGGGACTGAGGAGACAAGTTGCTCAAGTTTAGGAATAGGAATGTTGTCCCATTCTTGTCTAATACAGGCTTCTAGTTGCTCGACTGTCTTAGGTCTTCTTTGTCGCATCTTCCTCTTTATGATGCTCCAAATGTTTTCTATGGGTTAAAGATCTGGACTGCAGGCTGGCCATTTCAGTATTGTAAGGTCCATCCGTTAGCCCAAGGACGGAATCTAACGGCCTGGTCGAAGGACTTCTGCGTGTCTGCCTTAATTTATGACCATCGAATTTTAAATCTGACTCCATGCATAATTTTATCTGACTCCAATTCTTTGTAACTTTGTTACATTTGTAACTTAACAGCTGATCATAAGTTTAGTTGTGATTTAATTTAGATCGTTGATTTCTCTTAGTATCTCTTAATTTCAAATACTCGTTCCTCCATGGGACCCGGAGTCGCTCAGAGGATAATGCTCGCGATTAATTACATTACCTCACAGGCGCAAATTAGTCAGTTCTGATATTACAGAGGATTGCAGAGTGAACTATTTTACCTTTAAGTGAGTCGCACATGCTTACTCATAACAGAAAGTGTAATTTTAGCAATAGTCATGAGAGCTGCAACTTGTTAATAACAGTGACAGTCAGAAATCGGATTGCCCCTCATGCCGTATGAATCTGCCCTGACAGAAAGATTTACGGAAACTCCTACAAGCTCTGCATGCGACACTACTTGAATAATGACTTCAGAAAGATACAGAATAAATCAAGATTAACATTTATTTTGGCCAGACAGAACTTAAAGAACATAATTAAACATGAATCCATGGTACACAACTTTCAGCATAAAAATATAAAATACAATTAAGTAATATGAAAGTAGTTTCAAAGAGTCATATCTGGCACAATACATACAGTGTGTGTGCGTGTCTCTTATGACACTGACACAACACTGCATGGGGGTTCTGTCTACAGAATGTTCCCAAATGGCAGCCCTGCCACCCTTCCTTAAATACCCAGACCAGAACAAAGGGTTGTAAATATTTGCAACACAAACACCTAGTTTGGGGGAGAGGATCAGATATCTTTGGAGAGACCACTCAAAAAGGAGAACACAATTCTCATATGTTTCAATCTTTCTAACCCTACCAGTGACTTCAGTGATGTTGAGACCATTTTACCAATCGCACTATGACCTTTAAAAAGACACCAGACATGAAAGGGATAAAACAATAGATTCACAAGATAAATCATATGTAGTATATCTGCATTCTGGGACTTGAATCAGGGGGAAGGGGGGGAAAGGGAGGTAGAGAGGGGGAGAGGGTTTTGGTCAGGGCGTTGGATCTCAGCTTTTGTCTTAGCAGTAAAACCGCTCCTTACAGTATCCGGATCCTTCTTCTACGCAGCCATGATGTTGTAATTGATGCAGTATGTGGTCTGGCATTGTCATGTTGGAAAATGCAAGGTCTTCCCTGAAAGAGACGACGTCTGGATGGGAGCATATGTTGTTCTAGAACTTGGATATACCTTTCAGCATTGATGGTGCCTTTCCAGATGTGTAAGCTGCCCATGCCACACGCACTCATGCAACCCCATACCATCAGAGATGCAGGCTTCTGAACTGAGTGCTGAGAACAACTTGGGTTGTCCTTGTCCTCTTTTGTCCCAGTTTTCCAAAATGAACTTAAAATTTTGATTCGTCTGACCACAGAACAGTTTTCCACTTTGCCACAGTCCATTTTAAATGAGCCTTGGCCCAGAGAAAACGCCTGTGCTCCTGGATCGTGTTTAGATATGGTTTCTTTTTTGACCTATAGAGTTTTATCCGGCAACGGCGAATGGCACGGTGGATTGTGCTCACCGACAATGTTTTCTGGAAGTATTCCTGAGCCCATGTTGTGATTTCCACTACAGTAGCATTCCTGTATGTAATGCAGTGCCGTCTAAGGGCCCGAAGATCACGGGCATCCAGTATGGTTTTCCGGTCTTGACCCTTACGCACAGAGATTGTTCCAGATTCTCTGAATCTTTGGATGATATTATGCACTGTAGATGATGATAACTTCAAACTCTTTGCAATTTTTCTCTGAGAAACTCCTTTCTGATATTGCTCCACTATTTTTGGCCGCAGCATTGGGGGAATTGGTGATCCTCTGCCCATCTTGACTTCTGAGAGACACTGCCACTCCGAGAGGCTCTTTTTATACCCAACCATGTTGCCAATTGACCTAATAAGTTGCAAATTGGTCCTCCAGCTGTTCCTTATATGTACATTTAACTTTTCTGGCCTCTTATTGCTACCTGTCCCTGCTACCTGCTAACTTTTTTGGAATGTGTAGCTCTCATGAAATCCAAAATGAGCCAATATTTGGCATGACATTTCAAATGTCTCACTTTCAACATTTGATATGTTATCTATATTCTATTGTGAATAAAATATAAGTTTATGAGATTTGTAAATTATTGTATTCCTTTTTTATTCACAATTTGTACAGTGTCCCAACTTTTTTGGAATCAGGTTTGTAGGTTAATAGAACAATTTCTGGAGCACTTCAACAGGTGTCTTCCGTGTGAGGGTGACAGGGGGAAAGAGAGTTTTGGAGGGACATTCAAATGTCATTTGACTTAAAAACAGCACATCATTGGCTACCCTAAGGCCTGTCCTTTTAATTCCCATAGTGCAATATTTTGTATATTTTTCTGAATAACAAGGAAATGAGTAGAAGTTAATTATTGCTATGGCAATTCCATACCAAAAAATACTTGACCTGAAAGTTGCTGAATCAAAGACAAAATAAAACCTTGTCTTGGCTTCTGTGATGTCATACCTGTAAGACGCCTCAGAGTTTTAGCAAGGAGCTCTAACCACAAATGCACAATATCCATTTGCCAATGCAACTGACGGTTTGTGGTTAAACACCTTTATGCTAAGAGCGCAGATGGTCCATTTGGTACCTTGCCTCTCTCTTGCATTTTGCTTCTCATCCGTTTCTAATATCCATTTAATATTCAGTATTTAACCACTGATTTTAAAAAGTCAGCTCTATTTAGCACTACATTAAAAATGTTGTGTTCTACTTTGCACTCTTGTTACTGCATGATATAAAGGGCCCCGCATCTCTGAGCACAAGACAACTGAGTGAAAGACAATGGTAGTTTAGTTCCTTGGAATAAATACGATATGAAAACCAGTTCTGCTTTCACTTTTGTTTTTAACTTTTCAATTCAGTTCAATTCACATTTATTTGTATAGTGCTTTTCACAATACCTATTGTTTCAAAGCAACTTTACAGAAAAATGCATGTTTCTAACCAGCTAACAAAAATATGTTCTTAGAATGTTTTGCTAATATTTCCATTAAGTTATGAAAACTTTATTTCTGAATGTTTTTTAAACGTTGAAAACATCCGTTCTTTTAACATATTAAGAATGTTTTTTTCTATGGTTTATGTGAACATTAGAGAAATGTTATAAAAACTTTTTTTTTTCCTGAAAGTTTTCTGAATGTTCAAAACGCCCTGAACAGATGGACAGTCCATCACTGGGCTCATTAATTTCTTACAGCCACTGGTATGGATTTCAAATTAACAGAATTTTAAGTACCAAAAACAGTTAAAACATTTTCCAGAGTATTAAGTAAGTGCATTAAATATTTGAATACAAAAATAACAGATAAAACTTTACTTTAAGATTCACATTTTACTGTAATAGTGTAAGAGTCTCTGGGAAGTACACAGTCCAAAACATGGAATCATAAAGAACAAAGCTTACATTTTCTAAACCAAAAACACAAGGGAAAAAGAAAACAAACTCAAACATACAACTAGACAGCAAACACGTCAAATCTAACAAGACGTGGAAAAAACACAATAGAAAAAGAAAACACTACAAAATTGTGTTCTGTTTATACCCAGCTAACAGGAAAAGAGGAACGAGAACTTTCACTAACGGTATGTAATAGTTATGTAAATGTTATTTAAAAACGTTCCTGAAATAATGTTTCTGGAACGGTCTTATGTTTTCATAGTTAAAATACATTCTCAGAACACTGTTGGAACGTCCTTGTGACGTTATTTCAACTTGACTGATGTTCTCAATGTTGAGTGAATTTTTTTTTAATATGTCAAAATGAAATGGAATGTGTTCACATTAAACAATAATTTGTTTTATTAATACATAAAAAAATTACAATTTTCAACGTTTAAAAAAAAACATTCAGAAATACTGTTTTCACTTAATGGTTTAAAAAAATGTTAGATGAACTTTAATATTAAATAACATCATAAGGACATTCAGAGAACGTCATTCTATGAAGGTTTTCACTCAACGTTATGAGAACATCAGTCAAGTACAAATAACATCACAAGGACGCTCCGAGAACGTTGTTATAAGAACGTTTTCACTCAACATTATGAGATCATCAATCAAGTACAAATAACTTCACAAGGACGTTCTGAGAACGTTGTTAGAACATTTTCACTCAACGTTCTGAGATCATCAATCAAGTACAAATAACATCACAAGGACGTTCCGAGAACATTGTTATAAGAACGTTTTCACTCACAAGGACGTTCCAAGAATGTTGTTATAAGAATGTTTTCTCTAAACATTATGAGATCATCAATCAAGTACAAATAACATCACAAGGACGTTCCGAGAACGTTGTTATAAGAACGTTTTCTCAACATTATGAAAACATCAATCAAGTACAAATAACATCACAAGGACGTTCCGAGAACGTTGTTATAAGAACGTTTTCTCTCAACATTATGAGAACATCAATCAAGTACAAATAACATCACAAGGACGTTCCGAGAACGTTGTTATAAGAACGTTTTCTCTCAACATTATGAGATCATCAATCAAGTACAAATAACATCACAAGGACGTTCCGAGAACGTTGTTATAAGAACGTTTTCACTCACAAGGACGTTCCAAGAATGTTGTTATAAGAATGTTTTCTCTTAACATTATGAGATCATCAATCAAGTACAAATAACATCACAAGGACGTTCCGAGAACGTTGTTATAAGAACATTTTCTTTCAACATTATGAGAACATCAGTCAAGTAAAATAACATCAGAAGGACGTTCCGAGAACGTTGTTAGAACATTTTCACTCAACGTTCTGAGAACATCAATCAAGTACAAATAACATCACAAGGACGTTCCGAGAATGTTGTTATAAGAACGTTTTCATTCACAAGGACGTTCCAAGAACGTTGTTATAAGAACGTTTTCTCTTAACATTATGAGATCATCAATCAAGTACAAATAACATCACAAGGACGTTCCGAGAACATTGTTATAAGAACATTTTCTCTCAACATTATGAGAACATCAGTCAAGTAAAATAACATCACAAGGACATTCCGAGAACGTTGTTCTTAGAACGCCACTCAACATTATGAGAACATCAATCAAGTACAAATAACATCACAAGGACGTTCCGAGAACGTTGTTAGAACATTTTCACTCAACGTTCTGAGAACATCAATCAAGTACAAATAGCGTCACAAGGACGCTCCGAGAACATTGTTATAAGAATGTTTTCACTCAACATTATGAGAACATCAAGTACAAATAACATCACAAGGACGTTCCGAGAACGTTGTTATAAGAACATTTTCTTTCAACATTATGAGAACATCAGTCAAGTAAAATAACATCACAAGGACATTCCGAGAACGTTGTTCTTAGAACGTTTTCACTCAACATTATGAGATCATCAATCAAGTACAAATAACATCACAAGGACGTTCCGAGAACGTTGTTATAAGAACGCTTTTTCCTCACAACGACGCTCCAAGAACGTTGTTATAAGAACGTTTTCTCTTAACATTATGAGATCATCAATCAAGTACAAATAACATCACAAGGACGTTCCGAGAACGTTGTTATAAGAACGTTCTCTCTCAACATTATGAGATCATCAATCAAGTACAAATAACATCACAAGGACGTTCCGAGAACGTTGTTAGAACATTTTCACTCAACGTTCTGAGAACATCAATCAAGTACAAATAACATCACAAGGACGTTCCGAGAATGTTGTTATAAGAACGTTTTCATTCACAAGGACGTTCCAAGAACGTTGTTATAAGAACGCTTTCTCTTAACATTATGAGATCATCAATCAAGTACAAATAACATCACAAGGACGTTCCGAGAACATTGTTATAAGAACATTTTCTCTCAACATTATGAGAACATCAGTCAAGTAAAATAACATCACAAGGACATTCCGAGAACGTTGTTCTTAGAACGTTTTCACTCAACATTATGAGAACATCAATCAAGTACAAATAACATCACAAGGACGTTCGAGAACGCGTTGTTAGAACATTTTCACTCAACGTTCTGAGAACATCAATCAAGTACAAATAGCGTCACAAGGACGTTCCGAGAACATTGTTATAAGAATGTTTTCACTCAACATTATGAGAACATCAAGTACAAATAACATCACAACGACGTTCCAAGAACGTTGTTATAAACGTTTTCTCTTAACATTATGAGATCATCAATCAAGTACAAATAACATCACAAGGGCGTTCCGAGAACGTTGTTATAAGAACGTTCTCTCTCAACATTATGAGATCATCAATCAAGTACAAATAACATCACAAGGATGTTCCGAGAACGTTGTTATAAAAACGTTTTCTCTTAACATTATGAGATCATCAATCAAGTACAAATAACATCACAAGGACGTTCCGAGAACGTTGTTATAAGAACGTTTTCACTCAACATTATGAGATCATCAATCAAGTACAAATAACATCACAAGGACGTTCCGAGAACGTTGTTATAAGAACGTTTTCACTCACAACGACGTTCCAAGAACGTTGTTATAAGAACGTTTTCTCAACATTATGAGAACATCAAGTACAAATAACATCACAAGGACGTTCTGAGAACATTGTTATAAGAACATTTTCACTCAACGTTCTGAGAACATCAATCAAGTACAAATAACATCACAAGGACGTTCCGAGAACGTTGTTATAAGAACGTTTTCATTCACAAGGACGTTCCAAGAACGTTGTTATAAGAACGCTTTCTCAACATTATGAAAACATCAATCAAGTACAAATAACATCACAAGGACGTTCCGAGAACGTTGTTATAAGAACGTTTTCTCTTAACATTATGAGAACATCAATCAAGTACAAATAACATCACAAGGACGTTCCGAGAACGTTGTTATAAGAACGTTTTCTCTCAACATTATGAGATCATCAATCAAGTACAAATAACATCACAAGGACGTTCCGAGAACGTTGTTATAAGAACGTTTTCACTCACAAGGACGTTCCAAGAATGTTGTTATAAGAATGTTTTCTCTTAACATTATGAGATCATCAATCAAGTACAAATAACATCACAAGGACGTTCCGAGAACATTGTTCTTAGAACGTTTTCACTCAACATTATGAGAACATTGTAAGGACCGGTTTTACTGCTAAGACAAAAGCTGAGATCCAACACCCTGCATTAAAACAATAAAACTCAATCTGAAGAGAAGATCTCACAGAGAAACTGTAGGACACCGCCCTGACCAAAACCCTCTCCCCTCTCTACCTCCCTTTCCCCCTTCCCCCTGATTCAAGTCCCAGAATGCAGATATACTACATATGATTTATCTTGTGAATCTATTGTTTTATCCCTTTCATGTCTGGTGTCTTTTTAAAGGTCATAGTGCGATTGGTAAAATGGTCTCAACATCACTGAATTCACTGATAGGGTTAGAAAGATTGAAACATATGAGACTTGTGTTCTCTTTTTGAGTGGTCTCTCAAAGATATCTGATCTTCTCCCCCCAAAACTAGGTGTTTGTGTTGCAAATAGTTACAACCCTTTGTTCTGGTCTGGGTATTTAAGGAAGGGTAGCAGGGCTGCCATTGGGGAAATATTCTGTAGACAGAAGCCCCATGCAGTGTTGTGTCAGTGTCATAAGAGGCACTCACACACGCTGTATGTATTGTGCCAGATATGACTCTTTGAAACTATTTTCATATTACTTAATTGTATTTTATGCTGAAAGTTGTGTACCATGGATTCATGTTTAATTATGTTCTTTAAGTTCTGTCTGGCCAAAATAAATGTTAATCTTGATTTATTCTGTATTTTCATAAATCATTACTCAAGTAGTGTCGCATGAGGAGTTTTGTAGGAGTTTCCGTAAATCTTTCTGTCAGGGCAGATTCATACCGAGGACCCCATGACCGGAGCATGGCGCTAAGCATGAGGGACAATCTGATTTCTGGGTGTCACTGTTATTATCAAGTTACAGCTCTCGTGACTATTGCTAAAATTACACTTTCTGTTATGAGTAAGCATTTGCGACTCACTTAAAGGTAAAATAGTTCACTCTGTAATCCTCTGTAATATCAGAACTGACTAATTTGCGTCCGTGAGGTAATGTAATTATAATCGCGAGCATTATCCTCTGAGCGACTCCGGGTCCCATGGAGGAACGAGTATTTGAAATTAAGAGATACTAAGAGAAATCAAAGATCTAAATTAAATCACAACTAAACTTATGATCAGCTGTTAAGTTACAAATGTAACAAATGTAACAAAGTTACAAAGAATTGGAGTAAGATCAAATTATTCATGGAGTCAGATTTAAAATTCGATGGTCATAAATTAAGTGAATCCAACAGAAGTGCTGAGAAGGCGAACACGCAGAAGTCCTTCGACCAGGCCGTTAGATTCCGTCCTTGGGCTAACGGATGGACCTTACAACATCAATCAAGTACAAATAACATCACAAGGACGTTCCGAGAACGTTGTTAGAACATTTTCACTCAACGTTCTGAGAACATCAATCAAGTACAAATAACATCACAAGGACGTTCCGAGAACGTTGTTATAAGAACATTTTCTTTCAACATTATGAGAACATCAGTCAAGTAAAATAACATCACAAGGACATTCCGAGAACGTTGTTCTTAGAACGTTTTCACTCAACATTATGAGATCATCAATCAAGTACAAATAACATCACAAGGACGTTCCGAGAACGTTGTTATAAGAACGTTTTCACTCACAAACGACGCGTTCAAGAACGTTGTTATAAGAACGTTTTCTCAACATTATGAGAACATCAAGTACAAATAACATCACAAGGACGTTCTGAGAACATTGTTATAAGAACATTTTCACTCAACGTTCTGAGAACATCAATCAAGTACAAATAACATCACAAGGACGTTCCGAGAACGTTGTTATAAGAACGTTTTCATTCACAAGGACGTTCCAAGAACGTTGTTATAAGAACGTTTTCTCTTAACATTATGAGATCATCAATCAAGTACAAATAACATCACAAGGACGCCCGAGAACATTGTTATAAGAACATTTTCTCTCAACATTATGAGAACATCAGTCAAGTAAAATAACATCACAAGGACATTCCGAGAACGTTGTTCTTAGAACGTTTTCACTCAACATTATGAGAACATCAATCAAGTACAAATAACATCACAAGGACGTTCCGAGAACGTTGTTAGAACATTTTCACTCAACGTTCTGAGAACATCAATCAAGTACAAATAGCGTCACAAGGACGTTCCGAGAACATTGTTATAAGAATGTTTTCACTCAACATTATGAGAACATCAAGTACAAATAACATCACAAGGACGTTCCGAGAACATTGTTATAAGAATGTTTTCTCTTAACATTATGAGATCATCAATCAAGTACAAATAACATCACAAGGACGTTCCGCAGAAACAATGATCTCATTAAAGCAATTATTACAAGTTGTGATCATAATGATTATAGAATCTTCTTAGAAGGTCCTTAGAAGACTCTCAGCATCATCTTCACATCAGAATTTCTCAGAATCAGCCTGTGATCTTGTGATCAGTGATCTTTTAAAGTGCATATGAAGTTGTCACACCCTTGGGAGGTGAGTAACCCCTAACAACAAGGAGTTGTTCCTTTGGAGGGAAACTTTACGATCCTTTGTCTTCTAGCAGGGTGTTTTGCATAAGTAATGGATTTGCATAAGATTGGATGTCTATGGAGAAACTATTAAAAATTCTTATAATGCTAATATGTTGCCTAGGAATCAACATATAATGTAAATGGTCATTCAGGTCATTAAAACAGAAACTCATAGATACCAAACATGGTACGTGAACTTGATTAAGTAAGGCTAAAACATTCATTCAAAGAGTTTATTTTAATACATAGGCAAAACAGTATAAAGGAACATTGCATAGAAAAAGTGGATATATTATTGTACATAATCAGGTGATTATATAGGGTATAGGATTAGGATGCATACATTTGTCTGTCCAAAATGAATTTAGATTGAAACTCTACATTCCTTTGAGTTGTAAACCTTATCTTTGTTACCACAGTAACCAGAGGCCTGGTGTTAGCTGCTTTTGGGGTGTTAGTTAAGTTGCTCTCTTTAAATTTATGAATATGAATTACTGTACATAAAGTGAAATGGTCCAGTCCCTTGTTGCATTACAATTTATACAAAATGTTTTATTAAGCTTTAGGTGTTTTACTCATTTAAACATTTTAATTCACAATATGAATATGTAAGGATTATTCAGTTAAATTTGATGAAATGTTACTATACAATTGAAATTGTAAATGTTAAAAACAGGCTTAATTTTCAATGTGGCAAGATCTGCTTGATTACAAGCATTCTTCCAAATATCTTCCTCTGTGTACAGCAGAACAAAGAAATGTACACAGGTTTGGAATATCTTGAGGAGTAAATGTTGAAAGATTTTTTATTTTTGGGCAAACTTTCCCTTTAAGTGTGTCATACTAGTTCCTACAATCCAGTCCACTTCTCCCTGCACATATATCAACTAAGTTCCACTCTGTGTACTACAAGGTTACAAAAATGTATGTAATGATTCCTAAGGTTTTCTGTTGCACTGGGTGGAGCCTGCTGGAATATTTATCAGGGTCTTTTCTTCAGACAAATTAAAACTGTGGAGCTGAAAATTTTAGTGTCAGCTACTCAGATCACAATTTGAATGGGTTGGTAACATGGGGTTAGAATATCCAGTGATTATTATTCTTTGGTTTAAGACAAATGTAAAAACCCTTAAAGTAACTTTTTATCATGCATGTGCTATGAAACGTACTAAAATAAGTCATCCTTTATGGCGTATGCGGCCGACAAATGCGACCTCCGGAGAACGCAGCCTTCGAAATTGACTACTTTTTTTTTGTTAGGACACGCTCACGATAAGGAGAACTGATGCAGAGCCGCTTGACATCCAGCTACCCCTCACGTCCAGGAAGGAGGAGCTGGTCTGGGTCAAGCTACAGCTACACTAATCGTGTCCAGTGAGGTAGAGCTGAAAGTCATTTGACCCTGCAGTGACTGTGAGCACCACTTGGAACTGATGAATATTCCATAAGGCCCCGCCTTGCGCAACAGAAAAGTTTTAGGAACGGCATATTCAAAGCAACGCGTCGAGCTTCCCGGATATATTTCGTATGCTTTAACAGGTCTTATTACATCAATAATTCTCAAGCAACAGATGTTTACCCCTGACCAAACAGGGCGTCTAGCGTCGCCCCTTCTGGGTATAGAAAAAACGGTTTGCGGATCCTGCGCTGTTTGCAAACTACACCTAAACTCTTCTGCAGACCCCAGACTTCTGCCCTGCCTGCATACAGTTTGTAATACTTGCCTTACGAAGATCTGCACAGATGGAGCCACATGCGGTAAGAACTCGCTTGTTGTTGTCACCGTTTGATTGATTGTACTGAGGCGCTGGCGAAAGTCAAACTCTGCACGTGACGTTTTTAAAACTTGCAGGCTCAAACAGTCGCATGAAGTTATGTTCAATTGACTGTAGTGACGTCCCCACGATTATTTACATAAGGGGTCTCAAAGTTAATGCTTAAGTTTTGGCCAGGTCGTGTTCTCCATTGGGGGCCAGGTTATTTCCCCAGATAAACTTCCCCCGGGCCCGATATAAGGTTTGTGTTATCGACATACTAAACAAACATTTTACGTAATTTTAAAATAACAGTATATTTGTGAAATTGTAACATTAAATTACATGCCATGAACACAGCAATTATTATCTTAAAATCTGCTGAAATCGTTTGAGGAGGTCACTGACGCATTTCCTTTATCGATACAGGAAGTTTAGACGTGACACGCCGGCCACTGCTGTTAAATTTGTTTTATATTGGACATTCGCTAAAATGAATTATATTCTCTGATTCTAGCGGTATTTCTAATGCATGAATAGGTTTTCTCTGCTCAGCACAAAGCGGAATTATATATTTTTCTTATCTATTATTAGACCTATAATTCCATTGAAAATTTAACCCTTTCTCATTATGACATCACACAAAATGTGAAATGTTGCTAAAATATCTTTTTCATGACACAAAAGCTCTGTTTGTGGAATTTACTTTTTATAGTGGTGTAAATGTACATAATATTCTAATTCCATTAAACTCTTATGTTCGTTTGACTATAACATGACATGAAACCAACTGTAAAACACTATATAGCACAGGGCTTGTTTTTTTTTTTTTTTTTTTTTTTATTGTATTGTTTATACAGGCTCAATAATCCCTATAAAACCATTAAACTCAATGTTTTGACCCAGAAACCTAAAACCAACTGTGAAACACTCAAGTCTTGTGCTATATGAAGAATAATATTTGTTTTATGAAGAATAAAGAGTGTTTTACAGTTCGTTTGAGGCTTCTAGGTCAAATGCTAGAACTGTCCGCCCGGTCCTGCAGATTTGCCTTGTACAACATTAGGAGAATCAGGCCCTTCCTATCGGAGCGTGCTACACAACTCCTTGTCCAAGCTCTTGTTATATCTAGATTGGACTGTTGTCGTGCTCTTTTGGCAGGCCTTCCAGTATGCACTATCAAACCTTTGCAACTGATACAGAATGCTGCAGCGAGAGTGGTCTTTTTAACAAGCTGTAGAGAGCGTACGTCACGCCTCTCTTCATCAGTTTGCACTGGTTCCCAATATCCACTTGCATCGAGTTCAAGGCACTGATGTTTGCCTGCAGAACAACCACTGGATCTGCACCCCTGTATCTAAACTCATTACTTCAGATGTACGTGCCATCCAGAAGCTTGCGTTCTGCAAGTGAAGGGTGCCTTGTGGTGCCATCCCAAAGAGATACAAAATCACTTTCTCAGACCTTTACCTTGACTATTTCCTGCTGGTGGAATGACCTGACTAACTCAACCTGAGCTCCTGAGTCTTTAGCCATTTTCAAGAAACTGCTTTGTTTTCAAGAACTCAACCCATTAATACTAACACATAGTATTCTATGTCTATTAAAAAATAAAATAAAAAACATGCTGGGTGTGTGCAGTACTACTGTGTGCAGTAGACTAACTGGGACTAGTCACAGAATTTGCATATTGTTGCCCTATTTTTAGTTTGATTATTGCTCTGCTCATTTGTAAGTCACTTTGGATAAAAGCGTCTGCTAAGTGATTAAACGTAAATGAGCATTGAGTTTAATTGAATTCGAATATTATATACATTTACACTATTTTAAAAGAAATACACTCACCTCAAGGATTATTAGGAACACCTGTTCAATTTCTCATTAATGCAATTATCTAATCAACCAATCACATGGCAGTTGCTGCAATGCATTTAGGGGTGTGGTCCTGGTCAAGACAATCTCCTGAACTCCAAACTGAATGTCAGAATGGGAAAGAAAGGTGATTTTAGCAATTCTGAGCGTGGCATGGTTGTTGGTGCCAGACGGGCCGGTCTGAGTATTTCACAATCTGCTCAGTTACTGGGATTTTCACGCACAACCATTTCTAGGGTTTACAAAGAATGGTGTGAAAAGGGAAAAACATCCAGTATGCAGCAGTCCTGTGGGCGAAAATGCCTTGTTGATGCTAGAGGTCAGAGGAGAATGGGCCGACTGATTCAAGCTGATAGAAGAGCAACTTTGACTGAAATAACCACTCGTTACAACCGAGGTATGCAGCAAAGCATTTGTGAAGCCACAACACGCACAACCTTGAGGCGGATGGGCTACAACAGCAGAAGACCCCACCGGGTACCACTCATCTCCACTACAAATAGGAAAAAGAGGTTACAGTTTGCACAAGCTCACCAAAATTGGACAGTTGAAGCCTGGAAAAATGTTGCCTGGTCTGATGAGTCTCGATTTCTGTTGAGACATTCAGATGGTAGAGTCAGAATTTGGCGTAAACAGAATGAGAACATGGATCCATCATGCCTTGTTACCACTGTGCAGGCTGGTGGTGGTGTAATGGTGTGGGGGATGTTTTCTTGGCACACTTTAAGCCCCTTAGTGCCAATTGGGCATCGTTTAAATGCCACGGCCTACCTGAGCATTGTTTCTGACCATGTCCATCCCTTTATGACCACCATGTACCCATTCTCTGATGGCTACTTCCAGCAGGATAATGCACCATGTCACAAAACTCGAATAATTTCAAATTGGTTTATTGAACATGACAAGGAGTTCACTGTACTAAAATGGCCCCCACAGTCACCAGATCTCAACCCAATAGAGCATCTTTGGGATGTGGTGGAACGGGAGCTTCGTGCCCTGGATGTGCATCCCACAAATCTCCATCAACTGCAAGATGCTATCCTATCAATATGGGCCAACATTTCTAAAGAATGCTTTCAGCACCTTGTTGAATCAATGCCACGTAGAATTAAGGCAGTTCTGAAGGCGAAAGGGGGTCAAACACAGTATTAGTATGGTGTTGCTAATAATCCTTTAGGTGAGTGTATATGTAAATTCTAGAAACTGCTTTGTGTCATGAAAGAGATCATTTTAGCAATGTTTCAAATTTGGTCTGGTGTCATAAGGAGAAACTGTATATATAGGTGCAAATATAGAAACATTGTGTCTGTTAATTGTCACAGTTCATTTAAACCAAAATGGTAAACAAAAAACATTTTCTTTAATGTCATAACATAATCAGTGTCGTCACTACACGTGGGATATTACTTGCAAGCACATTTCTTTTGGATTATATTTTATTAATAAGGATTGAAAATTGAAGTGTTTTTGGGCATTTATAAGCTGAATACGTTTTTTGTATTTTAAACAATTAAGCAATACTACAATTTTGTACATTAAACAATATTTCATTGAAGAATAAACAAAAATCGTCACACTGCCACTGCTGCTTCCAAAAATTAATTTATTAAAAATGCTACGTTTTGACCCGAAGGTCTTCGTCAGGCAAACAATACTACAATACTAAACAATACTACAGTTCATTTAAACGTCAATACTTAATTGCATTTTCCAATAAAATTAGTTAAAGCTGCTGTCTGTAACTTTTTTTGTGTGTTCAAGATTTACAAAAATTATATAATGAGAATGTACAACATGAATCCATTTTCCAAACCGTGCTTTTGTCTTACCCTGAATCATAAATTATTCTACTCTAATAAACAACTTTTTTGTGTGTTTTGTTATTGCTTGCTAAACAGCAGCAACATGAGTTTAGTGTGTCTGAGGCTTTTTTTTTTTCTTTCTGTCTAGATTGTCCACTATGTGCTCAGTCCTTTTGTTTGTCAGAGGTCACAGAATGTACCATTTTTGAAGACTCGTCTAATAATAACAAGCCCCTAAGGTAAGAGTGCATAGATTATGGAAAACATGATTATGAATAAAATTATACATTCATCAGCTGGGAAAAAAATCTTTGTTCCTTTGTGTTATTATCATTATATTTGTGGTGTGGAGTGGACTTCTTTATTCTCTTAGAAAAAGTACAATTATTAAAACTTTATAGATATCATCCTTGTTGTGAAGGGCCTTAATTGGCACAAGGATTTCCAGCCCTGACATAAAGGAGGCATTTCCTCTCTGTCTTCAATTGTAAATCGTAATTTTGAAATTTTAATCAATCTTTGCAGTGTGCCGGGTGTGAAGAGAGTGAGGTTAGTGGATGGTGTGTCCAGTGTGAGGAGGCCCTGTGTTTGGACTGTATGTCTGCCCATCGTAGGGTAAAAGTCACCCGTGACCATGAAGTCACACCCAAAAAACCACCCACAGGTTAGATTTACGTTTTTTGCATGCTTAAGACTAACACTTCTATAAACTTCTGTGCGTTTTCAGATCTGTTCTTTTGTTTCTTTTGTTCAGGTTGGATACAGAGAAAACGCTGTCCCTCACACACTCAGGAGAGCTTGAGGTTCTTCTGTCTTGTTTGTGAAGAGCTCACCTGTAAAGACTGTCAGCTGATCACTCATAGAGGCCACAGGTATAATTCAAATCAACCCTCTCGGATCAGTGCATGTGAAGATTACAAGATCACTATATGGATGTTTTTTGCATTTAAGTAATTGATTCCCATTTATTTACTTGGCTTTAATATTTTGGTATTCCTGTTCCATGTTTTTACATGTCCATCCATATGCCAGTTTTGTGCAGCAGGAGGAAGCTGTGGGATCTCAGAGACAGCAACTGCAGAGTTTGTTGGACTCCATCAGACATCAGAAAGAGACGGTCAGCAGCAGCTTACTGCTCCTACAGGCAAGGTAACTGAATAGGGCCATGGATAGGGTCTTATCACGAAAGCAGTCAACAGTGAAGGCACATTCTGCCAAGAACAAACTGGATTACAAACATACATGCAAACTGGATTGCAAACATACATTTTTGGAACAACATAATGACATAATTTTCATTTTACAATGAACTATCACATTAAATGCTTGAAAACACTAGACAACTTTTAAAATCAGAGTTTAAAACCCCAGGCATTACACACTTACATTACATTACATTAAATGACTAAAAGCCAATTGACACTGCGCTGACAAACGCCGAACAATGTGGACAATCGGCAGAATACAGTATGTCACTTCACTTCTTACAATATTCCACATCCCGACAAATGCCGATTCAACAGCAAAAACAGATACCAACCAATGGCAACAGACACGCTCGGCGGGTTTTGACGAATCAGTGCGTTACCCCCGTTGGCATCTGTTGCCGTTGGTTGGTATCTGTTCACATAGTAAGAATTCACACACTATCAGACTTTCAAGTTGTTCCAAGTACAACAAACTCTCACAGAAATTGCTAGGAGATGCATGACGAATAAAAACAATATGCATTCTAAAACCAGCTCAAAATATAACATTTTTGATATCCACTGATTGGATTGAGTCAAGCTAAAAATGTCTGTGCCTATCATAAAATAAACAACAAAATTTGTTAAGTCCAGTTGCCCAAAATCTGCAGACTGGCACCAACTAGTGTTGACTCCTCCAGAATATAAATAATAATATAAATCAGTGCTAAAATGTGGGAAAAAGTTGTATAGAGTATTCCAAACTTAAGGTGCTTGCATCAAACATCTTATATTACAAATATACTATAAATATACTTATCTCCAAAGATAAGTCTAATAAAGTCAATTTATAATGCGTCAAAATCATTTACTATCTTTTTGAAGAACTTTTATTAATTTAAAGTTCCTTAAGTAAAAAGACTGCTTACACCTGGTATCAGTATCCATTTTCAGTAATATAATCAGAAATGGACAGTATTAAATAAATACAGGGTTTCAATTAAAAATTTGAAACAAAAAAAAATCACAAAAATTGGCACACAAATTTTTTTAAAAGGTTTTGTAAGTGTTCCAAGAATCGATGTAGTGAGACCCTGCCCTTAAAATGCAATAACAAGTCACAGGAGGTGGTCACAGGAGACACATTGGAGTTCTTAGTACCAGATGTTAATGCAGATCTGTCTAGCCTGACAATGTTTAACTGGTACTCTTGAGATATCAGGTGTAAATGGGGCCTTTTATTCAAAAGGACAGTGGTAAAGAGAAAAAAGAATGAAGAGAGTGTGAGAACCAGGAGAGGTGTTAATGGTAGATCAAAGCAGACCCAACGGTGAATGGAACAAATCACTTTACATCCTGGTAACATGTAGTCACTAGAAACATTACTGAAATGGTAGTATTCCACAAAAACTATAGTATGCATTTTCTCAATAACCTAACACTCATTAGAAAGCTGTTTTTAATATAAATGTATGGTGGAAATTGACCTTGAAATTGAAATTGAAGTGCACATTGCACTTTTTTCTGTTTTTACCTGCTTAAGGTTGTATGGTTATGTTAACTGTTACTGCAATTGTCTGGAGCACGCTCCCAAGAATTTCACTCTCCAAGGCACATGTGCTTTGGTGATGTGACAATAAACTAAACTAAACTACAGCCAGGCCACTCAGTGGTAAAAAGCAATTAAAGTTTATTCATCTCTGATTGCAAGCTTCTACAATTGAATGGGTAATACATATATGTATATGTTAAAAATCAGTAATCAAGGAACTTCAAGTGATTTTATGATCAGTAAATTAATATATTTTCCACAAATCTATAAAGTAAAGAAAAACATCTGCTCTGCCAAGGTCAAAGAGCCATAACTGGCCAATCCAGAGAGAAAGCACAGAACTCTTATCATCTCTAAGGAATGCAAGCCTTGAAGAGTGGGTAGAGAAACACACTGCATATGCTTGTGAATCAGTAAAAGACATTACAAAAGGAAAGCATCCACAAAGAAGGAAAATATGTTATGAAATTTAGAAACATCTAATATTAGTGGAATAGCACTTCTGAAATCCAGACATTTGATTGTGTTTTAATATTGTATTGTGAAATGTAAAAGCGTATGGATATGAAAATCCATACTCTCATCACATTTTTTTCACACTTTGTCAGCTCACTCACTATAGGACAGTAACAGGACAATAACAGTTAGTTTGTAGCACATGTGCTCACATCCAAAGTTGTATTATAATGGGTTTGCTTTTACAGACTTTTCCTGTTTTATTATTTTCTTGTCTGTGTATACTTGTGCAATTGAAAATATATTTTAATCTTTGTTAGATTACAGGACATTGAGGATCTAAAAGTGGCTGCAAAGAATATGCTGAGACAGGTGGTCAGCTCTCTTTATCAAGCTCTGGTACTGAAAGCTACGCAGGTCTTAAAGGAGATAGAGGTAAGCATTTATGCTAAAAACGTGCGGTTTGTTAATAAAAATTTTCCCTAAAAAGATAAATGATGAATATTTAGTGAAAATTTAAAATTTCAAAATGTCTTTTCTATCTCCATTATTACAGGACTTAGCATAATAATGCGATTAATTTCATCAAAGCCCATTCTACAAACAAAAATGCACACTCATTTGTACTTTGCAGAATATATAAAATAACATGAACTACATGGTTTTCTCCGATTTGATTGGTTACACTAGGCAGATATTTTCCCATTGTTACACACTTCTAAAAGGCTAGACTAATTCATCATAGACATATTTAGTTATAGCATTCATTTTGTTCCATTTCCTTCCATTTCCTTTTATGGCTATTGTTAGCACTTTTAACCTTCCTAGAACTTGCACAGTAAATTTCAGTATTTCACATTTCAATGTAAGCACATAACTTTTAATAATAGAATAGAACTTTTAGAATAGAAAATAGGAATTAAACAAAACTAATAGAACAAACATAATTTCCATCTTCCTTAAAAGCACTTTCACTACAAAGAATTTCAATCAACAAACAAACAAAAATCAGATTGTGAATGATTACCTTTCTTTTTCACCATTTCTGTTTAAAGGATTCTGAGATACAATATAGGCTGTATGTTAGTATTAAAATACCTGGTATTATTTTGTGTTTTTCTTACTCTACCTGAGAGCCAAGAGAAAGCCAGACATTCTCAACAGAACAATGTTCCTTTTCCTTTGTGCAACTTACTAATGAGCCCCTAATCCTGTTCAGGAACCTCAAATCTGTAATGCTTACTACTTTTTGCATGTTTGATTTTAAGGCCCTGTATACAGAGGAGGGGAAATGTTTATTGGAGCGGAAGACATCTCTGAACAGGCTAGAAGGCTGTCAGGACTACATAGTAGCTTTTATTGACAAGATCCTAAGCACAGAGGGCCATTGCTTCCTGGTCCACAAAAAAAGAGTAAGCCTTTTTGTTTCATGCTTATTCATTAAATATGGTAACACATTGAAGACACTTCCCCCCTTAGATTTATTTATATTATTTAGGATAATATTAGCTCCATCATGTTTTGAGGTGATGAACCTACATTTGTATATTCATCTGATTTATGTGACATCACTGTATGACCTTGTGTCATATTTGCGACCAAAACTGGCTGACATTCAGATACTGAGTGCAGATCCCCCTTTCTATATTTTGTGTCTCTCTAACTCAGATTGAGACCCAGGTGAAAAAGCTTCTGTCCCAGGAGACGTGCACCCCTAAGACCATGATGAATCTGCACGTTCAGATTCAAAATGACATCTGTCAGCACATCATCAAACTTGGTACATAAAACATTCCACTTTTTTTTACTAAATAAAAGTATTTACATTTTATAAAAATCTATTTAACATTTTTTCCTTTCTTTCTACCCAGGATTTATGAGGATTAGAAAGACTCCTGCTCCTTTTACCTCTCTGAGAACTGGTTCCGCTCAGTCAAAGTCTGTGTCTGTGGAAAGCTCAAATACAAATTCTGCAGTAGCTGCAACATATGCTCATCCTGTGCCGGCCTCATCAAGTGTTGACGCACAGGTTCAAGGTGAATGTGTTGTTAATGGCCCTGCACTGCATTCCAGTGCTTCCTCTCGGACTGTACAAATGAATCAGGCCTTTAAGAGTTTGCCTCATCCATCTCAGTCCAGCCAGCCATATCAGCCTAACCAGGCCACAACCCCCTCTGCATGTAATTATGTTGCCTCATCCCAACTAAATCAGTCTAAACCTCCTTTTTCAGAACTTCAGAGTTCATTTACTTCCTCACCACAGTCTGGCCAAATCCAATCCCAGGAAGCCAGTCCTGGGCATTCCAAGCAAGCTTACAGTCCCTCATCACACTATGTCCCATATTTTCCTCCGCCTGCTCACAAAACTCCAATGAATCCTCATCCATCTGTTCATTTTCAGCGTCGTCTTCCACTCACAAACTGCACAGCGTCTCAAATAAACAATAGCTACAGGTTAGCCGAGAGTAGGAAGGCCTCAACCTTACACTATTACCCTCCCATCACCCACCCAATGCCAGTTAACAACCAAACACCCGTACCAGTTCATCCAATACCAAAAAACTTCCAAAATCCCATACTAACTCATCTATTATCAGCCAACAACCAAACACCCACGCTAACTCATCCAATACCAGCCAACAACCAAACAACAGTACTAACTTGCCCAATACCAGCCAACAGCCAAACACCCCTACTGACTCCTCCAATACCAGCCAACAGCCAAACACCCCTACTGACTCCTCCAATACCAGCCAACAACCAAACATCAGTAACAACTCGTCCAATACCAGCTAACAACCAAACACCCACGCTAACTCATACAATACCAGCCAACAACCAAACAACAGTACTAACTCATCCAATACCAGCCAACAACCAAACACCCATGCTAACACAGCCAATACCAGCCAACAACCAAACAGCAGTACTAACTTGTACAATACCAGCCAACAACCAAACAACATTCCTAACTTGTCCAATACCAGCTAACAGCCAAACACCCACACTAACTCAGCCATTACCAGCCAACAACCAAACAACAGTACTAACTTGTCCAATACCAGCTAACAACCAAACACCCACACAAACTCAGCCATTACCAGCCAACAATCAAACAACAGTACTAACTTGTCCAATACCAGCCAACAACCAAACAACAGTACTAACTTGTCCAATACCAGCCAACAACCAAACAACATTGCTAACTTGTCCAATACCAGCCAACAACCAAACAACAGTATTAACTCAACCAATACCAGCAAACAACCAAACACCCACGCTAACTCATCCAGTACTAGTCAACAACCAAACACCCATACTAACCCACCCAGTTTCAAACATGCCAACTGACACCCAAACACTTATACTGACCTATCCAATTCAAACCAGTTTCCTGGGGCCTGTACATTCTTTTGCCGCACAACCAAATATTCCCTTAACTGTTCTTTCTACTGTAAACACTCTTTCTTTAAATGACGTTACTGCAATCTCTAACATCCACTCTGCTGGACCCTCCAATGATGGGATGAATCATTATTCCCGTAACCCTTGTTCATCCATCCAAAGCATAGCTAGTGGTTCTTCACTTCCTGTAAACAGAATGTGTTCTGCTCCCGTTAGTGGCAGTGACACCCTCTGTTGTAAGAGAGACACCTACAATAGTGCTAACCTACCAGTCAAGGCCTTGGCTGACTCTGTCTGTGATCAGGATGCAGGTGTGAGCAGCACGAATTTCATTGATATGGATCATTCAGAGAGCAACTTGCCCACTTCCACCATGACCGATTCCAAAGAATCTTCACCAGATCCTACCCACTCCCCTGGCCTATCCAACCTTAACCTTCACCAGGACTCTCTCTCAACCACCACAGAGAAATGTTCAAGACAAGCTCAAGCCGGTCAGTCGTTCACCAAGAGCGACACTAAACTAAAACACTGGAGTGTTGGCATGCCAGTAACTTTTCGTCAGCTTGTTGAGACAACATGCACACCCGATAATCGGAACGCCACACCTCCAGCGAATTTAAGTCCATGTGGCACATCAGAGGACCTTGCGTGGGAGGTTGGTGAATTATTTTTTTTATTTTTTTATAAACGGAAGTATTGTATATCAGAGATCGGTTTCATTCAGAAGTTTTCTTTTCCTAACAGAGAGCGACACATAACAATCATGTCCTAAGTGGTTTTGACCACACAAAGAAAAAAGAATCTGCAGGTGATTTTTCGTCATCTTTTGCTCGCAAAAGTATATGGTTTGTTTTCCTCACTCATGTCTATTTTTTATATTTTCTGTCTTTTAGTGATGGTGGAACAATTCAAGAAACAGTTCAAGAGGTGAAATCAAGATAAATCCATATAGTATTGGTTGAAGCCCTGCTTCATAGTGGGATCTGTAGTATTTATTTGCATCCTGTCTGCATCGCAGGAGTTATTAACCTCATTTGTGTTACAACTACTAATGTCTAAACATTTATTCTGCAACAGACACAACAAACACTATTTTGGTTGTAACAATAACCATTAATAATATTATTAATAGTATTTGATTTTTATTATTAAAAGTATTAATAGTATTTACATTACCAATCAAACATTTGTAAGATATATTATGTTTTTGAAAGAAGTTTCTCATGCTCACCAGGACTGCATTTATTTGAGTAAATGTGTGAAATTTTTTAATTATTATTTTAATTTTTTCAGCAGCCATTACTCCAAGTCTTCAGTGTCACATGATCCTTCAGAAATCATGTTGCCATTTTTTGTTAACATTTTAAATGTCTTTACTGTTTTCTTTTTAAGTGTCCTTGCTGAATAAAAGTTTTATTTACTGTTAAAATCATACTGAGCTCAAATATTGGTAGTGTATGCATTTATTTCTTTGACCGGTGACCACTGCTTTCTATCTGTAATAGGTTTCCATGTGTATCTCTAGTGCGCCTGCCCATTTCTCTGCCTCCATGTGGGCATCCACTCCCAGAGTTCCACCTTACTACAGATATCTCTAGAGATCACATCTTAGTGCAGGAATCCCAGGAAGGACAGGTAAGCACTCTTACCTGTCTTATCTGTAAAGCTAGAATGTGTGACTGATTCTCCAGTCCACAGCTATTCTCTCAATTGTCCTGTTCTTTCGCAGATTAAGCAGGTGTGGAGATGGCATGAAGATCCAATACCATCTAGAGCCTCTTCCTGCTCTATATTGCAAAGCTGCAACAGCTCCCCTGCATCTGACGTACAATTCTGTGCAGTGTGTCAGTCTGCAGGAGCTGCACTTCTGTGTGCGAAATGTGGCTGTGCTTTTCACTCTGATTGTCACATCCCACCAATCTTCACAAAAAAGAGGTGCGACCAAGAACTAACAGGAATTGTATATAACTTAATTTAATTACAATTCTCGAGTAGCTATGATTTATAAGACATTGGAGTTTGATAAGCATGTGCATTTAAGTACAATAACTGTTTTCTCTGTCTACTATTTGAGTCTTGGTGTATTTCTTCTCTCTTGCAGTGAGGATTGGGTGTGTTTGCTGTGTCAGGATGTAAATGAGACAGTTGTATATGGCGGTGAGGAGATGAGGACGTCCAATCTGAGTCTACCAGATCAAAGAGTGAGACTTCACAAGTCTAAAAGGATCTACAATCCTAGTTACACTCACAACACTTTTAAAGATGATATTTAGGAGAGGATTGTAGTTTAAGATAGTGTATAGCATGCCACAACTCTCATCTCAAAGTCACACTGATGTAATGTCATCCTTCTGTTCAGAAGTGTGAGAAGCTTCTCCTTAGTCTCCTGTGTGATGAGAACCGGTGCCTGCTCTACAGCGCCACCAAGGTAAATGCACAGTGCACATAGTATCTTTTAATATTAAAATGTGAATATTCGCAAATACTAATGGGGTTCCAGACAATATTACAATGATAATATTGTACGGATATTTCAGACAATTTAGTTAATGGTTAATGACAAATAAGAATGAACAAGATAAAGGCAAGGAAAAATCTAGCTGTGCCAAGTTTTTAGATTCTTTGTATTCATGTTGGTTTTAAAAACTTTTAGATTTTCAACAAAATATTCAATTTAAAGGGACAGTTCACCCAAAAATGAAAAATTACTGTTAATTTACTCACATTCGGCCATCCAAAACGTAGGTGTCTTTTTTTTTTTTTTTTTTTCTTGAAATGTAAGGAAGATTTTTAGCTGAAACTGTGCTGCTTGGTGATTTCACATAAAGTCAGTGGCTACTGTCACTTTGAGTGTAAAAAAAACAAAAATAAACACACAGACCTACGTCTTGGATGTCCTGAGGGTAAATTCACAGCAAATTTTTGGGTGAACTGTTCCTTTACATTTAATCTTTTTTGTTGAAAATATATAAGTTTTCAAAACCAACATGAATTGTGATTTTTTTTTTTTTTTTTTTTTTTTTTTTTTTTTTTTTTTTTTTTCTTAATGCTCATCATAGTAGAGGTGTAATACAAAGTCATTGTATTTGAATGTATTTTTGAATAAATTAATAGATCTTATGAGCTGTGCTCTGCTTTTAAAGAATCACTCAAAAACAGCTGAATTCGATATAATACTCGGCCGACTCCTGGGGACAAGAAAGCCGCCTTATCGGACTGCTGCTGAACTGGTGTCAGATGTTTGGACTGTTTTTGACATCTTGATGATGAACTCTGAGGTAAACCGCTACCATTCAGCTCATCACATTCATATGTAATTTAACTGTCAAGCTTCTTTGTATTATTCTTTGAAATACTATAGCAGATGTATTACCTTTTAATCATTGAATTGATTGTTATATAATAGTGATGTGCTATTTTGTTTTTTATACAGAGGAAAAACATGGTTTTCAAACTTCAAGAATCTTTCCAGCAACAAGTGAATGAATCTTTTGGGAACAGTCTTCATGCTTCTCTCCTGAAACACTCCAGCAGCGAGGATCCAAGAAGTACTTCAGAGACAGAGACTCAAAGAAAGAAACACAGAAACACTTTGAAACGCATGAGAGAGTTTTTCATGGAAAACTGTGGTACAGCCGCAAAGAAATCCTGCACTGATAAAGGGAAGCAGAGAGATGACTGTGGGAACACTACAGCTGGTGAACATTGAAGCGTCTGACACATTACTTTTGAAACCACACAAATATGTTTATATTCTCTTGTGAAGAGGGAACCACCTTACTATACATTACTTTCTATTTATTGTAGTAGTTTGTTTATTTACCTTTTCCTTGAAGTAAAATGTGTATTAACAGATTGTTTATTTAATTGAATGTCACCTTATTTCACTGCTCACTGCTCCTCATAAGCGTTATATATCAATGTTGTTATGCAGCTTTGATGCCGCTAGAGGGCGCAAGGACTCTGTGGTCGTTTGACTTGGCTCTGTTTTCACTTCAACTTTTTTTTGTGCATGGACTATTTGTGCTACGGATATTAATGATAAGTGTATTCATAAGACTCGATTTAATTTAGAAGCACTCGAGCCATTATCATGCGTAAACACCGCAGAACAATTATCACATTGAAATTGTTGATGTTTAACTCTTCGTTTAGATTTGATTTATTTTTTCATTTAAATATGCAATATTTTTTTATAATGGAATTTCATATTTTAAGTTTGCAAGTATAGCTCTGGGACATGCAACATTTGCATAAAATAAATAAAATATATTTTTTTACCTTCATACAACAACAACAAAAACCCTAAAAAGTCTATATAAGAAACAATTGTATCCTAACGGTTTTGTCATAAAACCATTTCTCATATGTGAACAAAACAAGCAGATGGCTCTCGTCAGGGACATTTTCGAGGGCAGTTTTTGAGTTAATTCTGGGCTAAAGAGAAAAGACTTGTAGGCTGTCCTGGCGATACTTGATAGGATCATTTTTGGCGGTTTGCTAATACAAACAGATGCTCTGTTCTCGGATTGGTTTAAAATCGACTCAACTTCCATAAGCCACGCCCACTATATATATATATATATAGTTGAAGTGTCTTGTGAAGCTCACACTCAACGCTCAAAACGTTCATAGGAGTCTCGAGGTGAAATGGTTGTTCTGGTCAAACCGAGTCCTCAGTTGGGCAGCAAAGCAATGGATGGAAATCAGCACAAAGTAGAGGCGAATGTTCTGCTACTTGGCGCAGAAAATGTTGGGAAGTCAGGTGAGCACAAAACTGAACATGGCTGTTTGAATGCAGGGATTTATGACATGTTTATATCCTATTTTGTTTGTTCTTACGAATAATCATTTCTTTTAACTAATCATGTTAACATGTCACCTAATTGCAGCCCTCACCGTGCGATTTCTCACCAGAAGATTCATCGGAGAATATGGGGATATTGGTACGTCAAATAAAGTTTTTTTTTTTTTTTTGTAATTTTTATATTTATATTTTTTATATATATATATATATATATATATATATATATATATATATATATATATATATATATATATATATATATATATATATATATATATATATATATAAATATATATGTGTATATATAATAAATGTATATGTGTTTATGAATAGGCAGTTTTATTTTTGTAAATTTAATGTAATTTATTTTTCAGAATCAATATACAGTCATATTGACAAAACAGATGGGCGAGAGATATCCTTAAATATTTGGGACTCTCTGTATCCACAGGTATGATGTGTGTTTTTTTTTTTTTTTTTATTACGATATTTGTGTTTCAATGCTAGAATGCATAAAGGGGTTCAATTGTAGTATATTAAATAAGTCAATAATATTTAATTCCTTAACTCATCATAGGTTGGTCTAAAATATGGCAAAATTGATTTGTTGATAAGATTTAAAAGATTTTTGTTAAAAATGAGAAGTTAGCCCAAATTTTTATTTTATAATTTAAGAATAATGGGTCTCATTTAGTTAATATCTTTTATTTATATAGTTTCTAAGTATTTTTCACCATGAAAATATTAAATAAAATAAGCTAACAAAAATATGGTTTGTGACCATAAATTTCATAGTTTGTATTTGGGGTGGGAAGAAATAGCGTTTATAAAATAGTCTGTTAATTTGTGTGGTGGGCTCTTTATTTTAATTATCATATTAAAAATATAATATTTGTTTTTTTATATATATATATATATATATATATATATATATATATATATATATATATATATATATATATATATATATATATATATATATATATATATATATATAATATAATATAATATAATATAATATATATATAAAAATATATGTGTCTGACTAAATGAATATTTCTCATGAGCCAAAAGACTTTTAAGCTAAATAAGTATGGTTAAATGCTTGAAATTTCTTTTAATAGCTTTTAATAATAGCTTTTAAAATTGCTATTAAAGCTATTAAAATTGTACCCGTGAATTAGAGAATGAAAGTATCATTTTTAAAATGGTGGGAATAATAATCATGTTGAATATTATTATTATTATTATTATTATTTTTTTAATACTGTTTATGTATGAGAGAAGTAGACATGATTATACATTTTTATATTTAATTATGCTGACAATAAAGATTAAAAACGGGAAGGTTTTTTTTTTCCGTGATGAACGACATTAAATCCGGGACAGTTCAATAACTTATGCATTATGCCTAGGTGAGGTTAATGTGATTTTTAATCTTTGAATTCTGTCTTCTCCAGAGCTGCGAAACAACTGAATCCATCAGTGACAAGCAGCTTCAGTGGGCAGATGGCGTGATCCTGGTCTACAGCATCTGTGACCGCTCCAGCTTTGAAGTGGTCCGGCAACAGGTGCAGCTCATCCGCCAGACTAGGAAGCTATCCGCATCTGCACCGATCATCATTGTAGGGAACAAGCGAGACCTCCTGCATCAGAGAGCCGTGTCGAGCGAGGAGGGCAGACTGTTCGCCCTCTCTGCAGACTGCGGCTTCTTTGAGATCTCGGCAGCTGAAACCTACCATGGCGTGCTTCTGGTCTTTCATGAAATACTGGATCTCATCAAGGAGTCCAGAGCACTGAAAAAAGGGATGATCGGAATCAAGGGCATAGTCAGAAGCGTGTCCGCAGTGTTTGGAAAGAAATGGGAGTAAAAAAAAAAAAAAAAAAAGAGTTGGGGATGTGATGGTTGATGAGCCCGATGAAGATATGAGGCCCCTGGCAGCCTAGCGTCTAAACAGCTGAGAAGACCCTCGGCCGATGGGTTTTTGGAACCGAAGGGGGCCACTTTCGCCTTATTAACCTACATGGATGGTGGAAAGTAAAAGAATAAGATGATAGCATGTTAAAAGTTCAGAGCCCAGCTTTATGGTGAAGAAAAGTAGATGAAGTTTGTCACAGCAAGGCGATAAAAGAAGTGCTGAAGATGTAAGTGATCCTGGGCTTTGGTTTAAGTTGGTCCCAGGTTATTGATATGAACCGAGAGACAGCCCGGACCTATTGTAGTCCTTATTTCAAAGAATATAAGAAAGTTATTATTCAAAGAATGATCCTTCATCTCTGGACAGATGATGTAGTAGATGAATACAAGTGAGCTTCTGCTCTGGATCTTCCGCCTGAAATCTAGAGTTGGACTTTATCCTCTGTGCATTGTCCTCTTCTGGATCTCCACTGACATTTAGATGTGAATAGTTAAATGTGGTAATTGGGAGGAGACATAACCCCTGGTTTCATAGACAAGGCTTAAGCCTAGTCCCAGACTAAAATGCATCTTTGAGCTGGTTTAACTGAAATGTATCTTAAAATGTCAATGCCGTTGTTTTGTCTCAAGATGCACGCCAGTAATGTGTTTTTTTTCTTCTTCTTCTTCTCTAAGGCACATTTATAAAAGCTACTTAAATGGCCTAATTGAACTAAGGCTTAATTCTGGCTTAATCTAAGCCCTGTCTGTAAACACAGGCCTATATATAGTAAAATGTATATATATTTTATGTATAGGTTGTAATTTTCAGAACATTGTTTGAGTTTTGAGGTTGGTGGTAAATGTTACTCAATTAAAGGCACATTCACACCAAGGATGATGGCTGTAACTATACGGTTTTAATAATCATTCAAATTCCGTGAGAATAGCAAAGTAATAACACGAATTGTATAGTCTGAATCACTTTTGAGTTTTTTTTGTTGTTTTTTTCAAGCTGATAAACGATAAAAGACGTGGACCGCTTTGAGTAAAGTGGCAGAACTTTACCATACTTTTGTGTGTACTCCAATACAGTTATGTTATAACTTGTAACTTTTTTTCATGGTGTGAATGGTCTAAGAACTGAAGAGTGAGATATGAGTGTCTGTACATGTTATTGTCCTGTGTATATACTTGAATCTTTCACTTTTGTATAAAAAGCTCTTTTCAGTTAAAGGCCTATAAGATGTTTATATTGCTTGTGTTTCATTGACTGATATCAATAAAGGAAAAACATTTACCTTTGTTGCACAATTGGTTATTCATTCTCTGCTCAAATAGTACTCAAAACATCAATAGCGTTTTATAAAACGTTTTATTACATTTAGAATCAATATTACATTTGTTACAGGAAAAAAAGCATTACAGGCTAAAAGCTGTTAGGATTTTAGCTATAAATGTCCACCAAGTAATTTAACACAGTTCACTTTGTTTCTCCTTTTGTAACGACACATCCTTAATGTTAAAACATACAACAACCCATGAAGAATCAAAGAATTCAAATCGATTTTCAAACGGTTCATTTCCCACTGATTAGAATCTTTGTGCCATCCTGTTTCACTCAGTCCATTGATCTAACCATCAGTCATTTCACTATGACAGTCTATAGATTAAAAAGAGCATATAGTGTATAAGTACTAAGAAAGCTAAGGAATAAAAATACATTGATTTGGTCTAAACAAAATGTTGTGTTACATGCTAGCAATTATAATGTATAGAAATTATGCTCTGTCATTTCAACTCATCTGTTGAGTTGTTTTTTTGTCTTTACTAGAATCAGGCAAAGCTACCCAACACCACATACCCAAACGGCAGTGCAGAGAGCAAATCCATACTGTTTAGATTTCATTCTAAGTAATACGTATAGCTAAAACAATGCTTTATTTAGCTTTTAAACTGTCTGCATATACTGAATACTAGGCTAATGATTTTATTTAAAAGTTAACTTGTAACTGCGCTGTCAACAATATTTGTTTTTGTAGGCCTACTAGAGGAAGTCACTATGAATTGTTATTGAAAGGTATATTTACTGTATTATCCATAACAGCCTGTGAGCTGCAGCAAACTGTGTTCGAATGATCTGTGATTGCATTTTGGTTTAATGTATGAGAAAGTGGAGCCTAATGTTCTGTGGTTTCCACCACAGGCATGACCTGATCTTCAGATGAAGGGCCAGAGCTCAGAAACTCAAACGCTCGTTGGCTCTGTGATACTAGCTGCATAATGGGAGACAGTAGGACCTCGGTGGCCGAGGAACGGCGGCGGATCATATCAGTAGAGGGCACAGCCAGTGTGTCAAGTTGTGGAGGGCCCGAGGGCTGGGAATCTAGCTTCAAACTGCCTTTTCTGCCATTTGCTGGGACTGGGGTAGGAGTTGGAGAGGGAGCTGGGCTTGTTGGAAGCCCGCTGTTGGACCCATGATGAGAACGGGCATAAAGGCTTCTGCGGCGTCGAGGACGACCATCCATGGCCTTGAGGAAGAGGCTGTTTGCAGAGGCACGGCTGGAGGAACTTTCAGGGAGCTCATCCGGAGTTGGGTTGTTTGCTGCGTCGAGATCAGAGACCTGTTTCATCTGAGAGAAAAGAGAGGAAGAGTTGTAACCCAAGACTCTGATACTTGATTATTTTGACATTTTTATTTAACAATTTAATTCAGCCTAGGCTTATTGGAAAAAGGCACTTTTAGCAGCTCTCACTGAAAATGACATTCTGTTAAAGGGTTAGTTCACCCAAAAATGTAAATTCTGTCATTAATTACTCACCCTCATGTCGTTCCAAACCTGTAAGATCTTTGTTCCTCTTCGGAACACAAATTAAAATATGTTTAATGAAATTCAAGAGCTCTCTGACCCCTCCACAGACAGCAATTGAATTAACACTTTCAAGGCTCAGAAAGGTAGTAAAAACATTGTTAAAATAGTCCATGTGACTCCAGTGGTTCAACCTTAAATTTATGAAGCAACAAGAATACTTCAATTCAACAATTTCTTCACGTCTGTGTCAGTCTCCTACACTGTTGATGTAGTAAATACAGTCCAGCACTTCCGAGTTTCGTCAGAGCTACACCGGCTTACCATTGGCCGATGCTGTTCACTTGAGCAGCACAACGCATGTGTGTGATGCTGACGCAGGAGCTGGCTAACGTAAACTGCATAGGAGACTGACACAGGCTAGAAGAAATTGTTGAACAAAGTCGTTATTTCTGTTTGTTTTTTGCACACAAAAAGTATTCTCGTCACTTCATAAAATTAAGGTTGAACCACTGGAGTCACATGGACTTTTTTGCGATATTTCACTACCTTTCTGAGCCTTGAAAGTGGTAATTACGTTGCAGTCTATGCAACATAATGGTCGTTTAATGTATAGGTAAATTTTTGGAGAAAAATGTAGAAACACATTTTAGTTATTAACATTACTTATAATCATTAAATGAATAAAAGATTATTCTGATGCCTGGACAGCCCTAAAAATATTTTTTATACTTTATTTAAGAAAGTATTTATATCTTTAAAATTAAAATGCCATTTTGCTAGCCTCAGAAAATACAAGGGTTTATAGACCACAAAATCCAAATTGCCAATTCAGTCTTCAACTGAACAGAAGTGTTTTTAGACCACAACAGTTGAATTAAGCTGTATAATGGCCTGAAACAATTATGTACCTGATCTTAAATTGGATACTGTGCAAAAAACAAAACAAAAAAACAATTTGAATAGAAGCACAGTAACACAGAGAGAAAATAAACCAAGCCATGGACTGTTTTATGGACCAGCACGGATCCTTGTTTATCCTATCAACTCTAAATAGATGTGTTTGGCCAAGAAAAATAATAAGAAAATGATTTTCAGGCTGATAGAGCAATTATTTTGCCTTTGAATTTTCTTCATAACTGGATTTTAGAGTGTTCTTTATCACACGGACATGTAGGCCTACTTGTATGTTTTATTAACAGAATTTGTCCATTAGATCTGGTTCTAGGCTCTGTTGCGCTTGTGTATGTGTTCTCACCAGGTCATAGAGCGGGGTGGTGTTGATGAGCAGCTGTATGAGAACCTGTCCCAGTTCCAGTAGGTCGTTCGTGATAGTGCGTACCTGGGTAGGTAGAGCCAGTATCTGTTGTGCAGGGGGCAAAACCTTCAGTGTCTGTATACCTGATGTGAGCTGAGCGACAAGCAGAGAACGCAGCTCCTCCACACGATGCACTTGAGTCGTGTAAAATGACAGAAGCAGCTCCAGCAGGGACTCCACCATCTGCATCAACTGCATTAGACCCACCTGAACATGACAAATGACACACGATACCTAATCAGGAAACCAGTGTCAATGATAGATCTGAAAATGACACCATTAGACAGTAAAAAGAGAACACACATGGCAGAACAACTGGTTAAATGGGCTGAGGAATATGCAGAACCGTAATTCAGTCACGTTTTTAATGACAAACCTAGTGGCCTGGAAATGGGGCCTAACAGTTTGATCAAGTGGCAGTAATGACTCTATTCAAACACCAACATACTGCCTGCAGGAACGTGAATGGGTTTTTTGAGGGATGCAAATAAATCAACAAACAACAGAAACTGCAATTGCTGTGAAAACTGGTATTGTCAGCCACAGTTGGAGTCAATTAAACTTTATCAGACTAACAAAAGAAACAGTCCTACATTCTTTTAGACCTGTTAATTTAATTTCATTATGTCCAATTTCTAAATGTCCATTTTTGGATTTTTGTTTATTCTTCTTGTCTCATTTAATATGGCCTTATTTAACTGTTCATGGCCACTCAATCACAGAGCCACTCGATGAAAGAAAATAACAAAACAGAAAGACTTACAGTTTAGTATAGATTTGCTGTTTAATTTGTGAACAAATCAGTGTTTTAAACAAATCTTTTAAGTGACTGAATCGTTTGAGTGAACACATCATTCCTGTTCACTTTCATGCATTGATATTTTTCGCTCGTTTCTTCACAAAGCTTGTTTATGAACAAAGGAGAAAGTATCTGCTCACTGACTAAACAAAGAGGGCATGTCGTTCGTTCACAACAAGAACGGAAAGAGGGCAGAAAGAATTATGAATGTGTAAAAATAATTGATGAATATAAAAATTGATGTAAGGATGTTTTTGAAATAATTTCCCCCGTTTTTTTATAGCTTGATACAAATCATGACCAACAGTTGACTTCATGGATGAAAAAAACAATTTCTGCAGTTTAGTAGAATTGTAGACATGCTATTTTTTATAAGGATGATAAGACTTGTCATGATGAATCAGTTAAGTAAATGTTTCAACGACTCACTGATTCAGATACTCACTTATTGCTACCTACTGGTGTAACAAAGTAACCTGCAAAGAGGTTCACTGATCGAACCGATGAACAAATATTTTGGTGAATGGATTCAAAAGATTTCAATAACTAATATTAATCAAAACCACTAGAGTATAACTGAGTTTGTCAGGCAGTGTTTGTGCTGCTAAATACATTTAAAACTTAGTAAAAACAAAATAAATTTGAACCAGATGTGACAAACTCTATAAAGTTGATTTGAATAATAAAAAGATTTTGAACTGGGGAACCGTACTTAAGTCTGGTTTATCATCAAGGTCTGTCCACACAGTCCACCATGCCACAAGCAACCAACCTCTCACGTGGAGCTTCGTCTACTGCCATGCAACGTGAGCATGAGTACACAGTGCAAAAGAACAGGGCCAGACTGGCAGACACAGTGACAAACAGTTTTGGCAGTAGGACCTTCAAACTATTGGTGGTTCATTTAGGTAAATGATAAAGTGGGTCAGCCAAATTTGAAGGTCCCCTCTGTGTTCTCTATTCCCATTGTCATCAGGCTCCCACCTCACTGCCGGTCCACTGCACAGCCCGTGACAACACGTGAATTACTGTAGGAGATTATGCTGCCAAGTCGCATCGTTGTATGTGTCTCTGACGGCTCAGAATCACTACCAGTAGAACACAGTCTGTCACTCATTTCTGCAGCCCAGGCTCTCTGGGGTGTCTTTTAGAGTTTGTTAATGAACACTCTTTTGAACACGGTGCACTGCATGGACCTTTCGTGCTCTGAGCCCCAATTACTCTCCACCCTAATGCTGGGAAAGCACAAAAGGACCCTGCACAGACAATATATAGTCCACCTTGGCCCTTTGATCCTCAGCACACAAGCTTGTCAACTCATACAAAACATGTCTGAGATAGGCCATGTGTCTAACAGGTCAGTTGAGGTAGGGTGTATCTGGTGTCTAATAATAATACCAAGAATAATAACTATAAAGATTACTATAACAACTATTTAGAATACTCTTTAAGCAGGATGGATTCTTGTATTTGCAATGCTAATGTATCATTATGATAATTATATCATCATAGTTGTGGTATGGGCTTCCCTATTCTCATAAATATAGAATGATTATTAAAACTTTAGTTATTATCATATCATTATGCCGTAGTTATCATCCTTGGTGTGAAAGGTCCTTAAGTCTTTTGATTAAAGATACAGAAAAACATTAATATTGTGAGATATTATTACAATTTAAAATAAGTGTTTTATATTTTATATATTTTAAAATGTAATTTATTCCTGTGATGGCAAAGCTGAATTTTCAGCAGCCATTATTGCAATCCAATGTCACATGATCCATCAGAAATAATTCTAATATGCTGATTTGCTGCTCAAGAAATATTTCTTATTCTTATTAATGTTGTAAATGGTGGTGTATATACAGGTGCTGGTCATATAATTAGAATATCATCAAAAAGTTGATTTCTTTCACTAATTCCATTCAAAAAGTGAAACTTGTATATTATATTCATTCATTACACACTGACTGATATATTTCAAATGTTTATTTCTTTTAATTTTGACAACTAAGGAAAATCCCAAATTCAGTATCTCAGAAAATTAGAATATTGTGAAAAGGTTCAATATTGAAGACACCTGGTGCCACACTCTAATCAGATAATTCACTCAAAACACCTGCAAAGGCCTTTAAATGGTCTCTCAGTCTAGTTCTGTAGGCTACACAATCATGGGGAAGACTGCTGACTTGACAGTTGTCCAAAAGACGACCATTGACACCATGTCATCTGCTGGTGTTGGTCCACTGTGTTTTCTGAGGTCCAAGGTCAACGCAGCTGTATACCAGGAAGTTTTAGAGCACTTCATGCTTCCTGCTGATGACCAACTTTATGGGATTGCAGATTTCATTTTCCAACAGGACTTGGCACCTGCACACAGTGCCAAAGCAACCAGTACCTGGTTTAAGGACCATGGTATCCCTGTTCTTAACTGGCCAGCAAACTCGCCTGACCTTAACCTCATAGAAAATCTATGGGGTATTGTGAAGAGGAAGATGCGATATGCCAGACCCAACAATGCAGAAGAGCTGAAGGCCACTATCAGAGCATCCTGGGCTCTCATAACACCTGAGCAGTGCCACAGACTGATCGACTCCATGCCACGCCGCATTGCTGCAGTAATTCAGGCAAAAGGAGCCCCAACTAAGTATTGAGTGCTGTACATGCTCATACTTTTCATGTTCATACTTTTCAGTTGGCCAAGATTTCTAAAAATCCTTTTCCTTAGTTGTCAGTTATAATCATCAAAATTAAAAGAAATAAACATTTGAAATATATCAGTCTGTGTGTAATGAATGAATATAATATACAAGTTTCACTTTTTGAATAGAATTAGTGAAATAAATCAACTTTTTGATGATTTTCTAATTATATGACCAGCCCCTGTATATATAGCGCTAGCAGTATATTTGTTCTCTAATGCAATCTTCAAATCTCCTCATCTTGCGGGTGGGTTGGTGGGTGTTCAAGTCACATGCAGTGACTGCCAAACAGCACGTAGCACTAGATCCCACCGGGTCTTCAGCTCAATCATAACTATACTCTCTCTAAACAAGCACTCCCATCAAAAACACTGCTCTCTGACTTCTTGATTTCAGTCTTGATTTCTAGGCAACAAAAAAACTGCCTTCCTGTTATGCAAACAGAAATTTTAGGACAGGCATTTTATAGCCATTTTGACTTACTAAAAGACTCATTAATTTGCTGGACTATAAAATGATGAAGTCTCTGGTGATAAAGTCTCTATCTAGCCTAAATACTAACTTTAATATGAAGTGTACCAATGAGTGACTATGACAAAATCTGAGGCAATGAATCTACTCCACTGGAAATAGCATGTAAAATAATACAAATAAATTAATAAAATACATTTTGTGTAATCAATTTGGTACAGTGTGAACAAGCTCAATGTTTTCACCTCAGCTTAGGTCAGCTTCCCTGCCCTTCCCCACGTCCTTCCTTGCCTGAATGTGTCTCAGGGGTCATGATTTAGAACAAGTAATTGCTGTGATTTTATTCTATGTTGATGAGTCTGCAGACTAGACAGGAAGCCCTGAGGGTGGCAGGGCAACGCGAATCACTGCAGCATGGTGCCGCAGCACGTAGAGTGTCTATTTTAACTTCAAACTCAAAGAGGGCAAAGGTTATGGCTTGAAGACATTTTGATTTGGCACTCCCTGTTGATATCATCCTGTCAGTGTATGTTGTTGAGTCTCTTAATGAGACATGTCTGCATCTATATTTGTTTTGTGATTTTATCTTAGTTGTGACTCACATCTTGGGTCTCTTCCATGCTTATTTAGTATCACTGAGGTACTATTAGTTTTTATTAATAATTTGAATTTAGTTTAGCATTTAGCATTTTATTTAAATATGTCTAAATAGTTTTTATTCATTTTTATTTCAGTTTTAGTTTTTTAAAATGAGAAATGTTTCCTTGGCAACTGTCTGAAATAAAATACATTTTTGTATATTTTATTTTTATTTCAGTTAATGTTTATTTTTTTATTTCAAGTAACGAAAATGGTTTTAGTTATCTATAATAACCCTGGTCTCTTTTGAAGGGCCCAAGTCTTTTTTTATTCTTCTGTGTTGGAAAGTCACATGAAAATACGTTAAAGTACGAAAATGGTTAAAGTGGAATATGAATACAATGAGTTTGGTTCCCCATTTTCAGTGTGGCATATTTAAGAAACTGAAATGCTGTTCAGAGCCACTGAGAAGCAGTTAGTTTCGTGACAATGGCGAGAGAGTATTTGTGCCATTCTCAGGGGTCACCATGACTCTATGAACAGAGCTTTTAGTTAAGATAAGGTCAAAGATTTAGTGATGAATTACTTCTGTACATGGACCTACCGTTTCGGCAGCTGCCCCCAGCATCTGCAAAACGCCGTCCACTCTTTCTCTCAGCTTCATCAGTCTGTGGTACAGCTGAAGATACAGGCACAACAACAGGCTACGAATCCGCGTCCACATCCGAGGCTCTTCTTCTTCATCATCATCATCATCATCATCATCATCATCATCATCATCATCATCATCATCATCATCTTCATAGCTCTGCACTCTTCTCTCCCACTCATGACCTGGAAGATGAGACAAAGTGATTCAAAGTGATCCAGTATTCAGACTTCAACTGAAAGACGCTCTGCTTAGTTTAAAACTGAACTCTGGACTTAATAAATAAAAAAATAAAAAACTGATTTGATTAAATATTATGTTGTACATTTCTCTGTATCCCTCTGATGGTGCTAAAGCAGGGGTTTTTAAATTGTGGTCCAGGGATCGCTAGGATGCCTCTAGGGGGTCCATATAAAATTGTTCAGGGGAAAATGTTGTAAAAATGTTTTAATAGGCTATAATAATAGATATAAGTAAACGATATAAACACGTTACAGAATTTGACTATTGCAGTTTTATTCTGATTTCTAAAGACTGGTCTTTAATTATGAGATTAATGGCTCTTTGTCATATTTTATGTTTCTCTTCATGTTTACATCTATAGAAAGAAAGAATATATTATAAATATTTTCCAGGCAATATTGTAGCTAAATATATTTCAAAAAATTTTTACAGTATAAGAAAGGGGTCCCTCGCAAAGGGAGCATCATATTTAGTGGCAGTGTTGGCGTCAAGGAATGTGACCCCTGTGCTAACTCGGACTGGCAAAACAGAAGAACAGTTGCGCCCCCTTGTGGTTAAGTATTGTGTACGCATGGAATAAATGTTAACCCTTCCCACGTGTTATTTCATGATTATTTCAGATAAAAATGTGTCTCCCTGTCAGTTCAGAATCTGTATTTGACTCCGTGCCACTGTCTTACGCAGCGTGGGTGGCAGAGGTAGATAGTACGCCACTGCCGCCTCTGACTGCGTGATGAGCTCATCCAGGACAGCGAAGATCGCGCGCCCTGGTGCTGTATCTTGAGCTTCCGCCAGGAGGCGCCAGCTCAGCTTTATCAGTTCATCCCATGTGTTCACGGCTCTGTCCAGCTCCTCATTTACTCGAGACTGCGCACCATCCAGCCTCGAGAAGAAAGCATCCTTTAGATTAGCAACCACCTGAGGGGAGAGAAGGCAGGGTAGTATCAAGAGAGGTATGGGGTAAAAAAACCAAAAAAAAAAACATCGAGATTTATATAACAGATTCGGTTTGATAAGTAACAACACAGAAGTAAAACAAAAAACGCACCTACATAGGCACAAACACATACCTAAAGTTACTTTTGGGCTACATTATCGTAGTAAATTAGGTAAAACGTTAATATATATATATATATATATATATATATATATATATATATATATATATATATATATATATATATATATATATATATATATACATTAAACAGTTTTCTTTTTACATATTACGCTGTTTCAAATGGTTAACCAAAAAAGTGCGCGAAAATTCACCTGAACTAGTAACTATAACAGCACAACATTGACGAAAGAATTAGGACTACTGACATTATTTATCCATATTGATTTACATATTATGTCGAATATATCACAAAGAAAGTATTTTGTTTAAAAATTAAGCAAAGCATTTAAGCAAGTTTTTAAAATGCTTAACCCCAAGGCGGGTCAGGTATTGTGCTGTCATGTGATGTGTTATAATCAGTCTTGCCAAACTCCTTCCTCTGAAAATCTCTTGGACCACCCTCAAAACTCACAATTTTTCCACTGCAGGAGTGTGCATTAAGTCACTGTAAACAATCTAACTTTTTTCCCCCTTAAATGTCAAATTGTATATGACTGACTAGGATTATTTTATATTTATTCAACAGGGCTGTTGAATGCTTGAATCTGATTGGTTGATGAACGTTGTAAGGTTTGCGATTATTTTCAGGGAAACGCACGGCCAAAGTAGTTCCAGGCAGATCTTGACAGATTACAGTTCCATATCACTTCGCCAACCAGTGCCAGAGTTTAATTGGCCAAATTAAAAAATGCCCAAGAAAATCGCTAATTTGATTTAAATATAGCCAAAATAGCTCCTTGTCGCAAACCATGAATAAAAGTCGCAGCAACAATGAGAAAGTCGCTAAATTTGGCGACAAAATCCCCAAATTGGCAACACTGGTCTTAATCATGTGACAGTATCAAATGAAGTTATGCACATTGTAATCTTTTTTTTTTTTTTTTTTTTTTTTTACAATATCAGTTGACATATTCTGACAGCTCGTAGTGGATTATAACCTTCTGTACAAGATCTTTAATAACTCTATTTGAAAGGCTGCTCGATATGTTTAATTCAGTATCAGCAAGCCAAGATGTGTAGAACCAAAAAAAGCACAAATCTGTAGTAAAACCATCAGCATCAGCCTTAAAAACCTCTTATGCACACAAACAAATAATAATTGCATAACTTTAAATCAGATTCCATCAGATTAGTGAAGGCCACTGATAAATGTCAAACTTACTGTATTATTATGTAAGGACATGTTAAGCAATAAAATAATTTTAAAGTATTTACTTTTGTTTATGTGTAAACATTCTATAATAATTTATTATTTTAAGTTTAAATGACTACAAATGATTTAAATAAAATAATTATAATAATTATAATTTATAAAAATAATTTTATTTAAAAAAAAATAATGGTTGGCTTTTACCAGATAGTCAAGACATGGTAACTGCCATATGGAAATGGACACTCCTGTTTCTTGCACTCACACACTCACCTCCTCTGTGGGCTGTTGGAGGATGGGAAAAAACTTCTCAAGTTGCTCCAAACCCACCAGTGCAAAACTGTTCACCGCCTCAACTGCAAAGGCCCACATACAATTAATTCACTTTTATTACACTTAAAGACCTGCATGTTGAATAATGTTTTAGTAGTATATCTGTTTCTTTTGACCAGTTATGTCTTTGCTATGAGCATTTGATTTCCAAAAAAGTTTTTTAGGTTTATGCCATTTCAGTGTTAGAGATACTATAAACATGCAGGACTCACTCTCTGGTTCTAGGTTTTGTAGCAGAGGTGCTGCTTGTTGCAGAGCTGCTGTGGATGCACTGCGGACACCCAGCTCTGCTACACCTCCCACAAACCCAAGCAGTGGATAACGTCCTTTCACACCCATGTAGACGGAAGAGGCCTGCTGCAGCACTGAGCTGACGAGAGGCAGTTTTGCCACACGCTTTAGCACATTCCCCTACAGAGGCAAGTCAGTGTCTTTTTGAACATGGTAATGATAAAATAGTTAGAGAAACAGTGTAGAGTAGAGATGTGCGGATCAGTTCTAACATCACCTGAATCCGCTGCTAAAAATAAATCATCCACCTGCCACCCACATCCGACCCCCACCCAATCGTCACATTACAGTTATTCAAATTCTCAGTATTAAGTGTGATGATATGGTAACATATTACTCTGAAGTAGGCTGCTTTTAAATAACATTTATTTAAAGTAAAAGTTCTTCTATGGCAAAATTGCATTTCCTTAAAGGGATCGTTCACCCGAAAATTAAAATTATCCCATAATTTACTCACCCTCAAGCCATCCTTCTTTCAGACGAATACAATCAGAGTTATATTAAAGAATATCCTGGCTAATCCAAGCTTTATAATATTTGGCAGCCCAAAATTTGAAGCCCACAAAAGTGCTTACATCTATTATATAAAATCTACACATCTCCGGGGGGTTAATAAAGGCCTTTTGAAGTGAATCGATGAGTTTATGTAAGAAAAATATCTATATTTAAAACTTAAAAAGTTTATAAAGTAAAATATCTAGCCTCTGCCAGACCACTTTCCGTATTCAACTTAAAGGGATAGTTCACCCTGAAATGAAATAAAGTAATCTTTTACTCGCCATTATAATGCTTGGAAGACAAGACAACTATCCCTTTAATAGACTAAACACAGGCTTTACTCCCTTCAAATTGGAATGTCACTGTTTCCATTACTACAACTTCCCGAACACATACACACAAGAAATAAAATACATGCGGCCCAAGTAAAGGCTGGAGATAGGCATTATTAAAATCAACACATTTATGATTTATCTCTCATCCACCCACGACCCACCCGCAATACATTTTATTGTTATTTTTTATTACTTGCATGGATAAAACCGCAATCGCTAGTGCAGAGTGGCAATGCAAGAAGTAGTATGGCAATGCAAGAAAGCTCACCTCACTGTTTCCTGTTCTCGACATGTCTGCTTTGCGCTGTTGAGGCAGAACAGAGAACATAAAACATTCAAGTGTCCTATTAGAGTTTCTATTATTTTTATTTTTATTTCTTTTTCATTTTTATCTTATGTTTTGTGGAAGATTAGAGTAGATGAGTGATTATAGATTCAAATATCAGTATATTGATACCAAACAGTAGGCATATTCTTCTGACATCTATACTGAACTATACTCAACAACTACATCAATACTGATCTGTATTCATTAATTTGATCTGCTCACGCCAAGTCAGCTGATGTCACATGACAATACTAGCCTATGTTATACACACCCTCGCTGTGGAAATTTCATTAAGCGTTCAAACCACACAGGCCAAAAATGACCTAGCATTCAAACAGTGAAATATAGAAAAAAAAAATATATATAGAAAAATTATGACCAAAAGACAGCTTATTTTATATTATTTGTTGATGTATTATTCCTGCAGTGAATAATGTTGTCGGATTAAACAGTTTTAGTGGTTTAGAAGCTGGCATTTGATCACTGGTGCCCCTAAAATGTCATTTCAGGTAATGGCCCATGCCCTCAAACCAAAACCAAACAGGCATTTTTTAAATGTTTTTGAAGTCTCTTAAACATATCTTCAGATCAAATGAAATCTACAGATCAAAAGGTTCTTCAGAATGTTATCTCATGGAATAAAATCCAACTGTGTCAAATCTGATCAAAGCATTCTCACAGGCCTGTTTATAATACCAAACTTGTTGCTTTCAGATCCACTTACTGCACAGAGGGGCCACTCTTACAGATCCCAGTGTAAGTCAGCACTGAGCAAGTGCTTACCTGCAAAAATCGAATTCAGTTAAATGAATCTGAATTAAAAATTACATTAAAGATAATAATCACAACAAAAACAACAATAAAATAATCTGCCTTAATAAATTGGGTATTTTGTACTGGATTAAATTGTTTAGTGAGTGAAACAGGTAGAAAAATAATTTGAAGATCAAGACCGTACTTTGTGAATTTGAATAAGACCAGTGATCATTTTGGTAAAATCTCCAGTGCTTCAGGTCACGTTAACCTTTACGATGCATGGGTAGCTGATCCCTGGTTAGACACCTGTCTATGCTGACAATTACAGTAAACCAAACTTCTCTCAGGTACTTTTTGAACATCAGCAATATGACAAGACACATTTAAAATGTTCCACAAATTATGATAAAAAAATAAAATAAATACATATATGTATATATACATACATATAATTTTGGGCCATTATGGATATGTGATATACAATTGGCACATTTATTTATTAAGATAAATTCTGTCTCTTTGAGACTTAAAATACGGATTACCATCGGCTATATTTAAACTATTTCACAACAAATTAACCCATTTTGAGAGTAGTTGTGTGACTACAAATTGTGCATTTGTCATGCTTTTAGTTATTTTCAAATAGATGGCAAGCGGACGGCAAAAGCTGTAAAATCAGAAACAGTTCTTACCTTTAAGATGAGTGTCGAGTCCTTTGAGATGGTAAGAAGTAGAAATAAAAATATCTTTTATAGATATTTGTTACAAACCCACTAGATTTGCCCTTTCTATAAGGTCTCAGTCCTTGTCTGCAGTGTCTGAAATGAGGGTTGTGTTGGATGGTTTTGTCATTTTTCATGGTAGGTGCATGTGATGCCCCTCATTTAGGGTGCGGCCAGTCCACGCATGTCGAGATGCTTCTATGGCGTTGTTTGCCAGTTTATTGGTTTACCTAACAGTGACAAAGATGGTCTTGAGTGTGTGATTTTATGTTTCTCTGACATTTCTCACTTCAGCTCTTTGATTTACTTACATTAATGCAGATGAAAAATTGTCTGGGATTTTTGTGGGGTATCCTGGTACGTTTATACCAGAATTACCTTTGTTCCTAAAAATATGTTGAAGAACAACATAAATCAGTGCAAATCATTATTTTAATCAATAGTCAAGTAGAGTTGTATGAATGTATTAAATTAGTTTACCTAAATGTTAATAAGCTAAACTAGGTTGTCATGTATGAATACATCTACTGTGTACAGAGAGTCTAGTCAGATATGTCTAGTCTGTTATGATTTTAATGTCACAGTTCAAAAGTTTAATGGGTGTTCAGCCCCTTTATATCAGCATTCCTGTTCTGATTCAGAAATTGAATGAAGAGGCATGGCCTACCAGAAGCTTGAGGTTTCTTCTGAGAAAATCAATCTTTCATCGGAGATGAAGTACATTAAGGTCATCTCATGTTGTCATAATTGAAACATTTCACAAAGGCTCTCTTGGAGAGTAATGTAGTCTCACATCCGTTTGTCTCAATTCCCAACTAAAAAGTTACTCAGTAAACTGGACCTTTTAATAAGTGTAAACAATCGCTTAAAAATTTGAGCCTGGGATATTTCTCAGACCCAACCTTCCATGAAGGTTTTGTAGCAAAAAAGGTCACTGTTATTGCATTTCCCAGTCAAACATGTCTGGTTTCTCAATAATAATAATAATAATAATAATAATAATAATAATAATAAAAACATGTCTGATAACATTTAAATATCAGACTTTTTTTACTATCAATAACGTTCTTAGTGAGACAGAAGAAACCTTCATGGTTTAATTTAGTAATTGTTAAATAATTTCATTTTAATTGACGTCACTGCTCATGCCGCAGATATTTGCTTTGGTTTAGCTTTAATGCCATTCATTTTTTAAGATACTTTAATATTTACATATTTTGATTTACAAAAGGCACTTGTTTAATTTGAAATCACCCATCTCAGACATCTTATGAAAATGTCCAAACACTTTAAATGTTGGAGTGAAAATATACTAAAGAGAGAATTCACTTGTGAATCACGTTTATTTTGAACATTCAGTGGGTGTTAAGAACACTAACATACAGGTGGGTGTGTAACATTAGCAGAGATCTCACAGCATTTTGTAGTACATTATATGTCAAATATTCACAAGATATTTATTTTAGTTTGCACTAATACAACATTTTTCAGTTTCCTGCCAATTTATTTTTTAACACCAAAGCGATTGTGTGTATAGGTCACTGTTTTTTCTTTAATCTATTGCCTTTTTTTAATCCTGTGTGTTGTGTTTTAATATCAATCCATTTTGTCATACAAGTGATCCGACACAAAGAAGTGTCATCTACACGAAAGACATTACTGAGTGGATAGGGTGCACTTTTTTTTTTACACGGAGTGTGAATTTAGCATATAAGAAGCTTGAATGGAAAGAAGCATTTGCAGTTTAGAATCTAACACCTCTATGATAGAGAAACCACGTGCCATACGACCAGCTGACTGCTAGTGGCTAATTTGTGGGGAAATAATAGGGAATGTTTGCGGTGCATTTTTGAGAAATGACACTGTGTGTTTTGAGCTTCCCAGATCAGTGATGGTCCCTGCTCTGCGGGGTCTACTGAATCCTAGGCAAATTTCCTACTTGGGATGGGAATCGAGAAGAATTTAAAAGATCGGGTTCTGGTTCTTATTCCCTAACGGTCAATTACTTTTTAATATTTTTAAGGAATAAATATTTTTGCGAAAAATGCAATTGTATTGCAATTGTATTGCCAAATGATACAATTATTTCAGTAACAAATACATTTTAAACAATTCTTGTCATAGTCTTTTAGAGGCAGCATAAATGCAATCCAATAATTGTTCTTAAATATATATACTAAAAATACTCAAACAAAAATGTGACTTTTATAAAATCCTAATAACAAAATGCATAGTATGTATTTTTAACTACACACTGTCATAAAAACAACTACTACTCTGACTGATTAGTATATTGTAGTTGTGTTGTGGGTTTGATACATTAAATCATTAGAATCATTAGAGTCATGTTTCTGGAATCCTACTACACTGGTTGCGCCTAATGCTTTTGATTCACTAAAAAGAACTCATTAGATTCCTTTTGTTTTTAGAGAATTATATTAAACTGCATTGTAAATTTTTGATTCATTAAAAAGAACCTGGCTCATTAGAATCTTTCGTTCAGGAATCATACTACACTGGTTGCGCTGTATGGTTTCAATTCACTAAAAAGAAATGGATCATGAATAATTTGTTCTGCAATCAGACTGTACTGGGCTCGCGATCTGTTTAACGCTGTAGATTCAATAGCGTTTTTGTGTCGCTGCTGAATAAATTGTACAGGAAACTGAGAAAACAGGAAAAAGTTTTTAATACAATTGCATGTTTGAGAATCGATAATGGAGCCGAATGTCATTTGGTTCCAGTATTTCTTTTTAATGGAATCATTTCTGATTCTCGGTTCCCAACCTTAATTCTGCTTCCATATGAAACACAGACAGATTTAGACCTCTGGTTTGTTAAATTAACAGTGAGGAGCACCAATCAGAGATAAAGGCCCAGGCTATCAGCAGGCACACTGGCAAACCATCTAGATCTTGAGGGGAAGCACACTATAAATCAAATGACTATACATATTCTCATCATAAAAGAGAGATGTGGAAAAGTAGTACAAGACAGAAAAAGGGGAACTTAGGTGAACAAGGTATGCTAGAAGAATAGACTAAACGTGTTGTGACTGATAGAATTACATGAACACATTCCCCCTTGACTTTATGAACTACAAATGATATTACCGCTACATATCTTTCCATTTCCCAAAAATCACACCAGAGGGCTCAGAATGCCCCCTTAATATGCCAGAGCTTTTCAGCTCTGGACTATGACCACATCTCTTTGTCTATCTCTATATCACACTGTATTTAAAATGACAGCGGATCCAATCCACCTTAAAAAGAGCATCTGATGACATTGGCTAGTAAAGTCTACGCAACAGTGAACCTCTGTTTAATGGTGAAGTGAAGCTCTGATGTATGAAATTCATACAGAAAGTGACATTCAGAGTTTGTTTGTAGCATAGCAGTGCAGATTAAGGTTTTCAGGGCCAGATTTATCCGAAGTGCATGATGAAATTGTTGCACAAGCAATAAATCAGGCCCAGAGTGCTGCCAAAAGGATTATTGTTGTACAATCACATGACTCAACTTGTAGCTGTGGATAATGTGACACAGCAGGAATCTCTGAAACATCTCCAGCCAAAGCAGAACAGAACAAATCATACTTTAGCGTAGATCATACAACCTATGCGTCACTTCGGTGCATTGTTCATACAGTGGAGAATCAGTACATCAGAAGCCGCTTATCACAAGCTCCCCTTGATGCAAGTTCCAGAAATCAGAAGCCTCAAAAAAGAGCTTGTTTAATGTGTGCCAGCATCACAAATCCACACAATGTCCCATTTTTTTGTGAAATATTGAGTGTTAAGACATGCGATAATTTTCATTAGGACAGTTACAGAATCCTAAACCTCATAAACTCCTAACAGTCTGTCAATATGTTATATTTTGGTCTCGTTTATTATTTATCATGTATGTTTGTGTTTGGGTTCTGTGTGTGTGTGTGTGTGTGTGTGTGTGTGTGTGTGTGTGCATATGTGAGCAACTGAGTGAGAAAGTAAGAGTGTACTTGTTTTTTAAAAAAGATTCATTTCCAAGGCCCATCATCACATCAGCAATGACGTAAACGTTGGCGTAAGTTTTTTTTTTTTTTATGTCCTCCTGAAGATCAGTTACCTTCCATGTAGTGATGGTAACAAAGGCATATTTCTTCCAAACTCTCTCTCTCTCTCTCTTGTTATTAAATGTTTCCTGTGTGCCTGTGTTTGAATGTGTGCGGAGAGAGAGTGTGGTGAAGCTCTAATATTCATTGAGTGTGTGCCACTTTGAGATTTGGCGCCGTGGGTTTTGGCAGACCTCCTGCCAGTGTGCATCACCTGAAGGGCAGGGGCTGTTTGCGCCGAGCACCAGCCGTCCCAAGGCCTGGTTTTTAGTAGTGCGGTCAAAGTCCATGACCAGGAACTCGATAGAGATGTCTGGCAGCAACTCAGCCGGTACATCATAGATGAAGGATTCGTTAAAGACAGGGTTGAGCGTGCACTTCTTCACATGCGTTTTCTTTTTGGCGATGCGCTTGTGGCCATAGAACACATTTAACTTCACATATGGATCTGGGATACAAGATAAGACAGGTCATTTGATTAGATATTTAGAAGAAAAAAATACTACTTCAATTTTATATTTAAAAAAATACTATAATTTAATATTTGTTAAATATACACTGTCTATCAGTCAAAAGTTTGGGGTCTGTATTACAGAAAATACTTTTTATTCAGCAATTTATCAAAATTGACAGTAAAGCCATTTATAATTTTAGAAAATCTGAACATATAGCAAACGAAAGAACAGAGCCTCTTCTTTTAATCAAGAAAACCCGTTTTATTCTAGCTTAATGCAGTCCTTTTTTATCAACACGTGAATGTGGTTAAGTTTCATTAAAAAAGCTACATTTTGAACAAAAAGCTGTGAAAATCGTATTTTTGGGAAAGACTACATCCAGATCGGATTCAGAACGATGATCAAAACATAGATGGAGTAGATCGAGGACCTCGTCCTCAGCTTTGTCATTGTAGGAATACATTACATTTTAACATTTATTTAAATTGAAAATGTGTAATAATATTTCACAATATTACTGACATTTGATCAAATAAATGCAGCCTTGATGGTCATTTAATACTTACTGACTGATAAAATCTTGCCGACCCCAAAACATTTGAACAAAAATGTACATAATAAAAAAATTATATATATCTATATATACTTACTTCCAGACTGCCCAGTGATGTCCAGTTTTGGAAGGTGTTTCGCTTTTAACACCACCACACTGAGTCTGTGAGAAACAGGTTGATAGGACAGAGAGACCAGCAGCTCTCCACGGCTTACACACTGCAGAAATGCAAATACACAGACACAAAGGTCAAATAAATTGCTTCTGTCGTGCATGCATACATTCATAATTGCAAGACAACCAGCTCAATTATATATAAGGCAATTTAATTATTGCATAGAGCTGTTTTAATATTAAATCAGCGGTACATTTAAGAATATCCCTGGGTCCTCTATGCACCTCCACACCACTGGAAGTAGTGCAGCATAAGCAGGTAAGTGATAATGTGATAGCAGCTCTTCTATGCATGTTATATTAGCAAAGTAAAAAATAAGATGCATTAAAAAAGTACAAAATGACTGAGCTGGTGACTCAATAATAATTTGTTTTCCGTTTATCTTGGCAGCTCAACTTCTTGTGTTTCGGTTCTATGCGGAGGCACGAGGAGGCTTTCATGTATGTGCCAACAGGATTGTCTACGCATCATCTAAACCCACTCAGTGAGCAGGAGGATTTATCATTTATCAATGACTACAAACTTCAGTAGGAGGATGAGACAGTGATGATTCAGTGCTGAGCTCATACAAGTGTCAGACTTATAAAAAGAACACAGATGAATCAGTCACACAGCGGCAACTGCATATAATAAAAATTAAAAATGTAAAAAAAAAAAAATTTTTTACTTAAATTTAACTTGGTTCTTTTTCAAGCAGTACAAATTAAATTCAGAAATTAACTGTTTAATTGAATTAACATTTGAATTGAATCTAAAACAGTCTCTAAATAAAAACATTCCTGTAGTCTAGAGTAAAGTAGAGCATGGCACAAGTAATGCCAAGGTCATGGGTTTGATCAAATATGTACCGTAAATGCAATGCCAGTTGTTTTGAATAAAAGCATCTGCAAAATGTATAAATATTTAAAATAATATTAAATATAATAATAAAAATAATTTAACTCAAAAATCTTAAGAGGAATTAGACTCAAATCAGCGTAGTTATCGTTGGGTTTTATTTAATTTTTTTAATATAAGCTTTATTACGCTATATATCAGGGTTCCTCATATTCGGTCCTGGAGGGCTACTACCCTGCAGAGTTTAGTTCCAACCCTAATCAAACACACCTGAACCAGCTAATCAAGGTCTTCAGAGTTACTATTGCAGGTGGGTGAGTTTGATCATGGTTTGAAATATATATATATATATATATATATATATATATATATATATATATATATATATATATATGACTATTCAATTATTTATAATATATTATGGGTAATACTGAATAAATATTCAAATTAAATAAAAAATATGAACTTATGTATTATTTGTGTTATGTTAGTTCACCTGCATATTTCTCTTCGTGATCTGTTGCGTAATATGGACCCGGCCTGTACTCGGGTCCACACCTGCCAGCGGGACCATCGCCTCCCCAATCACATCATCTCGTGAGAACCGGTCAAAGCTCAGCACCAGGAAATGCAAAGTGAGATCCGACAGGGAGCTGTACGGCACGCCATAAAATGTGAAGGTCTCATCAAACGCAGGCTCCAGAGTCTTCCTCAGAACACGAGTCTTAACGCGATGTTTCTTCTCTGGGAGAATGGTCATCTTCACATAAGGGTCTGCGCTGCCCGCCTGGCCTTCCACTGCCGGTAACCCCCGAGCTTCGAGGATGGTTACCACCAAGGCCTTCTTGGGGAAGTTATAGTCGATTGCAATGCTGAGGTCCCCCCGGCTGGGCTCATCGGCAGGAGTGAAGGGTGTAGCCGTGCTGGAAACCGTAGTACTGGAGGTCTGACTGCTGCTTGCAGAGCTGCTGTCCAGACAGCAGTAATCCGCGTGCACGGGAAGCTCTCTCTCCAGCCTGGGAACCTCTTGGCCACTTTCCCCAAGCCTCATCTGCATTTGTTTCTCTCCCAGCAGGCCGCTTTCTGCTGCCGAATCCATATCAACCAGCACCACTGGGCGGCCCTTGCTGTCTTGAGCCCCGTCAGAGGTCTGGGACTTTGCCTGGCGTGCCACCCTAATGATCCTCTTGCTGTTGGTCAGCGTGTCAGGGTAGATGCTCATTCCTTTCAGCATGTGAATAAACTTGTACGGCGGGTCTGTGAGAGGGTCATTGTGTTCCGATTGGATGCCATGTAGCTTGTAGTTTGTCCTGTTGTAATGTTTCTGACACCAAGTCCACACAAAGATTAACACAAAGACTGCAACAACCAACACACCAGCACCGATAAACCCCGCCAGCACTGGGGACATATCTAAAAGAGAAAAACAGAGACGGAAAAGTAAACAGGATAAACAACTTGATCACATACATTTTTCTACATTCACCAACAGTCTAAACATACCTGAAGATGTTCACAGGCTTAAATCGTGAAAAATAAAACAACAGTCTTTCTCGTTCTAGATGGTTAAAGCACAACAGCTCTGAACATGCAGACACTGACAAACCCACGGAAGACTTGCTCTAATATCTACTTCATGCCCACTCCACCCGCATGATGCAGAGGAACGCAATCATCCCACACAGAGACAAACCACTCACTCACACATACGTTACAACAAACTACTGCATCCGGTCTCACTCTGCAACATGGCAATGAAATATATATATATATATATATATATATATATATATATATATATATATATATATATATATATATATATATATATATATATACTTACCTAAAGGATTATTAGGAACACCTGTTCAATTTCTCATTAATGCAATTCTCTAATCAACCAATCACATGGCAGTTGTTTCAATGCATTTAGGGGTGTGGTCCTGGTCAAGACAATCTCCTGAACTCCAAAATGAATGTCAGAATGGGAAAGAAAGGTGATTTAAGCAATTTTGAGCGTGGCATGGTTGTTGGTGCCAGACGGGCCGGTCTGAGTATTTCACAATCTGCTCAGTTACTGGGATTTTCACGCGCAACCATTTCTAGGGTTTACAAAGAATGTTGTGAAAAGGGAAAAACATCCAGTATGCGGCAGTCCTGTGGGTGAAAATGCCTTGTTGATGCTAGAGGTCAGAGGAGAATGGGCCGACTGATTCAAGCTGATAGAAGAGCAACTTTGACTGAAATAACCACTCGTTACAACCGAGGTATGCAGCAAAGCATTTGTGAAGCCACAACACGCACAACCTTGAGGCGGATGGGCTACAACAGCAGAAGACCCCACCGTGTACCACTCATCTCCACTACAAATAGGAAAAAGAGGCTACAATTTGCATGAGCTCACCAAAATTGGACAGTTGAAGACTGGAAAAATGTTGCCTGGTCTGATGAGTCTCGATTTCTGTTGAGACATTCAGATGGTAAAGTCAGAATTTGGTGTAAACAGAATGAGAACATGGATCCATCATGCCTTGTTACCACTGTGCAGGCTGGTGGTGGTGGTGTAATGGTGTGGGGGATGTTTTCTTGGCACACTTTAGGCCCCTTAGTGCCAATTGGCCATCGTTTAAATGCCACGGCCTACCTATATATATACTTGTGATATTTAATTTTTTTTAATTAATTTTAAATTTCAATTGATCAAATTGATTAAAAGTCAGTAAGATTTGCTGTTCTTTTTAACTTTATATTCATCAAAAATGTATCATGGGTTCAACAAAAATATTAAGAAGCACAACTATTTTCAACATTAATACAAAAAATTTGAAGGGCAGTTTATTTACTAAACCTTTCTGTCCTTGTGTTGTCAAGACTGTGACATAAATTAAGACAAAGATTTATGACAGCAGAACGGAAACACTCCCTGTGGGAGAGTGTGTTTGTGTGGGTCTTGCTGATATATGGCCATTGTATGATGAGCTGCTCAAACGTGGTTTGATTAACAACGAATCTTTATGCTAAACGCTCTATCCACCCCACAATGCCATTTTATAAGGTCACCGTGACCAAACTTGTGAGATCAGCCATTTTACTGGATGCCTGAGTTTTTTGTATTTTTTGTGATGAATGAAGACAAAGATTCACAAGAGAGTGCGAAGGCAGCAAAACATCAAATAAGGAGAAGAGTCTATAGTCATTACAGCCAAAAAAATAATAGCATGATGGAGCTACAGCCAAAATTAACAGCACAAGGTAGACAAAAAAAAGATCTTTGCCAGTGCTCCACCCAGTATGTTCTTTGCTCTATTACTCTCACCCAACCTCAGACAAGGAGACCCTCACCCCACTTGCTAGATGATGCAAGACTTTGGTAGGCTCTAAAAAAAACAAAACAGCTGCTCCAATTACCTGGAAAAATCCCATGGGCCATAGATGCCATGAACCAAAAGCACACGCAAACAAAGAGGATAGACACCCACCTCATGTACGCGTACACAGTTTCTTTGAGTTTTAATCAATGCAGTGAGAGAAGCAAAGCTTCTGATCTCCAAACCAAGACATCTTTATGATTAAAATATTGCTGTATTTCTCATATAACTCAAAATAACATCCCTTTAGAGCCCTGACAGGTGTGTCTAGACTGGACACAGTAGAGTGATCAAATATCAAACATCAGAGACGATCTGTCGTGAGTGATGGTAGCATAATGATTTACTCATTGCTAGTTAAAACATTACAGATTGCATTGCAGGATGGGGAGACCTGTGAGGATTGCTAAAAGAGCCCCCCTATCGATGTCACAGTAATTAGTGAACTGTAAGATCCTTTATATGAAAAGCATCTGCTAAATGACAAACAAGCTGTGGGTGAAAATGATGGAAAATTCAAGATTATGTGCTCTGACTTTACCATACCAGGAAATGGAAATACCATCTACAACGACAATACTATCTACAGCAGTGGAATCAATTCAAGCCAACAATTTACCAACCCTGACTAAAATTAGTACCAGAATGATGCAGCAAAACATCTAGAAAAACCTTAATCTTGACCCTTTTATAGTCTTAATCTAACATTAAGAATATAACAGCTCTTTTTTCTTTATTGTGACGTACAGTGTAATGGATTACCTAAAAAGAAAAATGTGTCGGGTGGGAACGTGGTTGGTTCAATCCATTGATTGTTGATTGGATGTAGGCAGATGTGAATGCGAGCTTGCAGTCGTTTATAAGAAAGGGGTGTGTTTAAGCAGACTAAATCATTGAAGAAGACACCAGAGAGAAGTTTGGTTTTACTAGAGCAAGTGATGACAGTCTAAAAAAACAAAACAAAAAAAACATGCATGGATAATTGTTCACAATAATATCATTAAGCTGTATTTAGAAAATAGATAGGGTGAATTTCCATTTTCCATGCCGATTTTAGAATATAAATGTTACATTAAAAATCCTTTGATGTTAGGTTTTGAGATTAACAAAAGCATTTTTAATTCATTAAAAATGAATGACAGATTACCTGGTTGTATCCCATATAAGATAAGATCTATCATTGTAAAACATAGCAAAGAAATAGTTTTATATGCACAATACTGTCTTACAAGATTCTAAAAGAGGTCTTAGTGTAAATCATGCCCAACCTACAGTGAGAGTGGGTGAAGAAACTGTGTCTGGAGCATAAATGTCTCTCAGAGACTGATGCCAGATGGAGGTGGGCACTGTGGTGCCAGCTGGTGTTGGCATCAGATCCGAGGACACTCCTTTCCAGCATGCTATCTCACACCCTCAGACATGACGCACTTATATACCATCCTGATTTATAATACTTTATAAATTGGTTTTGTATTTCATATAAAGCAGAAAATGACAACATAATTCTACTTCATTCTACTCTAATGTGTCTTCATTCAGATGTAGCACTGAGAAAATAAATTCTGTATAAACAACACTTATACTGTCTCTGTTTACACTGAACACCACAAACCTGTAGAACATTATACTGATATCAAACTCTCTTCTACACCATAAAACCGTGGTTCTCAACCATGCTGGGGCCCATAGGGGCATTAAAATAACCTAAAACAACTATGAAGATTTTAATTCAACGCCTCAACAACTGTTTTTCTTTTTTTCTTTGGAGATCTATTCTCTTCAGAATAGATATTCTGTTTCCATTCTCTGTATGAAGCAGTCTAATTTTAAAAGTGTGATTTCTAGACCTGGAATGTCATATTAGTCAAATCTTTTAACTCCATGGGCATTTTAATAAATAATGTACATTTTCCAAGTTACGTAAAGCTCTAAAATATTTTACTGGGTAGACATTTTAAGCAAAAAATATTTTTAAGTATCTTCGTCCTTAATTACTATCCAGTAAATCATGAACAACTGGAAAAGTCATTGTGGCTTTGAATAGTGTTGTGGACATTGGGGGGCCTTGGAGTCAAAAATGTGGACAACCACATCTGTAAATGATTCCTGTCAGAGAGCATCTGAGACTTTTTTGTCCATACAAATGAAAGTTTATGCAACATGAGGTCAACTGTTCCAATAAGAGGGTTTTTAACAAAATGCCTGAAACCAGCATACAAAACCACTGCTAAACAGCACACATTTGTATAATGTACTTTTGACTCAAAATCTTAATAGCTATTGAGATAGAGCCCGTGTGATAACCAGCCCCTATAGCTGGTGATTTTGAGGACACATGGGTGGAGACTGTAATCTCAGCGGTGCGCTTGTGCGTTATTAACAAACAAAGAGCCCTCGGGTCCAGTCCGGAATAGACATCACGTCATTCCTGCTTCAATCTCACTGCGCATCACTCCATTAAAACAATTTAGAATCGTGCGAACGTTCACAAACGCTCGCTATATAATGAATCACTATATGACTGAACAACATACATTGATGTCGGTTATATAGTCTGACTTACCTTTCTAGAAGAACTCTCTAAAATTACACCAAATTAGTGCTATCCTAACCAGGTCAGGTGTACCCACAATGCGTAATAATATTCATATCTCAGGCGTGTTGGGATGGCTCAGGCCTGTGCTATACTCACCATAGGCTGCGCCTATTTCAGTGATCTCAGCCATTTTGAGGGTTGGGCGCGCTGCGATCCGGATAACAGCCGTAGAATAAACAATAGATGTCGACGGTCCTTCGTTTAGCTGATATAATGTGGGTGATTCATCGCTACATCTCTACGGTACGTGGTGTCCTCGTGTCTGGTCTGGTCCGGTCCAGGCCGTTGTGGGATGCTGCGCGCTGAAGGATGCTGAGCGTCGGGATGCACTGCGTCAGATTGAGAGTCTGACCGTAAGTACCGCCCACCAGCAGCGCGCATCTCATGGACAGCATCCAAGGATCGCACAGTCGTGTATTTTCCAGCGTTTTCATATCCGCAGAGGTACATAAAGTATGTTTCTCATAAGGCTTTGCTTTATTTTAGTGCGCTGTTTTTTTTTTTTTTTTTAAGACAAAGTGGAGATAAAGAAAAATCTTAACCACTTTGTTATGGTTACGTACTTTGCAAAAATATGTTAAGATTATTTTATATAACATGAAATTAGAAAACTGAAAACCCATGTTCAAATATCCATACTTCCCTACAGTATGCAAAAATCAGTATGTTAAAATCTGTGGAAGGGTTTTGCAAACTGGGGTTCACAATTGTGAGTGATGAAACGCTAAATAAAATGCTTACTAAAAAAAGATGAATTTTTTATTTTATTTTTTTTTTACCTGCATGCCATGCAACCATTAACTGTCATTAGAGAACCATGAACATGTAAATGTGTTTTTAAATTATTAAAATCTCATGGGGTACGTCAAGTAAATATTTCAAATGTTGGCAATCCCCTGACCTTCTGCATTTGCTGAGATTGCTGTGAACTCTGCAACCTCCATCACTTGTTCATCACTATGAGGCCAGAGGGGTGCTATAAGAAAGAAAGAAAGTTGTTCCTTTTTTATTATGTAGTGACTGTTTTATGGAAGCAATAAGGCACTTGAGTGTATGAATATAGTAACAGCTTTAGTAGGGCTGGATCATGGTCCCAGAACACACATTTTTGGAGGTCCCCTCAGTGTTATCCTGCAAGTGGGATTTGACAAAAATAATTTAACAAACGCATATCTTGGAGGTGTTTTTCCTAAAAACTCCCTTTTGCCATGAATATATTCCCGATATAGCACAGCAGAATCTTTTAATTAAATACAATTCGTAATATATAAATGCTTAAACAAGAGTCATGTCACTCAAGTCTACTGCAGAGCTGTGAATGAGGGAATCTAATACTTGAAATAACCACTGGGTGTCCTCATTCCTGTCTCAGTGTCATGGCTTATAAAGGCTTGAACATGTATGGAAGTGTCAGACTGTTATGGCACATTAATATGGCATCACTTATTTATAGCCTAGCAAATAATCCCACTGTTAACAAAACTTTTATCTCTGTATCACTGAATTATAAACTATCATGGTATTCATAACAAACTGATTAAACTGTCATTAAACCTGCAGATTCTTTGATCTCACTTGAGATCACTCAGATTAAATAAACTGGTTTGTAGACTACAGCAGATTTTCTATCCTTTCTATTAGCTGGTTTTAAATGCATTTGTTCATGGGCGTCCTGCCTGCACTCAGCATTCAGATTAGCTGCTACTTTAAGATCTATGATAAATCAGTTTGAGTCAGAGCTTTAACCCTTAGAGACCCAGTGTAGAAGAATTGCAACGTTTGTATAAAATTAAATATCTAATTTTCACTAAATGTGCATAAAAACTACACGTGACATAACAGTAGAATAGATGACACTCAGAAAGTGATACATTTCAGAGTGAAAAATTCTGACAATGGCGGCTAATGAATGGTTATAATAAAGAATTCATATATTCTATACAACATTTTTAATTAAGTGGTATTGAAATGAATACATTATATTTAAAATGTTGCTTTGGTATGAATATTTAAAATATTAAAATGATCAAATATTGACATTTCTTAATTTTTCATGATTGTATCCTTACCGGCTGTATATATTATTTTTGAAATATGAATTGTGTTTTGAATTCAAAACTTTCACTTAGTGATCTGAACATTTTTTGCAACCTTAAATGCCCAGCGCTGCATTTTTTTCAAATTAAACTCCAATGTAATTTTGCCAAAATAAATGTTTTATAACTAATGGCTTCCTAAAGATGTTAAAATATAAAATATATATACATTTCAAGGGTTAGTTTACCCAAAAATGAAAATATTTCTGACCACAAATTAATTTATTTTTATTAAATCTGAGAGATGACAGTCCATGCAACTACCACTTTGACGCCTTAAAAAGTTCATAAAGTGTTTGTAAAACGAATCCATATGGATCGAGAGGTTTAGTCAACATTTTCTGAAGAGCTTCTGTTTACCACAACTGATGTGTGTGTTGATGAATCTTTATATGTGAATAAAAGCTTGAATTCAATCTGTTCATCATATAAAGCAATCGTGTCTCTTCAGAAAATTTGGACCAAACCGCTCAATTCATATGGATTGGTTTTACAATCTCTTTATGAACTTTTTAAAGCGTCAAAGTGGTAGTTGCGTAGCTGTCAAGGGAGGAACAGAAATCTTTCAGATTTTAATAAAATCTCTTCATTTATGTTTCGAAGATGAATGAAAGTCTTACGGGCATGGAACGACATAAGGGTGAGTAAATGATGACAGAATTTTTATTTTTGGGTGAACTAACCTTTAAAGTATATTAACCGTGTCATCATATGTTCAGCTATATGGATCTTTCTCTCCCTCTTTACCTCATCTACAGTACTTCCACCTCTTTTGGACCTCCATTAGGCCTTTGGTCTGTGTTACCATGACAACTGAGTCAACAGCACCCAAGAGTGGACTAAACACTGGTCAGTTCAGTGGCACTTTGCTGGCCAAGGCTGTGGAAAGACTGTCTGTGTGTGTGTGTTTGTGTGTGTGAAGGCATGACGGCTTATGCGTGTATGCGGTTCTATGAGTCACTGTTTGTACTGTTTGTAGGTATGTGTGTCTCTCTGTTTCTCTGTCTGTTGTCTCCCCGTTTTGTGACAGGACGTGTATATTTTGCAGTCTGTGGGTCAGTTGGCAGGTCCGGGGTCAGCGAGGGGCATGGTGTGCAGGACCTCGTCCAGCAGCTGTAGGGCACGGTGTAGATGAACCTCCACCCAGCACGGCGTCTGTTTGATGGTCTGTCGAGGGTAGTCAGGTCCCCAACCCTTTACAAAACTCAGACGCAGGATACACAAACGACGCAGGTCATCAACACCTATTCCAGCTGCGGCCGACAAACCTGCGAAAATTCATAAGGGAGAGTGTGTAGTACAAGAATTAAAGGTGTCATGAACTGGCTTTTTAAAAAAAAATTATACTGTTGTCTGAGGTCAACTTATGACGTTCGTGTGGTTTTTACATTCAAAAACATCATAATGAATAAGTGATAGGCTATTTTCTATCCTAGTTTTGAGGCTCTCTCCTGCACGCTCGGATTTTATGGGCGTGCCGCACTGAAGATTTGGAAGTAAACGCTGTAAATTTTAAGAATTAACAACAGGGTCCAAACTAAGCATTTCTTTAGCTTCCATTGAGTCTTTTGAAAGACTTATTAATAGGACGAGCTCAACAACACTGGCCATTTTGATTCTCTAAAAAGAACCAGTTCATAAGAGTCATTTGTTTTTGAATCAGGCTAAACTGGTCATGCTTTAAATTATTGCATGCAGCTTGTGATGATAACTCAATAGAAAGCTGTGTTTTCTTGGCATTATTTTGCTGTACACATTCTTTTCATCTCATAACGTTCAGGCCGCAAAGTATCACTTCTTTTGCAGTGAGGCTGTAGATTCAACACACTGCTGATGAAAAGGGATTCAGCAAAGAATCGTTACAGAGACTCAGAACTGGAAAATCGATATTTGTGGGATCAATGACTTACTGATGGCTGGAGCAATTCCTCCAACACTGCCAGGCCCAGGGATGTTCCCAGCTACTGCTGCAGCCTGTGCAGCCGCAGCTGCCTGCGCAGTCGCTGCTTGCTGCTGCATCTGCCTGTGGCACTGACGAAGATCAAACACCTGGAGGAAGAAAATAAAATGGAATTAGTTCATCAGCACTTGGGACAACTGATCCAAATATTTCAGTCCTTGTTCACAAATGTATCCTTAATTGTATTGATTTATGCTTGTTTCTTAGAAAAAAACAGATTTACAATGCCACAAACATGTATAGTATTCGTCTATAGTGCTCTGACACAAGGCTATTCCCCTTCTGGTTTTGATGTCTGATTCGATTTAATTGCAAAGAATAAAGCAGTGCAAAGGTGTGATGTCATTAGAGGTGTACCTTAATGAGGGCTTCTGGGTAGATCTTGTGAACAGCATCCCCTGGCGCTCTCCCCGCCTCCCTGTCCAGGTAGTAACTTTGCACGAAGACAGCATGGTCACTAAGGCAACGCATCCACACGTCCCCCTCCCCACGGCACTCCAGCTGAACACCTTTACCAATGTGAAGCCTGTTGGGTTGATGTCAGGTGTTCAAAAGTTTGCATCTTCGTCGATTGCATATGAATGAATGTGCATATTTATTATGTTGAATGATCACTGACCGTGCCCTCTCACTGGCATCAGTTCGGTGAACATTGCTAAGCTGACCCAGACAAAAGCGGTCCCCGCCCGAAGGGTCCACATATCCATCCACCGTCACTACAGGACAGTTTGCTAGAACCTTAAACATCTCCCCAACCTGCACATCCATCTCGAAATAAGAGATTGAGCACCAGAACTCTGGGCCTGTAGTGTACACACAATGACACACAGGCTCAATACTGAGTGTTGTTCATGTAGATGTACACGTATGTGTGTGTGTGTAGGGGGGTAGTACCTGGATGGTTGGAGACTGGTTGAGGGTATGAGGCTGGTGTGTGATGCTGAGACCCTGATAACAGTATAAAAATGTTTTTTAAACGGAAACAATTAAAAACACAATGAAGATAGTGAAAAGTATATATATATATATATATATATATATATATATATATATACATACATACATACAGTACTGTGCAAAAGTCTTAGACACGTTGGTATTTTCACACGAAAAATGTTTTTAAGTCAGTTATTTATATATTTTACTGTAGTGTGTCAGTAGGAAATATCAGTTTACATTTCCAAACATTCATTTTGCAATTAATTGTAATAATCCAGTGAGATTTTTATTTTTTTTATGCACAAGAAGTCTGACAGCAGCCGGTATGATCTGATCTCACCATCATCGAGTCTATCTGTGATTACATGAAGAAACAGAAAAAACTAAGACAGACTAAATCCAGAAAAACTGAGGCAACATCTCCCAGACACTTGAGGAAACCTACCTGCAAAACTACAGTACTGTGAAAAGTTTAGGCACTTGTCAGAATGCTTTAAAGTGAGAATGCTGTCAAAAATAATAACATAAATAGCTTTTATTTATGAATGAACTTCTATTAACTAAATCAAATTGATATTTGGGGTGACCACCCTTTGCGTTTAAAACGGCTTTTGTCACCTGCATCTATTCCTACACCTATTCATGTAGCTTTGCAGGGAGGTTTCTTCAAGTGTCTTGGAGATGTTGCCACAGTTCATCTGGATTTAGTCCATCTCAGTTTTTTATGTCTCTGCATGTAATCACAGACAGACTCGATGAAGATGAGATCAGATCTCCATGTGGAGCATAGAGACTATTGCCAGACTCTTTATGCATACAAAAATCTCACTGGATTATTACAATTAATGGCAATTAATTTGTAAATGTAAACTGATATTTCCTACTGACACACTACAGCAAAAGATATAAATAACTGGCATAAACCCACTTTTTGTGTGTAAAAATACTTTCACTTACAGTGTACAGTATATATATATATATATATATATATATATATATATATATATATATATATATATACATTTGATTGTATATGAGAGTTACATTATTTTACATTTATCATTATTTATATTTTACAAAAACTGTTGACATGATCAGTATTTACATACAGAAGTGGCTGGTGTGAGGGGGAGGGGCTTGCTGATGACTCCGCCCATTCTGCTGTGGTCCCGTAGGAGTATAAGAGGCTGTGCTGGTCCCTGTCCAGGTTGTTGCTAAGATAGATTTAACACGACTTGATACTGATTTCATATATTCTTTCACTGATAATATTATACAAATGAAACATATACAAATACAACTTATAAAGTCTCCCTGATAAAATTCAACATGATTTCTGCATGCACTTACTGTGGTAAGAGCCCTGTGTTTGTGTGTGTTTGGAGGTGCTGTAATCACTCTGACTGACAGAGGGCTGCTGGGGCGAGGGCTGGCTGTGTGTGGGTGCATGACTGTGTGTTGGGGTGGAAGGTGGAGAGCTGGAGGTCAATACTCGTCCTGCTGGGGAGGCGATCTGCAAAATTCCCTCAGGTCTTTCTACCTGCATGGACAACCTAGCACTCGCTTTTAAAAGAGTTAGACAGAGAGAGAATGAGATCAATGATGCATCAATATCACATTTTACAGATGTGTTAATACGACAAAGAGGCCATGATTCCACTTGTTTGGTAGTAACCACTAGTAAGATGCAACCACCAAATGTGTCACACAAAACAAGAATCCATATCCACAACTTATGCCAGTGTTTAAAATATTATTCATATTATGTGATTACATGATAACACTTTACAAAGTTTCATTAGTTAACATGAACTAAGAATGAGCAATACGTCTACAGCATTTATTAATCTCAACGTTTTTCTTGTTGTGCGTATTTAAAAGCAAAAATTGTTAACATTAGTTAATACATATGGTAACAAATGTTTTGCTCATTATTTCATGTAATTACATTAACTAATGTTAATAAATGAGAACTTATTGCAAAGTGTTACCTATTATATTTATGGAGTCAAGACTTAAAAATAGTCCTTTTTGGTCACTCTAAAATCAATCAGGATCAGGTAAACCTAAAATCACCCTAATAATACAAAGCTTCCTCAGTCTTTCCGGTTACTCACTAGTTGATTTTAAATATATGTAGCTATGCACATCTCTATTATAATCAATCTATCAATAAATATAATAAATCAAATACATTTAATAAATAAAAATGATTCAAAACTTAGTCTCTCATGTCTGCCAATATGGATCAATGATTTTGATGACATCACTTTGCACAATGCTCATTAGATTTTCTCTCCAATCAAATGCTCTCTGGAATCTACAGCGTCCCGCCCCCAAACAGATGTTGAAGCAGCGGGTAAAATCGGTCATTTGTTCACACATTTACTATTTTCTACATGGTGAATGGCACATAGTGCACTATATAGGGGATAGGGAACGATTCAGACAGTATAAATATGCTTTCCACTATCAGACACGATAGCATAGAGCGGATCATCATGAGTCGGCACATACCTGAAAACATATCGAACCCATTTTAATATATTTTAAAGAGAGATGGATGGCAAACGGTTAGAGATTAGGAGGGAACTGTGGCTTTACCGAGCTCAACGGCTCTGGCCGAGCTGTGATATAAACTAAACGCTACTGGCTATTTTAAAAAAGGGAGAGGAGCTGTTTAATATGTCCCGCCCTAGCTTCCTGTTTCAGTGGAAATTACGTCAACACACTGAATAATTCTGCGCATCTCAAGGCACTTCAGTAGGCCTTTTTAAATATCACCCTTTTGTATTACAACAAAACATATTTAATACATTTATTTTATTTATTATATATATTTATTTGATTATTCTGCCAACACTGGTTTGCAGTAAAACCCTATTTGCTATACTTACAGGGTGGAGAGAGGGGCAGGCTGGGGTAGAGAGTGACCGAGGAAGTGGTCCGCTGGGGCGGCTCTGGGGACATCAGTCTCAGTGGCTGTGGGCTGTAGTGATCTGGAGGATGATGGTCTTGCTGTAAGGCCATAGTCGACGGACCCTCCATCTGGATGCAGTCATGTATGTGCTCTTCTTTTATCAGCCTGCCTGAGGGATGAGACTGAGTGTCAAAACATCTTTGAGCTCCTCTCCAAACTCCTGTCCGTTAGTCTCTCTCACTGCAAGGCGAGTCCTTGCATGTCTCGATCTGACACATTTTATGGCAGTCTCTGTCTGATTAAAGGCTGGCTGCCAGCAGTGTAGCGATCAGGGCCGCCAGCGATTAGTCCAAATGAATGTTTGAGACATTCTTTCTTTCACATGTGGAGAACAAATACAAGCGTTAATAGCCGCCACTATTTATTCAGAGCTCCGCTCACCTGTGTTTGGCAAACTGAATCCCACTGCAAAAATAACATAGAACATAATCACCAAAATATCAACACAGAATCACGTTCAAGAATACTGCATGTTCTATATCAAAAGATTCCCTGCTAAAATTGTAATAGTGATGAAAAACGTTTAGTTAGTTTGTGTTTTTACCAACATACGCACCAATCCCAGGGGATACCACACGCTCATAGTGGTAGGGGTTCACACACACGTTATCATACTTCAGATCGAACGCATACTGACAGAACTTGACATGCTTGAGTTCATTCTTGTGGAGATCCGGCCATCGCCACAGACGAGCATATATGACATGAGGGAAACCCTTCCGCCCAGCCACCTGAGGAGCAATGACAACACTTGATGTCAACAGCACAGCATTATAACAGAGTTGAAATCACTCGCACGGCTGTGACTTTTTAAATCATAATTTAATTAATAATAATGACAACACATTTTGAAGAATTATGTGTTTTACTCAAATCATTTATTGGTTAATATTAAGTTGCATAGAAATTAATTATGAACATTTAACAATGAGAAGGATTCTGTTCTACCTTTTTGTTGATCATTTTAATTTTCTTCTATTTAGTGTTATTTATGCGCTGACTGTAACACTCCCTGGACTGCATGCACTGGTAATCGGAGTGTCCTCAGTATCATATTCATTCTCCACCCTGTCCACCATTTCAAAGAACTATTCAGTTCTCAGAGAAAAATGAATTTGATGATTTTGGCTCACGAGAAAGACATAACTAATGGCTTAGACATAGATGAGTTTGTTACACTTTTTTTGCCAAACGAAATAGAAGACTGTTGCTGTAATGTGATGTAAAACACAACTGGAAAATGTGACAATCATGGTCTCTCATCTTTGTTTAACAGACCTTTAAACTTTACGTGAATATTAGGGCTTCAAAATAGTGAATTGCTTTTAATCTCATGATTCATTCAGAATGCCGGGTTTTGAATTTGGTAACAATTGCCTTATATTCACTACCGTTCAAAAGTGTAGGGTTGGTAAGATTTTTTTTATGTTTTTGAAAGAAGTTCATATGTTCGCCAAGGCTGCATTTATTTGATCAAAAATACAGTAAAAACTTAATGACCCCTAACTTTCGAAAAGCAGTGTATATTTGTATACATTTTTTTTTTCTTTCAAAATGTAGTGTTTTTAAAGGTTTTGGTTTTTAAAGAAAACTAAATATGTTTTAGTGATATATTAATTTTACATTATATTTATATTTGATATACAATTTTATAATATTACACCCCCCATCAGGACCCGTTCCCAGCCTACGTTTTTTTCACTCGGATATACAGTACGTCACAATAGGGAAGAAAAGACTATCACAATTTCCTTTTCCTGACGATATTAAAGATTTTATTATAAAGAACTTTTGTTACTGTTTCACAACACATCCAATCATTACACTAAAAATTAACTGGACATGAGTAAAGGATGGTCAAACTCTAATGGATGGATGGACTGAAAACAGAGATGCTCTACCATGCAGAATATGCTGAATATAATCTAGTCACTGACAGCTCACGGTTCAGTCAAGGTCATTCAAAAGTTTCAAGAGCATGACATCACAGAGAAAGATGTTAGAAGTCAGAGAAAGAGAAGGAACACAGAAGATAAAAAGTACAGAGAAACATTCGACTCGGCCATCAGACCATCTTCTCTAAATCATGTGTGAGTGGCAACACACTGTGACCTCATTTGCTATTGGAATGACTTACAATTCTCCACCCAGGAGACTGACCTTCCTGAGCGAGTCAAAGCGGAGACAGTCGGCGCATAGACAGAGACAGAGCTGGTTCACTGCCAACCCCATTACGTTTTACAAACTCACACGCAGACAGAGCACCATATTAAACTCTCAGAACCCTCTCATTTTCATAAACATCACATTTCTCCACTAACAAACCCTAATAGCTGTGCGTGACATGAAACAGAGTTCAGTACACATGCATACGGATGCACGCATACATTGCATAAATGTCCTACTTGAATACATTGCACTCATGCTTCAAATACTGACACAGTCGTCTCTCTCCCACATACACAGACTGCGAGACAGACAGACAGGCTTAAGCTTGGCCACGCCCCTTTCCTGTGTTTCAGACAAAACAACCCTTCCTCGCCCTCCACCCGCCTCTCTCCCAGTCTACAGCTGGGGGAAGGGAAAACTTTCTGTCTCATTCTCCACAGGCCTATCCTCTCTCTAAAATCATGAGCTGACTATTTTGGGAGAAAAGATTTCTTCCATGTTAACATCACTCATACCTCGATCCTCCTCCTCTGATGGTTATAAATGCCGCAGAGGTGAAAGTCTGCTAGACTTTTGGTCTTAAACATGTCCACAAAAGTGACCACATTACAAAATGTCATACTGTATTAAGAGCCATTATGATATGATGTGCCTGTTTATTTGTCAGTTCAAGTGTTTATGCATGCTTTTTCGATTAACTGGCTCTTTAAGTGAATCTATTTCAGTTAATCATGTTCTTGAAAATTCCTTATAACAAAGATGACACGAGTGCAGTCACTTCTGTACTTCTGGAAGAGGGATGGAATCTCTAGGAAAAATGTGGTGTCTTTTCCTGTATTTTGACATCTAATTAACGCTGACATGCAGGAGCTTTATTTCATATTGCTTATGTTCAGATTTCATTTGAAGTGGAGAACTGGCCACATATGTGTTTACACTGTGTCAGTCGCATTCGGAAAAATAATTAACACTGAAAAATGATTAGGCTTTTCCATAGTAACAGAATATTTATGTGTAAGATGATACCAACAGCCTGGCATACAATATAGTACCCAGTTGAAAAGCATGCTTAGCATGCTAGTTTTCATTAGGTTTCATTTTAAATGTAGTAATTGTTTTCTACTTCAGTTCTTCAGTTCTCTACTATTTCCGTTAGTTGGCAATGCAACATTTACAAGTTTCATATAATAAAAAAAAAACATGTAATTTTATTTTATTTAAATTACCATAAACTTGCTAATATATGTTGTGCTTTGGATGCTGGTTTCTAGCATGGTATTTCCCCACCAGAATTCTGAACTAGGTTCACTTGCTTCCTTGGTCAACCAAGCTTCATTAGAAGTCACTGACCAGTTGTGGTGTCATCAGATCATGCATTTGTCATGCAAAAATCATGATTTTTTTCACACATGTGATTAATTTGCGTTAAAAATCGAGAATGTTGGCTGGTAATGCTCTGACCTGCAAACGTCCATCCAGCGTTCTCTGTATGGTGACGCACTTGCTTGGATGGACTCCATTTGTAGTGATAGCGGTGATGAGGGAGTCAAGCTCATCTCTTTTCTCCTTCAGTTTCTTTACCAGGCTTTCAATGGCACGTTTGGCAAAGCTCTCGTTCTCTCCTCCCTGGCGGTGGCACATCAGGCTGTGAACGATGCTTAAACACGCATCACTGCTGCTGGGGGCATTCACAGACATTCTGCTCCCACTATTTTAGAAGAGAAAAAGAAATGGTATATGTATGTGGCCTGGACACTTTACCAACCCTTAAAAATGTATGAATGTCATTCCATTGGGTATTAAAACATAAAATCATGTGGTAATTATTTTAAAGAAAGACAGCACAAGCACACTTTTCACTCAAAACATTTCACAAAAAGTGGTTTGTCAATCTTGACTTGATCAGTTCTGAGAAAGGTTTGTTATCGAATGCAATGGTCCCATCTGGTGAGTTGCAACCCACTCAGTGGACAGCAGGGAAAAAAACAATGCAAAATGCAAATAATACAATTATTTAAATTGTATTCCCATGTATCTATTTAGTATAATTGTATATGAGTTGATACCAGAATACATATAGGCTTATGAACTTTTAAAATGAAACAGAAAACCTTTTGTTTTTGACCTCCATGCCTGTGTGCCCATTCAAACTGTGCTGTATTTTGTCATATTGTACTGTATTTGTGTATAAAATGCGAAATAGTGTTGGCTTATGCGGTTCACTGTTACATTAATAATTTATGACATTGTGACTATTGTACAATAAACTATTTTAATATTGTGTTGGGTCACCATTTAGTGTCCAATATTATTCTGAAGCAAAGATAGAACCACTTATCTAATGCAATAAAATTCAAGCTTGTCAAAATTTCAAGTGTGGTTAAAATGTCTAAAAACTTCTGGGGTCACTGTATAGTTTTCACAGCAATAGTGGAAAATCATGCAAATACAAGAATGTAACCACATTTCTTTGAACTGAGCATTGCTACGCAGGTGATGTGGAGATGTTCATTTTTTAAGTGGCCTAATAGGATGTTACAGGAGATAGAGAGAGAGAGAGAAAAAAAAGACTTAGTATGAAGTTCCAAAGCAAATTCCAGTTCAATGTAACTATATTTATTAATTAAACAAATAATTTTATATCCATGTATCCATATATGTCTATCATTCTGAACTTCAGTAAGGAAACGCCGAACAGTTACTTCCTGAATCAGACACTAGTTTATTCGGTTTCATTCTTTCTGCTCACACAGCCAGATACATAAAACACAAACAGCAAAATCATGCAAGTTAATATAAAGACTACTTACATGTTAAGTCACATGTGCTTACTCTTCTGTGTATGTCTGCGCCCGTCTACTCGCTCACGCGCAAATACACACACACACAGAGAGAGAGAGAGAGAGAGAGAGAGAGAGAGAGAGAGAGAGAGAGAGAGAGAGAGAGAGAGAGAGAGAGAGAGAGAGAGAGAGAGAGAGAGAGGTAACTCCCCTGACGATACAAACGTAGAGCTATTTGTCAAACAAATAAAGCACAAAACTGAAATCTGAAACTGAAACAGACACCATGAAATGGCCACAAGACAAAATTTACGTGTAATGATTTTTTTTTTTCGCTGCTCGAAATCATTCTACGCAACACAAGTGAAGGTGAAATAAGTAAAATAAATAGACTAATCATGTTAACAAACAAATAAACAAAATTAACCCATCTTAAGATTGCTTGCTGGTCTTGATTAGAAGGCCATTAGTGTGAACTTTGAAGAAACCATGGAGTACTCCGGATTTTCAAAAAGGACTCTCAAGATTTTATCAAATGTAGTCAAGTTGATAGACTGTTGTTATTAATTATATATTAACATTAATTAAAAATGTCTATAACGCAATGAGTATTGTTAAACTTGATACTGGCCATGTTTCGTTTTTCATTCTGCTTTAGTAACCACGAAAATAATTTATTTTATTAAATCCATATATAAAGCCATAGTTTTTAATCGTAAGAAACAAAGCCAAAGAGAAAGAGTCAACTTTTATGTTCTATAATATCGCTTTGGAATATCAAAATTCATTATTTATTGTAAAATACAAATAAATGTGAATTAAAAATTATTAATAAATAAATGTTTATACTTCTAATATTACTCTAATAGTGGATATAAAAATAGAAAACTGTTAACTTTATACAAAGTGTACTAAGTAAATATTATCAGATCAATTGTTTTTTTTTTTTTAAAGTTACATATATTTTCTGCCAGAGATTGTGGTGTCATGTGCAGGCGTGTTATGTTATGTCCGATAGAGGGCGGTATAATATTCAGAATCAGCCGGACCGTAACAGCGTGTGAATCACTGTACCAAACCCCGCACACCTGGCAGAAAACAACCGACCAAAACTATTCTAATAACATTGAGTGCTGCTGTGCGCGTGCTTCGATTGTAACTTCAATGGTGGGACATAAAAAAAGCGTTGTTTTTTTAAAGTAATGATATGTATATATAGCTGATTAAAACGTGGCATTTCTGTTCAAATGTTTGCTAAGTTTTGTTTTATGCAAATCAGTTGTGCTAAACTAGCAGACAATTTTGGGATGTACACTTAGAATTAGGCCTATGTAGGTTAAAGTTAGATGTCAAAACTATTTTGACTTCTCATTCTACTTTTTTTTAGCGTATGTTTTGACTGAAAGTCTGACTTTTACACCGCAAGCTGGATGTGAAAATGAATCCTCTGGAACCCCAAAAGATCATTCTGAACAGCACATGCACCGTCTCTCTGCATGACCGGTGCGATTTAGTTTAGCAATCACGATTCTATCGTCGAAATGTTGTCAAGAAATACATTTGTTTACAGTGCAGCTGAGTGTCACTATGGTGTGCTTTAATTCTCTCGTTATTCTCCTCCCTGTAGTTTCACCAGTTTACTGAAGCTTCAGCAAACAGATGATGTGATGGACATCACCGCCGCAGTGAAACAGCAGACTGCAGCCTCGCTTGAGAACCAGCGGCTGGCTCTGGAGATGGCCAACAGACCTTCTGTGCTGGCTGCCTTGCATAATGTATCTGTCAGACACATTCTGTTTGACAAAATACAAAAACTATCAGAGCTGATGATCTCTGACGGTAGACTAAATAGTTTCTGTGGCTCTTCCTCTCTGCAGAATATAAATAATCAACTGTGCAAAGTGAGTGCGAAGGCCAGGCTCGGCCATCCCTTGGGGAGAGGATTGCGATTGCGGGGGCAAATGAGAGGAGGATGCAGAAGAGGGCTGGTCAAAGGATTTTACACAAGGAGAAGTGAGTGACAAAGTGAGAGCGACGCCAGCATGACTTTATATCATCATGTACATGCATGTGTGTTTCTGTCTAAAGGCATGAGTAGACAGCATGGTGTTGTCAACACCATAGGTGTTCAGAGGGGGTGTGTCCAGCAGCAGCGTGGAGGCATAATTAATTTGACTGGAGCAATGAGAACCAGAGGGGGAGGAGCCAATAGAAGGACAGGTGAGAACAAGGGCTGTGTCCGAAAGCTTAGGCAGCTGACTTGTTGCTTCGCTTCCCTCTAAGGAAGCGACATGCACAGGTACATTGTGAAAAATGGACAGGCTTCTGACGGTAGAAGCTACATCAAAATTGGGAAAAGTTGCATATTTACTCACAAAGTGTCCACCAACCGTAACTGCATATTTATTTTTTGCTCAAGTGTCACGGAATCAAACACACAGGATGGTGGGATATCATAGGCAGCGAGAGATACACCTATGCTGCCTTCAATTATTAATCAGATGAAGGTATCTCAGTAGACAGGATGTGGCATGAGCGTTGGAATCGGACATACTTTATTGCCTTATTATTGCAAAATAGACAACGCAAAAGTAAGCTAATTTCTGTGGATGTGTGGGACTTCTGATTTATTAGATGCTATAGGTAAATGACTAGAAAAATAACAAAGTGCAGTAAATTGTAAAAACAGTACAAACTAGTGTGATTATAATTATGAAAATAGATTCAAATAATATAACAAATTCAAGTTACAAATAGCCACGTCTGTTCTTGCATTACAAATAAGGTGGATAATAATACCTGTATCTATGAGCATTCCCATTTATCTCAATGCTTGGCTCCGTAATTATGCAACCTGCCGCAGGAAAATAACATCCTGAAAATGCCATTACTCCATTTTGCGCTGGAATTGTTAATGTCAGACTGAAATGATTAGGGAATTTGTTAAAAATTAACTCTTTCCAAACGTTTGTATTCTTCAGAAGGAAATGCAGAGCGGCAGGTGCTACATTCAGGAACAGCGCAAGTTTTGGCAAACTTTCCCATGCTTTACTCTTCTTACTAGTTCTTCGGTTCTATAATAGGATAATAGGTAATAATAGGTAATAGGATCTATCCAGCATTACCTCTCTGTAACTGGTTATGCCAAGTTTCTGATCAGGTGATGTGTAAATCTGGGTGGTCATAAGTTAATATTTTGGGTTTATGACTTTATGGGCAGAAAACTTTGAGTTCTGAAAGTTTTTTTTAGTGCAGTGTTTGTTAGTACAGTGATTTTAAAACAAACTCAAAAGGTCAAGGATAATTTGATTCCTCCATACACTGGTTTAGCAAATTCTTCTGATTTCCGTAATGATGTCAGAAGCAATTTCCTGCAGTTAAAAGCCAACAACATTCACTGTTCATTAGTATTGCCTGCATATTTGATTGAATATATACATGTAATTCCATCTGCTTTTTGGCTGTTTACACGTTCAGTGCATTCAGTGAGCAACAAGCATCAGATAAACATAAAATATTGCAGCAATTTACCTGGTTATAGAAACACTTAGGACAAATGGGCTCTTACCCATTTCTTTTCAACTATTGCAGATACATTCATTTGATTTAATAATTTTTGCTCCTCAACAGCTCAAAGTACGAAAAAGCTGCCAGATGGCAGATGTTTCTCTCAAAAAGACATTTATTCTTGTATGAATATCATGTGTATTCTTCTTCTCCTCACTGAAGTGGTGCAGTTAGATCCAGTACATGCAAATATTTTCATTCATAACCTTCCCTCTGCTATAAACTCTCATCCCGTGTACACAGGTGGTCGTTTTACGTCTGTCAGTGGGGCGTATTCAGGGTGCAGCCGGGCCAGGTTCAACAGCCATCAGGTTCCTTCTCGGGAACAGTTAGATGAACAACTGGATGAGTATATGTCCATGTCCAAGAGCCATCTGGATGCTGAGCTGGATGCATACATGGCTCAGGTCGATTTGAAGGACATGGTGTGATGACCTGAGACCAAAGTTGAGCTCCACCTCATATTCTTTTGTTTAACCCTAACTAATGGAGCATGCATTCTAACTAACAGATAGACTGCTCTGTTACAGGGTTATTTGTCCTTATTGATTGACTCCAGCTGACCTGAACTAATTGTGTATAGTTGCTGCTTTCCTCAGAGCTCTGCTGATTAGAAACCTCTGACTTCCAGTTTGTTACTCTAATTCAACAATCATTATATTTTCTGTAGTCCTACTGAGCAAGAAAGAAAGCTTTCCAAAGGCTTGTGCTGCTTTCTAGAAAATCTTGTTTCTGAGAAAATAATTTCAATAGCACTTTATTTGGTAAGCAGTTCCACTGAATAATTGCAATGAATGGACACAAATCACCTCTCAGTTAAAATTTAGCTAGTTAATATTTTATAAGCGCTTTGTAATGAGAAACAAATTCGTTTAATAGCCGACATCCGTTTTTTCCATTTTGGTTGTAAACTGTATCAAGATACATGTGAGAAATAATAATACGATAAAATTTAATTCAAGCTGACAATCAGACTTATTTGGGTTATAACTGGTCTTAAGGAGCTACATGTCAGCCATCTTTTGTTTTTCACAAGTGTTTTGTATCATTACGATTTGAATACCATATGCAAAATTGTACACATATAGATATATAATACTTGATGCTGTGTGTTACAGTTGGTGATTAAAAAGAGGAAAGTTCACGTGGAACTGTTTAAACATTCACCCTGTGGTGATAGTTGGTTTTCCTATTCTTTAATAAAAGATGTTTGGAATTAGCTGTCTTTGTCTCGGGCTTTGTTTTTCTTTGATTTATTTTTTTAATTTTACTTTTTATAAGTACTGATGTGCAAAATTCTCTAAAAAGAAAAATAGCAACCCTTCATTTGCATGTCCATGTTTATAACAATTTGCTTGGTGATTTTTCTTGTTCTTTCACAGTTATATTTGAGCCAAAGCTGATTATTTAGAAAATCCCAGACCAAGGGTAAGTCATTAATCAAAACACATCTGCTGCTATCACTAATATGAAACAATTTCCGTTCTGCTTTCTCCTATAGTAGTGATGGACCAATGGAAGACCGCAGTTGGTGCAGTCTCTTGTTGCTGCGGAAACAAATGAGTTGGCCTCTCTTTAGAAATCCATTTTCACCAAAACTGTCCTTTCATGCTGTCATTTCGTAGATCAGTGCTTTTATATAAGAGAACCCGGGTAAGATGTTTTGAGAATGCTTCAGTTGGATCATGTTTATCCTTTTTCTCAGAGTGTGTACCCTGGATTATAGAAGCATCAGATGACTCAACCTCTGAATCCCACTGCATTTGAACCAATATACAGAGTTTCTGCCTGTGCCACAGGAGGATAAGTGTGTTCTTTAGCACTTTTGGACTGGACTTCACACAGGTCCAGATAAATGGCAACACGTATATTTAGTCTCTAGTGAAGATATCCTGGTGAGAAAAAAAAATACTCTTATGTTGCATGTGCTAAATTTCTAAAGTTTTGTTATGGTCAGGAAATGTAAAAGAATATCCATAAATATTTAATGAATGATCAGTTCTGTTTCACATTCTCAAAAAAAAAGTTATATTATATACACACACACACACACACACACAAGAAATATGGTGCTTGAAGATAATCTTAGTAAAAGCTAGATGTAAGTGCTAGGTGTTTGTAGTCTTCTGTAATTTAAACATCCCAAATGTTTAATTTAATTAGGTTTAATTAGTATTTCAGTAGCTGTTACATGTGACCATGGTCCACATTGGTGTTGCCATCTACGTCTTAATTCAGAATCACATGTGTAACTGCAATTTATGAGATACTAGAGCAAAAAAGAATGAGTTATGTATTCCAGTTATGCTATAGAAGGATCTATTAGTGATTAGTGAAGGATCTGCCTCTCCTCGCATCACCATCGCCTCTGATTGAATGTTTGCAGGTGGCCAGACATTCATTCACCACAACCCTTTTGTTTTCCTGCTTCCATAGGAATTTAAACCAATCTGTATTTTTAAGCCTCTCTTGAGCAATCACCTCTAGTTCTGTCTTTGCCCCCCTCATACCTTCCAAATGGTTTTAATACTTCAAGCTGTTGGCTGAAACGTTGACTATTTGAAGTGTGTGTCAGATCAACTGTTTTCTATACCTTTCCTTATCTGTTAGGCTTTGTTCAAACATCCTGACACACTATGTGGTCCAAAACCAATTTTCTTTACCAAGCCAGATCTTCTTCATCAAGCCCAAGCTCACCCTAGGGAGGCTGTCGGTGTTCATTCATGGCTTAAGAGTAAATGTACTTTTGTGTGATTTTATGCTTCAATCGTAGGTTGTAGGTTTCAAAGCTTCATTTGTTGTTTACATGGTTCTACAATATTTTACTTTTTACAATACAATACTTTTTTAATTTATTATTATTATTATTAATAAGCACGTTTTCCATTGCCACTCTGTTATAGAAGAAGAGGGATCATGAAAAGTCAGCCATTTCAGATGACAACAACTATGCATAAATGCCACTTGCTGTGCCATTTAAGACTCACCAAAGTTTACCAATTCAGCAAGTTCACAGCTGGAAACAGGTAAAAGTCAATCATGTCAAACCTGCATTGTATGCTGTGACATTTTTTTTTTTTTTTTTTTTTGTGATCATGTTTGGCTGGTGAGCTGCCACCTATCTCCCTTTTTCCCTGATCTCTTGTGTTCAGACACTTGGACTGTAAAATGCCACTCCGAGGACCAGAGGAGGGTTGCCATGGCATTCCTGCCAACAGCGCTACATGCAACAGGAGATGATGTCAAGAGATGAAAGTGGCTTGGTAGAATGATACTGGCTTCCCCTTTGGCCCCGTGCTATGCAAGGTGTTCCGCACTGATTTTAATGTATAATATTTATGTGCTGCTCACTGAGCACAGATTTCATTGTTTAAGTGTTATATGAAGTTTGAGGCAGCTGAACAAAGTTAGCAGGTCTCATTATAGTGTACTGACACAGAGAGGAGAGGACTGAGGTTCATCCACAACCACATTATTTTTATTTTCAGACTTTCTGGATTAGAATCAAAAATTAATGATGTGGGACTCCTGTGAGACGAGCACATATCAAGATGATGTCATGTCATTGCTTGGCTTATTCTTGCAACAACAAAATGTTCTCATGAAGTCTGATTTGCCCACTTAACATGACTGCTAGTTTAATCTGACATGCCTGTGAAACAAAATGCACCTCTTTCTCAGTGTAACCCTTACTGTCAGGACCTCAAAACCTAACCAATAAGATGACAAATTGGACATATTAGCAAAAATCTAATAGGAGCAATGATAACAATCATTTAGGCAACAATAGTGTTGTTTTTTTTGTTTTGTTTTTTACGTTTTAAAATATTACATTTTTCGAAATGCCAAATTCACCAAATGCCATGCACAAGGTATGTCCACTGGTGTTGGCTTAAAAAAAAGCACATCTAAAGAAGTAGGTTAGTTTTTCAGAATGTCTCTCTAAGACATTCAGACTCAGTGCTGACCATATCAGTGCTGCTGGTAAAAAGTTGTGAGAGCTGCAATCAACTATAAAAAACCTTTTTGGGAACACCTACAGGTAAAATTGCCCATTTTCTCCACCTCAGAAAGGTTGCCAATGCTTCTTAACTTTACTGGGGCTGAATTCGAAATAGCATGCTACGCTTACTATTTCTTGCCGTTACTTTATATGGCTGGAATGGTAAATGGAGTATGCTAAAATGCCAAAAGAAATCATGATTCATCAATAAGTTCACACTATCAGTGGTTTGCATAATATGTAACATGATTGTGTGTAGTTTTGTTCTAATATATATATATATAAAATTTTTGCACATTTTTATTTGTGGGCACATAAAGACAAAAAGTGGATATAAGATGTGCATAATGTGCTAAATAAACTAAAAAAATATGTGACACTAGTTGTCTTGTTCTCTAGATACCTGGATCTCCTCCTCAACATTAGTTCTTTAGTTGTTCCTGTGCAGAGTCTATCTGAAGACAGCACTTTGATGGCAGTTGATCACAAAGCCCCCCCCCCACCCGCCAGGGTCCTTGGAGTGTAATGTCATGGTAACAGAATAGACTATAATTAAATGGTACTTCTTGATAACTGTCATGCTGTAGAGTCATTTTCAAATGTTTGTGCTAAAGACCGCTTTTGCTAATTAGCCATCCACGCAAGTCATGCCGTTTGAAAAAGGAATATCATTCATTAGCCTTTTTTGAGTGAGGCAGATCTGATGAACAAACTATAGGGTTCAGAGTCAGACTAGAGTTAGACTTTGTGCTGATGAAATTAAAAAAAAACTAAATTTGCTAAACTATGCTAGATCTATTTGATTCACTTCAGTGTATGTAAAACTCGCCCTTTTTATTTGCTTTTTATATTTTTTTCCCTATATGCAGCTCTGCTCCAAAGTCCCACAAGCTTGTTCAGCTGCTATTATCTCCTGCTGCTCCCCAGAATGAGAGAGAGAGAGAGAGAGAGAGAGTGAGTGCCGGGGGCCAGTGTCCTGCTTTCAGAACCAGCAATGATTGCATTTTAAGGTGAGTTTACACAATGGCAAAAAGGACAAGAACAGTTCTGTGGTGAATGTGTTTGAAACATTTGACAGCTTTGTTGCCCGTCAATTACTGCTTCCTGTCTGCTGTGTGTTAGACTGAACAATCTCACTTTCCCTGCCGTTTTCTTAAATAAGGGTTGCTTATAAAGAATAAAATATGGAGATGGAGATTGGAAAGAGAAATGTTGGGAGAGAGAACGAGACGGAGACACTATTGTGTTGCATCCTGTTTTGGTAATTCTATCCATCTGTCCGTACTGGGGCTCTCTGAAGGGGGGTGAAGGACAAATCTACAACTGACTGAACACTGATCCCAGTTCAGTTTGTATCTTTCTTTTAAACATCTCCTGAATCTAAAGCAGTGTTTCATAACCTTTTTCATTTTATGTAGCCCCATCTGTAATCGTACCTCTTTATCGATTTCAACCAGAATTGTTTATTTTAATTCATATTATACTGGATATCAATTAGCAATATCATTAATATAAAAAGTCACTTTTAAACATAAGACACATGATACTGTCACCCAATATAACCCCTATTGTTTTCTTTAAAATAGTATTGGATAATTGTGCATGCTAATTTCATTTGGAAAAAATAAAGATTCATTTAAGTTAATCTTTAGGAACACTAATAATTTAATAGCACTGTGAAGTGAGATATTTATCCAGTCTTCATCCTCCATTTATAGATTTTTAATAATTTAAATGCTTAATGCTTTCCAACTTAAATAGAAATTGAAAATCATATTAATCTTGATAAATATAAATATTTTTTGTATAGGTTTAACATAGCAAATTTGCAGTCTTTCCTAGTCTTTCTTTAGTCTTTTGAACCTACTGAGGTATATGTACTCCTGGTTTGGAATAACTGCCATAAAGAATTATACCACCCATTTAATTTATTTATCTGTACGTCACAATGTAAATGTATTACAACAAAAAGAAAGGTGAAAGAGATGTGATCTATAACAGCTTACCCGTCTGCGATAGGCATATCATACCTCAATGCTTATGACTTATTTGGACATTCCTTGGAAAAAAAACGTAATGGCTGGCTTTGAATATAAATGTCAGAATTGTGCTGGAACGCCGTGGTGACTGAAAGCTCAAAAAATAATCTCTCATAAGACACACACACACACACACTCACTGTCAGTTTACAGAAACCAAAGAGACACTTTGTAGCTCCACAGTCACACAAACCACTAAAGGAGGTTAGTAGAGGTTGAACTCAAAATGTGTGGCGAGCAGATAGAGCTTGTCCTGACCCATAGAGGTCAAATCATGCTTGGCAGCTGGAAACTGCTCTGACCTGCCTCTCGTGGGGGTTATGTACCTCTTCAACAAATGACAGTGAGGAGATATCAGTTCACAACAGCGTTTAAACTTTTGTAACCTCACTGATGTGGCCATATTCCGCCATCACTTTCTGCGCTGTATTCACCCTAGTAAAGTCTATGGTCTATAGTGTGTAAAAATGTCTACACACTAAACTTCTCAAGAAATGTGGTAACACTTGACCGTAAGGTTCGATAAGTTTAATTTTAACAAACAATGAAAAATAGTATATTTAAAAATGAATATGGATTTTTAAATGTTTTTGAAAGAGGTCTTTTATCTCATCAAGGTTGCATTTTTCTCAAACTTTTATTATTAAATGTTTACTCTGTGTTTAATGTTATATCTACTTTTGTAACATTTTTAGTCACTAATCTAGTCTCTAATGGAGGAAGAGTTTTTTCCCCCACGTTTCAATGTCAGCAGGAGATAACGAGGTCATGATAACTAGCCAAATCTTGGCCTTTTTTCTTATACATAATATTCAGCTATGGTTACTTACTGCACGTAGAAGCTAATGGATTTTGATGGTATTGATTTTTTTCTGACTCGAAATTAGAGGAGTGTTTTTTTTTTATTATTATTATTATTATTTTTAATAGCTGGGACTATTTGGAAGTGCTTTCTGACCAAATGGTAAACCTTTACCCTGAAACATAGAAGAGAAAATGCATTAAAACATCAGCGCTGATCATCCCCACACACACACACACACACACACACACACACACACACACACACACACACACACACACACACACACACACACACACACACACACATATACTCTGTCGCTCTCTCTCTCTCTCTCTCTCTCTCTCTCTCTCTCTCTCTCTCTCTCTCTCACTCTCTCTCTTTCTTCCGGCAGTAACTGCAGCTGAGAGGCATTAATACCCTCAGAACCCTGGAGCATGGCAGAGAATGTAGCTTGACACAGAGATGAGGTGGAGCTCTCTGTGAGGTAATGTGATTTGAGAAAATCACTGCTGCTCTTGGCACTCTGACTGACACACAGTCAGCCTGTGGGGATGAGTTTCACAGAGGCAAGGATGTGTTTTGTGCTGCGCTGAGTGGACTGTCACGGGTTTGTACCGGCTCATGTTGAGGAGACAAGAAGACACCATGTATAAAAGGTAAGGTAAGTTTTCTGTTCAGTTGTGTTAGAAATTTTAGTTGACTTTTTTTCCACAATATATGATTTGTCATTAAATTTAGATTAGTCTCAGCTGGTTTTGCTTGAGGATTCTGGTCAGTTTTGGTCAGTGCTGGACAACCCACCACAGTGCGAAACCTTTAACCAGAATTTAATGTATTTGGGTTATATTTTCTTATACCCTAGTCTTTCACCTTAGTTAGTTTTCAAGGATGAGTGCATATCACTCAACCTGTCTGTTGGCATCTGATTAATTTGGTTAGCTTCTACCAAGTGACAGATGAATTTGTGCCAAAATATCATGGAGTTAGAAACAAACCTTTGCTGTGAACAACAGAAATTTTAAGCTATCCATTCCAAAATGCATGGTTACTTGCATTGTATTATTATTGCCCTTCAGTGCTGTTTTTCTCTGATTTTTTTTGCAACCCGCCATTTGAGAACAACTGCTACGGATTTTCTATTGAAATTATTTTAATCTGTTCTCAACAAACAAAGGCATGACATGTATTTTTATCTGTGATTCAGCATGCGTTCAGGTGTTACTGTCATATTTAGAGGTTGTTTTTTTTTTTTACCTCTTTGTACTGCTTGAAATGTAAAAAATGTTTACAGTATCTATTATAATTTCTACACATGCTAATACATTTTTAACAGTTCTTTTATAAATTAACATGAACAAACAATGAACAACAATATATTTAAAAATGAAAATTAACCTATATTAATAAATTGTTAAAATTGTTATTGACAATTGAATCTAATCGAACCTTATTGAAAAGTGTTACTGGCTATCTTTTAGCAATGACAGTTGCTTGGTTGGCGCAAGACCACCCTAAAGTACAGTATTCGAAAATCTGTCATCTTTGCTCATGGCTGCTCAGTTCTGCAACCAGGTTTGTATGAGCCAATCACTTGAGTTGTACAGAAAGTAACAAAATGGCATATGTTGGCTAAAATTCAACCAAATTAACCAAACAGCAACACAGACAAGTTATGTTAAATGCCCTCATCCTTGAAAAGTGAGGTGAAAGACCAGGCTAAAATAGTAACGTTTTCTTTAAAATAATATTAGTACATCTAGCTGAAAATAAGATTAGTACATTTGGATATAGGTTACAGACCCAGGTGCCTTTCAGACCCAAATATAGAGTGAAACAGCAAAATCTCCAAATATACCTTTCAGTACACATAAGTACCTTTCTTCCCTTTTCCTATTTAAATTTTTTTGTTGTCAAAGTTCAAAAATCATACTAAGGTGAAAAAAAATCGACTTCTCTTCTCAGAGGTGAAAATAAGATTAGTACATTTAGATTAAAGCAACCTTTCTGACCCAAATATAGATAGTATGGGTCAGTGAAAATTTCAAAAACACCTTTCAATACTCTTTTTTTTATTTTTTATATACTGTATATATTTGAATCTTATATGATAAACCTTTGATTGTAGTGTTCCTGATCAGTTGGAAGCGTGAGCTGCAGTGATATGAGTCTGTTGCTCTGGTTCGGTGAAGGCAGATCGCTTTTGCTGCTGCTGTGCTGTGGGACACTGTTGACCTGGACCAAGACCAGCAGACACCAAGGGTCTAGCACACACATCCACTCTGATGACATCATACTGGCTGTCATACTCCCTCAACACAATACATCGTACCCCTGGGCATGGCCCCGCGTGGGACCCGCTCTGGACCGCGCCATCGCTCGCGTCAATGCTGACCCCAGTCTGCTGCCCCGGCACCACCTCCGCCACATCTTTGCAAACAGCGAGGATAGGGACGGTATCTGTTCCGAGTCCATTGCCCCCCTCATGGCCGTGGACCTGAAGTTCGAACACAACCCGTGGGCCTTCATAGGACCCGGCTGCGACTATACCTCCTCCCCAGTTGGGCTGTTCACTACTCATTGGGGCCTCCCCATGATTACGGCAGGGGCCCCTGCTGTAGCTTTCCTGCACATGGATATGTACCCCTCCATCACCAACACGGGCCCCACACACAAGAAGCTGGGTGAGTACGCTCTCCACCTCTACAGGCATTTCGGTTGGCACCAACACACCCTGCTGATGTTCAGTGACACCAAAATGGGTGAAAGGGCATGCTACTTTGCCCTGGAGGGGCTTTACACAGAGATGCATGTGGACAACATCACAACCATGGACCTGATATTCGAGGAGAACAAAGGGCCTGTTAACTACTCTGAACTCCTACACAAGATCAAGGATGATGGAAGAGGTGAGTGGCTTATTTTTTGTTTGTTTTGCTAGAACATTCTGCTTCTAATTGACCTATCGGTAAGCCCCTCTTCTCGAATGTAGATGAGCCAATGGCATTTGAGTATTAACGTTAGTTGCACAGGGACGATCTTTAGGTTTCACTGCCATAGAGAAACATTGGAAGATCCGGAGCTCTCATTGGTTTGATGGTGTTTATGCTAAAAAAATGGTAAAACTATGTGAGGATTTTCTGGTTGTCTTACTCTCATTAAGTTACGATTAAAGTTAGTGAGTCCATGCTAACGTACAAACCTAAATAGCTAACTGTTCTAACATCATGTAACAGTGTAGGTCAAAAACACATAAACGAAGGTCTAAATTTCAGTGCCTCTCCATATTAAACTGGTTAAATGTAAATTAATCTTACCCTGTGGTACATGAACAGTGTTGATCCTGGATGTTGTAACATGAGGCTTCTCCTGCTTACACTGAGATTTGCAAACCCTCGCTTCCAAATTAATCTTGTTGCCCACCATGTTTATTTTAAAAACGTTTATATATCCTTCCATGGCATATTCAAGTCCCACTTGAATGCTCCTCAACGAGATGTGGTCCCTCTGTGTCCAAAACATCTTGGGTCAAGGTTTTCACACTGAAAGCTGTCATTGTAAGACAGTTAGCAAACTGTTTGTTTGTCTGAGTTAGCAACAGTAACTAAGGGGGGGCAGGGCATACCGATAGGATCAATTGGGCATCTGTCCTCATGTTAATACATGTCCAGTATGTCTGAGATGTTCTAGATGTCATTTTACATGTTTGACATGTTTCCATACCAACTGATTCTTAGATGTGCATTGAGGTTAGAGGTCAAATTTGTGACTTACAAATGAGGAAAAACCCTTACCACGAGCCCATAATAATAGCAGTGCCACAATACTGAATTTAGTACATAAGAGTCATACAGAAGGTATAACGGGGTATAATTGCACAATGGCAGAACAAAAAATATGTTAAAAAGTGTGGGTTTTATTGATTTTTGTTTTGTTTTTTTGTTTGGTAGGGCCAGACAGAATCTGCATTATAGGTCATGCGCTTTTTTAACGAATGAGGGTGTGGAAATGTTGACATTTTATTTTTGAGTAAACTATTCCTTCAAGTGCTTACAGAAAAGAATGATCTCAGTATATCAAGTAAATGCTAGAAACTACTTCTACCACCAGTGAGTGTGAGGTATCTGTGCCTGTCTGTGTGATTTTGAGCTTGATTTGTGCTGCACTCTGTGATTCGGACAGAAATGCCTCAAGAGGTCCTGCTCAAGGCCTTTAATCGTTTACAATGATTGAAGGAGAAGTGTAGAGATGAGGGACAGCAGGAAATGTTTAGAGTTAGGGCTGTCACGATATCGGATTTTTCACACCAAAAGTGGCTAAAAGAATTCATGGTAACGATATATAGCGATATCTATAGAATCCTTGGGGGAAAAACAAAGTTAACAGTCAAATTCACCTTTACTTTATTATGTGTTTTGCTTTCTTTTTTAGCCAATGAATCACATTGCATACAACAATTGAGACACTGGCTTTCTCTGGCTTCTTTGACTGTCTAAGAAATAACCAGGAGAGAAAAAATACCGTCAAGTTTAACAGTTATAAATAAACTTTAACAACTCTAATACTTAACCTGTTAACTTGCATCCCCATTTGGAACCCAAATCCAAGAAATGGCATATCCTAATTAAAATACAAATAAAATTTCTTATCTCAGAATGAGGCATAAATTCTATAATTTTATAGCTATATGGTGATAAATGCTTTGTTGATTAGCATTGCATTATAAATATAAATTATTTGTACGAAAATAACCAACATGACTTGAAGAACACAGATAAACCATATACTGCCACAATGGTGTTAATTCTCTTCACGTTTAATCTGTCAAAACGTCTCTAGCTGTGTTTTATTCTGCTGCAGCTGTCCATATTAGGGATTTCCTAAAGTTGAATACTTCTATGGGTCTCACTTCTGGACTTTATGCGCGAGGGCGCCCTCCGATGTCGAGTATGAATGAAACAAATTACATGTGAGTTTAGCGCACCATAATGCTCACATCGCCCTATTTTGGATAAAAATAAAACAAAAATATTCCTTTCTAAATATATTTCAAGTAATCATCCATAAGTTTTTATCCGAATGAGCACACTTTTTGACTAAAAACCTACAAATTACAAAACAGAAATGCGTCAACAGTTGACCGGTTAATGCAACATTTCCCGTTTCAGGACTAACCGACTAGCAAAATAATTGCAACTTACTGTCTGTATAGTGGCGAAATCCACAGGATGATGGACGTGGAGGTTGGTGGTTTTGCACCCTGTTGCGACAAGTTATTTTCAATAAAGCAGCAACAGTGCGAAATACCACACGTCAACCAGGCGCTGCCATTGGGTTATTTATGGGGTCATATTATCGTGTACTATTCATTTAAAATATTACGGTTATCGCAATATATTGTCATACCCTTAATTAACACGATATCGATATTTTTTTGTTTTCAATATCACGGTTATTGTCAATTCCGGTATATCGCGACACCCCTAGTTTAGAGTGTGATGTCATTGTTAATTTGCTGCTTCCCCATGCTTTCGAACAACCATGATTGAACTACAGAATGACAGCATGTAACAGTAATCGACTAAATAGTTTTTTCCGTTCATCAAACAATATGCATGATTCAGGCCAGATTCAAACCTGAGTCTCTTTTGACTGGTACAGCTCAATATGTCAACAACAGGAGATTCAGTTTTATAGTAACAGTGATGTGAATCAAAAAATGTAGCTCATATAGTCAATGTTTTGACTTTGGCATCAGATTATTAGTTCTTCCGGAAAGGGGAACTCAGGAAACCTGTATCTATAAGTTTTTAATGGGTAAAATGTACTTTAAACCTTTTTTCAGGTCCCAAAGGGGTATAAAACTGTCAACCAAACAACATTTATTAACAGAGGTTATGACCCCTGTGAGCATGCAAGAAATTTTCGCACACACTATCTGATCTGTTGGCATTTCCTGCAAAAACAGAGTTTGTACTCATTCAGTAACTGGAAGATTTTAGTCGTTCATCATTAGTCACTGAATGCTCTGTTGAGTCACTCAATGAACAGCTAGTGAGAAATGTGTTAGTACAACATTACAAAGTCAGATGAATGAAGCAGGTGGGGGCTGCGTGTATGTTATAAAACCCTTTTGAAGTTTCACAATCCTGTAAGCCCATGCAAATGTGTTTTCAGAAGATGGTATCAGCAATATCCCTTTTTACGATCATCCATAAAGTGAAAAATACAATCAGCCTCATCATGATATAAAACATTCTGCTTGTAAAACACCAGCAATAAAGTCAACAAAAACAGTTTGTTCTTTTTTTTTTTTTTTTTTTTTTTTTTTTTTTTTTTTTTTTTTGGAGGACAAACAAAAGCCTGGGCAATCACAAAGGGGGTCAGTTCAGAGTCATACAGTCAAAAAAAATTTATTCAGACTTCAACGTTTTCTCATATTATTACAGTTTATCTGCTATAGTTTAGAAAATGGTAATAAAATATGACAAGAACTCGGAGTTAAACTGTCAGAACAAATTAATCTGGATGATGTCAGATAACAGAAAGATATGTAATGGATTACAATCAACCAATCAGCTGTTAAATTTAAGTACCAATTAGATAATACCAATTTAAGTCAACCAATGACCAAGCAATGCTTCATTTTGTTCAGTCTGTAGTGTAAAAGGCTGCATTAGCAATTAAAGAAAAAACACTTAAGCGAAACATGGGCAGGTCAAAGTGTCCCAAATTTTGGTCCCAAATTTTGATCAATTTTACTGGTATAGTAAATCAACTGGAATAGTAATCAATAAATTTTTATCAATTTTTGGGTATAATATGTCACAGTTGACTTTATTTTGCTATCCTCCCTTACATAAATGAACTATAGTGTCCTGCACCCACTAATAAATATATCTGGTGTCTGAATAATTTTTGGTTTGACTGTATATATAATATTATTGGATGAGTGGCCCCCATTTCGGCCAGAATTTTAATATCAGTGCATCCCTAAGTGAGGTTTTGGCAACAGATGACAAGGGAATGTTTTTGTAGATGCAGAAATGTTTTGGGGTCTCTCTGGCAGTGAGAGGAAGTGATTACCTATAGTCACCTGTGGAGTCGTAACCTTTTACGTAGATATCGGAAGAGCGGGAATGCTCTTCCTCACCTCCTGCCTCTTTCCTCTCAACCCTGTAAAAACATCCTCATATCATCAGCAGCAGGAAGACAACACATGGAGACACACCGCCTCCTGTGAGATTGGAATCTCTAATGTATTCCTGCTCTTCTGCTGGAGTTTTCCATGTGAGTGCTCTTTTGTTTGGAGATTCAAAATGCTTGTCTCTTTAAAGTGCAGTTTTAGTTGTGTAAAACCGAGATCATCCCGTGCATATTATTTATCTGGACGGGATGGATTGGAAGACACCCAGCTCATAAATGTAGATCAGGGGTGTCCAACCCTGGTCCTGGAGGGCTATTTCAGTTCCAACCCTGCTCCAACACACCTGTCTGTAATTATCAAGCAGCCCTGAACACCATGATTAGCTGGTTCAGGTGTGTTTGATTCGGGTTGGAGCTAAAATCTGCAGGGTGGTAGCCCTCCAGGACCAGGGTTGGACACCCCCGATGTAGATTAGAATGGACTTAAACTTTCTTTTAAGAGCTTTAGCTGGAGATTGGTTCATAATTACAACCATCTGAATGTCCATTCGGTACTCTGAATTTTTTTTAATTTTTTTTTTATATTAGTATTTAGTCACATCATTACACAAACCCATTGACAAATGCACACATATTCATAACACTTCTCATTCTCTCTGTAGTGCTGACGTGATGTGCACTTAGCTACTGCTTTGCTCTTGGATAAAATCTCCAGCATAGCATGGCTGTTAATGGCCAGAAGTCACCAAGTGCGTCACCATCAATTTCTCTCTCTCTCTGTCACACACACAAACACACTTCAAAGCAACTCTGCTGATGACTGTGCTCCTCCAGTTTAATTTTTCCATATACCCAATTACTTCAATAACACCTGGAAAGCAGCATCAAAAGAGGACCTTCAACACGAGTGCGCCAACAGGACGGTCTGGTTTTCAAACTCCTCACCAGATTTTGGAGATCTTAATTTCTGATTTCTGAACAAGGGCAAATAACTCTGATTCAGGGCAAACAGAACTGTTTGAGTTCTTCAAAATTAGTAGAGCTCATTTTATGGAATTTAATTAAATAAGTCCTATCCAAATCCTCTTCTGATAGAGTGGTAGCATCAGTCTACCTTGTCCTCATCTTTTCAACTAAAATGCCAATCTTTGTGACAATCCTCTTGTTGTCATGGTTGCCGAGCGCAAGAGCGGCCATGCTGAACTAAACTACCCACAAGGCCGTTCTCCGCTTCTCTCTGCACTTCCATCCATCTGGATCAACTTAAAAATTAATCTGAACTGAGAGGTAGAGAAAGATGGAAAAGAAAAAAGAAAACTACAAACATTTGTACACTCATAGCACATACTTTTATAAGCCTAGAACTGCTTCTCTGCTTGCTGTAGGAATGCTGTATTTTGATATTTCAGGTCGATATTTCCAATCGTTTCTGACCTTTGGATGTAATGCAGAGTAACTGAACACCTCCAGACTTAAAGTCAAACATTTCAAAAGATTAATTCATGGATGTGAAAGCTTGTCTTTATTTCGGTCTTGAATCTGCCTCCCATTAATAGAATACTCAAATCATAATGTTCTCTTTGTGACAGCAGAACATCGGGTTCAATTTAATACAAGAATGACCTCACATCATCTAGAATGAGGTAATGTTAGGCAGACCTCCCTTACATCACACACTTTTCCTGCGCTAATATAATTTGTAACCCTATACTGGCTTATGTTAAATAGCATTAGAATAGAAACATGACAGATGTGACCTGACATGACAGATGACAAATTGCTTTTTACAGTTTTTTTATTTTATTATTTTTATTTTTAGATTTCCGTTAAACAGTCCTCTCTAAATGTGCTAAATTTTTGTGCAAATGAATTTTGTCAGTTTAGAATTATACTACACCCCAAACATGGACTAAAATCCACAAAACTCTATTAAAATTATGTCTTTAAAGGGATAGTTCACCCAAAATCCCATAATTTACTCACCCTCAAACCGTCCTAGGTGTCTATGACATTCTTCTTTCAGACGAATTCAATCAAAGTTATATTAAAGAATGTTCTGGCTAATCCAAGAATAAAAAATTTTCTTACTTAGTATTTTTGTCTTGTTTCTAGTCCAAACATCTAAAAATTATTTAAACAAGAAGCATTTACTAGACAAGCAGAAGTTTTTGTCTTGTTTTGGGGAAAATAACTCAATTTTTTTTGCATAAAATAAGCAAAATAATCTTAATTCAAACAGAAAACAAGATTATTTTACTCAAAACAAGACAAAAATACTAAGAAAAGCATTTTTGCAGTGTATAATGGCAGTGAATGGCAGCCCAAAATTTGAAGCCCAAAAAAAAGTGCATCCATACATTATAAAAGTAATCCTAACACCGGAACAAAAAAACTAACGCTACACCGGATGTCATCGTCGTTTTTTTCCGTAAATTGAATACGGAAGGTGGTCTGCCAGGAGCTAGATATTTGACTTTATAACATGTTAATATGGATATGTTATAAATATGTATATTTTTCATACAAAAACCCATCGATTCGCTTCAGAAGGCCTTTATTAAACCCGCGGAGCCATATGGATTACATTAATAATGAATGGATACACTTTTTTTATGGGTTGGCATTTAATGCTTGGAAGAAACAGGACATATATAACTCAGATCGTCTGAAAAGACGAAGAATGTCATATACACCTAGGATGGCTTGAGGGTGAGTAAATCATGGGGTAATTTTCATTTTTGGTTGAACTATCCCTTTAAGATGTACTACTAGTGTGCCATTTCATATGAATAAATAATATATAAACACTCATATATATCCATAAATGTAAAATAAATGCTGATGCAGTCCCTTTAAACCAGGCCCTTCTGTCTCATTTGTGTTGAAGCCAAGCAAAAAGCCCTTGTGAGAGTTGTGGTCTAAGCTTTCCCTTACTTCCTCTCCACCCTGTTTGATGCTGTAGAATTGACATTTGATAATCAACGCTTTCTTCTTTCTCACAGTGAGATTTGGTCCGGATGCTTTGTCCCAGCCGATGTTGTAGAGTCTGAACACATCACTCCAATTCTCTCACAGATGGATTATCTTGTCAGCAAGTAGCTGAATAAGTGAGCATGCATAAAGCACGTCCGTGTCCCTCTCTGCTCCCCCATCATTGTCAACAGACACGTGAGAATATAGGCTTCAAGGATTCCATCCAGATCAATAGATCTGCTGCTATTTCATGTTGTAATTGCTCTGATCGTTTTTTGTAGTGTCAATATTCTTTAGAAAAATGGACTGAAGCACCCAATTCACTGGTTAAAGGAAAGGGTGGTGCAGCTTAAACATAACAGATCAAGTCCTGCGTTTACATGGGTTAGATCAGAGTCAGTGCAGGAGTAAAGTGCAGTGCGATTCTCAGATCATACAGCCACAGTCTTTTCAACTATTCACTCTAATTATGTTTATAATTGGTAATGTTTCTTATTGTTTTAAAAATGCTGACAGCAGATATAAAATTGCAAATAGAGAAAACAGAGTAAAACAAACAGTAAGAGCAGAGCACATACTGATGTTATGAGCATGTTTTTTCCTAATGATGTTCTTTTCAGAGAACACAAGCGGTCTTGGTTCTTTAAACTCAATACACAAAAAAATGTACACTTGTACACTGATTTTGACTGTCAGTGTAATTGTACCAGGTTTCTATTAGAGAATGGCATTGCATTTTCTGAGCCAATTATCGTTCGAGCGCAGTGTGTGGCCATTTTTCTCGATTGCAATTACAACGTACCTCCTCATCTGATTGCATGCAAGCTCCTTGTTGGGAGGGCAGATTCGCTCTTACTCATGGTTTAGTTGGTGTGATGATATAATGGGGACAATTCTTTTGTCTATATATGAAATGTACGATTTTTTTCTCAGCCTATTCTATTCAAAAGAATAAGATCCCATGTTTATAAAGTTTAATTTAAAAGGAATTCATCTTCATTATAGCTGAAAAATAGCACAGCATGTTTTTAGTTTATTTTATTTTAAAGTTAAAATGTATGTTAGTATTTGGTAAAGAAGAATTTTTGGTGCAGAATATATAGAAATTGCAGAAATTTTTCTCTGTTCAGCCCATTCATAGTCTTATTGACACAATGACTGAGATTCCCAAACCAGGGCCTACAGGCCACGGTTGGCCCATGATGACCTTTGATTTGGCCAGTCATGTAATATCACAACAATTTATCCTTTTGTTTCAACAATTTTTTGTTTTGCATTAAAATGTGGACAATATAAATGAATTTACAAATGTCAATTTTAATCTACACTGTAAAAAATTATTGTGATTTTTAAAGGGGTCATCGGATGTAAAATTCAATTGGTGTTTGCATATAAATGTGTCTTTGTAGTGTGTGGACACAACCACCCTACAATGATAATCCATTCACAATTTTTTTTTTTTTTTTTTTTTTTTTTATCCTCAAAAAGCCTAAACACTCTCAATAATCAAGCCATTTTAATTTTCTGAGCAATATGATTGCTCATATTGACCATATTAGCATATTTCTGCCCGTTGTACATTGTCCGCCAAGGCAGCACTTCAAGTGTCTTGTGTCTACACGCCCCACGGAAGAGCAGTAGCTTATTATCATTTAAAGAGACGTTCACCGAAACGGTCGCTGTGAACAGAGTGGAAAGGGTGTTGTTTTACACAAACATTGAGGAATTTTAACCAAAGTATGTTACAGACTTTACATGAATACCCTAAAGAATCATACCAACGCGTGGAAAATGGGCATCCGATGACCCCTTTAACGGTACAAGACTGTAAAAATGCTATGGTGAAAAACAGTTAATTTGTTAACCCACAACCCACACCCACTCATGGTCTGTCACTCCTGTCCAGGGAAAACATGTTTAGGAATGTTTTTACGCGTGTGTCTGAGGAAAGCGAAACACCTATTCTGAGCTCATTTGCTCAGTGCTAGTTAATGTTTAACAGCATTGAAAATAGCAATTCTCTCCGTTAGGTTGGATATCTGCCAGAAGTCCCTCTCAAGGGCTTCATCTGATAATGATGTGCATTTGAGTGTGTAATGGACTGCTTTATCTCTCTGACAGGTTGCTTCTCACACCTGATATACTCCTTTCCCAAACAGAATTGCATTTATATGGACAAGCCTTCGTAATCATAGCGAAAATGTAGTCAGTGCAGTCGCTCTTGTGGGTCCTGATCTATCTTGAACGGGGGAAATCAGAAAGTCCTGATTAAGTTTGCATCCTTGGCATCAGCTGAGTGCACAAATTATGCAGCTTGATATTTGATTGAGGCTGCATTTTAAGCTTTCTTTCTTTCTTTCTTTCTTTCTTTCTTTCTTTCTTTCTTTCTTTCTTTCTTTCTTTCTTTCTTTCTTTCTTTCTTTCTTTCTTTCTTTCTTTCTTTCTTTCTTTCTTTCTTTCTTTCTTTCTTTCTTTCTTTCTTTCTTTCTTTCTTTCTCTTTTGTTCTTTCATTATTTTTCTTTCTTTCTCTTGAGAGTGATGGACAGCTGTAGGTTTGGTCATAGCAAAAGTCATGTTGAGCAGATGTAAAGGTCTTGTTGCGTGGTGGTTCATTTTTGACCTGAGACACAAAGAACTGAATCTCTGACTCATTCACAGTAGGACTTTACCCTCTTATATTCTCCGTTTTACTTCACATTTGTGTTACTTTAGTAGTCTGCAGACTGCTGTGTGTGTGTTTTTCATATTAAGTCTCTGTCCATAAGTCTTTTACTCTGACGGGGGTGAAAGCGCAACAGGATGTAATGCCACATAGTGATGCATGCTGTATTTTATCCTCTTTTACTTAGCTGGTTAACCAAAAACTATCTAAACCACCTTAAAGGGGTACTTTACCACTGGCAAACTTGGCTTTCAATAAAACGTGGCTGCCTATTCAGTAGAAAGGCAAAATTGCTACCTTACTAGAAAAAATGGACAAAACAAGTCTGCTGTCTTCCCTTTTGCCAAATAAGTCGGAGCATTTAATGCACTGGGCATGTTACCATCCAAGGTCACTCCCACCAGTCTGCTATGGATACAGTTGACCAGAGTCAAATACCACCTTGCTTTAGTAGGAAATACTACTTAGCAAACTTTTTTTGTTTTAATTATGATGACTTGTGTTCTTTCTGGCTGCAAGAATTCAAAGAGCCAGTGGCTAAAGGCTGCAAAGAATCATAAATACGGAGAGAACATTGCAACAGAAAACCTCTGTCTTTCAAACTGGATAACCACAAGCACTGTGTTTTATACCAAACAGAGGGGAAAAACTGAAAGAAACTGCCGTTTTGTCAGTTCAGCCCATCCTTCCGATGCAAAACATGTTACATACCATTTTTTTTTTTCCTAAACACCCCAGTTTTTTCATCACCTAATTATTTCCATGGCTATGCTTCATGCTTGCCACATGACAATAGTGCTATATGACAGATGTATTGCTTTTGTTTTTCCTTTTTTATTCAAAATATTCACAAACTTGTCAACTATATAATCTGATATTCAATTACACATATCCAATTCTCAGATATGTGTCATTGAATGCATTTTGTCGTTTAAAAACCTTTATAAGGATCATGTTAGTTGATCAATAATACGTGTTGGGCACTGCCATGTTAGTTTGCGCTGTAATTACAAGAATAAGATCTGTCAGATTTACATCACGTAATTTCACCCACTTCTCCTGAAATACATGAAAGTAAGTGACCGTGAACTGGGAGAGGAATAGAGTAAACGATATAGTTACCTATACAATGTGTATCTGAAATGAATAAAACACTTCGTCAAATTATAACTCACAGGATCATTATTGCTGCTTCAATAGACAATCAGTGTGTATTTTACAAACTATAAATGTATTGTTTTGCTATACTTATGTGTATTTAAATGTCTGAAACCTAAAATACACTGAATAGTTGTATTATAGCACCAACCAAAGCACAGCAAAATCACATTTTAATTTAGAAGTTGATCACGTGATGCTCTGAACGTTCTAATCACTCCGGTGTGATCATAGCTCCAGGTACCAGCCAAGACTGATCACATCCGTGTGATCGTACACGTCAAAGGGTTAAACCTTCACTTGCAATAAATGTTAAATAATGTTAATAACCCTCTAACTAATAACTTAATAACTAAGCGTGCCGGATGATGCGTTTTGCATCACATTGTTCATTTACATATAGTACTGACTTTGTAACAATATAAAGCGGGTTGAAAATTGCCGAAGTTGCACCTTAAAGCGATAGTTAACCCAAAAATAAAAGTTAGGTTTATTCACCTTAATGACGTTCCAAATCTGTTTGAATTTAAAAAGAATGGTGAAGAACGTTGGGATCCAAACAACATTGACTTTCATTTTATAGACAAAAAACACAGAGAAGCGGCAAATCATACAGGTTTAGAACGACATTATGGGAAAGTAAATGTTGACAGAATTTTCATTTGTGGGTGAACTATCCATTTAAAATGGTATAACCAGCCAGTAGCTGGTTTGTTGCTGACTGATCCAAAAATTCTACCAGCTAATGACCAGTTTAGACCAGTTAGAAACCAGTGTTTGTGTTTCCTAGAGTATTTGTGAGTCATAGAGATGTTTTTTAAGTCCTGCTGAGAACTAAAAAGCTTTCACATTTGGTTGTCGAGCATACAAATGCTATGCTAGGTTCTGAAATATACACACATTTGCCCAACTCAACAAGCTTTGCCTGTCGTTGTCATTTGACTCCCTCATTACCCCAGTCTGCCATAGACTGAGACAGACAGTAAGGCTTGTCTGTCTCCAACTAGATCCTGTCCCTCTATTCTGACCTTCACAGGTTGACACTGATCTGTTTGTTCTCAGGCTATGTTTATAGGTTAATAAAACGTTTGTTTCAGGTTCCTATAAAATATTTTGTTTAAAATACTTAATAATTTCCTTTGATTTGTCCATTTAACTAGAAGTTTTCTTTGCATATGTTGAATTATATCCTCTTTATATTATATTATGTATATTTCTGTTGTCTTGCCTGTAAAGTCTCAGGCAGATAGATGGATAAATAGGTGGATGGATAGATTGACTGATATTCCCATGATCCTTCACTCATATTCCACTATTTTTGTTCATTTAGAATTCTTCTAAAATTCTTAATCCATTGTGTTTGTTGTTATACACACACACACACACACAAACACACACACACAAAAAAGGCTGTTAGCCTAGGTCTCCTGTAATTACCGTCCTCCTGCAAATGACTGTCTGGTCTGGAGTCAAGTTCTCTCTCTCTCTCTCTCTCTCTCTCTCTCTCTGTCTCTCTGTCTCTCTGTCTCTCCTCTCTCTCTCTCTCTCTCTCTCTCTCTCTCCTCTCTCTCCTCTCTCTCTCTCTCTCTCTCTCTCTCTCACTTCACTCATTTGATCAGAGTTAATGAAGTATTTTGCTTTCCTGTCCAGATCTCTTTCTTTACCTATTTGTGGTTCCTTCTCTCGCCTGTATGCTTTTTGCTTTTTGTCATCAGAAATCTTTAGATTAACATCCATTTCATATAAAATCTATCCCTTATCATTCTTATAAAATATCCTGTTTTGTACAATATCGAATGAATAATGAAAATAGAAACTGTTTCTGCTTTTTATTTACACTGCGAAAATAATTTTCTTTATCAGTTTTTTTACATGCTTTCTAATAAAAATATCTAAACATCTTTTAAACAAGATATATTTATTTGAGAAGCAAAAATGCATAAGATATTAACACATTTTCAGAGAATGTTTTATATATACAGAACTGTGCGAAAGACTTAGGCACGTTAGTATTTTTACACACAAAAAGTGGGTTTAAGCCAGATCTTAATATATTTTTCTGTAGTGTGTCAGTAGGAAATATCAGTTTACATTTATAAATTAATTGCCATTAATTGTAATAATCCAGTGAGATTTTTGTATGCATAAAGAGTCTGACAATAGTCTCTGTGCTCCACATGGAGATCTGATCTCATCTTCATCGAGTCTGTCTGTGATTACATGCAGAGACATAAAAAACTGAGATGGACTAAATCCAGATGAACTGTGGCAACATCTCCAAGACACTTGAGGAAACCTACCTGCAAAGCTACATGAAAAACTGTAATAATAATAATAATAATAGGGTGGTCACACCAAATATCGATTTGATTTTAGTTAATAGAATTTATTTCATAAATAAAAGCTATTTATGACCTTTTTTTTTTTTTTTTTTTGACAGCATTCTCACTTTACAGCATTTTTACCCAAGTGCCTAAACTTTTCACAGTCCTGTAGTTTTGCAGGTGGGTTTCCTCAAGTGTCTGGGAGACGTTGCCTCAGTTTTTGACGTTGCTCAACTTTATTGACCAATCCCATTTTCTTTTTTTAAACAAAAACATCAAAATATTTTTATAAAATAAGCATTAAAAAATTACTTCAATATATATTCTCTGTGGGCAGCTCATGGTTCAGTGGATAGCACTGTTTCCTCACAGCAAGAAGGTTAGAGCGGATTGGTGAATGAATGTATTCTCTGAAAACAAGTCTTAATATCAATAAAGACATTAATGCACCATACAGACACACTTACACACATGAACTAAAATGAACACGCACGTGCTAATTCCTGTCTGGATGTGTTAAATTGACACGTTATACTGAGGTAATGACATTATGGTATTGATTACGAAGTCATTTCTGGTAAAAGTGCTAATGGATGTACAAAAAAAGCTATATTTGAGCTCCCATCTCTCAGTGCTCCATAGAATCAGGATATGTGTTTGTGTGTGTAGGGGAGGGAATTATGAGGCGGGTAACGTTTTTTTTTTCTCCTTCGTTTTCTCTCTCTTTCTCACTGCAGTGGTGTTTGTATGCTGTTCTCCGGATAATTTCCGGCAGTTGATGGTGCACTTCCACAGGGCAGGTCTCCCTAAGGAGGAGTATGTCTTCTTCTACATTGACATCTTTGGACGCAGTTTGGAGTCCAGGCCTTCTCAGCCATGGGCCAGAGGAGACCCAGATGATGTCTTTGCGAGGGAGGCCTTCCAGGTGATTAAAACCTTTCATAAAACATGAGCGAGAGGGATGAACAAATAGTGATAAGGAGATACATTGCCAATAATCATTTTCAGTTTTTTTTTGTTTTCCAGTAAAAAAATTAAAATATTAATAATAATCTTTAATATTTAATTATTAATACAAATAATATAATAATAATAATAATAATAATAATAATAATAATATTAGAACTTAATATTATTTACATAATATATTAATTTATTTTTAGAAAAAAAGTTTTTTTATCAGAAATTATCTGTTTTTTTATCACTTATCACTGACATTCTTTTTTTTCTTGTTTTAAAAGCAGAAATAAAACAATTTAATGACGTTTATTCTTAACAGAAAAAATAATTCACTATATGTTCTCTAATAAAATAAATGGTTACACTGGTTAGTAGACTTTTAGGTTAAGGTTAGGTATTAGGGTTCAAGTTAGTAGAATAAGTTGACAACTTAACATGTAGTTGTAAATTATTTTATATTCAGTAGAATGTCTGTTAAGGGACCATCAAATAAAGTGTTTGCAGATATTAAGCAGACAGTCTATTAATACTGAAGTAGTTAATTCTATTAACTATAAGTAACTTTGAAACTACACGTCAAGTGTAGTTTCAAATTTACTATAGTTAATAGAATATCTGAAGTGGACCATCAAAAAAATCTTACCAAATAAACTTAAAGGGATAGTTCACCCAAAAATGAAAATTAGCCCATGATTTACTCACCCTCAAGCCATTCTAGGTGTATATGACATTCTTCGTTCAGATGAATACAAACTGACAATTATAATGGCAGTGAATGGGAGCCCAAAATATCATCCATACATTATAATAGCAATCCATACGGCTCCGGGGGGTTAATAAAGGCCTTCTGAAGCAAAGCGATGCGTTTTTGTAAGAAAAATATCCATATTTAAAACGTTATAAAGTAAAATATCTAGCTTCTGCCAGACTGCCGTATTTAACTTATGAAGAAAGTGTAATGCCTCTCGCAGTTCAAAATGCGTACGCTACGTCCTGTGTCGTATGTTGGGTCAGTATTGCTCTGTAAGGAGGTGTCGCAGGTTTTTTGTAATCGGCTGTCTTTTTAAAACCTGTCCTGTAAGCCCTATCTCTGGATGGTTAAGCTAACTCATAGTCACACACACAATCAACATCCTTAGTTTCATGGTCTGGTAAGTTTCTCTGAGAATTTGTTTCTGTATTTGCCACAAGAAATATAACAATTATTATTATCTCAAATTGTATAATATCAATGGTCATGATGGAGGAAAAAAGACGGTTATGAAGCTTTATAAAGATTTTCCGTTAGAATTGTTGTCGCGTCTCTCGAACCTTAAAAAGAGCCTTGCTTTTAGTCTGTATGGTAATAGAATAACAATGCATTTAATTGAAACCCCCTATAACACAAAACAATCACTGTTATGCCTCAGGGGGCTCAAGATCTGAGCCATATTCTTATCAAAATCTCTGCAGGTCACTCTAGCTTTGGTTGGTGTCACAGAACCACAGTCACCAACCCCTATTGTGATAACAGCCGCCTGTTTTGAGAGTGGAAGAATTTCTGTGCAGAGTGTGAGAAATTTCTGAACTCCAACACTCAGTACCCACTGATGAACCCACGCACAGCAGATTCAAGACATGCTAATGCTCATTGGAGCTTAGCTTTGGTAGATTAAAGATTATGATTGCACACAACATAAAAACAGACCATTTGTAAGTTGAATAGTTATGATTGTTTATTTTACCTGGCCAAATTAAAACTATTTTTATGTATGTAACTCATGGCATTATAAGAGTAATACTTCAGTCTAGGGTAATGGGACACTGAAGCCTGCAGTAATGATGCAGAAAATTCAGTGTTGCCATCACAGGAATAAATTACTGTTTTTACTGTGTTTTCCATCACATTAATGCAGCCTAGCATGAGAAAGCTCTTTTAAAAACATTAAAAAATTGTACCAAACCCCAAACTTTTGAGCAGTAGTGCAATTCAAAGTTCTAATGCAGAGTACAGTGTGGTTATTCTTAGTTTTTTCCCCCTAAACATTTATGAGGATAGTTGCTTATATACAGTCAAACAAAAAATTATTCAGACACCAGATATATTTATTAGTGGGTGCAGGACACTATAGTTCATTTATGAAAGTGGGGATAGCAAAATAAAGTCAACTGTGACATATTATACCCAAAAATTGATACAATTGATTGATTACTATTCCAGTTGATTTACTATACCAGTAAAATTGATAAAAATTTGGGACCAAAATTTGGCACACTTTGACCTGCCCATGTTTCGCTTAAGTGTTTTTTCTTTAATTGCTAATGCAGCCTTTTACACTACAGACTGAACAAAACGAAGCATTGCTTGGTCATTGGTTGACCTAAATTGGTATTATTTAATTGGTACTTAAATTTAACAGCTGATTGGTTGATTGTAATCCATTACATATCTTTCTATAAAAGTTATCTGACAATATCCAGATTAATTTGTTTCCAACAGTTTAACTCCGAGTTCTTGTCATATTTTATTACCATTTTCTAAACTATAGTGAATAAACTGTGATAATGTGAGAAATGTTGTAGGTGTCTGAATAAATTTTGGTTTGACTGATTAGATATTTGCCTCTTAGGGTAAATTTGTATTTGTGTTTGTGTGTGTGTGTGTGTGTGTGTGTGTTTTTTCAGAGTGTAAAGATTCTAACCTACCTAGAGCCACAGAATCATGAGTACAAAGAGTTTGTCACTCATCTAAAATCGGATGCCAAACGGATGTTCAACTTCACAGTGGAGGATTCTTTGGTGAGAGAAATCATTTTGAAGTGATTTATCTTTACCTTTTCATTTTTTGTCATTTTATTATTATGCCTATTCTGCCAAAACTTTGACTTTCTCTCTTCCCTTGCACTAACTTTTTATTTTATATATTTTCTTATCTCGTTATAAGATCTGTGTGCCTCCCATTACAGCCAGCCGTCTCTCATAAAGAGCTTGCAGGGACCTTCTATCTAAAAATGAATAAATTAATTACAAAGTGCATTGTGTTTTTACAGGTTTTTTTTTGTTTTTTTTTGTTTTTCTATAATAGTCATATATTCACTAAGTAATGCACAAAAGAACAGGATGCACTTTTGCTCTCTTTCTTTCCAAACTGTAAAGGTTGAATATAATTATATAGCTGTGTGTGTTTGAGGCCCAGAATATGAAATTAACGTGACATACACCTGCAAATTTCAGGTCAAACAGTTTAAGCTGCACTGTATCCAGCAGGAGACTAAATGTATTTTAATGCAAGAAAACATATAAGTTGTCTAGTTATGGAGTTCATGTGTATGATGTATTTGCCTGTTAATGTGTGTGCTGCTTATTAAAGAGTAGGGTGCATATAATAGGCATGTAGACATGTAGTAATTTTGTTCAGTTCAGCAATTTTTATGTGTGACTTTTTTTCACAGTGCATCTCAAAATAACATGAATAATGACACATTCACACAGCCACAGGAGAGAAAACTGTTTTTTTTATTTATTTATTTATTTTTTTTATTTAACAGTGTGTGCTATTGCGAGGAACTCTGTATGTTTATCATTGTTCTCTTCTAGTCGAACAAGCCATATGAGCATGCACATGTGTCTTAATTTGTGGATTTTCCTCTCAGCGTGGATTCTCCGGACAACATCTTTAAGAGTTTTTTGGGGTCCCAGCTCACATACAGAAAGTGATGGGGCTTGAGTGAGATGAAATATGAAAAGAAAAAGCTCTTGATATAGTGACCAAATCCCTCATCAGTTCTGTTCATTTACATGTAAATGAATCTCTGCAAGGGTAAAATGGTCTGAATGGATCACGACAAAAGATTAAGAGATGAAGCACTTTACCCTGTGCCTCACTCAGTTAGACTTTCATTTTTCATTTCTGACAAATGTTTTGTGAAGGATTCAGATCAGGTATATTCAGAAAACTAACAGCATAATAACATGCTCCAGGTAGGATGTGTGTCAAGAAAATCAATCTAACATGTCCATCAGTACTAGCACGATTCACTCTGCTGAACACTGATGCACATAGGAAAGTTAGCAAGTGCTATTGATTTGACTGTACTTTACTGACACTATTGAATGAGAACTGAACTGAGCTGGATGATGACATCACTTTTCTCCAGGGCAGCTTAATAACTGAATTGAATTGAGCTGAATTTAATATGTGATGATCTTTACAGTTATTGATCAGAACTGAATCAACACTGAACTGACCTCAGCTGAACAATGACACTATTTTCTCTTTAGAGCTGCTTTACAGCAGAACTGAACTCTGTTTGCATCATTGAATCATTATTTTCCTGTTTATCCCTAAAGCTGCTTTGAAAATCTGTATTGTATAAAGTGCTATATAAATAAAGATGATGACTTGTAAATTGGAAATAAAGGTAAATAAATAGGTTTACAATCTTTGAGGAGCCTCATAGTGGTGATTTATTAATTTTTCAATCATGTGTATTCACTTATTTGGGTATTTGATTCTTTCAGATGAACATCATCTCAGGTGGCTTCTATGACGGTCTGATGTTGTACTGCAACGCTCTAAATGAGAGTCTTTCAGAGGGACATGATCGACCTTCAGGAGAGTCTGTCACAAAGAGAATGTGGAACCGGACATATTATGGTGAGCACATAATCCAGTTATGAGCTAAGGATTTGCCTAAGACAAATTATCAAACTTTGATATCATTTAGAGTAAATTAAATTTGATAATATTATTTATCTTAATTTTAAAATATAGTATATTGATGGTAAAAAGTTACATTTTAAGGCTTCGGTCACTTTTGACCGCGAAGAAGACAAGTGTGACCCCTAAATGAAGAGGACCAGAGGGTTAAGAAGCTTTCAAAAGCAATTCATGTCCACCAAAAACTGAATCATATGTCTGGCCTTTTCTCTCTTCTGTAGAGGTGCACAAATGTCTTTCTTGTCTATCAATTGGGATTGTTGAGAAAAGAGTTATGTTAATGTCTCTGTCTAAAGGTCAGGCGTTTTGAAAAAGAAAAAGTTCAGTGCATCATGAACATTCTTTTTATTCTTCTCATGGTGGTTTAGGTTGTGCTATTTGGGTTGAATTGAGGTTGGTTGAGAAATGTTTTTTGTCTGTTAGCAATATTTTGTGTCTTCAGTTCATGATCTAAACAAAGAAACATCATTGTCCCATCACTAAAGTAACTCTGAAGGCCAAAATTATTTTTTTAAAATGTTTAAAATTATTGTTTCTCATTTGCATATTTTTCCCTCTCCTTGAACCCTTTATTCATAAGATCAAGTTTAATGTTGATCCCAATGATTTTTCACATTTTATGCATATTTTTGACCACATCTTTTTGTGCATTTTTTATTGTATTATAAGGAAGTATTATTTCTTTTGTTTCTCATTTTGTATTGACATTTAATGCATTTTTTAATGATTTGCTTTTCCAGTATGGTTTAAGTATACAAAAAAACATTTCCATTTCAATGGAAAAAATAATGAATTTATTTCAGGGGGGCACTTTAAAAAGCCTTGCCCGGCTTAATTAATCATTAAGAAAGAGAAACAGGCTTCTGTCTGTGCCAGGTCCAGTTTGAGTTCTATCAATTAAACAGAATATGTATGAATCTGCCCTGCAGCAAAAAATCTGGCATTACAGACCCTCTACAAACAGAAGCTCCCTGCAGAGACGGATCCAATGAAGCACTTTTCTGAATTATGATGTGACTTCTATAAATTCTAAGGTTCAAGAAAAGAAAAGCAGCCGCACATGTGCAGCCACCCACACAGACACACATAGCAGATGACGCTCAGCTGCCTATAAAATACATATTCATTTATCTCAACCTTATTATGATGGTTTATGCAAGACCTCCATGTGATATCCTGCAGTAAGGTTCCCATTCAGTCGGTCACTCTCGACGCCACGTCGGAGTACCGACGAATAGGAATCTCGCTCGCGAGAGCCAATCTACTTCGAGTGTAACTAAAACGAGCCAATGCACATTGGCATGCAATGATTGCACCAGGTGCTCATGCCACGCTGTGCGGGTATAAATGAGACACAGGTGATTGCATCAAATTAGCATTTTGCTTCGGAGCCGAGTGGTAGATGGTTACTACAGATATCACTCCTTACTTCAGAGTCCTGACTGAAGACGGAAGCCGCCTTTTGAAGCGATCTCTTCATTCGGTGTTGGTGTGACGGCACAGCAGCGGGTCGTGTGGTTTTCGATCATCTCTCTTTGTTGTTTGAACAGAACGATCACAAAGGCTGTTCTCAGGCCGGTTCGGTGCGCTAGGTGGAGAGCGCTAAAAAGCCGCTCCCACAGCTGGTAAGAGAGCGCCTTCGTGTGAGAGAGCGCGCACGTCAGGCTGCACTATCCCTGACGGTGTCGCCGCGACCCCTCCCCCTGCGTGCTTCAGCACCAAGGAGAGCGTCCTTCTGAAAGAGCTTACACAGATAGAGCTTGCGTCTTTTTCAAGATGACATTCTATCTGTGTGTTTCTGGATGCGGTGGTTTCCTGTCACCGAGGGATGGTCATCAGCACTGTATCTCGTGTTTGGGCGTTCAGCACGCTGAGGCAGCGCTGGTGGATGAATCATGTTCTCACTGCGGGAACATGACCATCTCGGAGTTGCGATCGCGGCTCCGTCTCGCATGGGGCGGAGCCTCTGTGCCTCTGCCGCGATCTAACTCTCCTCAGAGAGTTACTTCAGGCAGTAGCCCGGCTGATTTGAGGGTAACGGTGAGCGCGTTTCCCCCAGGGAACCAACCCCCGGGGAACCCTCATCCCTCTCGCACTCCGCAGCCAGTAGAGCTGCCATTGGAACGCGGTGGGCCGTCCACGAGATGTGCACCATCCGTATCCTTTGGGGCTCCCCTTGAGGACCAGATGTCCATCGCTGCATCGGAGGGAGGGTCAGAACTCTCTGGAGAGGATGTGTCGGCGCAGGGGGCTCCTCCGGGTAGACCCGCTGTGCCCGATACTGATCCGGAGATGATGGCTATGCTTGCCCGGGCCGCTGAGAGAGTCGGGCTCGTGTGGAACCCTCCACCGTGTCCCGAACCCTCTAGGCTGGATGATTGGTTTCTCGGGGTGGCCCGTGCTGGTTCTCAGCGCCCCACCCGGTGCCTTTTTCCCGGAGGTGCACGAGGAGCTCACAAGGTCGTGGACGGCACCTTTACTGCCCGAAACCGCCTAGTGGATCCTCCTCCTCACCACCCTCGATGGCGGACCTGCAAAGGGATACACGCAGGTTCCCCGTGGAACGGGCCGTTGCTATGCAACTGTGCCCTAACTCCCCTTCCAGGGGAACCCGTGTCTTCCCTCCGGGGCCTGTAGGTACTCATCCGATCTGATCGGGAAGGCCTACCTGGCTTGTGGAGAGGCAGGCTCCGCTTTACACGCCACGGCATTGTTGCAGGTCCATCAGGCCCGGCTCTGAAGACCTTGCACGAGGGTGGTCACGATCCCGCAGTTCTCCAGGAACTGAGAACCGCAACGGACCTCGCGCTTCGTGCGGCGACGGCGGTTACGGCGCGGGCCGTGGGTCGTCGCGATGTCCACTATGGTGGTCCAGGAACGCCACCTCTGGCTGTGTCTGGCGGACATGAGGGAGACCGACAAAGTCAGGTTCCTTAACTCCCCCGTCTCCCAGACTGGCCTCTTCGGCGACGCGGCCCAGAACTTCGCCCATCAGTTCTCGGCCGCACAGAAGCAGACTGAGGCGGTCAGTCACATTCTGCCTCGGCGGTCAGCTGCTGTCTCCACCCGCGCCCGGCAGCGCCTCAGCCTGCTCGTTGCCAAGGGCGGCCGCCTCGCGCTGCCTCCGCCTCCCGCGCGCGCAGCAGCAGCCTCCACCCAAGCGGCGTTGGGCCGGGCGCAAGCAGGCCGCCCTACCCGTCCCAGACGCCTGCCAAGAGGGGAGGCAAGGCCAAGGGCAGGCTGCCACGAGACGGGCGACCCGGAGGTGAGGAGGACTGCTCTTCTGGAGATGGTGACCACACCGCTCCATCCCCCGGTGGAGGGCCGGGAGGAGAATCTTGTGTTCCATTTTGTCTCTGTTCCGCCGCTGGGCTCAGCCCCAGCGGTACCCAAATTCTCAACACAAGAGCAGTTCCTTCCATCTCCGGGTCCGCAGAGGGCTCGGAGAGTTGTGGCCGGTCAAACGCCGGACCACACTCATCCTCCCTCTTCGCCAGCGGGCAGCAGTGGACAACCCCCTCATGTTCCTGCTGCCCACCTGTGGAATCAGGTAAGTGTTGCACGGCACACTCACCTCGCTGCGGGCCGCCTCCACGAGACAGCCGCCCCAGTCCGGTACCTGCATTCCACCTCGCTGCCCCACGGTGGGTATGCCGGTGGTCCCTATGGTCCTGCTTGTACGGTCCCTGGGAGCCTGGCTAGTGCTCCTCGGTCCGTCTTGCTGGCTCATTCGGACCATCAGGCTCGGCTACGCGATTCAGTTCGCCTGGCGCTCCCCCAGGATCAGGGGCATCCGCTTCACTTCGGTGAATGCTGCAGATGCCCATGTCCTGTGTGTGGAGATCGCTGTCCTGCTGGCGAAGGACGCGATAGAGCCGGTCCCTCCAGCCGATATGAAGACCGGCCTCTACAGCCCGTACTTCATTGTACCCAAGAAAGCCGGTGGGTTACGGCCAATCTTGAACCTGCGAGTCCTGAATCGGAGCCTCCACAAGCTACCGTTCAAGACGCTCACGCGAAAGCGCATTTTCAATGCATCCGTCCCCAAGATTGGTTTGCAGCGGTCGACCTGAAGGACGCGTGATTTCACATGTCTCGATCCTTCCTCGACACAGGCCATTTCTGCGCTTTGCGTTCGAGGGTTGAGCATATCAGTACAAAGTCCTGTCCCCCCATGTCTTTACGAAAGTCACGGAGGGGGCCCTCGTGCCCATGAGAGAGAGCGGGCGTTCGCATCCTCAACTATCTCGGCGACTGGCTCTTTCTAGCACAGTCCTGGGATCAGTTGTGCGAACACAGGGACCTGGTGCTCAGACACCTCAGCCAGTTGGGTCTTCGGGTCAACTGGGAAAGGAGCAAACTCGCCCCCGGGCAGAGGATCTCTTTTCTCGGTATGGAGTTGGATTCGGTCGAGCAGGCAGCGCGCCTCACAGAGGAGCATGTCCAGTCGATGCTGAACTGCCTGAACACGTTTCAGGGCAGGATGGCGGTTCCACTGAAACGGTTTCAGAGGCTCCTGGGGCATATGGCAGCCGCGGCGGCAGTAACGCCGCTCGGCCTGCTTCATATGAGACCGCTTCAGCATTGGCTACACGGCCGAGTCCCGAGATGGGCGTGGCAACGCGGCACTCACCGGTGAGCATCACACCGCCTGTCGCCAGTCCTTCAGTCCGTGGTCAGACCCTTCGTTCTTCGGGCTGGAGTGCCCCTGGAACAGGTGTCCAGGCATACTGTGGTTTTCACGGATGCCTCCGCCATGGGCTGGGGAGCCACGTGCAACGGGCATGCAGTGTCAGGGGTTTGGGCGGGCCCGCACCTGCATTGGCACATCAATTGCCTCGAGTTGCTAGCAGTACATCTTGCTCTGAGCCGCCTCAAAGGACGGTTACGGGGCAAAGATGTACTGGTCCACACGGACAACACTGCGGCTGTTGCGTATATCAACCGACAAGGTGGTCTGCGCTCCCGTCGCATGTCGCAACTTGCCCGCCATCTCCTCCTCTGGAGTCAGAAGTGTCTGAGGTCGCTTCAGGCCATTCATGTCCCTGGTGTGCGCAACCGTGTGGCCGACGAGCTCTCACGAGCTGCGCTCCCAGGGGAGTGGCGACTCCACCCCCAGGTGGTTCAGCTGATCGGGAGACAGTTCGGGGTGGCACAGGTCGACCTGTTTGCTTCCCCAGAAACGTCCCACTGCCAGTGGTTCTATTCGCTGACCGAGGGTACACTCGGCACGGATGCCCTTGCGCACAGCTGGCCCCAGGGGCTGCGCAAATATGCGTTTCCCAGTGAGCCTACTTGCACAGACACTGTGCAAGGTCAGGAGGACGAGGAGCAGCTCCTGTTGGTGGCGCCCGTACTGGCCCAACCGGACCTGGTTCCCAGAACTTATGCTCCTCGCGACAGCCCCTCCTTGGCCGATTCCTCTGAGGAAGGACCTTCTGACTCAGAGACGGGCACCCTGTGGCACCCGCGTCCAGACCTGTGGAAGCTTCATGTCTGGCCCCGGACGGGACGCGGAGGTTCTAGGTGACTTACCCCAAGAGGTAGTTAACACCATCACTTCGGCACGTGCACCGTCTACAAGACAGGCTTACGCCTCGAAGTGGAACCTGTTCGTCGAGTGGTGTTCTTCTCGCCGAGAGGACCCCGAAGATGTTCGATCGCGTCTGTGCTTTCCTTCCTGCAACAAGGGTTGAGCGTAGGCTGTCACCTCTCCACCCTCAAGGTCTATGTTGCTGCTATATCCGCCTATCACGACCACGTAGAAGGTAAGTCGGTTGGGAAGCACGACCTGGTCGTCAGGTTCCTTAGGGGGGCGAGACGGTTAAATCCTTCTCGACCCCCCTCCATACCCTCTTGGGATCTTGCTCTGGTGCTCCGAGCACTCCAGAATGCCCCATTCGAGCCTTTGCAGTCACCAGAGCTAAAGATTCTGTCTATGAAGACTTTGCTGTTGGCTGCATTGTCCTCCATCAAGAGGGTAGGGGACCTGCAGGCATTTTCGGTCGACGAATCGTGCCTAGAGTTCGGGCCGGGTAATACCCACGTGGTACTAAGGCCCCGGCCTGGCTATGTGCCCAAGGTTCCTACCACTCCCTTCAGGGACCAGGTGGTGAACCTGCAAGCGCTGCCCCCGGAGGAGGCAGACCCAGCCCTAGCTTTGCTCTGTCCCGTCCGCGCTCTGCGGATCTACGTGGATAGAACTCAAAGCTTCAGAACCTCAGATCAGCTCTTTGTCTGTCACGGAGGCCAGCAGAAGGGAAAGGCTGTCTCCAAGCAGAGGATGGCCCACTGGATAGTGGATGCCATCACCTTGGCTTACCAAGCACAAGGTGTGCCCTGTCCGCTCGAGTGCGAGCACACTCTACTAGAAGTGTTGCATCCTCCTGGGCGCTGGCACGTGGCGCCTCGCTGTCAGACATCTGTAGAGCTGCGGGCTGGGCGACACCCAACACGCTCGCTAGATTCTATAGCCTACGTGTAGAGCCGGTCTCCCTCCTGTGTTCTCACCTCAAACGGGTAGAAGCACTGAGAGGCCCCGGCTCTTGTCGGCTTGCTGCGCTCGGCGCTCTTATTCTCCAGAAGCAAACTCTGTGAGTCCTCCATCTCCTCGGTGCCGGACGTCGTGGGCGTCGGGCATCAGGCCCTTGCCGCTGAATCCTTGAGAACCGGTAATGGGCTGGGCTTATATGAGTGACCCTGCGGGGATCCCATATTTCTTCCACGGTCGCTCCTACGGGAAGCCCGTGTCTTTCCCTTGGGAGAGCCTTCCCGTCACCGGGACTGAGCCCCCTCCTCCCTTGCGGGCTACGGCTCAGCTTTGTACTCCACATAACTCCTCCGGGGTACGATGTGGGCTCCGCAGCGGCCCCTTTTCTAGGGCACGCTTTCCCAGTGTCATCCAATAATCACTGAACAGGGTCATGCGGAACAGCAGTGATGGACTTCCTGGTGTGAGCCCCGTCTCATCAGGTAAGAGAGCTCAGGTGGCTCACACTGGGCACTGGAAGGGGGCAGAGGCCATGGCACTTTGGTAGGGATTCCTATTCGTCGGTACTCCGACGTGGCGTCGAGAGTGACCGACTGAATGGGAACGTCCCGTCGCCATGTCCTCTGTACCCTGCTGGGGTGCCTGCCTACCTACTTGGCTCCTCAGCAAAAGGCTAATTTGATGCAATCACCTGTGTCTCATTTATACCCGCACAGCGTGGCATGAGCACCTGGTGCAATCATTGCATGCCAATGTGCATTGGCTCGTTTTAGTTACACTCGAAGTAGATTGGCTCTCGCGAGCGAGATTCCTATTCGTCAGTACTCCGACGTGGCGTCTCCGTTCCCTCCTTCAGGGAACGAGGGTTACATACGTAACCGAGACGTTTCTTTCTAGAGCAAAAATACTGCATTCATATCAGCAGTGTTGTGTTTGCATAGATTTATGTATACAGAATGTTATCTTTTAATGTTATTGTGTATATACACTCACCTAAAGGATTATTAGGAACACCATACTAATACTGTGTTTGACCCCCTTTCGCCTTCAGAACTGCCTTAATTCTACCTGGCATTGATTCAACAAGGTGCTGAAAGCATTCTTTAGAAATGTTGGCCCATATTGATAGGATAGCATCTTGCAGTTGATGGAGATTTGTGGGATGCACATCCAGGGCATGAAGCTCCCGTTCCACCACATTCCAAAGATGCTCTATTGGGTTGAGATCTGGTGACTGTGGGGGCCATTTTAGTACAGTGAACTCATTGTCATGTTCAAGAAACCAATTTGAAATGATTCGAGCTTTGTGACATGGTGCATTATCCTGCTGGAAGTAGCCATCAGAGAATGGGTACATGGTGGTCATAAAGGGATGGACATGGTCAGAAACAATGCTCAGGTAGGCCGTGGCATTTAAACGATGTCCAATTGGCACTAAGGGGCCTAAAGTGTGCCAAGAAAACATCCCCCACACCATTACACCACCACCACCAGCCTGCACAGTGGTAACAAGGCATGATGGATCCATGTTCTCATTCTGTTTATGCCAAATTCTGACTGTACCATCTGAATGTCTCAACAGAAATCGAGACTCATCAGACCAGGCAACATTTTTCCAGTTTTCAACTGTCCAATTTTGGTGAGCTTGTGCAAATTGTAGCCTCTTTTTCCTATTTGTAGTAGAGATGAGTGGTCAAAAGTTGCTCTTCTATCAGCTTGAATCAGTCGGCCCATTCTCATCTGACCTCTAGCATCAACAAGGCATTTTCGCCCACAGGACTGCCGCATACTGGATGTTTTTCCCTTTTCACACCATTCTTTGTAAACCCTAGAAATGGTTGTGCGTGAAAATCCCAGTAACTGAGCAGATTGTGAAATACTCAGACTGGCCCGTCTGGCACCAACAACCATGCCACGCTCAAAATTGCTTAAATCACCTTTCTTTCCCATTCTGACATTCAGTTTGGAGTTCAGGAGATTGTCTTGACCAGGACCACACCCCTAAATGCATTGAAGCAACTGCCATGTGATTGGTTGATTAGATAATTGCATTAATGAGAAATTGAACAGGTGTTCCTAATAATTCTTTAATGAGTGTATATATATGTATATATGTATATATATATATATATATATATATATATATATATATATATATATATATATATATATATATATATATATATATATATAAAACCCGATTCCAAAAAGTTGGGACACTGTACAAATTGTGAATAAAAACAAGATTCAAGAGTTTTATTTGTCACATACACAGTTATATACAGAATATACAACCGGCAGTGAAATGTAAACAGGTCTGCTCTATGGACAGTGCAAATTCACAGTTAAAAACACGAGGAAATTATAATAGAAATAGAATAAAAAGTACTAATATATATATATATTAGTACTTTTTTATTCTATTTCTATTATAATTTCTCCCTGTGTTTTTAACTGTGAATTTGCTGTGAACTATATATATCTGTAGAATTATAAATAATCAAGTCAAGTAGAAGAAAATAAAGAAGTGGAATAAAATAAGTGGAGTAAACTGTGCAGTGAGTAAACTGTAGACTTATAAATATGTGGTTAACAAATGTACAAAGAGTATAATGTGCAAACAGGTTTATAACAGGTTGTTACACAGTAACAACGAGAGCAGAAAGTGCAGGGCTTTGCAGTCATGACTGGTGCTGTTCCCATACCACGCTGTGATGCACTGAGTTAATACACTTTCTATCGCCCCTAAATAGAAAGTTTTCAGGATAGCTGGTGAAACCCTGAATTTCCTCAGCTGGCGCAGGTGATACAGTCTTTGCCTGGCTTTTTTCACCTGTGTCTGAATGTGAGCAGTCCAGGTCAGGTCCTCAGAGATGTTCACACCCAGGTACTTGAAGCTGCTCAGTCTCTCTACTGGTGACCCGCTGATCATGAGGGAGGAGTATGTCCGTTGCTGTCAATGATGTGGAAGTTTCAAATTTCAATATTTTTTTCAGAATTCAACATAGATGACATATCAAATGTTTGAACTGAGAAAAAGTATAATTTTAAGGGAAAAAGAAGATGATTTTAAATTTCATGGCATCAACACATCTCAAAAAAAGTTGGGACAAGGTCATGTTTACAGTGTGTGTCAACCCCTCTTCTTTTTGTAACAGTCTGCAAACGTCTGGGGACTGAGGAGACAAGTTGCTCAAGTTTAGGAATAGGAATGTTGTCCTATTCTTGTCTAATACAGGCTTCTAGTTGCTGAACTGTCTTAGGTCTTCTTTGTCGCATCTTCATCTTTATGATGCGCCAAATGTTTTCTATGGGTTAAAGATCTGGACTGCAGGCTGGCCATTTCAGTACCCGGATCCTTCTTCTACGCAGCCATGATGTTGTAATTGATGCAGTATGTGGTCTGGCATTGTCATGTTGGAAAATGCAAGGTCTTCCCTGAAAGAGACGACGTCTGGATGGGAACATATGTTGTTCTAGAACTTGGATATACCTTTCAGCATTGATGGTGCCTTTCAAGATGTGTAAGCTGCCCATGCCACACGCACTCATGCAACCCCATACCATCAAAGATGCAGGCTTCTGAACTGAGCGCTGGGACAACCCAAGTTGTTATTTGTCCTCTTTAGTCCGGATGACATGGCGTCCCAAAAAGAACTTCAAATTTTGATTCGTCTGACCACAGAACAGTTTTCCACTGTGCCACAGTCCATTTTAAATGAGCCTTGGCCCAGAGAAAATGTCTCGGGTTACGTATGTAATCCTTGTTCCCTGAGAACAGGGAATGAGACACTGCATCAAGAACGCATATGGGGAACCCCTCCAGCGTGACTGGTGCCTGAATCACTATCGAATCACGTCAATTCTATTGATCGGCGACAGCCTCTGACGTCATCACCGTGCGACCAGGAAGTATATAAGGGTGTCTTGCAAACATGACACCATCTTCTGTCTGAAGGGACTGTTGGCAAGCAGGCCCCGAGGCATGGCAACGAAACGCAGTGTTACATACGTAACCCGAGATGTTCTCTTTCGAAAGTGAAGTCGCACTGCCTCAAGAACGCATATGGGGAATGATATACCCACTACGCCATGCTGAGGGGGGAGTGCATGCCCACTGGCAGTGACAACTGTCAGGACAAGCAAATTCAACTGAAAAGCCTGAACCACTCCCCCTCTGGTCACACTAGGCTGTCAGTGACAGCATTCCCTACGGTCATAGCCCAAGCTATCCGCCTAAGAAAGGACCTAAATGAACATGAGGTCTCATAACCCAGGCTGCTTAAAGGCCTGGGACCAACTACTTCAACAGAAGGGGTCCCTTTAAGGGAATGTGGCTAGGGGACCCGAGGGCGCCCCAGCCAGTCACAATTCGGGAAACTTCACCGAATGCCACCAGGGAGGCCTGACCTGGTGTCGCTTCTGTGGGACACTTTGGCTTGGCCTACCCTGTCTGTTTGAAAACAGAGCCTCTGGACAATTGCCTTCTGATGAGGCATGCAGACTGAGGGACTGCGAACTGGCAGTGTCCTCCTCAGACCGGATCTCAGAGACGGGTGTCCTGGAGAACAATACTCAACATAGCGCTATCTGACCCTTGCCAGTGAGGGGAGTTCACCTGCTCGATCCTAGGATCTACTGAGCACTTATTTTACAGAGGCGTTCAGGAGGCCAGACAGGCCTACGGACTGATCTAATTGGGAGGCCTCTCGAGGGGCCTACAACCGTCTGATCAGACTCAGGCGGCTTCGGGCTCATAGACGACCCTCAAATGAGGGGAGCTCAAAATCTGCCTGGTAAGTAAACCAAGCTGTAGGCTGAATACGAGCAGGTCCCTTCCTGTAGGGACCGAGTAGCAGAAAGTGATGCTTCATCGTTCTAGGGTGTGAGACCGCCTTCAGATGCTGCCAGTTTAGGCCAGATCACTGATAGCAGGTCCCCACTAGCTGTCAGTGTAATGCCAGTTATTAGTTCCTGACCCAGCAACTTGTTCCCTCAGGGAGACCTGGAGGGGCCTACTACCTGATAGCAGACGAGCCATCTGTCGAGGTAGCTGGAAACCGGGAACTTGTTCACACGGCTCTTTCTCCACTAGAAACACTTAGCCAAGCTGGGTGTATTTCCCTTTTTTTATCGTTCTAACCACCTGACAGGGGAACTACATGGCCCTGGACAAAAGAATCCTCCGAAGATCCAGTGATCCCCGAAGCCCTCCACAGGAAGCATAAAGTCTTATACAAAATATATTAATATTTTCCCTCTCAAGGGGACTTGCCAGCTCCTCTGCGGCCCGTAAGATATCAAAAGCTTTATTCACAATACATATGCTTAGGTGCACTATTACCTGGGGCCTGAGGGGGGGTGCTCTCACAGGCCAAGCCAGGCGGGCCGTCAGAATCTCACATCCACTCACCATGGGCCCCGCCCAGCCTGGTGTAAGACATGCCCGGGGAAAGGACGAGAGTAGAGTCTAGCACGCCCTCGGGGGCGGAGACCTATCCCAGCGCGATCCCCGACGCTGGTTCCGGGTTACCTCCCCGGCGTCTTTCCCCTTCCTGCTGCGGGAGTCCCGCCTCCTCTCCTCATGACGCTGGCTTGCTGGCCCTGACGCCGGTCCTCAGACCGTGACGGGCCAGAGCCTCCCGCCTGCCTGGGTGCGGCCCCTGATCTCAGCAGGATGTATGATCTAAATGCCGCCGAGCACGCCGTCACCTCTCTGAATCTTCCCATCACCGCCTTAACGGAGGTGCCAAAGAGCTCAGAGGGCGAAACCGGGGCATCGAGGAGAAAGGATTTCTCTGTCTCCCCGATGTCTGCCAGGTTTAACCACAGATGTCTCTCTGTGGCCACCATCGAACGGCCGATGGCAACCGTTGTTTGTTTGGTGGCCCAGAGAGCTAAATCTGTGGTACGACGCAGCTCAGCTATCGCATCAGGGGGTAGGCCCTCCCCCTGATTGAGATCCTTCAGCAAGTCGGCCTGGTATGCCTGCAACACCGCCATAGTGTGCAAAGCCGCCGCCACCTGACCCGCTGACGTGTATGCCCTGCCGTTAAGACGCGAGGTGGTCTTGAGTGCTCTAGACGGTGGACTTGAGTGCTCTAGTCTTGTCGACTGATCGTCCGAGAGAACTACACCTCTCTCCAGACGATGGGCCAGGTCCATCTGAGAGTCCCAGGACAATGGTCGCCCCTCGGCCTCAGCGCGAGAGTGGTCGTTCTCAGATGCTGGACCCTCTTTTCTCGAGAGGAGAGCCAGACGATAGCAGAGCGTTCTCACTGGAAAACGCTCGCAGTTTGTGCAGGAGGCTCCCTCGAGAACCTCCCGTGCATGCTCTTCACCCAGGCAGAATACGCAGGGAGTGTGTGTGTCTTCAGGTGTTAAAAACTTGGGACACGGGTCGGCGCACTTCCTAAAGTTGCTCTTCTTCTCCCTGCACTTCATCTTTAGACATAGATTCTTAGTAGTGAGGCTCAGTACAAACAGTCCCTGAAGACGAAGGATGGTGTCATGTTTGCAAGGTGCCCTTATATACTTCCTGGTCGCATGGTGATGACGTCAGAGGCTGTCGCCGGTCAATAGGATTGACGTGATTCGATAGTGATTCAGGCACCAGTCACGCTGGAGGCGTTCCCCATATGCGTTCTTTTACGCAGTGTGAGTTCCCTTTCGAAAGGGAATGCCTGCACTTCTGGATCATGTTTAGATATGGCTTCTTTTTTGACCTATAGAGTTTTAGCCGGCAACGGCGAATGGCACGGTGGATTGTGTTCACCGTTGTGATTTCCATTACACTAACATTGCAGTGCCGTCTAAGGGCCGAATATCACGGGCATCCAGTATGGTTTTCCGGCCTTGACCCTTACGCACAGAGATTGTTCCAGATTCTCTGAATCTTTGGAAGATATTATGTACTGTAGATGATGATAACTTCAAACTCTTTGCAGTTTCCACAGTCAGTGATGGTTTGGGGTGCCATGTCATCTGCTGGTGTTGGTCCACTGTGTGTTCTGAGGTCCAAGGTCAACTCAGCCATATATCAGGAAGTTTTAGAGCACTTCATGATTTCATTTTCCAACAGGACTTGGCACCTGCACCCCAACAGTACCTGGTTTAAGGACCATGGTATCCCTGTTCTTAATTGGCCAGCAAACTCGCCTGACCTTAACCCCATAGAAAATCTATGGGGTATTATGAAGAGAAAGATGCGATATGCCAGACCCAACAATGCAGAAGAGCTGAAGGCCATTGTCGGAGTAACCTGGGCTCTCATAACACCTGAGCAGTGCCACAGACTGATCGACTCCATGCCACGCCACATTGCTGCAGTAATTCAGGCAAAAGGAGCCCCAACTAAGTATTGAGTGCTGTACATGCTCATACTTTTCATGTTCATACTTTTAATGTTTTACTAATGTTCATAATTTGTGATTTTCCTTAGTTGTCAGTTATAATCATCAAAATGAAAAGAAATAAACATTTGAAATATATCAGTCTGTGTGTAATGAATGAATATAATATACAAGTTTCACTTTTTGAATGGAATTAGTGAAATAAATAAACTTTTTGATGATATTCTAATTACATGACCCCAGCACCTATATGTTTGTGTTGTGTATGTATGTATATGTGTGTGTATGTACATACACATACACATACACACACACACACACACACACACACACACACACACACACACACACACGTTTCATTCCATGCCTATGTTGTATTTGACTTCCCTCACATTATTCTGAAATCAGCAAGTATCCTGTTGCCATGGGATCTGCTTCAAAAAGGTGGTTACATTTGATTAGTTTGCCCACCCACACACAGCCAGGTGTGTTTCTTGAGATGTTTGACCTAAGCTAGTGGTCTGAATGTGATAGACCGCCACACAAGCCAAACCCAGACTCATTCATGCATGGCTATTCCTATAGATGTCCTTTCCGAATACATTTGGTTTAAAACAGTTTGGAGAATAAGTCCACTCCAAAGGGAGTTATTCTCTCTATAAGTAAGCAGTTTCTGAACTCTCAGAAACACCTCGATTGTAGACTTGATTTTTATTCCGGGAATGTACATGTCACAATATTCCTCATTTAAATAATTCCTGCACAAGGCATACAAAAAAGGGGGCGAGGCCTGGTTGAGTTGTGTTAGTAGTGTGTTGAAACCCGCGGCTATGGTAAGGGGCATGACATTTCCGAAACGCTTGAAGCGGTTGACCAATCACAACACACTGGTCCAGTTGACCAATCAGAGCACACTGTGCTTTTTGGAAGGAGGGGCTTCATAGAGCCAAATTAAACAGAGCGTTACTGACAGACTGGGAAGAGAGGTGCTGCAACAATGTCAAATATGTAAAAAATAAAGTTTTGTTTGACCATTCCCCAAAAACAAGGTCCCCTTTAAAATAGGCTATATCTGAAACTTAATACATAGATTCGAAACTAAAGATAATGTTCTCATTCATGCTGTAATTGCAAAACATAACTCACAGAAGAGCTATCAGAATGACTTATTTGGCTGCTGATTGCAATTAGATCTTTGTAAAAAATTAAGATGCTCATTTAGACATCTTTAACAGCAGTTAAATGACTAAGCTTAAATGACTGCACTACAAACTTGAGCATGAAAGGATTTTACAGCAGCATAAAGTCGCTGAATAGACAGGAAGCACAGAATGTTCTACATGCTTGTTCCGCCTTTATGTGACATTTGAAAGGGGAAGTAGACTCTCTTTATTTCTAAAATCATTCATCTTTATTGTAAAGGTAATGAAATCCTTTTCAGATCTATTGATTAAGTGCATGTTCTCTTGCATTGTGCCTGTCATAGCTGGCTCAGAAAGGGACAGGCTTAATGGGTCAAATTGGTACAATCTGCCCATTGTCCTTCATTTCATGCACCTTTATTTGTTTCTTGGAACTAATTCTCTTTTGTTTTGCTATTTGTAATTATTATTTTTAATCTGTGATATTAATGTATTGTGCGTAAATTATCCTTGTGGTGTTAAAGTATCATTATTTTTATGATATTAGATAAATTGGTATTTGATGTGAACTTCACTGTGACATAATTTTATACTATTATATCTAAAACTATTTTTAAAAACATTTTGCTAGTTGTTTTGTAATTCTTGTACATGTTTTTTTTATTTTTTTATGACCTAATATGAATAGAGAGAAAATTATTTCCTTATTATTTTCCATTTCCAAAGGACCATTTCTAACTAGCTAGTAGAGGCAAAAGGTTGACAAAGACACCTAATATAAATAAATATATAATTCTCACAATTAGACACTCACAATTTAGACAAAACCTTATCTATATTATCCAGGTAGATAACAAATTTTCCAAGGCATAAAAACAGATATTGTCTGCCATTTACATTGTCATGTTGGCATACCACACTTAAAGGGATAGTTCATCCAAAAATGAAAATTATCCCATAATATACTCACCATCAAGCCATCCTAGGTGTATATGATACAGTCAGAGTTATAATAAAAAAATGTCCTGGCTAATCCAAGCATTATAATGGCAGGCCAAAATTTTAAGCCCAAAAAAGTGTGTCCATCCATTATAAAAGTAATCCATGCCGCTCCAGGAAATATCTAGCTTCCGCCAGAATTATGGGATAATTTACATTTTTGGGTGAACTATCAATTTAAGAGGTTTCCTGTACTTCCTATTGATTAAGTCATTACACTACAATAAATTAACTGTCTTCAATTCAAATGACTCCGACTAACATTATACGTCTACTCATTACACTTTTATGTTGATTATTTTGTGCGCACAAACACATACTCGCTCTCTATCCATGTTCTTCCCAGTGTTTCTAATGTAAAATTTATCTGCAGAAATAGTCTGCATTTCTTCTAAGAGCACGTTTGCAAGAGTGGCAGTGTTCAGGGATATTTCTCTTTGTCCTCCAAAAGGAAATATGTGGTAAAACAATCCTCACAATATGAATACAGTTTTCACAAGCAGTCACTGTTCACTGTCTGTGTGCATCCATTCCTTTTATAGCTCATGCAGGCTTATTAAAGCTATCCTTATCAACCGATGTGAAGACATCTCTCTCTCTCTCGCTCCCCCGCTCTCCCTCTCTCCAATGGCTTTGACATTTCCAGTCTGATAACGCTTAAGCTTTTCATATCAGTCTAAATGTCACTGTGTGTTTTCTCTGAGCTGGACTCGACGTCTATCTGTAGCCCATTTAAAGAGGTGAGTGGCCTCCACAGGAAATTACAGCCCACACCTGACCCTCATCTGAAGATGGGACCACTGGGCACTACCGGAAGCTTTTCAAGAGACTCAATTACATTTGATTGAACACTCACATACACACACGCTGTGTAAGGATTGATTTACTGTGTGTGATTATAATCATTATGGTTACTCATAACATGTTTGATACTCAATGTTAATGTGTTTGCAGAGTTCTAGCTTTCTTAAAGGTGCAGTAAGCGATTTTGGAGAAATGCAGAAAGTGGATCTGACCGAGCATCACAACACACTTGTAGCTAATCAGCAGTAGGGGGCGTATACATTCGTGATGGGGGAGGAGAAAGATTTAGCAAGAGGGAGATTTGAAGAAAGACTGTAGAAAGAGAGATGGCTGAGAGACATTACAAAAGAGGAAAATCATTGGAAAAAGATGGGTTATGATCAGGCAAGCGCTTTAGGACCCACATTAATATTAGAAAAGCTTTTTAGCGCAGACAGGCCTGAAAACAGAAGGCAAGGTCACAATGTTTCTGCTCCATACATGAGTAACATTTGTTTTATGTTTTACAGAAGAACCAAGACATGCTGTTGTTGTAATGTCAGCTATAGTAACTGGACAGTTTTGAGTGTCATTGTTTGTCTGTTGCTGGTGTGCAACAACCGAATCTTGCTATATTGTGTACTGTATGTTTTTTTTTTTTTTTGTTTGTTTGTTTGTTTTCATCTTCACTTTATTTTTAGCAAAGCATTATTTTGCTTTACTTAAGTTACTAAAGAGTCATCCACTCTTGCATTGTGTGTTCGTGAATTTTGGGGGTGGAGCAATGAAGTGTGGGGTGTTAGACTGGGTAGATCTGCCGGCAATTTGATTTCGCCCTGCAACTCAGGCTGGAAGCCTGTACATTTTTCTATCCTGCTTCCGTTACAAATCTGTGGAGATCAATCGCAAACTGCCTTATCCAGGTGGATTTTTTTTTGTTTTTTGTTTTTTTTGCACAACCTGCAAAAATCGCTCGATGCCATTGTTGCTTCTGCAAAACGCTGAACGATGCTACAAACCAACACGTTTGTTGTCACGTTTCCTACCTGGAGTTTCCGCGTCGCTCTGCAAAGTACGTAACCCGAATCGTTGGTCTGATTGGTTGAAGGACTATCCAACTGCGTACAGAGTCAATTGAACTATGCCCGTTGATCACGCCTCTTGTGCAGTAGAAAATACAGAGCAGACTCCCCAGACTAATGTTAAATCTTAAAAGATTGAGCTTGGTCTGGTGATAGCCAGACAAGTGGGGTGTGTTTGTTTGGGTTGATTTGAAATATCAACAGTGTTTCTTAGAAATTGCTTTTTACACCATTAAAAGTATCCTTTATATAGTGTATTTAAAAGATATTTTGAAAAAGGTTGGACTATCCCATTAAAGTTTGGATTGCATGTTTAACTGATGTCTCTATGATGTTTATATGTATGGTATATTACAGATTAGTAAAAGGTATGTTTTTTTTTATTGTATTAAGTTCCAAAGAGTTTAAAAACTAAAAATGTTAAGCTTGTGTTTTTATTTTGTTAAAGCAATTGCATTAACTCTTCCATAAAAGATGTGCATCATTTAAGGGGCTCATTTTGTTTAGATTTGTTATTTTAATGCTGGGGCTACTGGTGAACTTTAAATTCAGCTTCCAATGGCCAGGCAGGTCATGAAGCTTGAGTAGGTTGAAGTTTACACTTCACTTTTATCAAAGCTAATGTTTCTTTAGTGCTCTGATGTTAATTTACTGCTGTGAGCTCTATAATACACACTTTGTCTCTTTGTTTTCCCAGGTGTCACTGGTCTGGTGCAAATTGATGAGAATGGAGACAGAGAGACTGATTTCGCCCTGTGGGACATGACTGACATGAACAGTGGCAACTTTCAAGTTCGTGAAAATTGCATACTCACTCACTTTGTCTCACAGTTTTCTCATTTGCCTGTTTCTTATTGATGTTATCAACTTTTAGTCAGGGGAAATTTTCCATAATTTTTGAGGGGCATGCATGGTTAAGTTAAATATATATATATATATATATATATATATATATATATATATATATATATATATATATATATATATATATATATATATATATATATATATATATATATATATATGTATATATGTGTGTATATATATATATATATATATATATATATATATATGTGTGTGTATGTATGTATATGTATATGTACTTAACCATGCATGCCCCTTAAAAATAATGGAAAATTTCCATATGTATATGTGCCACCTCAGTTTGAATAGTAATGATGATTATGTTAGTAATAGATGGATGAAATGCAATTGCATTTTTCTTTTGGCAGTGTGTGTGTCATCCAAACAGTTTTGCCTTTGTTACAGACTAATGAATTTGAATATGACACCTGAATCTCAAAAACAAGGGGAAGATTGGTGGCATTAACCAGAACACACACACACACACACACACACACACACACACACACACACACACACACACACACACACACACACACACACACACCCTCCTTTCTGAAAGACACTTGATTGGTAATTGGGAGGCCAGGCTGTAGGGAGGTTAATTATAGGATACATATTCAGTAAGGGGATTGTTTGTGAATGTGAAAGTGTACCGGATAGATTCTGAATGGATATTAAAGATCTCAGCTGCTCTCTGAATGAAGCTCATCCTTGTCATTTTTTTCCCCTAAATTCTGTAATTTTTCCTTTTAACATTTTTGCTTTTGCTATCTGTGAGAGTTAAGAATTCACTTGATGAGTGCAGTTTTTTTGTTCTCCTGTGTTGACATCAAGGGGTCAAGGTTCAGTTAGCCCTGGCTGGTAGATCATTCTTATGGAATAATTACTTTTTGCAAGTAATTTTCAAATAACATAATATTACTAGATGTTTTACTAGTGGCTGATCTTTTTGGAGGGTGCTACAAGTGTGAAATGGATTTTTATAACTTTAAATCATATGAATAGAATTATGCATCTTCATTGTGACCGTTTGTTCTCCTATTAATTACTTCATGTTGTGCTGCAGATTGTAGCAGTATATAACGGCACTCAGAAGCAGATGAAGATTCTTCCTGGGATGGCCATCCAGTGGCCAGGTGGTAACATTCCTTTGGATGTGCCCTACTGCGGCTTTAAGAACGAAAACCCTGACTGTCATGCACGTAGGTATCTTACACAAGTTGTGCAGTCTGACTGCTTACCCTCCTCTCATTCTCCATCACTTTCCCTCTTTCCTTTTAGGAACAATCGGACTGCACCAGATGATTTCCATTGTGCTTTTCTTCATCCTTGTCATCATCTTTACTGTGACTGTGTTTATATACAGGTGAGAGCAAGCAAGATCATTTTGATACCGGATATCTAATCAATAATTTCTAAACCTACCGTATACCTACTGTATGTACACACAGAAAGCTGAAGCTGGAGAAGGAGTTGGTCGCTCAGTTATGGAGGATCGCTTGGGAGGACATTCAGATGAGCAATCTGGAAAAGGCCCTGAGAAGCACCGGCAGCAAACTCACGCTCTCTCTAGTAAAACACAGATACAGTACATACTACATACTTGTGCACAGTCATATTTTTCAAATGTATTTTCCAGCTCTCTGGTTTTCTGTTTAATATTAATTTTACTTGATTATTTATCATATTCATTATCATCATTATATCACTTGTTCTCTCTCACTCTCTCTACAGAGAGGTTCAAACTATGGATCACTGCTGACAGCTGACGGTAATTTCCAGATGTTTGCTAAGACCGGCTACTTTAAGGTATCTTTCTGACAAGCTGTTTAAACGTTTACATGGTAACCCTTTACAATAAGGTTCAGTAACACATTTGGTATTATGAACTAACAATGAACAACATTATTTACAGCATTTATTTTTCTTAATAGGTTAATGATAGTTTGTTTGATTATGTTTTCAGACCTCCAGATTATGTTTGTTCATTATACATTTAATAATAATAATTTTAAAAATGTATGAGTATAATTTACACTAACCTACATAAAATGCTTTAACAGTATTTTTCATTATTTCATGATACCTAATGCAATACCTATTTATAATTCAACTTGAACCCTATTATAAAATTGTACAATTTAAATTCTTGTTAAAACCTCAAAATGCACACATGCTACCCACTGCAAACATAACGCGTGTGTGTGTGTGTGTGTGTGTGTGTGTGTGTGTGCACGTGCGCTTATGTTTTCCCCAGGGAAACATTGTAGCCATTAAATACATCAACAGAAAGCGCATCGAGTTAACGAGGAAAGTGTTGTTTGAACTGAAACATGTGAGTGTGTCATGCTGTTTTTTGCTCTAAAGGAGGATTATTCTGCTAATCTGAGTATAATCATTACAAATACACTACCATTCAAAGGTTTGGGGTCAGTACGATTTTAAAAAATAAATAAATTAATACTTTTATTTAGTAAGGATGCATTAAATTGATCAAAAGTGACATCTTTTATACATATCTTTACTATTTACAATAAATGCTGTTCTTTTGAACTTTTGATTCATCTTAAATCCTCAAAAAATGTATCATGGTTTCCATAAAAACATTAAACAGCACATCAGTTTTCAACATTGATAATAAGAAATGTTTCTTGAGCACCAAATCATCATATTGGAATGATTTCTGAAGGATCGTGTGACACTGAAGACTGGAGTAATGGAGTAATCTTATTGACCCTAAACTTTTCAAATGGTACTGTAGGTTCTCAAAATACCAACAATAAGTGAAGTGTTTAGTTTATAAATGTTTGTAAAGATATACTGTAAATTATGAACAGTAGTGCCTGTTTGTTTTCCAGATGAGAGATGTGCAGAATGAGCATTTGACCCGTTTTATTGGCGCCTGCATCGACCCGCCCAACATCTGCATCGTCACAGAATACTGCCCTCGAGGCAGCCTGCAGGTACTGACACACATGATTCTGTCATTGTAGAGACTTGTCATTGACTTACTGTGCTAATGATGTTTTCTGTCATCTAAACCTAAACTCAACCCATACAGAAACAATTCATTTTTGTTTTAATTAAGATTCCTGTTGTGGGCCATGGGCTGATTGATGTAGATTATTTTAGATCTTTTTGATGGGATGCTGAGCCACACTCATACAGCAATATGAAAATATGCATGCACACACACTGTTTATAGAGACTGTGGAAGATCTCAGGTTGGCTAAGTTATTCAAGGAAACAATGTTTTAAATGTCTCAAATGTGGAATTGCCAGCCTAAAGGTGCAGTCACATTAGTGAAAATTCACAATCACAAAAGGTCCATTGTCTATTGTAAATGGTGTAGTGATGTGTGAAGCACAGAAGTCAAGCAGCTCTCTGTTGGTCAATGCGGCATATCTGCATGACTGATTTGAACCCATTATGAAATCTGCATAGGGAAATCTTTTACCCTTTTACAAAATTCCCAATTACATGGGAAATAACTGGATTGTGTTTGTGAAAATTAATAAATTTAATTGTTCTAAATATTAAGGGTGTTCTGATCAGGATTTTTGGAGCCGATCACAAGAAGCAGTATCTGCCGATATAGATCACCGATACCAATCTATTTGAAGCCTTCTTTTTATCATGTAGAATTATTTATAGGGATGCTCCAGTCAGGATTTTTACAGACATTCATTCAGGCCATGAATTTTTTATTTGAAAACCCCCCTTAGGAGACTCTTGTTTTTTTTTATTTGAGGTGGAAGGGTCCTTACGATTAACCCTAACTCTAAGTGTTAAACCCTAAGGTGATTCACTCACGCTGTTTGTGAAATGATGTCTCACAGAAAGTTTTCAAATTACTGTGTAAGCTATTTAATAAAGAAATATGAATTGTACCTCACCTTCAGCTTTATAATTATTTTACCCAAGCCGGACAGAGATTGAGACGGTGCCGCTGTATGTCATGCCGTACCTCTCACGGCAGGCACACATCTTTATGAGACGTCAGCATGAGATCGGCCTTTATAGAGACCGCCGATCAATCATCCCAAAGCAATTATTGGTCAATAGTGATCAGTAGCTGATCAATCGGAGCACCCCTACTAAATATTGAACCAAATAAGTTTCCCTCAGGCACTTATGTTTTCAGTAGATGTTTCATCTAATACATTTGTACATTATTATCATGGTTCTCAACCTTTTTTACTTTTAGCCCCCTTCCCTCCACACACACACACACTCACAATTTCTACCCGATAAAATATTTTAGAGCTTGGCATAACAAGAAGGATGTCTATTTGTTATAAAAATAACCAAATAATACAAAATTTTTTGTAAAAAAAAGTTTTAGTTGTTTTATCTTATTTTAATGCTTGTTTTGCCTTATTGTAAATAATTTTAAGTCATCTTGAGTAGTTTATTGAGGTTCCATAGTGGTCCCCGGCCTCCAGTTGAGAACCACTGCATTATTAAGTTTGCCTTAAGTCCAAATACTTTTTGGGCCATATATGTATGTATATGAACTTACCTCAGTTTTTTATGCATCTGCACACAGGACATTTTGGAGAATGAAAGCATCACACTAGACTGGATGTTCAAATATTCACTAGTCAGTGACATAGTAAAGGTAAAGACCCCTCTCTGTACTTTAAAAGTGACATTTACCTTAAAGGGTTAGTTTACCCAAAAATGAAAACATTTTCATTATTTACTCACCTTCATGTTGTTCCAAACCCATAAGAGTTTTGTTCATCTTCAAAAACACAAATGAAGATATTTTAACAAACTCTGAGAGATTTCTGTCCCTCCGTTGAAAGTCCATGCAATTACCACTTTGACGCTTCAAAAAGTTCATAAAGAGATTGTAGAACTAATCCATATGAATCGAGCGGTTCGATCCTCAATCCAAATTTCACGACACAATCGCTTTATATGATGAACAGATTGAATTTACACTTTTATTCACATATAAACATTGATTAGCGAACATAAACAGAAGCTCAAAAGTGCTGTGTAACACACGAGATTGAACCTCATGCTTGAGCTTCCGTTTACCAAAACTGGTGTGTGATTAATGTTTATATGTGAATAAACACATAAATGAAATCTGTTTATCATTTAAAGCGATCATGTCTCTTCAGAAAATTTGAACTAAACTGCTTAATTCGTATGGATTATTTTTACAGTCTCTATGAACTTTTTGAAGCATCAAAGTGGTAGTTGCGTGGACTGTCAGTGGAGGGACAGAAATCTCTCAGGTTGAACTAACCCTTTAAGTGTCCATGCATTTATTTTCTATGATGACTTTCCATTTTCTCTCATTTTGCGCCGTCCCTGTCTTGCTTTCATTCATACATTTTTCAATCTTTTTCTCCCCTCAGGGCATGGCTTTCCTCCATAACAGTGTGATTGTATCCCATGGCAACCTGAAGTCTTCCAACTGTGTGGTTGACAATCGTTTTGTGCTAAAGATCACTGACTATGGGCTGTCCAGCATCAGGACAGAGTCAGACACGGAGGACGCCCACTCTTATTATGCACGTCAGTCATGCTCTTTGTCAATTCATGTGTCAAATTGACTCGCATGCCAAAAATTTCCACAACACGTGCATGCATGTAAACCTCAGTTACGGTCTCTGTTGTTCACTGTCAGTCCCCTGTCTGTGTGCATCTGCATATGCCTGTGTGTAGGCAAACTGTGGACGGCTCCAGAGCTGTTGAGATTGGAGCGCTTTCCTCTAGGAGGCACGCAAAAGGCCGACGTCTACAGTTTTGGCATCATACTTCAGGAAGTGGCTCTGCGCAGAGGAGTCTTTTACCTGGAGGGAGACTCGCTAAGCCCCAAAGGTCAGAGATCAAATCTTGCCAATCCATGCGTCATACATTTTACAATTAGCCTAAGTCTACCTGTCTCTATCCTGTTTTTGAAATTAAATCCTAAACGTTAAACATTTATGCACCCTCATTTTGTTTTAAACCTTTATGACTTTCAGTGGAGCAAAAAAGGAGAAATTTTGGAAAATGTGACACACTTTATGGACAAAAGCAGCTGAAATGTTCTTCAGAATATCTTTTTTTGTGTTCCACAGAAGAAAGTCATACAGGTCTATTATTCACTGATAATTCTTTCCTCCCATAAACTGTTAACCAGATCATTGAGTCTGATTCATGAAGAAATGTTTGTGAACTGGATGAAGTGATTCATTAAAAACATCTGACATCTGATTTTGTTAATGAATCAGGCACCCTTCTCTCATGAACATTCCAAGGAGATCTAGCGTCAAGGTCAAGAGATTTTTTAGTGAATAAGGCTGGAATACACTGTACTGAATACACCATTTTGGGTTTTTTTTTGCCTAGATTTATAGTCTAGAGGAGTCAACACTAGTTGCCGAAAGTTGGCAGTTGCAGATAATGGCCAGTTAGAGTTGACCGATTTGACAGAAAATTGCATAGTGTAAAGTGCACCCACTTTGATTTTAGCTTCAGACTATGATTCCATCCAGTTGGAGGATATCAAACATGTTTGATATTTTGAGCCAATTGTAGAACCCTTTTTTTTCATTTGTCATGAGTATCCTAGCAACAAGATGCGTGTTTATGTTTGGAGCAACTTGAAAGTAGTGTGTGATCCTCATTTTTCATTTAGTGTATGATGCCCAGTTTTTCCTCTGTAACCATTTACAAAGCCTACAAGTGTATGATGTCTAGCGTTATAAAATTTGTTTAGATTTTAAGCCTTCAAATTAAGTTTCTGTTTCATTTGTTTCTCATACAAATCTGTCATATGGCTTCAGAACATAGAACTGGACTGATGCTTTTATAGTACTTTCATGTTCTTTTTGAAGCTTAAAAGCGTTAGTTCCCATTCAATTGGCAATACTAAAGCCTGGTTTTATGTGTTGTCCATTTAATTAATGAATTAATGTCATTCATTTGATTCCTTTAATATCATTCATTTTGCTTCTCTGTGAGAATTGGGGTCTGAAATACTTGGGGCCTGAGAACAATTTGCGGAGGATGAAAAACTTGGTTTTCTGCCTATTTCTAAAACGCTTCAAAATATTGATGCACGGCTCTGCACTCACGCAAATTACTCTTAAGAGCCTCCACAGTGACAGGAATGAAAGACGCTAATGAACCAGATTCTTCAGAGAGGTCAACAAATACACACCCAGACGCCATTCACACTCTCACACATACACATGCATATTCTCAAATTCTCTTTTTACTACAGACACATCAAAGATGATCCTTTACACACATAGTATGTATGCATAAGAACACCCTCACAAGCTCTTAATTTGCCAGTCCACTACCCCCCTCAGTCAGCCGTCAGTGAGTTTGTCTGAAGAGGAATACACTTGACATTATCTTGTCATCCCGCCAAAATACTCTCACAAATTGCATCCCCTGTTTATGGTTCTCTCTTTTTTTTTTTTTTTTTTTTTTTTTTTTTTTTTTTTTTTTTTTTTGCAGAGAACAACCCTTAGGGGGTGAAGAGCTCTCTCATTTGTACATAGAAGTCAGTCATAATGTCAGACTTTTACAGAGTTGCTAATTGCCATAAAATATGAAAATCACAACGTACTAAAATGCTGCTAAAGTAACATTTCAAATCACCTCCATTACATCTATAATTTCAATCCAAATTTAAATGAAAGAAAATCTGTATAAATCACTGTCACTTATCACTTTCAGAGACACTAAAAGGTTAATTTGTTCTTTGTCACACAAACCCACACACACAACTCCATCCAAACTAGTCTCTTTCACTCTCTTTCCCTCTCTGATCTAATTTATGGATTTAATCGTGTGATTCAGAATACAGACCAAAAAGCGATGGGTGTATATGTGTGTTTTTATGTGAAGAACAGACTTCTGGTATACACACACAGATAAAGTGCTGTCAGCATCTCTGGAGCTTGTGATCTCAGCACTGTAATCAGAACTGACATAGAAGAAAAGATCATATCAATCTTCACCTGGCGGCACACATGCACTTGAGCACCTTGGTAATGAGATTACTGTTGGCAAAGATTATGGTTGTAGACTGGTGAATCAATCAACCTAGTGTATGCTTGGCCAGCCAATCAACCTGGCACCACCAGCGCACAAAACTCAAAACACAAACACAAAGAAACTGCGGCAGTAAAGATGACCTGAGCTTTGAAGAGCTGTTTCTTATCAGGACAGATTGTCCGTGAAAAGCCTCAGACAGAGCTGAGAAATGGGGTTTTTACTAGAGTGCTACAACCCACAGCCGTTTCTTTCAGGCTTTCAGAGCTGTAAGAGCCTGATGAATAGAGCTGAGAGAGATCAGGCAGAGGATGGGAAACGAAGATAAAACATTGTGGGAGTTTGTGGGAATAAGACGAACGGAAAAGGCCCTGATGCAACCGATAGTAGAGCGAAAAGGAAGGCAGGCGCATTGACTTCAGTCTTCAGAATACTGATACTGTTGAAGTTAAAGGAACAATTCACCCCCCACCCCTCAAAAAAAAATTTTTTTATATATGCCTTATTAAAGTGACAATGTAATGGACGTAGTGACCAATCTTTTCTTCCATATTTTGAAGTACATACAAGTGAAACAGATTATCGAAAAGAAAAACGTGTAGGGCAGGGGCTTTGTTCAATCTCACAGTTGTTGATTGGATGGAGGCAGATCTGAATGTGAATTTTTTTGGTCAAACAAAAAAAGAATCATGCATGGATCAGTTGTTCACAATAAGATCAATAACGTATTTAGAAAATTTCCAAATTTAAACACGGCACTCGTAACCGATAAAATGGCCCGATATTAAAATTCAGTTTGATTTTTGTCTATATTAATTAAAAGAAAACACTAAAACTTAAATTTGTTTTAATTGTTACAAGTGAATTTAGGCATCACAGAATTATAATGTACAGTATTTCAAATAATTTATTAAAGCATAGCCCCTTGAGATGTAACATCTAATTTTCGACGGGGTCCCAATAACACCTACAAACAACAATACAAAATACAACACATCTGAAACAAACAAACAAACAAATAAACATAAAAAAGTCACTTAAACAGACAAACAGCTCACTCCCCTATTCTCCAACCTACAGTCTACAACTGTATTAAACAAACAGGAGCATGTACACACAAGAGGATATACATTTTAGTGCAAACATAAAAATCAAAATGTACCTGCACCCTGAGAGATAACAAATAAAAATAAATAAATAGATGATTAGGTGATGAACAGGATAATAAGCGTTGGTATAGAAGCCTTGATTTAAAAACATGAGCAGGTTGTTTTCGGATGAGAAAATAGATTAGTCCTGAAAAGACGGAAGGATGTGATTGATCTGAGAAGAGGAGGGAGATTGTTCCAGTCGGATGGAGCTTTGTACTGGAATGACCTGCGGCCGACTTCAGTAAAAGTTCTTGGGACCAAGAAAAACGGATGCTGTATGTGTTGAAGGGGATAGGAGGAAGTAAATGAGACCAAAAGCTGTTTTAAGTAAGGGGGCAATTAAAATGAACGCATTTAAAAAGAAACCGGAACCATATTGCCTTATTTTGGTTGGAGCCAATTAAGAGCGTACAATGGTGGGTTCTGTAAGGTCATCTCAAAACAAACCTACATAAAGAATTGTGAACGACATTTAGAGGTTTTATATTAGTATCTGTTCAAATGTATGAAAAATGAATATTCATTTTGATATTTTCTGCAGATTACATTTACATGGTTAAATTTGTGGTTTTAAAGATTAACTTTAGATGACGGCAAAGGTAATGTAAATGTAAAATTCAAAAATTCTCCTCTCTATTCTTCTTCTCCCTCTCGCTTTCTTTTGTTATGTATAGAGATTGTGGACCGTCTAGCTCTGGGTGAATGGCCATACCTACGGCCAACAGTGAACCCTCAGGCCCACAGTGAAGAGCTGGGTCAGCTGATGCAGCGTTGTTGGGCTGAAGAACCATCAGACAGACCAGAGTTCAGCCATATTAGTGTGTTACTTCGCAAACAGAATAGGTGTGCCCCCTTTTACCCTCTAGTTCTTGCTGTCTATTCTGCCTCACTTATCTGTAGCATTTCGTTCTCTCTGAGCAAATAGTCATTTAATGAACTCTTTTATAAAATCTGTCTTATCGCTCACTTATTATTATGAACATTCAGCCAATCCTTTCTCTCTGTCTTTCATTAAATTTCTCAGGGAGCACAGAAGTAATATCTTGGATAATCTTTTGTCTCGAATGGAGCAGTACGCTAATAATCTGGAGGAGCTGGTAGAGGAGCGGACTCAAGCGTACCTGGAGGAGAAACGCAAGGCCGAAGCTTTACTGTACCAGATCCTCCCTCAGTGAGTTGACTGGCATACTGCACAACTGATAAATCAACTATAAAATAATCCTTTACACACTTGGTTAACTCTCATAGGACTTGATTTCTGTTGTGTGTGTTAGTTCAGTGGCAGAGCAGCTGAAGAAGGGTGAGACCGTGCAGGCTGAAGCGTTTGACTCTGTCACTATTTACTTCAGTGATATTGTGGGCTTCACATCCCTGTCAGCAGAGAGCACACCTTTGCAGGTACCTTACACAAAAATAATTCTGCTTTGTTTTAAGCATTTGACCCTAAAGATTTATGTGTGTGTGCGTCTCTCATAGGTCGTCACCCTCCTCAATGACCTTTACACCTGCTTTGATGCCATTATAGACAATTTTGATGTTTACAAGGTATCACCACCTCATACCTGACCACATATTTTCCCTAGACAGCTGTATACATCTGTATCTTTTGTCAACAAATAATGTCTTCACTTTATTTGTTACTCATTTTCATTTTTCTTCTTGCATTTAACAATTTGAACTTTTCAAACTTACTAAAAACCAACAAAAAAAAACAGTAAACAAACATTTAATTTGTATGATTTTTTTATTTATTTATTTTTTTAATCACTTTTGACAAGTAATGATGCTTATCTTTTAATGACTATTTTCTTGAAGTGACATTTTAGTTATGTTGCAAATTTGTTATCAGATCCCCAATTTTACGGGTTTTATTTCATTCTTTTTGTATTAAAATCTTATGGGACATTTTTCTTTAAATAAATGGGAGGGGGAGCCTCCATGAGGTACTGAATAAAAAGAAATAAAGAGAAGAAATAAAGAAATAAAAAGAAATAAAATAAAATTTAAACATGTTAAATAAGACAATACTTGATTTGCATATTTTAAGTACATCTTGAATGCATCCTAATAGAAATTGTACGTATTTTCTAGTGCTGTCAAATCAATTAATCATGATCAATCGTGCATCCGAAATAAAGGTTTGTTTACATAATATGTGTGTGTGTACTGTGTATAATTATGTATATATAAATACACACACATAATTGTACATATTTAAGAATTTTTTATTTTATTTTTTATATATTATATAAATATATATAAAGTATAAACATGTAAATATTTCTTAAATATATACATGAATGAGTGTGTATTTATATATACATAATAATTACACCGTACACACACACATATTATGTAAACAAACTTTTATTTTGGATGCGATTAAATCAATTTGACAGCACAAAGTTTGTCTTTAAAATAAAGGAAAATTATAGCCTATAGACCTTAGTCAGGGTACACTACCGTTTAGGGTTTGCCGGTGCCTTTTTATGTTCTTGAAAGAAGTCTCTTATGCTCATCAATGCTGCAATTATTTGATCAACAACATTCTAATTTATTGAAAACGCTATTCTCCGCTATACTATTCCTATCAAAAATGAAATATGGTGCTACTCTTACTAAGGTCTATTCACCTGTACATTCACTGAATTAAACAAGAAACATCGTCAATTTTAACATTTAATTTTTATAATTTTTTTCATATATATTACATGCATAAAAATCTAACCCCCCGTTTCACAGACTTGTCTAAGACAGACTTAGACTTTCGCTAGACAGACTAAGTCTTGTCCCTGACTAAAATGCATGTTTGAATTGTTTTAACTGAAAGCAACTTGCACTGGCGTATCTTAAACTATATCAGTGCCATTGTTTTGTCTCAAGATGTTCACCACTAATGTTTTTTTTTCTAATGCACATTTATAAATGCTACTTAAATGCCCTAATTGAACTAAGGCCTAATCCTGGTTTAATTTAAACCCCGTCTGTGAAACCGGGCCAACATGCATTAGTCTTGTGTTTTGTGCTGATGTGGATCTCTGTCTGCTGTGGTGGTTATGTTTTTAAATGTTCCTCAGGTGGAGACAATAGGAGATGCCTACATGGTTGTTTCAGGATTACCAGTACGGAACGGGAAACTGCACGGTCATGAGATTGCACGCATGTCCCTTGCTCTGCTGGAGGCTGTTAAAACATTTAAGATTCGCCACCGTCCTGATGAGCAGCTCAAATTACGAATCGGCATTCACAGTGGTAAGAATGATCGCATCAATCTTAATTAAGTTGAACTAGTCTTTAACATACTGTTGGACTAATTAGCAGAAAACTGACAGGGATTCTACTGGTTGTAATTAGCTTTGTTAATATATAATCGCTATCTATTACAGACATACTTCTCACATAATTTCCATGTGTATGTGTGTTTCAGGCCCTGTCTGTGCAGGAGTAGTTGGACTGAAGATGCCTCGGTACTGTCTCTTTGGAGACACGGTGAACACATCCTCTCGCATGGAGTCAAATGGAGAACGTAAGGACTTACTGTTCCCATTGCCACCAAATAGCAACTTGTGCATATAACCATAGCAACTCTAAAGGTCAAGAGTTCAGGTCAGTTAGTATAGGGTTAGTGGTTTGAGCCATGACTCTATTTAAGGGTAGAAGACATGAACTGAAGAAATACTGAGTGTTTCATTTCTATAATAGATTTGAGGATTCCATAATATAATATAATATAATAATATAATATAATATAATATAATATAATATAATATAATAGATTCTAATCAAAAGTTTGTCAGTTGAATTCATTTCTGCAGACCACACTGAGATTGAGATTGCTACGTATTTCCCTTGTTTCACAGACAAGACATAAACCAAATCCCAGACTAAAATGCACATTTGAGCTGTTTTAACTGAAAGCAACTTGCAATGACATATCTTAAAAAATATTCCTGTATTATCTGTCCTTTTTTAAATGTCTGCTTTAATATTTCAAAAGAGATGCATCTTCATATGTTGGATTATCAACACCAATTTTCCATAATGAAATTCATAATCATTCAAGAAGCATAAACAAAAAAAAGTTGATGAAAAGATTTCATTGTAATTCAGATTTAATTATTTCCCCACACCACCTGTTTCCTCACATAAACGCTGCCAGATAAATGAAAACTATCAGCCGGCGTTAGATAACACTTGACAAAAGCAAAACAAATTGCAATCAGGAAAGACATTCATTTTGAAGGTTGCTAATTTATTTCTCACAGGAGTGTAGATTAACATATATAATATATACCTGCCTTAACCATCACAATCCTGATTGATGCATTGTATTGTGGGGGTTTTACTGCACACTGTGGCTTTTACATACATTTCCAGTATCAGTTTATTTAGTCAAATGTTTTAGTATGTCCCTTATTAAAATGTGTTATTGTTAAATAAATCTATAAAAAAACTTTTTTGTTCATTGAAATAAAGCTGATATATAAAAATTACATGAAAAACTTAACATGAAAACACTACGAAAATTAAAAATGTTGCCTTGGTATATAAAAAATATTCACACTCTACCAACAAATATCAACCAATGTTGACAGTCACCAGATGACAGTATGTCACTTCTTAGACATTCCAAGACCCAGCATAAGCTGATTCAATAAGTTGAGCTCACCAATGCCAACAGATGTACACTGATCCAAAGAAGAAAAAAACAACGATTGTCTGTTGCCATCTGTCAGTGCAGTGTGAATTGGCCTTAACTGAATTAAAATAATGACTAAAACTAGAACTAATTAAAAAAAATGACAGGCATGTAACAAAAGCTTAAACTAAAATTAAAATGAAAACTAGAAATATAAAAAAAAAACTAATTCAAAATATTAATAAATACAATAATATTATATAAATAATACTAAAATAACACTGTGTGTGCCAATAAAAACAATTGGCTCTTTTAAGTACCTGCTGGCGGAAATTACATGAGTAAATAATGTTTGCCAACATACATTAGTCAACCCGATGAAGTGAGCTGTGTGAACTCAACTAATCAGGGTATATACAGTAATCATTTACACGCTGTTATCCCGCAGCTCTGAAGATTCATGTTTCATCAGCCACTCGAGATGTGCTGCAGGAGTTCAACTGCTTCCAGCTGGAGCTGAGAGGAGATGTGGAGATGAAGGGAAAAGGGAAGATGAGGACCTATTGGCTTCTGGGGGAAATGAAGGACAGTGATAGAGACGGTGGGGACTGATGAAAAGCTTCACGGAATCAGCAGAGACACTGATTCTAGTCAAATGCACCCAGGGGAACCAAGCCAAGACCGTTGGAGGCCGGTTCTGTTGGCCAAATGCACACACACGTAATCCTGTACAGCGTTAGATGATATCTGACCTTGTATATATGTACTTTAAGATGTTTCTTTTGTAAGCGCACCAGCTACAGCTGTAAATGGAGTGAAGGTTGAGTGTGATTGAATATTGTCCCCTGGTGGATAAGTAGCAGCACTGCTGGCTTAAAACATAGTAGGCTAAATAAATATTACTTCCAGCCAGAGTGTAAATATTAAAGATGATGTTATTACTCATAATTTAGCTCACCAAAAAAAGAAACAAAGAAAATCACTTGGCTTTCATAAATCAATTGTTTTGAAGACAAACATCCATCACTTATCATTCATTTTTACTTGAGTAATATTTATAGATTCTTATATTCCAAATATTTTTTTATCACCCAGTCGGACTCCTGCACACATATGCATTCATCCTTAAGCCATTTAGACACATTGTTCTGTAGTTCATGGTCCTGCTGCATGAGTGAGGCTCCAGTTTTAAAGAGACGGTTGTTATTGATAGTTTTGGTATAATGATGCAATATCGTATAAGCCACGCAGAGCTGCAGCAGCTTTAACAAAGCATAAATAATTTATAAAAATAAAATCAACCTGCCTCAGTAACATCACTCAGTTTGATTTCAGATCATTTTCCCAGTTTTTTCATTATACCTGCTTGACACAGAAGATTGACATAGAATGGATTCTTTATCAAAGATCATCTATGAGAAGCACTTTGCCTTTGTATTATTTTACATGCTTGAATGTTTACTTACTCTCTCTGCCTTTTTTTTTTAATTTGTTTCATAGTCAGTAAAGTGAAATGGTTCTCCCCTTGGTGTTTGAGTAATAATTAAACATCTGGCAACATAATCATAGGCAACAGCAGACTGTCTACAGCATAGTCTATCTCCAAATGATTTACATAAGGTCACAATTATAATGCGTCTCATTCATATAGAACCTTATCATTTATTTTTACTTGAATAATATTTATAGATTCTTATATTCCAAAATATGAAATAACCCCTTAGCGGATCTATACAGGTGGAGCTGGGGAAGGTGCAGGGCGTGCTGCTGTTGAGCCGCAGCTCATTGGCCGCTGATGCAACAGCAACCAATCAGCTGTGCTATGTAGATATGATTGCTACCAAATTAAGTTAAGGACCTATCTACGCCATCTAGGGTTTCATGACAGAACTTGGTATTTATTGAAATGTTTGAACGTTGCATCAGGTTACACATATTATAACAAATATTTGTTTTTCCTCTGATTACCACTGCTGTGCTATATTCAGCATTCATTTTTAGTCCACACATTTGTTTATAAATTTTTATTTTAGCACATATAGAAACTCATGTGCAGACATAGAAAAGAAAAAAGAAAAGCATTAGCTATATCTTTTAAATGAATCTTTTCTTACCAGTTTGCACTCAACTAAAACCCTATGATGCAAGAAAGGGAACAATATTTATTCCTTATGAGTTGTGTGTTATATTGAGTACATATACATCAATATAGGCTACTCATTTATGTATTTAAATATAATTGTAGTGTATTGGTCATTCATCAACATATTGGGTAGCATTTAATATTAAGCATATGAATGCATTATTTGAATTAGCATTATTTGCATAAATTAGACAAGACTAGACCAACGCTCTTAAAAATAATGGTTATTTATTGACATCCATGGTTTCATGAAAAGCCTTTAGGAACCTTTGACATGCAAAAGGTTCTTAAGATTATTAAAATGTTCTCTAAGAAAAAATGGTTATTTTAAGAACTGTTCACCAAAAGGTTATCATCTGATAGCGCTACAAAAGAAAACTTTGGAATCTTTATTTTAAGAGTGAACAGTTTTACAACCACAGTTTTTACAGCTATTGTATTGGAAAATGCTACAAGTAGATTTATACAAAGTTAAAATCACACCAGATGTATTGCATGTCCAATCTGCGACCTTCTGAGGTTCTGCGTCTGCACACGTGATTATTTAACCTATGTCCAGTTTCTTTAGGAAACGACTTCACCGAGACCAGGGAAGCTTGGGTAAACATTTTAACAATCCTTTTCGTAGAAATCCATAGCTGAGGTGATGAGCAGGTCTCACTAGCTCTGAACAGTCACATGAATCGTGCAGAGGAGCTGCATCACCAGCGGCCCTGCGCGCAGTTTTCACGTTTCTAACATGTGAACAAGAATAATAAGATTGATTCTTTGATTTCACAGGACCATGTGCATGTTCTGCATTGTTGAGACATTCCTGAAATCCATTTTCCTCGAAAAACAACGATTCCCTTCTGCGCACGCACGGACTTTCAGCAAGTGTCACAAAGCCATACGGGGTGGTGATTTTGCTGAGGTGAGGTAAGGACATTGCTGCTCTGGTGGTCGGATCTGACAGAACGTAAGTCTGAAGATCATCCGTGAAGACCAGGTCGTGCTCCTCTGAGAATGGGCAGCAGCGCGCGAGTGCTCGGACTAATGATGATGGGTGCGTGGACCGGGGAATAGTGTGCCGCCGCCCGTGCCCGACTCCAGCCTTCTCCCTGCCGCATCCCTGGAGTCTAGCGGGGCACAGTGAGGGGATGGTGAACTCCGGTACACTGGCAGGTGTCACCACCATATTCCTAAGAGAAACCTGCCTCGTTGCTGCCGGTTGAATCTCCCGTGCACTTGATTGCCACGATTTTTCTCGCTTTGAAGGTGCAAAATCACGAGATGGTCGATTTCTGCCCATTGTTCACATATGGCAAAACTTTCAGATGTAAATGTTTGTAACGAATATTTTCCTTTGAACCAAATAATGTTCCCTTATCTGACCTTTTTGCGGTTTAAGGTATTTTCTCTGCAACTTTTCCAAAACTTTTAACACGAAAGTCTAGATGAAGTCTTGCTCTGCTCCAGTGCAGAACAAAAACGAAAAACTCAAGTGTCAACTGAAGGTAGCCAGCCTATACAGTCCCAACTCTAATAGACTCCTCCCACGGCTCCCAGTATGAAAGAAGTTTCTTTTAGTCATATTTAACATACATAAATCAATTTACAACAAAATACCAATAGCTTAATAAATACTATGTATGTTATTGTGTTATGTTCAGTAAGCTACTAACAGGAAAGCAAATCCAGCTAATACCAGTCCTCCCAGTCTGACTGCAGGTTTGCTTTACCCATTTATTTATGTGTGTGTAAATATATATATATATATATATATATATATATATATATATATATATATATATATATATATATATATATATATATATATACACACACACACACACACATATAGGCTATATATAGTGACGCTCTAAAAACAAACAAATATTATTTGTGTGTGTGTGTCTGTGTGTGTGTGTGTGTGTGTGTAGAATTTGTCCTCTAAGTTGGTGCACACACACACACTGCAAACCTACAAGGGTAACTTCCATATTACATCAGGAGAACATCACATGCTTCACAATACAATAGAAATTTAAAAAAGAGAAAGAAAGAAAACAACAGAGAGTACATATATTGTTGAACAAGCATAAACATACTTTTTATATGAAAATGTTACATGAAGAACATCATATTGCAGTTGTTTTAATTGCTTTGCTATTTTTAGATTGACATCATATCTATGCTCATCTAATCTCGTTAAGCACTGTCAAATTAGGTTTGTCATTTATAAGTATATTTAATTATTATAAATTTGGATTTCATACATTAATTTCTTATTCAGACAAAATCCTGTCATCCAGCCATCTTCTCCTTCCTCTTTCATCCGTATCCTTTTAACCAAAAATGTATTTTGTGAACAGATCAATATAGTAAACAAAACAAACCTGTGGTCTGTCACTCGCGCCCAGTTTGCCAATGTTATTAAAACTTCTAATTTTCTTTTATTGGTTTCCTTCGTTGTTTAGCGGGTTAGTTACCCCATGCAAGTATCGGCACATCATTATGTTTTTTTTTAATCTTCGCCATTAAATGAAAAGCGTGTCGTTATTTTTTGCGTAGTGACGCGTATGTTCAAGCAAGCCAGATATGCACTGATTCTGCGCAATACGCTGTATTATATATATATAATTATTAATTATATATATATTTTTTTAAATAAATGTAGTTTTGAAATTACCCACGAACAAGTGTTCGTAGCGGCAGTCGGCCAGCTAGCAGTCTGCGCTACAGAGGTGTGGGAACGGTTTGTCGTCGCCTCTGTTTGTGAGGGAAGGAAATGACCGTAACACCTGCGGTTTGTTGTGAAGCGGCGGGCTAGTGTGTGTAAATCTACCGATGGCTACGAACACTTGTTCGTGGGTAAGAGGGATTTTTACTATATGAAATGTGAACAGAGCAAATGTCATTCTTGCGTGACACAAATATAAGCTATGTACGAGTACCGTGTTTTGTTTAGGGGCGCCATGCTAATTTCAGTTAGCAAATAAGCTAGCAGCAAAATATACAATCCTACAGATTAACTGTGATCGCCTTCTCTCTATAATTGATTAATAATGAATTAAAAATCACACATTCACATATTTTACTGTGTACATTGTCCTAGTGTATCAGAAAAAAAATTACACAAAAGACTGTGTTTATAGTTTATTGGTCTATGTTTCATACTAGTGAGCTGTCTAGGTTGGCGACTCACTGGATTTTGATACACAGTCAGAAAGATACACAATCAGAAAGAATGTTATGCTGTTATAGTATTCTTTATCCGACTATTAATTAATTATTATTATTATTATTATTTTATAATTGCTTGAATAAGGACTGTTAAGGATTAGTTGGGAGACATCAGTTTGGATCACTACTTTATCTTAACCTGTGTTTTCAGGCTCAAAGACAGATTGAACATGGGGTGGAAACGCAAGTCGTCGTCTCCAGAACCACAACTGAACCCTGCCAAAGCACCTAAGAGGGAATCTATCAGCAGATCTGCTATATCTCTCAAACTTTCTCCTAGTTTCTGGAGAAGAAAGGTCTCCACCCCCACTAAGACAAAGTCAATACAGACTCCAGTTCAATCCAGTTGCCAGGAGCAGAACTCTAGTGCAGGTAATGCAGAAGTAAGCAGTATCCCTTGAGGGAATTTCATAGCAGAGCTGTGAGTGTATATTTTTCTGTGTGTGTACAGACCATAGTGAGGATGACAATGACCGTGTCCATGACTTCACTCCAGTTTCATCCCCCCTACAGTCAGAGGTGGATGCAGAGCTGGGTCTGGTCATCACTGTGGGTGAGTCAGCGCATTTGGCCTTGCTATTAACCACACTTGACTTAGTAATGTTACTTGCCAAGTCAAACATCACTATTGGATTTAGTAGTTTTCCGAAATCTGAATGAACTCTCATTGCTTGCCAATCCTTAGATGAAGACAGGTGTGAAGCAGAGGAGTGGCCGAAGAAACGAAATGGAGTAAATGTAAAGAAGAGTGGAATGGCTCAGGTGGAAGGAGAGTTCCCTGAGAAGAATGGAGAGATAGAGATGATGTCAGAAGAGGATGAGAGTGAGGAAGAGTTGAGGAAGCTGGACAGAGATTTAACGCTCAAATCTAAAAAACTCAAGCTCTCCTCTGTCAACGTTCGTAACATCATTCATGTGAGTCTAATTTCAACAAGATGCAAGTTCCTTTAAGATTTTTGTGATTGTGTTCTTGAAATATTAAACAAATGTCTTCACATTACTGAATCACTATATTATCTGAGCTTATTCTCTGAATCTTCAAGAAAACAACATCATTGTAAGGAAATGCTACCATCAGATCGGTAGTAATTTGAAAATCAATTACAAACTTTTCTTTTTTGTGTGTTTGATCTCAGGAGGTGGTAACCAATGAGCATGTTGTGGCCATGATGAAAGCTGCTATAAGAGACACACAAGATATGCCCATGTTTGTAAGTTTCACTTTTATTTAACTCCTACAGTGGAAGTCTATTTGAACATGATCATTTTATTTGATGATTAAATTTATTTTGTTTAATGTAGGAGCCTAAAATGACCCGTTCTAAACTCAAAGAAGTTGTTGAGAAAGGGGTGGTGAGTGTGGTTTTTATAATTAGGAAGTTTTGAGCATTTTAAGCTCTTATGTGTTAGTGGTATAATAATTGCTGATTTAAAAAAAAAAAATTTTTTTTTAGGGGATGTGCAACTGGAACATCTCTCCAATAAAGAAGCCGAATGAGATTAAGGTATCAAATGGATGTGATGTATCACTTTTTTGGCTGATTTAATGGATGTGATGTATCACTTGTTTGTTTTTATGGCTGATATTCCTTGCTACTTGGACTCTTTCCTTAGCCACCCCAGTTTGTGGACATTCCTGCAAGAGGAGGAGGACTCCTCTGATGAAGAGTATTGTCCTGATGAAGACGAGGAAGATGAAACAGCTGAGGAGGTGCATATAACACACATCATACTTAAAAAAAAAAAAAAAAAAAAAAAAAAAGACATTATAATGTTTAAAAAGATTTATATTTTAAATGACTTCTGTTCTTTTGAACTGTTCTGTTCTCTTTTATCAAAATTGGACTCTGAAGTAAACTGTTTTCAACATTGTTAGTAAGAAATATCTTTTGAACACAAAATCAGTATATTAGAATGGTTTCAGAAGGATCATTAGGGTTATAACCTATAAACTTTTGACTATTTTTCAAATAAAAGATTTCCTGTATCATAAATTGATGAACTTTTGCTTAAAAACAATAAAAGAAAGGTAAAAAAATTGGAGCAACCATATAACAAAAGTTACTGCTTAGAAATAAGTAGCACTTCTTAAAATTTTCTATAACTGTTGAGAACATTCTGGAATCCATTCTGGAAAACCAAATCTTGGTGTTTTTATATATATATATATATATATATAATGTATATGTATATGTATGTGTGTATGTGTGTGTGTATAATGTATAATATGTGAGAGCGAGAGGGAGAGGGAGGAAGCTTTATGACCAAACAAGCCAAAATATTTTCAATGCAGGAAAAACCCTGGCATTTATACACAAGCTGTGGTTTATTAATCATTTATTTATTACTACTCAATTCTTTAATAACAGCCTCTTGACTGATTCATAAAAGCATATATTTGAATTTTCTCAGACATTTTTGGAGAGTGATGTGGAGAGCACGGCCTCCTCACCACGTGGCAGCAGACGTTCTTCCTCTCATACGTCCTCCCAATGTGATGATGCCAGCAACAGCCCCAGACTGGTACTATATACAGTATTATGATCACATACACATACTTGTATTTCATTCTTTCTGCACATTTTCATGGTTTAACACAAGGTTTTGTCACAGAAGCCCAGGCACTTGAGAGTTGAGGCAGTGCCTATGGGTCCCCCTGCCCCACCTTCTCAGTCCTGTGGCCCCTCAAGATCCTTCAGGGCCCCTGACCCCTTCATTGAGAAACTCCATGCGGTGGATAAAGAACTTGAACTCAGTCCTCTCTGCATGGAGCCTTACCAGGTACTGAATCACGTACACACACAAAAATCTCTGCATTCTGTATATGATTCTCTCTATAAAGTCAGTGTGTGTGTCTGTCTGCTGAAGGCTCTGAACAATGGCGGCGGAGGGGAGCCGAATGACAGTCTAGTAGCCTGCCGTACTCGGTCAAAACGTCCACTGAGGGACGTCCCTCTGGATCAGCTAGAGGCAGAGCTCTGTGCACCAGACATCACACCAGATATGTACGATAACGTCTCCACACCAGAGGACCGTGAATGGACCCAGTGGCTGCAGGGACTCATGACGTCTCATTTGGACAATGAAGGTCAGCAGGTGTAGTGTGTAATCCCTGTGTTTGTCTTGATTGTTCACAGAAGGACAATATATTAATTATGATTTTTATTAGTAGTATTTGTTAAAAATTGAAAGGGGAAAAATAGAAACCATGATTTTGATTATGGGGGGGACTTTAATTCAGCAAGGATGTGTTAAATTGATCAAAAGTGACTTTCACATCATTACAAAAGATTTCTATTTAAATAATTGTGACCCGTGCTGGCAAAAGGAGTCAGAATGCGCACAGGATAATTTCAAACTACGGACAAAAATGCAAAAAAGTAAAAAAATACAGATTTTGAAGTTTTCACAAAAATTAGTTCATTAAACCCTCATCTAGCAATCCCAATTAGTAATTAAAATAGCAATTAAACATCTAAAAGTATATTTTTTTGTACGTTTTCTGAGAAGGAGTACCTTTCCTCGATCTTACTCGTGCTGACTGAGAGATCAGACGCGTGCACACTAAGACGCCTCAGTGCGCAGTCCCGATATACACATGTGAATTGTAGTGAAAATAACAACCCATTTTTGAAAATTTGCTCATTGCGACTCATTTTGCCAGCACGGGTCACAATTGATAATTCTTTTGAACTTTCTATTCATCAAAAAATTCCTGGTTTCCTTAAGTAAAAAAAAAAACTTTTTTCAATATTGATAATAATAAAACATGTTTCTTCAGCACCATATCATCATATTAAATGATTTTTGGAGGATCATGTGACACTGAAGACTGGAGTAAATGAAAATTCAGACTGTGCTGAAAATTCAGCTTTGACGTCAGAAATAAATGAATTAAAATATATTGAATTAGAAAAGTTACTTTATATTGTAATAATATTTCACATATTACTACTATTTTATTGTATTTCTTTTGTGAGAAAATAAATGCAGTCTTGGTGAACATAAGAGACTTTCAAAAACATTAAAATAATTTTACAGACCCTAAACTGTTGATATTATTTGGGGCTTTTTTTGACAGCTATCATTTGTTTCCTGGCCTTGGCTGAACCAGTGAACCTGCATGTGTAATCATGTCCTTAAAACAAATCATTGTCATGCCCATTGCACTCAGACAGATGCTGTCAAAGCACTTTTCTTAAATGTCTTAATGGCTCTCTCTGTGTGTGAGACTAGTTTAATGTGTGTGCGCATCATCGATTATGTACCTACCTCTGTTTTTCTTCCCCTGACCTTTTCCCTGATTCCTTTTCAGCATCACTACTCTGTGTGTGTGTTCTCACACGTGAAAAATAGTTCTTCTGATGATTCTCTCTCTGTATTTTAGAAGAGGCTGATGAAGATGATGACCCTGAATATAACTTTTTAGATGATCTAGATGAGCCAGATTTGGAGGATTATCGAAATGATCGTGCTGTTCGTATCACAAGTGGGTTTTCATAAGTTGTAGCTTGAATAAACACCCCAGTTTAAAGTTTTTGCTTTTTAGTATTTTTTTTTTTTTTCTCTCTCTCTTGCAGAGAAGGAAGTCAATGAGCTCATGGAAGAGCTCTTTGAGACGGTAAGAGGACTTAACACTTAACAGGAACAAACTAAAGCATGTCATTCCTCACTTATTTTCTGTCCTCTTCTCCAGTTCCATGATGAGTTGGCAGCCAATGAACAAGATGAGGAAGGTCATGAAGAAGATGAGGAACGTGATGAGGAGGCCAATGACACCCCACAATTTAATGTTCCTCAAGCCATTAGGTAATACACACACACACACACACACACACACACACACACACACACACACACACACACACACACACACACACACACACACACACACACACAAAACACCTAGTCCAAGGCTCAACGATAATGATTTTTCTCATCCCCTAGTCAAGCCAGTAGATTTCTGTGCCCTTTTCAAATTTCAACTGGCCCAATTGAACAATTTTATATTTATAATGATGTGTGTGTGTGTTTGTCTTTTTTGCAATAAAGAAAACCATATGCATTTGCTTTCTAATATAAAATAAAACTATATTTCTAGCAATACAAAGTAAGCAGACATGTACATAAAACACCCTCAAGATCAATCCTCCCTTTGGGACAGAGCAGCAGAGTGGTGCTGTACCTGTTTGGGTAGGGAGGTAGAGAAATACTCTAATGTGTCCGATTGTTTCGCTTTTGATCCCGGGACACAGTATGGACACTGCAGAGCTACATGTACACAGTCACTATAGACTGAACACATGCACACAAATCACATCCCCCACTGCTGAGTACTGTACAGGTGCTGCTCTATACGTCACTGCGAACGTGCTGAAAAGATTTCACTGTATGCCTGTGCTACGTGCAGAATCCAGGCACAGAGGCTTTAATTAGAGCTCATTTACTGGAACAGATAACCGCTACATGCACGTACGCACACACGCACAAACAAAACTCTGACACCTACTCAAAGGGCTTCCCTTAAAACATATGGCCCTTTTTCTGATGTTATAACAGTCATCAACAGTCTTGTCTGAGCCCTTATTTAAAACCTGTCACATCAACTTGTCACCTCCATGTTCTATAAGGATACGTGTAATTAACGTTGTTCCGGAAATAGTACAGTGTCAATCAACACAAAACTGTCAAGAGATGGACATGCCACACGGTGTTACAGATTATTTACCTAGTGAAGGGGTCATTACAGCTTGCGCTGTGTGAATGTGACTTATGTGCGTCACTGTGTTCTGGGTACAGACAGAGATGTGGCTGATGGTTTTTTTTAAAATGTTAACGAGGTACATTGACGTCTGTGCTGTCTCTTCCACACTCTGTGTGTGTGTGTGACCAAGGACGTGGTCATTTATTAGGGTACAGAGAGTGTAAGACTTGGTCTGCTTTATTAGCTAGTCACATTTGATGACTTAATGAGTTTATTAAACATTATGTAACATAAGCGTCTGCATGATGATGATGATGTTGTTGTTGTTATTATTATAACAATATGTACGCAACTTTCAAAATTACCATTACCATTTGGTATGGTATGCCCATTTTTCTTGACTCCTTAAATGGTTTATAAAATGAATTGCCACTTACACCTTTTCAGTTTCTCTTGAAAATGCATCACAAGGTGTAATTAAAATGGTTTGTGTTTTTTATTATTTTATTTTAACTCTAAACTCTAAAGTTTTTGTCTAAATAAATTAAAAATAAAACATGAAAATAAATTGTATTAATGCTAAAAGTGAATTTAGGCATCACAACATAATGCATGGAAAATGGCTGTTCATGTTGAGATTTGATAAATTAGTATTCAATGACTACAAAGGTTTTCTAAATGGATGAATAGAGGAAATGAGCATGTACAGTTTAATATCCAATATTGGCTGATATGGTAAATTAATAAAAATCTTTACTATGCCAATAAATGATAAGGTATTGATAATGTCATGCTTTACTAGTTAAGAATACTATTTCAGAACAATTAAAATTGTCTCATCAAGATGGCATATTTGCTTCGCAATAATTATTAGTGCTTCTAGTACACATTTAAAAACATCCCTCACTCTCTTAAGATTCAGTATGTTTCTGTTTGTCTGTCATCAGGTTTGAGGAGCCATTGGCTCACATGTTGACAGCATGCAGGCGGACCGTTAGAGAGCAGCTGGATGCTTTGCAGCAGCGACGGGAGAACCAGGTTCGGACCACCCAGCATGCACCTGGGCCTGGAATGGTTCTTGTTCAACCAAGCTGTCCTCTGTTGGTCACATCTCCTCAGAGAATACAGTTGCAGCAGCAAATACAGCAAGTAAGAGACCGTTTTAAACACTACCAGTGAACACACTGGGCACGCTTAATTCATGTATTCATGTAATGCATTGGGAACACATCTTTTCAAAGCTCTTGTTTTATGCTGATTTGATTTAACATTTAACTCTTTTAAAAACTTAAATTTTTTTTCTGTTTTGCAGCATGTCCAGTTACTGACACAGGTCAATATGCTGTGCAACCCAGTGGGGGCGCTACAGAGTGAAGCTCAAACCACCAAACTTTTTCTGGTAAGAAAATTTGGGATTAAACAGGCTTGAGGACGTAGGAGTGAGGAAATGAGGAAGCATCAATTTTGAGTATTGAGAAGCACCAAGTGTTTATAAAAAGTTTTTTTATAAACTTTAAGGCTCAAGAAAAGACTACTGAACATGGTTCAAAAGTGACCAATGGAAAGGAAAAGTGCTCTGCATGGTTGAACAGTGTGTTGCTTCTCCTTCATCCATTCCATCCATTATCTTCCGCTTATCCGGGGCCGGGTCGCGGGGGCAACAGTCTAAGCAGAGATGCCCAGACTTCCCTCTCCCTAGCCACTTCCTCCAGCTCTTCCGGGGGAACCCCGAGGCATTCCCAGGCCAGCCGGGAGACATAATCCCTCCAGCGTGTCCTAGGTATTACCCGGGGCCTCATCCCGGTGGGACGTGCTTGGAACTCCTCCCCGGGAAGGCAGGAGGGATCCGAAATAGATGCCCTAGCCACTTCAACTGGCTCCTCTTGATGTGGAGGAGCAATGGCTCTACTCTGAGCTCCTCTCGAGTGACCGAGCTCTGAGCTCTGAGCCCATCTCTAAGGGAGTGCCCAGCCACCCTGCAGAGAAAGCTCATTTCGGCTGCCTGTATCCGGGATCTTGTCCTTTCGGTCAAGACCCACAGCTCATGACCATAGGTAAGAGTAGGAACGTAGTTAACCGGTAAATCGAAAGCTTCGCCTTACAGCTCAGCTCCTTCACCACAACAGACCAGTACATTGACCGCATTACTGCAGAAGCTGCACTGATCCGTCTGTCAATCTCCCGTTCCATCCTTCCCTCACTTGTGAACAAGACCCCAAGATACCTGAACTCCTCCACCTGAGGCAGAAACTCTCCACCTACCTGAAGTGGGCAAACCACCCTTTTCCGACTGAGAACCATGGCTTTGGATTTGGAGGTGCTGATTCTCATCCCAGCCGCTTCACACTGTGCTGCAAACCATCCCAGTGCACGCTGAAGGTCCTGGTCTGAGGAGGTCAACACGACAACGTCATCCGCAAAAAGCAGCAACGAAATCACGTGGTCCCCAAACCGGACACTCTCCGGCCCGTGGCTGCGCCTAGAAATTCTGTCCATAAAAATTATGAACAGAACTGGTGACAAAGGGCAGCCCTGCCGGAGTCCAACATGCACCGGGAACAACTCTGACTTGCTGCTGGCAATGCGGACCAAGCTCCTGCTCCGGTCGTACAGGGACCAAACAGCCCTAAGCAAGGGGCCCCGGACCCCGTACTCCTGGACCACCCTCCACAGGACACCACAAGGGACACAGTCAAATGCCTTCTCCAAATCCACAAAACACATGTGGATTGGTTGGGCAAACAAATTCCTTCCACCATCCGACGATATCCCCAGTTGAGGTCAACAGCTGCCCATCTCCACTGTAAACAGTGTTGGTAGGGCACTGCTTCCCCCTCCTGAGGCGTCGAACGGTTTGCCAGAATCTCTTCGAGGCCAACCGATAGTCTTTCTCCATGGCCTCACCGAACTCCTCCCAGGCCCGATTAATTATTTATTTATTTTTTGCCTCCATAACTACCCAGGCTGCAGTCCGCTTGGCCTGCCTGTACCTGTCAGCTGCCTCAGGAGTCCCACAAGCCAGCCAGGCCCGATAGGACTCCTCCTTCAGCTTGACGGCATCCCTTACTTCCGGTGTCCACCATGGGGTTCGGGGATTTCCGCCTCGACAGGCACCAGAGACCTCACGGCCACAGCTCTGAGCGGCTGCATTGACTGTTGGTGGAGAACATGGTCCACTCGGGCTCAATATCTCCAGACTCCCTCGGGATCCGGTCGAAGCTCCGCCGGCGGTGGGATCTCTCTGACGAGGCTCGGCCAAACATTCCCAACAGACCCTCACAGTACTTTTGGGTCTCCCGAGTCTGTCTAGCTTCCTCCCCCGCCATCGGATCCAACTCACCACCAGGTGGTGATCAGTTGACAGCTCCACCCCTCTCTTCACCCGAGTGTCCAAGACATACGGCCGGAGGTCAGATGAGACGACCACAAAGTCGATCATCGACCTCCGGTCTAGGGTGTCCTGGTGCCACGTGCACTGATGGGCACCCTTATGCTTGAACATGGTGTTCGTTATGGACAAGCCATGACTACCACAGAAATCCAATAACAAAACATCGCTCCGGCTCAGATCAGGGGGGCCGTTCTTCCCAATCACGCCCCTCCAGGTTTCGGTTTCACTGTCACTGCCCACGTGTGTGTTGAAGTCCCCCAGTAGAACGATGGAGTCTCCAGTTGGAGCACTTTCCAGCAGCCCTCCCAGAGACCCCATGAGGGCCGGGTTCTCCGCACTGCCGTTCGGGCCATAGGCACATACGACAGTGAGACCTATCCCCTACCTGAAGGCGCAGGGAAGCGACCCTCTCGCTCACCGGCGTGAACTCCAACACATGGCAGCTGAGCTGGGGGGCTATAAGCAAACCCATTCCAGCCCGCCGCCTCTCACCATGGGCAACTCCAGAGTGGTAGAGAGTCCAGCCTCTCTCAAGAAGTGTGGTTCCAGAGCCCAAGCTGTGCGTGGAGGTGAGCCTGACTATCTCTAGCTGGTACCTCTCGACCTCCCGCACAAGCTCATGCTCCTTCCCTGCCAGTGAGGTGACATTCCACGACCCTAAAGCCAGTTTCCGTGTCCAGAGATTGGGTCGTCGGGGGCCTAGCCTTCGACTGTCACCCAATCCACTACACACCGACCCCATATGATCCCTCTTGCAGGTGGTGAGCCCACGGGAGGGTGGCCCCACGTCACTCATTCGGGGGGAGGCCTGGCCACCAGGCACTCTCATACGAGCCCCAACCCCGGACCTGGCTCCAGGGTGGGGCCCCGGCTGCGCCATGCCAGGCGACGTCTCGGTCCTTGTTTTGATTTTAATCATATTGGGTTTGTGAACTGCTCTTAGTCTGGCCCGTCACCAAGGACCTGTTTGCCTTGGGAGACCCTACCAGGGGCATATAGCCCCAGACAACATAGCTCCTAGGGTCATTCGGGTACTCAAACCCCTCCACCACAATAAGGTGACAGTTCAAAGAGGGGTGTGATAAATATAGATTGTCCAATTTATGTTTTATTCTTCCTCTTTTTTTTCAGTCTTAAAATGAAATCATTCTCAGCTACTTTTTTTGCTTCACAGATTCTTTTTTTATAACTTGTAAAATGACAAGACCCCCACCCCATGTATATATATATATATATATATATATATATATTTACAATAACCCCCAACAATTATTTCCAAGATTTAGTTTTACTTACAAAAAATAAAACTGTGATATGAAAGAGGGGATTTAACACTACTTTATAAGACACAGATCTAGGGAAAAAAAGTGAATTATACACAGCTTTATGACAAGCTTTATGTTTTTGAGTCTTTCACATTTGAGGAAAATTTTTTCAAAAATTGTTGACCGTTTTCAGAATCATTGTAATGGTACTATAATTGTTTCCTGTCCTGTATTGACAGGGGGAGTTGCTGTCATTTGCGGAGCGGGCCGAGGAGGGGAGGTCAGCAGTTAATCCAGGTTTTAGAAGCACGTTTAGGGTTTGTAACTTGGAGTCCTCCCTCAAGTTGCTGGAGGAGTTAAAACAATGTCCATCTCCTCTGTATCTTCCTCCCAAACCCATTCGCCGTAACTCAGGTCAGGCATTTCATAATGAATTAATATGACCCAATAAATCAAGTGAAAAGCACATGAATGAATGTGTGTGTGTGTGTGTGTGTGTGTGTGTGTGTGTGTGTGTGTGTGTGTGTGTGTGTATATATATCTGATGGCAGTATGTTTTCTGTGTTTCTGTAGCTTGTCCGTACCCATTTCTCCCTGCTGGTCTTGCATGGTTGTTTGCCACACGCTCTGTGTTTCTGTACCCAGAGCTTCTGCCACAATGCAGTCTGGATCCAATCCTGCATCGGCCACGCAGCAAATATTATTACACCAAAGGAGAAGACGGGTACAAATGGTTCTGACTGTCTACTACATCTAGGTTCAGTCATGGGAGTGAATGTTTTAATGTTTATAGACAGGTTTTTTTTCAGCCATTAACAATCTGTGAATGTAGTGGGGGCATGTCGTCCTTGCCAAAATTAAGCAAATAAAAATCCACTTTGAAATGGTTAATTGAAATCTATATTTTACTGTATTGTAGAGCTATACATTCATATATAATTATTATGTATATAGTCATATAAGTACTTAAAAATTGGAAAATTTAAAAAACCTCATTAATATGAAAAAGAAATGCGTTCTCTGAATTTTGCAGGGTATCTACACTAATACAAGTTTATGTCTGTATCTAAGGCGGAAAAAGTACCTTCTTTGAGAAGCTACATTTCACCTTTTGACTGCAAATGTCAAATTCATAATGGAATTGGTCTGTGAAGGAAGAAACGTTAATATAGGCTTTTTGCAGTTTAATGTATCAAAACAAGCACTTCATTCAGTCTACACAACTGACCTACCTAGCAAACACTTGAAGAAGCAGTGAGTCATACCTTCACTCAGTTTATCCTTTGCCTCTCTTCCCTTGCTCCCATCTCTCTCTATAGTCTGATAGTATTGGGGTTAAAGCACTTTGCTCAAACAGAATTCCCATATCACCTGATGAGCCGCTACCTGATCCGGCCCAAGCGTCAAGAGCAGCTGCGAGCACGTGTGAAGGAAATGGCATCCGACAGAACACCAGACAACATAATCAAGGTGATTTGTAGATCATTTATTGGTTCATCTGCACATCTTCATATACACTGGTATATGTGGTGGTGCTCATTTGCTCACCAGTTTCCTCAATCTCTGTCAGTTTGTCTATAGTTTCTACACTTTCTGAAGCTAAAAATTGAAATTGTAATAATCAGTCATGTTTAATTTTGTTATTATTATGACAATGTAATGTTGTATGTCCTAGTTTTACTGCCAGTATGGTATGGTTCCTCCTCTGCCGGTGATGTGCAGACCTGTGGTACCTGGAGAGGAGCGCCCTCCTGTGGAGAGAGAGCAGGACGTCATGCCAAACTGGTTGAAGGTATTACAACCCCTTATACCAGTGGTTCTCAACCTCCAAGACCCCGAATGTGCACCACCCTTTAAAATTGTTAAAAATAATACAATTTTAATAATTAAGACTTATTGCGGCCCACCTGGAAGTTTACTGTAGTTGAGAACTTTTTCACAAAAAAATTATCACTTAAAATAAATTCTACATTTAATAAAAAATGTCAATCTGATTTCAAATTTGTCTTTACAGAAAAGCTTACCATACATCCATAGGGGAGTTTATCAGAGCAGTTTACAGGTGACTTCCACCACCAAATCTCTTACCCTGTCCTTCCCAAAAGGAACACGCTACCCACAATTCCTCCCTAAAGGTGTTTCTCTGCGTCTGCATCCTTCACAACGTGCAAGTCGCCCTTCACTGCCCAAATCTCGCCGTCTGTTCGGTTTTGCCCGTCCTACTCTCACCCCATTGGCGAAAGCCCCTCTTTGTCCCACAGGTGCAGGAAATGTATTATCCAATATCTCCACACCACTTCCAGCCCATGGTGTAATATTATTGGCCCAAGCACCTAGCACTCCTATAAATGGGGTATTCCCATTGATTCAGCCCTTTTTGACCCCTGCACATGGGACCGTCCCACTGAACACTTCTTGTCCTATTAATTTCCAGTATGTTACTCCAGAATTGGGGGCTGGTAATCCGGCACACCCTTCTGCCAACTTGCCCCCCACTGTAGTTCAGATACCCCCAAGTGACATGCCTCTACTTGGTACTGGGACAGTCAAGATGTGTGACATGCAGCAGATGTCCGATAAGCGCAAGAAACGGACCATGCCTAGAAAACTTGCTCCTTTGAAACCAGCCCCTCAGCTATTACCTCTGTCGTCTAGGAGAATGGGAAACGTAAGCAATCCTGCTGTTGTAATGGATCAGCCAATATCCATGAATGTTACACAGAATTTTCCTTTAGATAACATTATCAAAACCCATGAAAATGCTGCTCACCTGACTGCCACCACACAGAGAGTCGTCACATCTCCCTCTCAGGATCTTGTCATACAGTTAATCCCTGGTACACAGGCTCTGGAAAACGCCTCAAGTCCCTATATTGGAAAGATGGCACAGAGGTCAGAATGTGACTTTTTGCAAACCACAAAGGACGTCACTCCTTTACGCTATAGTGTTCAAAATGGTCAAAGGACCGTCTTCTCTCCTCTGACATCAGCAGCAGCAGAAGATAGTTCTCAGTTTGTACTGGTTCAGACCATTTCACCTACTGGAGTGCCTCAGTTCCTACTTTTGCCCCAAGACCCATTCATTCTGAACCAACCTCCACTTCCTGCTGAAGGTGCACCAGGGAGTTCCCAGCAGACTCCCTGTTCTGACATTCCTGCTGGCTCCATAGTACTAAATAACACAAAGAGGACTGAGGTGCCTTTAAACATCATAACACCATCCAAACCATTGCCAATTAGAGGTGAGGATGCTGGAGAAATAAAGGAAGAGGATGAGGAAATGGCTGGAGACAGATGGGAAGAGGAAATGGCAGGTGCTCTGTTTGGAAGTCCTCTCCTGGCACTCTCAGAGTCCTCTTGCAGCCCCGACTCCAGTTTGACCAGCATGGATACAAGCACGGACGGTGGTGCTGAAGCCTCCGTGAGGGTGGAGACGGATACTGGAGAGTGTCCTCTTGTCCGGTCGGGCTCTGGCAGGCAGGAAACACAGGGAGTGTGCAAACACAGCACTGGAGATGGGAAGGAGCAACAGTCCAGTGGGGGAGAGAAACAGAGCAGTGGGAATGAGGATGTTGGACGGGCAGAGGAGAGGGAGAGTGGGGGAGATGGAGAGCGTGATGACGATAAAGAAGGAGAGAAGAACAGTGATGGAGAAGGTGGCAGAAAAAGAGATGAGGGTGGAAGTGGTGATAAAGGAAGAGAAGAGAAAGATGGAGATGGAGAGCGGGATGAGGAAGAGGAGGATTTTGATGACCTCACACAGGACGAAGATGAGGAGGAAGTGATGTCATCTGCATCAGAGGAATCTGTGCTGTCTGTTCCAGAACTGCAGGTTTGTTTGTATTTTCAGAAAACGATGACACAAAAATCTGTAAAAATTTGGAATTGGATCTGTTTATGATATTTAAAATATTAGGAACAGACCAGTATTAAAATTAGAATTTTTTTTTTTTTTTTTTTTTTTTTTTTTTTTTTTTTTTTTTCCATGACATGGCATTGACTATTTAGTGTTTTGTTCTTAAATTTAGACAATATTATCAAATTTCAATATCTGCTATAACTTTTAACATTAAAATCTAAAATCTATCATTTTAAGTGATACAAGTGAATTTAGGCATCACAGCATTATAATGTATGTGTAATGTATGAAAAATGTGTATTCTCATTTTGATATTTGCAAGATTACATTTAACAGTGTTTAGAGAGTGAGCTTTTGATGATGCAAAGATAATTTAAATTAGCATACACAATTAAATATACAATATACAGCTGATGTCAATAAAAAAAAAATCTAATATCAACTGATATCTGATATGCAACTTACTGATCATGTATTCCTAATTGTGATGTGAAGTATTATGCTTAAATACTTGAAATTAGTTTAGTAGACAATAAATTGAGTCGATGTATTCCATTTCTTTTTACAAAACTATTTTTATTAAATTGCTCCTTCTGCATTCCCTCCATAGGAGACAATGGAAAAGTTGACCTGGTTGGCATCAGAGAGGAGACTGTGCAGAGAGGGAGATTCAGAGGAGGACAATTCGCCCACATCCCCAACATCTCCCACATCCCCAAACTCTCAAAACTCCCCTGTTTCCCAGAATTCGCAGGAGGAGAACTCAGAGGATGAGGATGATGGGGCAATAAAGGGTGATGAGATGGAAGCAGGGGAGGGAGAAGGCGAAAAGATTCCTGAGGGAGATGCGCCACTGGGTGACGACCCCCCACAGATCAGCGGGAGAGGAGGAGGCCGTGGAAGAGGTCAGCACAAATGTTAACAATTATGTTTTGAGTGATATCAAGTTGAAATAAGCCTACTACCCTGGTTGGTTTTCCAATAGGAAATGTTTCAGTGAATATCATTTATTTACTTTTACAGGCCGCGGTCGCCCACCCCCACGTAGTCTTAAGCGTGGTCGACGTCAGGAACGAGGCAGTAAAGACGCCTCAAAGCTGCTGCTACTGTATGATGACCACATTTTGGACAATGATCCAATGAGAGAGAGCAAAGACATGGCTTTTGCCCAGACTTATCTCAACAGGGTCAGACCACTTGTTTCTTTGACACACTAGCATCTCCTCTACACCAATGATAAGAGAAACACTAATTTCTTTCTCTGTTATCTTTCCATTTCTTGTGCTGTTATAGGTGCGTGAGGTCTTGCAAGATATCCCTGGTAAGGTGGAGGAGTTTTTAGGGCTGCTTTATGAGTTTGACCAGGCAGGAGAAAGCCGCAGTGTTGTAGACCTGTTCTCCCAGCTAAAACATCTCCTCAAAGATTGGCCTGAGCTCCTCAAGGACTTTGCAGCTTTCCTTTTACCTGAACAAGCACTGGAGTGTGGACTGGTACTTGCAATCATTTTATAGACAAAAAAAGTTTTATTTCTAGCCACATAATTAATTTGATTAATGTCAGTACTAAAAAAGAAAACAAAACTTTATCTGTCTCTCCCAACCTTTCTCTCTCATCCCCAGTTTGAGGAGCAGCAGGCTTTTGAGAGGAGTCGTCGGTTCCTGCGTCAGTTGGAGATCAGTTTTGGGGAGAACCCCTCTCATTACCAGAAGATAGTGAGAGCGCTGCAGAGTGGAAGTCCTCTCAGTCCTGCTGGCATTGAAGAGGTATGGATAGATGGATTGATTAATAAATTGAAAGGTTTTCTGCAGTCAGTAAGATGTTTTTGACAGAAATTAATTTTAATCAAGGATTAAAAGTAATATAGTTGTTTGTGAATGTAAAATGGCTTCAAATTTTTAAAGATCAAAGTGCATGACAAAGTTATTGTCTCCTAATTCTGAACTGCTGAAATGAGTCATCAGTAAAAGTCTAATTTCCTATTACATACCTACGTAACAATGTAACACATTTGCCTAATGCCCAGCCTATGGTCTTCATTGGCTTCCTGCGAACAATGTGTTGTGTGCCTCAATTCTGACAGTATGAAGTTAAGACACCACTTAAAGACTAAACATCACAAACACAGAGAAGCCCGATGAAGTTGATTGGTTGTAGTACTGTATTAATTACAATTATATTCAAATAAATCCAATAGGATTTTGCAGGTAAGATCATGTCTTAGAGTGTCTATGTGGGTGCATGTAGAGGGGTAGGGAGGTTTGAAAATACAAAAGGTTTGGGAACCGTTGGATTAGACTGTTTGTTTATTTTCCAGACTTTTCCTCTAAAATCCCTTTATTTCTGCTTTTGTAACTCAGTTCAAAGCACAGATGGCCACCCTTCTTAAGGGCCACACGCACCTTCAGGGAGAATTCTGGATGTTTTTTGACGAGATGCGTCCACCTCCAGCACGTCCTAGCCAGTTTGAAGAGGCAGTTTGGCCGGAGGATGTGGGCACTGGGACAGATGGAGAAGCAGGGATGAGTGTGGGCTCTAGAAGAGGTGTATGGGGAGGGTTTGAGGAGGTCTCACTCCCTGATCTAGAGGAGGACGAGGAGTCACACAAGGTTAGACAGATCAGCAGCAGGAGCAAGAGGAGGAAAGAAATGCATGGCAACTACAAGGTGTCTTCATGTTGTACATCCCAGTGAATTCAGTTATTTTTCCGATTCTTGTTTAGTTGTTAATCTCGTGCTTTTGTTCAGGACTGTGATTGGCCTGAGAAAGATTGCTCCTGTCCCTGTCATGATTCCAGCCATGATGCCAAACATCGCAGGCATAAGAGGAAAGGATGCTTGCGTTGTCATAGCAACAAGGTGCTTGCTTTATTTGTTTGATATAACATGTCTTGAAATGTGTAATTGCCACCCTTATTATTGAGACATTTTGGATTTGATTGACACCATGAATCCACATTTTATTTTCACACATTGACAGGCAACTAATGGCTCCAAGGTGCTGAAAAGTCGTGATTCTACATTTCCGTCTGCTGATGTGCAATCTGAAAGGGGAGGGGAAGAAAAGGAAGAGGAAAGAGGACAAGGGGAGGATGGAGAGGCAGAGAAAGAGGTTAAAGATGAGACTGGCAGTGGAACAAACAGTCCACATCATGGTAAAGCCTTTTTTAAATGCGCGTTTAAAGGTGCACTATGTAACTTTTCTGTCCGCTAGAGGTCGCCTATTCAAAACAAAGACATAGTTTGATGATGCCAAACTTGAGCGCAGAATCTTGGGGCTTCACCTCACAGCCGGTGGAAAAGAACCCGGACAGGACTCGGGCAGGAATCAAGTTCATGGATGCGATTTATTAACGTTACTGTAGTATGAAGCAGAGCAGGACCGAGTTTTGTGGGAGCTGAGCAAGGCCGCTGAAGCAATTGTTAATAAGATGAACGCAACACACGCCTCGAGAGAAGCAGGACATGCTGTTATGTTTGTTATGCCACAGTTGCTGGCGCCATTTCTGCTTTTCCAGTCAAGAGTATGAAGTAACGCAGCTCTGTTTATATTAGATACATCTGAGTGTGTTGAAAATGATGTTATGACGTCACTCTGTGCGTTCGTTCGGCGGCTCCTAGGACACTTGTTGCACACTGCAGTGAGAGTAAAGAGTTTCTGCAAAATAAAACCGGAAACCGAGGGTAACGCAGATATGACGCCATTGACAGGCGACGCCCTCACACGTACCGGTTCCTTGGTTAAAATGGCAATTTTCTCACAATCTACAAATAGTTGGAAACATTTGGTATGCTCCAAGTATATAACTGTATATAACTGTGTATGTGACAAATAAAACTCTCTTAAACTCTCTTTGAGTACTCAACTGAACAAAATAATATAACACTGGCCTAGTGGTTTTTGGATATTTTACTGACATTTTTTACATAGTGTACCTTTCATTAATTTCCATAAGTTTTTAATGATTTAAAATCGGCATCATCTTGTATTGTAGAGCCTCTAAAAATACTTTTTATTACATTTTCTTGAATTATAACTTACTATTACACTACTGTTCAATGTTGGGGTCAGTAAGAAATCAATGAGTTTTATTAAGTAAGTTTGCATTAAATTGATCAAAAGACATTCATAATGCTACAAAATCATTTCTATTTTAAATATCTTTCTATTCATCAAAGAATCATGGTTTTCACAAAAATAAACAGCACAGCTGTTTTCAAAATTGATAAGAAATTATGCACTAAATCAGCATATTAGAATGAAGGTTGTGACTGAAGACTGGCGTAATGATGCTGAAAATTCAGCTTTGCCATCACAGGAATACATTACATTTTAAAATATATTAAAATAACAATAAAATATTTCACAATATTATTTTATCAAATAAATTCAGCCTTAGTGAGAGAGAGTTCTTTCAAAAAAAGTTCTTACTGGCTGAACTTTTGAATGGCACTGTACATGTTTCCAACACTTTTTATATTTGCATTAATATTTTTTAAAATGCAGGAGTGTTCATTCACATATTTGTTACTGAATCTAATTCATACCAACATTTCAACTGAAACTACATTTTACATATTTAAACAGTTTAAATGTTTTCTGTACCTGCTCCTGCAGAAGGCGACGGGCCTGTGTGGGAGGGAGTAGAGAGACCCCCATCCCCCATCCCAGAGGAGCAAAAAATACAGAATGAAGAAGACAACGAGAAAAGCGAAGAGGATAAGCACCATACATCGCCACAGAAGCACAGTAGGGATGAAGATGATTCAGTTGAATTGGGAGAGAGAGATGCCACTCAGCAGAGCATACTGAGCCCGGCCTTAGACACTCCTGTGTGTGCCAAAAACATCTCCCTCACTCCCAGTGGAGAGAGGGTCGTTCTCTGGACCAGGTGAGCACAGCCACAGTGCATGATCTGTTTTAGAGCATCATTTAATGGTGCTTGTGTTTTACATGGCCCTCTTATCATCTGGTTCATAGAGAGGCTGATCGAGTGATCCTTACTGCCTGTCAGCAGCAAGGAGCTAATCAGAGCACCTTTCAGTCTGTGGCAGAGCAGCTTGGAAACAAAACAGCCAGTGAGGTACCAGAATTCAAAAGTTACAGATCTATTTCCACTGCACTGATCTTTGATCCATGAAAAGCAATTTTAGCATTCCTTTCTGTGCCTTTATAACATCAGTGTATCTGCAGGTTTCAAGGAGATTTCGGGACCTAATGCGTCTCTTCCATACGTCAGCTTGTCAGGCCAGCTCAGAGGATGAGGCTGCCGAGCAGCAGTCTGCCACTGATGAAGAGCAGGACTAAGCCCTGTAGTCATGAAAGGATCAGTCTTTTCTCCATCCATATGAACTTGTTTTTGTGCAATAAAACACAGATGCAGTTCTTCTAATAGGAGACTAGTAAACGAACATGAACCCCATGTCTTGCACTAACACCACCCAAAGACATATTTTAAGCATGATGACAAAGGGTCTGAAGGTCTCTCTGTAACATGTGAAGTATAAATCCATTAAATATGAAGATGTTATCAGACACAACCAACACACACACAAAGTTATTATTGAAGAGTTGTAGCACAAAAACAGCTCAGGTTTTGATATGGCCCGATTTATTGTATTACCATTGGTGGTCCTTCCTGAGCACAAAATGAAACATTGGATGCAGAAAAACTCATTTTGATTTGTAAAGCACTAACCAGCAGATTCTCACCAACATTGTTTTTGACAGATTGACTATATTCTGTGAATATATGAACATATGGGGGGCATGTACAGTATTTTTATATCCGGGTGGTTTTGTTGGTTTTATTTTGCTTTAGATATTAGTTTTGAGGACAATGCACAAAGTTGTAGGTAATCTGGAGAGACAAATAATAAAATGCCTATTTATAACAAATTTGTGTGAAACTGAATTATGACATGATTTTATATGTATGTATGTATTTCTATTTATTTCCATCAAGAGGTGCATCAATATTTGGTCCAGATCTTGAATTGATAATGCAAGAGTCCAGCACTCTGTCAAGTCTCCTCCAGCACATCCCAAAGACTTTGAATTTAAGGTCTGGACTCAGAGGCGCCAATTCATGTGTGAAAATGATTCTTCATGCTCCCTCCCAACCAGTCTTTTACAGTTTCAGCCTGATGAATCTTGACATTGTCATATTGGCCATGATATGTTTTCCTACATAGTAGTTTAAGACATGAAACATCACTGCAATGATCCAATCATAGACTCTTAAGCGTTGGCATATTTGCCTATTTAGGGGGTAGTTGTAGTCTAATGGTTAGAGTCGGACACCACACTTTGCTACATGTCACATCACTTTCACTTTAACCCTCAAGCGTCCTTTGTATAGCAGCCCTTTAATGGTCCTTCGTGGACGAATGTGGACACGGTGTCAGGCGTGATTCCCAATTTATTTTTAAATAAATGTCATATCACTATCTTCAATAAAATAAAAACTCAGTTTATGCATTTGTTTTGTGATTTTTTTGGGGGTTATTTTTATTTATTTATTTGCCTCTAAAAGCACCACATTTTTTTATGTAAAATGTGCTTATTTTTATGTTATATTTAATATTTTGTAAAAAAAAAATAATAATAATTTCAGTAAGTTCAGACAGCCAAAAACTGATGACATCTGGTGACTTATGATGGTATAAAAATAGCAAAAAATATCAATAGCCACTGTTATAGCAGTTCTCACTGGCTGCAAATAGGCTGACATTTATAAACCAATGTTTTAAAGAATTTAACCCTTTTAAGTTTTAGATTTTATCACAAGTTAAAATTGTAAAATGTTTTAAAAACATTTATGTTGGGTGAGACTATATAAAGATGCCAAAATATCCTTACAGAAAAATATGACCATGCTATAAAGGAAAAGACAACGTATAGGAGACAGAGACATTTATTTCTAACAGAAAACATCACATTTCAACAACTCAAAAAGTACCAAACAGGTAAGAATAAACATATGTGTGTGTGTTTTGCAGTGGCTGATTGGCACATAAAAAATTAAAAAAATAAATAAAAATGCTGTTATTGGCTCATTCAGTTGTTCGAGAACGCTTTCTAGAGCACTGACCCTTTTCGCTTTCCATAGTTACCAAGCTGGTGTCATGTCTGCTCCCTTGTTGAACGCGTGTTAGCGGTTATTGATCTTTTTTTGTACGTCTGAGCGTGAAATTATTGGTAGTGTTTTGTTGGATTTACAGTTCTTTGACAGACTGAACAGTTACTCAGAATTAACAGATATTTTATATATCTTATTCTGTGTTTTACTAACTGCTTCACATTTTCAGATTCTGAGATATTGTTCTGGAAATGTCAGAAACGGTCCAAGGAAAGAGTAAAGTTACAGGGCTAAAATTCGCGGAGGAGCAGCTTCTGCGACACGGATGGGAAAAAGGTGAATCCAGAACAGGTTTAAGGGCTTCGTTGGCATATCCATGTAATGGCACCTGACTAGTCTAGTCTGTTTGATGATGGCTAATGTTTAGACTGTTGTATTGTAGGAAAAGGTCTGGGAAGATCAGAGAATGGCATCTCAGAGGCTATTAAAGTCAAAATTAAATGTGGTAAAGGAGGGGTGAGTGAGATCTTTATTGTTATGCTTTCGTTTGTTTGATAATTACAATGAATAAAGCATTGTGGGTAGTTGACAACATGGGCATGAAGTTTATCGTAAAAGTTTATCAAACTGGCTGTGTGTGTGTGTGTGTGTGTGTGTGTGTGTGTGTGTGTGCATATAAAATGTTAACAGTAATTATGGTGCTCTATCCTTACCATCTGGTTTACAATCCTAACCCACCCTTTAGCTTTTGCATTTTACATTTTCTTAAATAAAAGTTTATTTTTTATTATTATAATATTGTTTAATAATAATGATACAGTTGTTAGAATCTACGTGTATAATAATTATACAGAAATTAGACATTACCTGACATGCTGTCAAAAACAATTGTAGATAAAGTATAGCGTATCTTTCTGCATGTCATGTTAACTACCCTTCTCGTTTTAGGTTATCTTTTTAAATTCTCCAGCAGTTGTAGCTCATATGGGTACCTTACATTTATATATCATTTCTCTTCAGATGGGCCATAAGGAAGGTGAACAGTTCAGTTTCCACTGGTGGGACCATGTTTTTAACAAAGCCTCATCCAGTCTGGTTGTGGAAACAGGGCAGGTAAGTAATATATAAAAAATGAAGTACAAAAATTGATAGCAGTAGCAAACGGTTTAGTGTGAATGAGGGCATGTGTTAGTTTGTGATGTTGTCGTTGTGCTTTAGAGTGGTGTGACGGTGAAGAAGTCCGATGACAGCAGTGATGGATTGATCTCTGCCAAGAAGCCACGCAAGGCTCAGCAAGCCAAGTCCATGCTCTATGGATGTTTTGTCAAGGTACAAAACCATAAATGGCACACATAATCAATAAAAATAAATACCACAAGCATTTATGGAGCAATAATTGAGTATTTGGATTGTGCACTTGTTTTAAAGTCTTCTTTCTCCATTCTCAGTCAGCTACGCTGCTCTCAGGTGAGTTGCAGTCAGAAAAGACCTCTGATTCAGATGACAGCAGCTGTTCTGAAGATGAGGACCAGAAACTGGACCTTTCCAGCACTACAAAGTATGAGCTGCTAGTAGTACAATTCATGATACTTTTGCATTAAATACTGTAATTTCTGTTATACAGTATATACTATCATTATATAATATTCTGCACTTTCAGAAGTTTCTGTATGTGGCATTTATGTGGCACTAAAGATCCTTTTAAAATGTCCCACAATGGTACAGGTTATATTTCAAGATCAATTATGCTTTCAGCCAGCTCAACTGTCTTAATTTTTTTAAATTGTTTGTTTTAAGGCTATCTGATGCAGATCTGCTAAATGCTTGTGGAGGGCGAACAGCACACAAGTAAGCTCTGATCTCCTAAAGTTTACACTGATGCATCCAAATCCACAGTATCCTTAAAATAATTCATGTTAGTCAAACCGATATAAATAATACTACAAGAGCTCGTAGCATTGCCCCCTTTTTTATTTTTTATTTATTTTTTTATTTTTTTTTTTTTTTTTATAAATCCCATAAGAAGAATCAGAGATAGTGTAACATTGTCAGTATTACTTATATAATTTTGAATTAGCTTTTTTCATATTTTCAGTTTTCATTTTAATTTGAGTAACTGATGTGCTTTTATTTTTATATATATATATATATATATATATATATATATATATATATATATATATATATATATATATATATATATATATATATATATATATATATATATATATTTTTTTTATTATTATTATTTTTTTTTTTTTCAGTTTGAGTAGTTTTAGTATTTCAAGACAAGATTAGGTTAAGTTTTATCTAACATTTATGTTTTATTTTAATTATAAAATATTTTTAATAGATTTAGTGTTAGTTAACAATAATAACACTGTCGGATATGTTGGTTTCTTGTATTTGTTAGAGCTGCATTTGAGAATCGGGTTTCTTTTGTTGTTTCAAACAAAGATCACGATTGTGATTTACTGAAAAGACAACTAAATAAAACATGTAATTTACTAGATGTTCTGACATAATTCGAATTTCTGTAGTCTATTTATAAATTTTAAGGGTGCACTGTGTAAAAAAATGTCAGTAAAATATCCAAAAACCACTAGGCCAGTGTTATATTATTTTGTTCAGTTGAGTACTCAAAGAGAGTTTAAGAGAGTTTTATTTGTCACATACACAGTTATATACAGTTATATACTTGGAGCATACCAAATGTTTCCAACTATTTGTAGATTGTGAGAAAATTGCCATTTTAACCAAGGAACCGGTACGTGTGAGGGCGTCGCCTGTCAATGGCGTCATATCTGCGTTACCCTCGGTTTCCGGTTTTATTTTGCAGAAACTCTTTACTCTCACTGCAGTGTGCAACAAGTGTCCTAGGAGCCGCTGAACGAACGCACAGAGTGACGTCATAACATCATTTTCAACACACTCAGATGTATCTAATATAAACAGAGCTGCGTTACTTCATACTCTTGACTGGAAAAGCAGAAATGGCGCCAGCAACTGTGGCGTAACAAACATAACAGCATGTCCTGCTTCTCTCGAGGCGTGTGTTGCGTTCATCTTATTAACAATTGCTTCAGCGGCCTTGCTCAGCTCCCACAAAACTCGGTCCTGCTCTGCTTCATACTACAGTAACGTTAATAAATCGCATCCATGAACTTGATTCCTGCCCGAGTCCTGTCCGGGTTCTTTTCCACCGGCTGTGAGGTGAAGCCCCAAGATTCTGCGCTCAAGTTTGGCATCATCAAACTATGTCTTTGTTTTGAATAGGCGACCTCTAGCGGACGGAAAAGTTACATAGTGCACCTTTTAATTTTAATGATTTATAAAAAAACAAAAAGTTTGAATGATTCTCTCATAAATTATTCACTTGTTTTATGAACAAATCTCTTGAATGAATGATGCAATCACAAATAAATTTTTACCAGTCACAGCACAAACGCAGATTTGAATGTTCTGGTTAAAGGTTTAATAGACACAGGCGAATCATTGTCATTTAGGAATGAGGTCACATGGGTGTTTGAAATGAGATTACGAACTTTTCATCATATAGCTCTAATATATGTTTATTTGTTTGTTTGTATGAGTAGAGGAGCCAGACATGGACTCACTATGAGCGCCAAACTGGCTCGGCTTGAGCAGCAGGAGCAGGAGTTCATGAACAAGTATGGTAAGAAGAAACACACTGCTCAAACATCCACAAGCAGCACAGATTGTCTAGACCCTGCGGGACATCCAGATATTAAAGAGAAAACAAAACGCAAGAAATCAAAAAGGCAGGAGGGACCCTCGGAGAATAACATCCATGAAGATAAGATGACAACACAGGTCTTTGTTTCAAGTAATGATATTGAGGACCGCAAACCCAAGAAGAGGAAAGACTCTAACGGTGTGTCTGTGAACGATGATATTATCACAGATGTTGAGCCGAAGAAGAAGAAAAAGCGCAAAGAAAAAGCACCTGAGGATGGTCTAAATGGAGAATGCAGCATAGAGGTGAATGAAGCGTTCACACACACATCAGAGGAACGAGACGCACAACTGCCGATGAATGACAGCATTCAGAAGAAGAAAAAGAAGAAACGATCCAAGGTGGTTGCTGAGACGGCTGACACAGATGAGATCAGTGAGGACTCCACAGACGCACACTGCAAACAACCACAGGAGGGCAGTATTGAGTATCAGCAAACCTCTGACAATGTCTCTAAGAAGAAAAATAAATCCGCCATAGAGAGCTCAACTAGTGTGATGACGATGACAGAGGACACTAGCAACGAAGCACAGATAACAGATACACAAACAGAAGGACATGACAACAACAGGAAGAGGAACAAGAAAAAGAAAGGAAGCAAAAAGGAGCGGGAGGAGGTAGAGAATGTTCAGTTTGAGGAGTCCATGCCAAAGAAAAAAAGAGCAGAGTGAATGCACATGGTGGAAGATGATCAGAATCTGGACTGATGAAACACAAGGTTCAATTCTCCAGCAGCTGTTAAGTATCAGACTGTTAGTTGAGAGACTTGACAACGCAAACGTGCTTGTTACACAGCACTCATATATATTCTTAAATCACGGTCAAATTTTTAAGCTTGAGACCAACAGGTGACATGAAATAAGTTTTTTACTGGTCTGATTTGTAATATATTTGTGTAATGCATGTTACATATTGTTCACAGTGATTTATATATGAATTGTTTAAAAAAAAAAAAAAAAAAATAGCGTGGCATGATTTGTGTGGATGAAGTGGGGTTTTTTTGACAGACATGAAGGGTGCAATAAGACTTCTCCATTTAATCCAGCTGTGAGACTTCTGTGCCAGAACCTTGAAACATTAACAAATCACTCTGAACTGGAAAATAAAAAGATTTTTGAGAGAGTTGTCTTTTGAGTTCTGTTCATGTTGAGGGGTCACTGTGGTTTCGTTGGGCTTGAAGGAAGGTTGGCCATGTTAAAACTTCCACTTCGCAGATCCATCTGTTTACCATGTTACAATGTGTTGATTTCCAGCTTCTCTGTGGGATTTTGCTGGGCATCGTCATAACACAGTACCTGTATCCTTCATAGGGACCTTCAACCCAGAATCTTAAAGGAAAATATGGAAAACATCAGTTTTTTTTTTTTTTTTAATCATCAAAAGGAAAACATTTTGAAATAATTTAAGCTTTTATTTTATACATAAATTATACCTTTTACAACTGTAAAAGTGTTCAAACAATTATAAAAAAATAGTTTAGTTAATCTGAAAAATACAAAGTTTTTAATTACTCTGTTGCCTTTAAAAAAAAAAAAATTAACTCACCCTGTCTCAAGCTGAGTGCCATTGGTCCAGACCCAAGTGCTCGCTTTATTTTCAGAGAGGCCAATCCAGTACCCGTGATATTTATCATAATAGAATGCACTGTGCTGATTGATGAATTCCTGAATTTGCATAATACAATGACAACATAAATACAATGTCATATAGAAGTCCTTTATACTCTTTTTTTCAGTGTAAACGGGACTCTTGCCATCTGTTGATCACAATAGTCTTGTGATGCTAAACTTCTGCATGTAATAACTTCTACTAAACGCCTAATGTACATGTTTATAGTATATACTTTGGTGAACTCTTCATAAAATACACTGTTTACAGTTCTTTGAAGAACGTTCAAGTTTGATTTGTTAGCTGTGGAAATGATGCACAACATCTGAACTTTTTTCAGTCTGATCGTAGATTAAGTATTCGAACATTCTTCTGTATTTTCATACCTGTTCATGCACGCTGTCTATTATGGCCAGCTGAGCTCCATATTTCTTACAGCATTCTTGACTCTCTGCCCACGTATTCCAGTGTTGTCCTGTATTGAAATAGTAACAGCTGGAGCCATTTTGAATCCAGTTTTGAGGGCAGGATGTACACTGGACCCCTGTGATGGAGAATAGCTCAGATTAGCTGGATAAAACAAGCAACAACACAATAAATATTACACTTCTGGCTCCAGATTCAGCTTACCATTCCCAGTGGACTGACAGTACTTATCCACTGAAAAGATGCTTTTATGAAGTATGAAGTCCAGTGTGCTGTTCATCTGTTGACCCTGTGTCAGCAGCCTTGCTCTCTCTTGCTCCAGCACATTTTTGTCTGCCATTAACTGCTGGTTGGCAGCTGTCTCTTTATTGTACTGGGCCTGTATGAAGAGATTTCCTCTGGTTAAGATATGCTTCAGGATATACTTAGATGTGGGCAATTACTGAGTAATTAAGTGTTGTATGTTGTTTCAGGCTTCGCTCTCACCAGAATATTGTTGTGTTTAGACATGTGAATGTAGTCTGCAAAGTGGATGAAGAAAAAAGGCAAACTGTTAGTTATATGTACAGTACTTGAAAATTGTTCAACTGCAATGCAATGGTTCTATTTAGTATATTTATACTATATTTTAGTAGTTATTAGTTTAGACAGGCATAGTTAATATTTAATTATAATTTACACCACTTGTTCATATTGACCTAATCCATTTGTAAGAAAGCATGAAATTATGCAACTGACACATTTCCAGTGTTACACTCCTACATTTCACCTTTTCTTGACACATTTGTAATTTTCTGCTGGGTATTTTTTGAGGTTACAACAAACTCAATGACTTCTTCAAGGTTCCTCTTTTAAGTTTATTTCTAGCTCTAAACAAATACGAAAACCTGCTAACCAAGCCAAGGTCTTTTCACTGAGTTGGAACTAAACTGCAGAAATGTGGACATCCAAAAGTTGGTTAGAATGGTATTTTTGTTATTGTGTATATAAATGACACCGCACTAATGCTTACAGAAAATGCTGACAGCTGTTAACACAGCAAGCAGGAGGAAACAGAGCAGCCCCAGAAACACTGCAGCTCGTCTGTACACTGGAGAGCTTGAGGCGGAAGCTCCTTTTTCTGAAAGAGAATGAGAGTCCACGAGTGTGAGCATATGACAGTTACACAGCCAAATTTGACAAATTAAGACTTCAGTAATGTTAGAGCTGTTTTAAGATTAAATGAAGGGTATAACATTCTTTGTACCTTTAGTCAGAGAATTTTGTGCTAGCACAACTGATTCTTTTAATGAACACTGTCCAGCTGAAGAAGAAAAAGAGGAAAAGGAAAGTGTTACCACTCATTTTACAAAATAAAATAACTGAAGTAATCTTTATGCAAGTGAGGTTTGTGACAAATTTGATATTTTTGTTTAAAGATATTAAATAGAAACATTTTACATTTAAAAAAACTTAAATCAGTTGAAAATGCTGAATATATACATTATTTACATAATGCATATATTTTTCTTAATTTTCTTAAATGATTTGACAATTGACAATTACCATCGCACACTAATAGAAAGGTGCGTAGGAAAGAGGATAAAAAAATAATCTCAAAAGTTAAATAAAATCCTGCACACTGGTCTCATGACCTTCATCAGGCATGTACACCTGTGTTAAATTTTTTGTATATATACTTATGTTGTTGTTTTGTGTGTGTGTGTGTGTGTGTGTGTGTGTGTGTGTGTGTGTGTGTGTGTGTGTGTGTGTGTGTGTGTGTGTGTGTGTGTGTGTGTGTGTGTGAGAATGACTTCTAACCTGATGTCTTAGAGGTTGTATGTGAAGTTTTCACCTCTGCATACAATACAGGCTCCTCATGTGTCACTAATCAGACAAGCATTCATTCATCAATTCTGAGCATTCTGAACATAATGGTTAAATGCTGTGTGTGTGTGTGCGCGTGCGTGCATATATATATATATATATTTTTTACTTTTACTGTTGTTAGTTGCACTTAAATCATCCTTGTTGACATTACTTAAACTCATGTAACTACATTAACTCATATTTTCTGAGTTTATACTAAAAATGAGCATTGACAGCTTAAGTGTTTGTTCAGTCAACTTAACATTTCTGAGTAAAACGAACCAACTGGGCAGTGGATCTGTAGTTCATGCTTTGCGATGAACTGCATTAAGAGAGTAAAGTGTTATTTTATGTGTTTTTCAGTAAAGGAAAAGATGTTGTTAGTTTATGTTAGTGTTTAATGTTCAGTTATGTTGGACATTTAGAGGAGTTTCTGTAATTATGCAGAAGAGTGGTGCCTGTGTTTAGGCTGTGGGCACTCATATACACATATTTACTGGATGGAATTCCTGCTCTCAATAAAACAGATTTTTCCAATGAGCTATTTTTGCATTTTGTTTCTAAATATATTCTTGTTTAATAGTTTTCCACTTATACTTGTAGAGCAAATAGTTTAATAAGGTAAATTAAATCGTTAAATGTGTTCAGCTAACATAATAAACTTTTAGAAATATAAAGAAGAAACTGCACATATAAATATTATGTAACAGTGACTAATTCAAATGGTTTGTATTTACTTATTATTTGTATTTGTTATTTGTAAAAATTACTCAATATAGTTGCGTGGAACCACTTGACGCTGCTTTTTTTTGAGTTTGTGTGTGTGTATGTGTGTGTGTATATATATATATATATATATATATATATATATATATATATATATATAAACCCTGAACATACCTGTAGATTGTCTCTTCTTATTGTCAGATGGCTTGAAGATGACTGTTGAATAGCACAGCTCCTCTTCCATTGTCCCTGCTCGCCTTCACAATCTACAGAACACTGATCTGGATCAGGGCACAGTAATTTTAGGTAGAACACGGCAGTATGATATTAAATCTAATCAGACTGCACAGAGATGTTTGTGACGTTCAGAATTTGGAAATAGCAGAACTGTTATACGTTTTGTGGTTTGAGTCATCAGAGGAAGTTTGCACATCACTATGCACATGTTCTTTTTCAGCGAGTACAAAATGTTTGACTCGTGACTTTATCCAAAATAGGATAATAACCAATACTATGTAACTTGTTAAGAATCAAACATTTCAGTTAAAATCTGTTTTTGTCATGGACAATGCATTTTATATTTAAATGACAATGGAATTTTGTCTGGATGTGAATTTTAGTGGTATTTATTTACAATTGAAAATAGTTTTTGTTTATAACTCAATCAATTTACATACTGAAAATATAAAGCACATATTGTGTATTAAACAATTATTCAATTAATTTCAAGAGGGTTGCCTTTTTAAAGGAATTTATTCTGTCAGAAATGTTTTATGCATCTTTTGAAGTTTATCTTTAACAAACAAATCGGTTTTTTTTGCCAAAGCACAATTAGCCAGATGTCTGAACTGTAAAATATTTAGTAGTAGTCAGTTTATTGAACAAGAATACTCTAAACACATTTCTAACGAAAGTTGCTTTGATGACCTTAATTATTTACAAGTATTTGTACTTAAAAATGCAGCAACTTTATTTAAAGTGTAATAGGTTTGCCACTAGTTTTAAGAAGCAAATAATGCCCACTTCATGTAGAGATTTTGAAAATAAAATATAAAGATGAAAGAATGAGGTTTGTACCCCTTTGAATTTCGAAATGCTAAACAATCTTTAGTTGCCTTGACGATAATTTTTAAAATCAAAAGAATGTCTGTTAAATGCAACTGTTTGGTTACAAACAAAGAAATTCATATAGGTTTAAAACAACTTAAGAGTGATTAAATAACAGAATTCTAATTTTTGGGTGAACTATCCCTTTAACATGCAAAAAAAGTACTACTTTGGTCTGATGTATTGTGATCATCTTGCCACAAGAGGGGGCAGTAAATGAATGCCATAATATGTGAAATACAAGATTTATAGGTATTGTTCAGCAAAATAAAAAATATGTAATTATTTACCTTCATGGTGTACCAAATAGACTTTCTCGGTCATCATTCATTTTCATTGTATTTCAAATGCAATGAATGTTGACTGAGCATATCAAATCGCTAACATCTCTTTTTTTGTGTTCCACAGGAAAAAGAAAGTTGTACTGGTTTGGAAGTAATCCAGCAGTGTTAGAGTTAACTCTCCAAATTACATCACTGCTTTTGCACATTCTGTCCATCCACCCCTCCTCCTCGATTTCTTCACCCTCCCCCTTCTCATTGTCTATGAAAGGAGGGTCTTACCCTCCCCTGTCCATTCAGCCACTGGGCACTGGGACTGTGGTCCAGACCTCACCCTCGAGCCTGTCATTATAATCACTTAGCAGCCACAAAGACCTGCAGCCCCTCACAGCCTCTCTGCACAGTTCTGCGACTTAACACTTCACACCACTCTAAGATGGAGCTTTTGGGTCTCCGACAGCCCTTCACCCAGTTTCAGGAGGAAAAGTACCAGATGCTGGAGCTGAACCAGCGCCTCGAATCGTACTTGGGCCGTGTGAAGCTTCTGGAGGAGGAAAACAAGATACTGCGAGAGGAGATCCACACTCTTAAGAGCAGCAGGGATCCACCAGGCCAACGCAAAGCTCAAGAGGAGGCTCTCAGCCAGGCCAGGAGGATGATGGAGGAGGCCTGGAGGAAGAAAGACCATGTGGAGCTGGAAGTGGAGAACTTGATGGAGGATATGGAGATAGTGGGTATTCAAAGACAGAAGGTGAATACCGCACAGGCTGAAGCACAGAGAAAACTCATAGAGAGCAGGAAGGAGCTGGAAGAGGAGCGTAGGGCTCAGATTTGGCTTAGAAAGAAGGTTGGACAACTTGAGAAAGACCTCTTGCTACAGATGCAAATTCACCAGGAGAACATGGAAACCTTGCAGGTCTCTCTGAAACAGACAAAGCAAGTCCTAATAGCCCCACAGAACACTCAAACTATCCGCATCCCAGACCTGGAACAGGAGTACAGCCAAAGAGCAGCTCAAGCCTGGCAGGAGGCAACCAACAACTATCAGAGACAAGTTGGACGTCTGGAGGAAAGTCTGAACCAAGCCAAAACGAACATGGCAAAGATTGACCAAGAGAAGAGAGAGAAACAGCATCAGGTTCAGCATTTGGCCAAGGAGCTCGAGAGTACGAAGACGAAGAGACAGATGCTGGAAAAACATGCAGTGCAGAAGAGAGAAGAACAGATACGGGAGCTTCAACATCTTCAGGTAAAAATAGAAACTTATGGACATTGTTGCTTAACCAGTTCAATTTCTGTCATCATTTACTCGCCCTCAAATAGTTAAAACCTGTATGACTTTCTTACTTCTGTGGAACACAAAATAATATAGTTTTTTGAAGAACGATTTTGTTCAAACAATGGAAGTCTAAACAACCACTTTCCCTGTATGGAGAAAAAGTATGGACATTTTTTCCAAATAACTTATGTGTTCCACTGAAGATAGAAGGTCATACAGGTTGGGACAGGACAGCAAATCCATCTGATTTTATATAACTGGGTTTCTTTAACAATATGATGTTAATGATACCGTCAAAGATTAATCAAAATTTTTTTTTTTTTTTTTTTTTCTGTGCAGGCCCAAGTAGATGCACTGGAGTTGGAGAAAGAGAGCCTGGGTCAGCAGATAGACAGCCTGATGGTGGACAGACAAAATCTGCTGCAGATGAAGATGTCTCTTGGACTGGAGGTGGCCACATACAGGTACATGTCCTCCATATCATCATCAACACCAAGAAAACCACAACCTTCCTTCAGAAGGTTCTTCAGAACCATCTTTACATGAAGTAAAATATGCATGTAGCTTTTGAAAATTCACTCCACTTCCTCACTAACAGGACCCCAGAGTGGAGAGCCTCTCCTATGCACTCTGGGATTTGTAGTTTATGGAGGCCCAACTAATATGATAATGCATCAGTGGCTCTAAAAAGCATTTCAGGCACCCTGAGAGGGGTAACTTTAGATCAGTCAATCCGAATAGACCCTTTCCATTTCCCACTCGGCACTGACCCTGATGCATCTGCTTGGAGGAGGGGCAGGCAAACAGGGGGGTGGGTAATTCATTCAAAAACATCCTTCAGATCTGTACAATTTATGTCTGTTGAGGGCGGACAGAAATACATTTTGACAATGCATTTTAGCTGTTGCTCATTTCATGACGGTGCATTACACGCACAGATATTTTTTTTTTGTGTATATTATTACAATATGTTGAGCATATCTCCCAAAAGACTTGAAAAGTCCCCACCTGTTACACTAACAGTGTGCTTTACATTTGTAAATTCCAATTTGTCCAAGTTGTTTAATGCGGAGTGCAGGAGGTAAATGAATTGACTGAAACCTGCAGATGGGCTGACAATGACAAATCTGACATACTATTTGCATAACAACAGAACAAGGCACAGGACTGCAGCTCAAGAACGTGACTCCATCTCATTTAGCCCACCCCTCACATTAAAGAAAGTGCTGTGATGCTAACAGCTGTTCTGTTGCTTCTTTCCAGAGCTTTGCTGGACAGCGAGGGCCTGAGAATCGACAGACCGACAGCAAACAAGACCAACTCTGCTTTCTTTTTAGGTAACAATTTTTTAATAAATACTTTTTCTTTTTTTTCCACATTTAATCTTTCTTTCTTTCTTTCTTTCTTTCTTTCTTTCTTTCTTTCTTTCTTTCTTTCTTTCTTTCTTTCTTTCTTTCTTTCTTTCTTTCTTTCTTTCTTTTATGAGGGCTGTGTGAGCAATGGTCAAGTGAAATAAAAAAAAAAAAAATAAAAATAATAAAATAATAATAATAATAATAATAATAATAATAATATAAATAATATAAATATATATATATATATACACTATAAACTACAGTGAACAAAATTTTGGATTTGAACAGATCCCCTTTCTCTAAATATTGCTGTGCTCTGGGCTGGTTAAATGATTAGTGCTGATTGCATGGCGAGGTATCAGTCTAAGCCTGTAAAGCTAGCTTCCTGTGCTAGTCCCTTAGGTCACTGTAACAGATGGCTCCACTTTCCAGTAATGCAGGTCTGGAAAAGCATAATGAAGATCAATACCTCTCCATTACGACCCGCTCACAGTTCAGAACTAGTGTGTATTCTGATAACTCCCCTGAGTGGCAGATCAAGGGTCTGCGTCTGTTTCATACCATCTCCATCTATCTCTTTAGCCTGGAGCTTTATCTGTTCCAGTCAATGACACTTGTTCCAATAGCATCATAGTTATGGGATGGGACATTATAGGGGCATGAGCCCCTATGTGTCTGCTCATATTTGATGAATGGATATTAGTGTTCAATGTGCTACGACTACAGATTTATGACTAAAATAATACTGTGACGGAGCTTCCTTTAATAATATTATTAAATAATATGGTAACACTTTACAATAGGGTTTAGTTAACATTAGTTAATGTATTAATTGTATTAACCATGAGAAATACATTTGTCACTGTATTTGTTCATCTTTGTTAATGTTAGTTAATAAAAATCCAGCTGTTCATGGTTTGTTCATGTTAGTTCACAGTGCATGAACTAATGTTAACAAGATTTTAATAATGTTAAAATTAACATGAACAAAGATAAATAAATGCTTTATAAGTGCAGTTCATTATTAGTTCATGTTAACTAATGTAGTTAACTAATGTTAACTAATGAACCTTATTGTAAAGTGTTACCAATAATATTAACAGATACAACTCTATTAAAAATGTTAAGATGTTAAGAAAATTAAGATTAAGAAGTGCTTTAAAATTATTTTTCATTGTTAGTTCATGTTAACTAATGCAGTTAACTAATGTTAACAAATGGAACCTTATTGTTTTTGTAAATTATAATGATTTAAAACATTAAATTAATTAAAACATTCAATTAAGAACATTTGGGATTCAGAAAATAGATATGATGATAGATCTGTCAAAGGTAGACTTAATCAAATAGTCTTCTTACAGAGCATGTTTCCTGTCTGTGTGACAAAGCCTGTCTCACCAGGTTCTTGTTTCTTATTACAGATGCACTCTCAAAGCCCACTGGGACCCACCAAACCATACAGACCAATGCTGCTTCCTACCATTTCAGCAATACTGAGTCTACAAGTCACAGATCAATCACCTCCTCTCATACTCCGCTGACCAGTGCAACTCCATCATGGACCCTGACACAAGGGACTCCACAGAGAACACCAACCAAAACCTCAGTCCCAGAAAAGACAGGGGTTCATATCTCAGAGGAGACTAAGACAGCTGCTGAGGAGTCTGTGGATCATTTACAGCAAGAGAAAGTCCATGAAGACATGGCTCTTGCATCAACACTTAACAAAACAGAACCAGAAGCACAGCTCAAACCAGAAGATATCGAGGTGGAGGACGAACCAAAGCAGTTCCAGAAAGCTCAGATGGTTGAATCTGCATTGATAAATGTGTCAGCTGACCAACCAAGTAGCTTGTCCCAAACTCCAGAGACAGAAAGCTGGGCTGGTCCATACACAGATCCTGCAGGAGTTTCTGAAGAAGGAAAGGATGAGGACACTGAAGTGTCTGTCGAAATGGCCCGGATCTCACACGCACCTAAGGTTGCTTGGGAAGAAAATAAAACCATGGCAGAGGATGAAAAAGATGATGCCTCTGAGATGGATGTAAGATCAGAGAACATCAGTGAAAGCCATACAGCTGCATATGTAGATACAGAGAATGATAATGATACATTAACATCCAGCCATATCAGTCCAAACACCAATATACTGGCATCATCGTTCCTCGAGCAAGGACCTTTAGGTGATTTTGGCTATCAGGTAGATGCAAATGAAGATCTGATGAGGGTAGGTGAACAGGACATTGTGAGCAATAATAGTGAGGAGGTGACAGAGCTAATGAACAGTGAAACTGAGGCAGAGATTGATTCAATCAATGAGTGGGACAGACAGGAAGAAATTGAACCAGAGAATGTGATGAGCCCTGAGTTTAAGGTGGAGGAAGAGGGTGAAATGAGCATTGACACTGACATGAAGGATGAAACCGAAGATGAAATTGTGACTGAAAGAGAAGAAGAGATAGAAGTGATTGAGAGAGACATTTCTGTACAGGATGGAAGTGTAGATTCTCCCAAGAACGTTGATCATCAGGAGAGTATAGATAAGACTGTACCGCCAGCTGAAGCCCATTCAGTTCAGACAGTAAATGAAGGCCGTCCTTTACCTGAGGAATCTGAGGGAGAAGAAGAGAACCAAGGTGATGAAGACGACTCCCCAAACATATCAGCCTCATGGAGAACTGATCCTGGTGAGTGTGACAGCTACAGTCAGGAGAACACGCTTGCAGACACTCGGCCCTTGATCCATTATAAGAGTGATGGGGAAACAGAAGGGAATGTGCAAGCCTCACACTTCATTGGTGAGACCAGCGACAGTGAGGATGAGAAAGAAAGAGTGGATGGAGGCCATTGGAATGAAAGCGCCTCCAAACGCTTCAACACTATGGAGGATCTCTCAGAAGAACCAGACATGGATGTCATTGGAGAGATGATGACAGAAGACATTGATTCTAAAGAAGCTCTAGATAATGATGGGGCATGCCTGATGCTTCAGTGTGGCTCTGGAGTCCAAGAAAGTTTGGATGTGGAGAAAGAAATGCCTAGAATTGATCTCAGGGGAAACCTGGAAGAAGATACTGATGATGATATGAGGAGAGATGAAAATCATGATGTCAAGGTTTATGAGCAAAATGAGAATCCACAACTGACTGAACAGCTTGAGTATGAAACAGTCCATTCATTTGAAAGTCAAGAACAGGTCAACTTGAACCATCCATCCTCATTTTCCGAAACATCTCAGCAAGAGCAGTTTGAAAGCTCCTTTGCAACTTCACCAACTCTGACCATGTCCCAAGATTCAGCTACAACCAAAGAACCAGACAATCTTCTGGATGCTTCCATGCTCACCAACATGGATCTGATGGACAGTCATTCTTTGCAAAGCGAGATAAACAGTCAGTCAAATATCATGACATCAGACCTGCCCAACTCTGACCAGGAAGAGTGCAATAGCTCAGATGATGATTCTCCAAATGCCAGCCAGTGCTTTCAGAATACAAGCCTTTTAGCAGCAGCTACTCTCACTGAGCAGCCATTAACCTTTACTAATGGAGTCTTCAAGACTGATTCTGTCTCTGACAACAACGATGTGCCTGAAGTGCTCAATAAAGAGAAGAGCACTGAAGAAGCTAAAACCTCTCAGATGTATGACTCTGAGAATTCAAACATCTGGGGCAAAAGCAAGAGTATTCCAGATGCAGCAAGTATGGATGACAAGTCAGGCGTTTCCCAAGTGAATGACACTGAGAATTTGGGAAGTCCAAAGAAAATGCCAAGTGAAGCGGAAAATATCTTTGGTAAATTTGAAGAACATCTTGAAAGCACCATGGAGAGCTTTTCTGAAAAAGTGATGACTGTGATGGACTTTGAGAGCAACAATTCAGGAGAGGAGGAAGAATTTCAGTCAAAGGAAAAGAAAAGTGAGATTCATAGCTTTTTCAGCGCTAGTTTGAAGGAAGATTTCTGGAGCAAAGGGAAAATGGAGATGGCAGCTACCTTTGACCCTGCCAAGACTGAAGACTTAAACCAGCCCATGGTCTTTGGAGAGGAATGGAAGGATTTGGAGGGAATGCCAGCAGCAAATGGAAATCCTAAAGAAGATATGGACATCCTCAAAGGCCGGGATGAGAAACATAAAGGTGAACAGCCAACGCAAGATGAGATGGTCCCTTCTGATGACTCTGTTGATGAAGGGGATTCCTGGTCCTCTGGTGATGAGTAATAGCTTTGTCCAGTGATGTTTTAGACCAGTGGTCCCCAACCACGTTCCTGGAGGCCCACCAACAGTGCACATTTTGCATCAAACACACCTGATTCAAGTCATCAGCTCATTATTAGTGACTCCAAAATCTAATGTGGGTGCGTCATGTAGGAGACATGCAAAATGTGCACTGTTGGTGGGCCTCCAGGAATGTAGTTGGGAACCACTGTTTTAGACCATGTAAGACTAAACCAAAAACATAAAAAAGTAGTGATGTCAAATAAATAGATTAACTAGCAACATTAAACACCAAGTGCACAAAAAACACCTTCATACATTCACGGAAATTAAACTAGGCAAGATTGCAGAGTGTTATGGTACGATGTGATTTCTGTAATGTGAGTCAACAGCCTGGCATAATGTGCCAGCTGTTATCTCAGGATAAGAAGGCGTTGTACTCCATGACAGCCGCGGGCAGAAAGGATTCTTAAAGACTTACTATGAAGCCTTACTTCATGTTTGTTGTTAATGTACTAATCAGACCAGCTATCCAACTGTCATTGTTAACAAATAACTAATATCCTTTTGTGAATTTGCACTATTACAATGGAAAAACAATATGGATTAAAATTCTTGTTCAAAATTCTGAATAAAAGAATAATAAAAAGTACAACAGCGAATACTTGTTTTCTTTCTATCTTTTTTATTTTAGGATTTTGATAAATAATTTTCTGAACATATTTTCCTAATCAACATTGCATAGACATCTAACACATTTGTTTTAATTAAAGGTAAATATGATTCTTACAGTTCTAGGTTTGAAATTGTAGGCCTGGTTTCACAGACAGGATTATGCCTTAGATCAAGCAAGAAGCCATGCCTACTGGTGTGCATCTTGAGACAAAACAATGCCACTGATTTGTCAGTGCAAGTTGCTTTCAGTTAAAAAAGCTCAAACATACATTTTAGTCTGGCCTTAAGCCTTGTCTGTGAAACCGGGGGTAAAAGTTTTATCTCCACTCATTATAACAGCGAATCACACTCTGATTTGGAGCCTAGCTCTGGTAACCACACAATACTGATCTGAGAGAAAGAGGCCACGCTAGAAGGAAAAAAGAATCAGGAACAATGAATAATAGATGACATCACCGCCTCTTTTCCCTTTTTATGCATGCTGGCTCTCTGGTGCCACTGATGGGGGTGTCATGGGACAATGGCAGCTATACTGGATGAACATGGCTGCACTTAACAACCAACACCAAAAACAAAAACAAAAAAACAACAACAAAAAAAACTGCCAATAAATATCCTTAATAGCCTTTAAAATAAAATAAAAAAAGCTCTCATTCTCTATTTTGGTCCAAATCAAACAGCTAATCAGATGACCCACACATACTGTACAAATACTCAAAGCAGGATTAACAGGGTCTTTTGAGGCATAAAACAAAAGTGAGGCAGGGCAGCAGCTGGGTGGTCAGATGCTTCAACACCTGCTTCCTGTGTAAGAGGACACACAATCACGCCTGATGCAACAGCATGCAACTCTATTACCAGCCCATTGAACTTAACTTAAGATCTGATCCTGTTGAAATGACAGAGGTTATTTCAATCTGATCCCGACCTCATTCACAAATGTCAGCGTAAGAGCTATTTGAGTGGAATGACCACAGAATCCCGAGACCACAGTGCTACAAATAAATCTCAATAAACCCAAAATGTGTTCAGAGGTAGAGACATTCAGCTCTCTCTGCCCCCTTTTACCATCTGCCTTTGTTATTGATTGCTATTGATTATCAGTGTCAGATACTGAGTGACTGATTGTTTTTAAAATTAGACAGGACCTAACATTCATTATCTTTCTTTTAACTTTCACATTCTAATGCAAATGTGTGACAAACCAGCTAAAGTAATAAAATCACTGCTAATACATAATGTTGACGCTGTTGCTTTCTCAAAGATGTCATTTCCTAGAGAATAATTACAAAATAGGATGACAAGTGATATTGAGGACACAGGAAATTACACCAATTACAGCTTTAAAAAAAAGCACATTTAAACTTTTTGGATGATGTAAGAAAAATCATTGCGAAAATAAAACTGTAAATGCTCTAAATAAAACACCATTTTCATGTAATAAAATTCTATAAAATGTACCAATGTTCAATTAACTGTGATGTTGACATAAAATGGTAAGACTTTACAATAAGGTTTCATTTGTTAACATAAGTAATTAGTTAACACAAACTGGCAATGGACAACACTACAGCATTTTAATGTTCATTTCATTTACTAATACATTTTTAAGATCAAAAGTGTATCTGTTAACATTAGTTAATGCACTGCGAACTAACATGAACATTTTTATTAACTAATATTATGAATTATCAATATATTTTTTACAGCATGTATTAACTGTTAATGTTAATGCATTAACTAATGTTAACAAATGAGACCTTATTGTAAAGTGATACCGATAAAACAAATCTAAATAATATGATTGATTACCATGTTTAGAAATTGTTTAATATTTTTATCCATTTAGTTGAAGACATAAAAACGCAAATGTATTGCATAACAAGAATGACCCTTATATAATTAAGAAGAATAAAAAACTGAACTGAAACCTTCAGCTTGTAGCTATTTTTCATAAGCCATATTGTAATTCATCTCACTGCCTGAAGGAAGAGAATACCAGCTAATTATAAAGACAAAGATATTGATTGAACATCTGTGGAATAATTTTAAATTGAGATTGATAAAATGTCATTGAGTCACATCAACATATACATTTACATTGTTAAGGATCACTGGGGTGTTTTGTTGGATGAAATGATCCTTGTGCCTCAGTACATTAGGAAATATAGGTCAGCTTTGTCATCCAGACAAACAATAAGTGGGGACCTGTTACAAACAGAAGCTCAATGATTACACCAGACGCGTGAACTGACAAACTCAGCTGACACTGTGCTCAAATGAACAGAATGTCATCGAGGAATGGTGTGCATTCAATGTCCCCACCACCAAAAGACACATGCACAAGACACTCACACTCAAGGTCGTGTCATTGTGCCTGAATCGCCATGGTCTGTGGCTGAACAGCAGACCCAATGTCTGAGGGAAACACATTCTTACATATTTTTACCACAGCGGTCTTTCTGCTTAAACTGAGTTAACTCCGTTAAAATAAAGACATCTGAACAAGCAAGTTGGTCAATTATAAAACTGATTTGAAGAAGAAACATTAAAAGTGGTGTTTCAAATTATTTACAATTTTAGTAGCGACAAGCAGAATTGCTACATTCCAGATAAGTGAAAGGCTGGCATCTAGTGGCCAGACATGCAAATTACTTCAAAGTTAAAGGGTTACTTCAGCCAAAAATGAAAATTAGCCCATGATTTACTCACCCTCAAGTCATCCAATGTGTATATGACATTCTTCTTTCAGACGAATACGATCAGAGTTATATTAAAAACGTCCTGGCTAATCCAAGCTTTATAATGGCAGAGATTGTTGTTCTGTTTTTGAAGTCCATAATAATGCATCTGTCCGTCAAATAACGTGCTCCACGCGGCTCTGGGGATTTAATAAAGACCTTCTGAAGCGAATCGATGCGTTTGTGTAAGAATTAAAAATATCCATATTTAAAACTTTATAAAGTAAAGTTTCGGCCGGTTGCCTTCCGTATTCAATTTATGGAAAAAGTGTTGAAAGTGCCTCTGCAGTTCATAATGCTTATGCTACCACTGATCATACGTAAGATGTGTCCCACACGACGCACTATACACTTATGCACTTATACACTATGCACTATGTACTCAACCGTGTAGTGTATGAACTTTACATGGCTATTTTGTCATTCAACATCGGAATCTGGTAGCCCCTCCCCCTCATGAAGTGTCCAACATTCCACACTTTGTTAATTTAGTGCATCATCCAGGTATTTAAAGTGCACTTTTTATTTTTTGAATTTTATTTATACTTAAAAACGTCATAGAATAGTGCATAAGTATGCAAATTGCGACACACCTGTAGCGTAAGCATTTTTAATTTTTTTTTAACTGCAGAGGCATTTTTAACATTTTTTTCACGGAAGGTGATCGACAGGAACTTTACTTTATAAAGTTTTAAATATGGATATTTTTCTTACACAAATGCATCGATTCGCTTCAGAAGGCCTTTATTAACCCCCCAGAGCCGCGTGGAGCACGATATTTTACGGACAGATGCGTTATTATGGACTCCAAAAACAGAACAACAATCACTGCCATTATAAAGCTTGGATTAGCCAGGACTTTTTTAATATAACTCCGATTTTATTCGTCTGAAAGAAGAATGTCATATACACCTTGTGAGTAAATCATGGGCTAATTTTCAACTATCCCTTTAATGCTGCAACACTTACGATTTAAACGGAAAGATCATATGATAAAAAGCCTTACTGTCCTCTAGAGTTTCAAACAAAGTAGGATATTATATAGTGTATATACACTCACCTAAAGGATTATTATGATTATTAACACCATACTAATACTGTGTTTGACCCCATTTCGCCTTCAGAACTGCCTTAATTCTACGTGGCATTGATTCAACAAGGTGCTGAAAGCATTCTTTAGAAATGTTGGCCCATATTGATAGTATAGCATCTTGCAGTTGATGGAGATTTGTGGGATGCACATCCAGGGCACGGCTCCCGTTTCCACCACATCCCAAAGATGCTCTATTGGGTTGAGATCTGGTGACTGTGGGGGCCATTTTAGTACAGTGAACTCATTGTCATGTTCAAGAAACCAATTTGAAATGATTCGAGCTTTGTGACATGGTGCATTATCCTGCTGGAAGTAGCCATCAGAGAATGGGTACATGGTGGTCATAAAAGAATGGACATGATCAGAAACAATGCTCAGGTAGGCCGTGGCATTTAAACGATGCCCAATTGGCACTAAGGGGCCTAAAGTGTGCCAAGAAACCATCCCCCACAGCATTACACCACCACCACCAGCCTGCACAGTGGTAACAAGGCATGATGGATCCATGTTCTTATTCTGTTTACACCAAATTCTGACTCTACCATCTGAATGTCTCAGCAGAAATCGAGACTCATCAGACCAGGCAACATTTTTCCAGTCTTCAACAGTCCAATTTTGGTGAGCTTGTGCAAATTGTAGCCTCTTTTTCCTATTTGTAGTGGAGATGAGTGGTACCCGGTGGGGTCTTCTGCTGTTGTCGCCCATCCGCCTCAAGGTTGTGCTTGTTGTGGCTTCACAAATGCTTTACTGCATACCTCGGTTGTAACGAGTGGTTATTTCAGTCAAAGTTGCTCTTCTATCAGCTTGAATCAGCCGGCCCATTCTCCTCTGACCTCTAGCATCAACAAGGCATTTTCGCCCACAGGATTGCCGCATACTGGATGTTTTTCCCTTTTCACACCATTCTTTGTAAACCCTAGAAATGGTTGCGCGTGAAAATCCCAGTAACTGAGCAGATTGTGAAATACTCAGACCGCCCGTCTGGCACCAACAACCATGCCCACGCTCAAAATTGCTTAAATCACCTTTCTTTCCCATTCTGACATTCAGTTTGGAGTTCAGGAGATTGCCTTGACCAGGACCACACCCCTAAATGCATTGAAGCAACTGCCATGTGATTGGTTGAATAGATAATTGCATTAATGAGAAACTGAACAGGTGTTCCTAATAATCCTTTAGGTGAGTGTATATTTGGGGTCAGTAAGATTTATCAATATTTATTTTCAGCAAGGATGCATTAAATTGACCAATGGTGAAAGTATCTTTACGTTAACCCCTTTACATTGATTTATCTATTCATCAAGGAATCCTGAAAAATGTGATAAGAAATATTTCTTGAGCACCAAATAATTTTCTTAGAATGATTCCTTAAGTTATTGTTATTTAAATATTAGGCCTTTGTGAGAACATATATTTGGAGAATTCTGAAAATGTTGCTGGCTACTTTATCATTAAAAAAACATGACTTGTTTTTCCACATAAGTTACGTTAGATAATAGTATCTGCTAAATTAATATGTGAGTGCACTGACAACAGAACAAACCAACCCACACGGAAACTTGTAATACAGACAGACTCATACTTGTGTGTAGGTCAACTTGTCTATTTAATATATAAAATACAATAAAACATACGCAAAAGGGAGGGTCATAAAGGACAATGGATACTTTGGTACAATAACAAACACTCTTTTGTAAAAGCAGTATAGAATTTGTAATAACATATCAGTGCATACTTTGTTTATGAAAATATACACAAACTGTATATCATTCTCCGAAAACAACAATTTTTTTCCTTTTTTGTCTTTTTTTTTTACAACAAAACTCAAAGCAGACTAGCCGAACACAATATATTAGCTATAATTTTTCTTTTTTAAACTTTTTCTTCAATTTCTATTCTAGTTTTGTGTGTTGTATATTCTTATTGAAATTACATTTCAGTTTATTTATAATATGACTCATTCTTTGCTTGTCTGACGCCCATGCATTGTGTCTGATCAGAATAAATTAAATGTGTGGATGTCCCACCTTAACTATGTGTAGATACTATTGTACAATTGACTAAAAATTGCAGCATTGAACTGGTCATTCTATTGAACCTGTTTTATCGCTTCCCTCAATTAGCAATAAGTACTAATATTACTACAACGGTTTTGTTTTACTTAATAAATCGTGCAATATTAGTAACACCCTTTGAAGAACAGAAAAGAAAAGAACAAAAATGAAAACGAAAATATATTTATATAATATTCATATATAATAAAATAAAATCAAATTAAAATAAAATAGGATGTCTAACCTACACAAAAAAACAAACAAACAAAAAAATAAAAACCGTCTCTCTAAATGTATCATTATTATTACCATCTGTGATGATAATCATAATGGTAATGATAATCATCGTAACAATTATATTAAAAACAGACAATAAAACTGTCACCAGCACAAATTAACACGAGAAAAAGTATGTGAGAATCTCTAGACATCATACAAAGGGAATACGGGGGCCAAAGTGAACTATTCACCGGACGATTGTCTTTTCTTTGATTACTCAGATTCCTAATTTTATCATGAGGTCTTCACAAGAGCTTTTCGAACGTCGTCTTAGCCTTAAAATCAACACATCCAGCGCTTCGAGGTGCCGAACCATCCCAGGTGCACCGGCCTCGAGTATCAGGCCGTCACCTTATAAACGTACATAGAAATCACTGCATTTGTTCAAAGCTCAGGACACAACAGTCTTTAAGTCAATGGGTGCACTTGCAGAGGCCTCGCTCTGCTATGATGCAGTTTTAGAAAACATCCTCCCAGTAACTCTAGAACCTCAGTCGAAGGGATACGAACGCAGGTCTGCCATGAGTCCGAACGAACGCTTACTCTCACCGCCTCCTGATACTGCATCCATCACGTGTGTGAGAGTATGCGTGTGTGTGTGGAATCTGGTTTAACAAAAGGTGGGCCACCTGTTGAGGTGAAATGAAATGGCTTCTGTCTTCCTCTGTGAGTGAAGGAGTGGAGAAAAGGAGAGAAAGAGAAGATACGAGAGGATGGAAGGAGAGGTAGAGAAGCCGATGACGGACAGGTGATTCTCACCTTAATCTTACTAACACTTAAAAGTCAGTTTTAGAGGGGAATACAACATATTTGAAATCATTTTGAACCCCATTTCCCTTCAGCACTAAGTTTGCACTGTAGTTTTTCAAACTCGTCACGGAAACATCCTTCATCTTTGTCACGTAGAGAATACACTAATGCACAGAAAACGATTTGTGTACACAATTGTCACATCTGCAACACGTGTAAAGCCTAATCTAGATTTCAGTACAACATTCTTTCTTTTTTTATTTGTTGTCTTTTTCCTTTTTTACAAAACGTGACATTTTTCTTCTATTATTGTTCACGGTTAAACACGTGAAGTGCAATATAAGCCAAAAAACAAAACAAAAACGAAACGTCCTTCCCTGAATACTTTTAAACTTCTTATAGGTGAAAGGAGATTGTATTCTCTTCCAAGCCGCCAGGGAATCGCTCTGTTGTGTAAAAATGACGGATAATCAATCAAAATGGACTGATCATGAATGATAATGCGAGGAAATTCCTCACTTGTGTGTCTGAAGGTGTGCGAGTGGATAAGGGGGAAAGTTTTTAAAGTGCACGCCATCAGGATAAAAACGACAGAAAAGTCACGCTTAAAAACAGTCAAATCCTCCTTCGTCTGCCTCTCCACCTTGATAACTTACAACACGGTACAGTTTATTTACAGGTAGAGGTTGACAGAGACGGTTCCACTGAGATTACAGCGCTGTTTCAGAAAGACCCAGCAGAATATATGTGAACATACATCGCTATGTACAATCTCAACGCTTCTCACACACACAGCGCTACACAACCTCCATCTCTTTCTTAGCTAAAATCACCTAGCTGAGATGCGTGCTTGCCACCAACTCTTTTTGCTATACATAAGCCTGTATTGAAACACTGAGAAATTGTGTATGTACATGTCCTCAAACATCTAAAAACCCAACATCCTGAGTTAAACTCAGACTTTTTTTTGACCGCTTATTATTTTTCATGGAATCGTACAAACAATAATTAAGCATACCCGTCCCATAAAGTTAACTAATTAATCTCTGAATTACACAGCCAGACAAAAACAATAAATATAGCATAATGTGGCAGACCGCTGCTCTCGTAAACGATACAAACATGTCTGTGTTTCCTGCACGCCAGGATCTCATCCGTACAGATAGATCTACATTTCCATCAACGGCACTACGTTTATGGTTCACGCGCACGCAGAAAATTGAGGACGCGGAGCGGCGTCCGCGCTTCGAGCTCCGCCGATAGACACACGCATCTAGTGTGCAAGCGAGGGGACTGGTGCTAGGTTACGATACAACGAAAGATGGTAAAGAACATGATCGAGTTGTGTTTTTTGGCTGAACTGTGTTTAGCGATAGAATGAATGAGCACCTCCGTCTCACAGCTGACACACACACCAACCAAGCACACTATGCTAGTTTTTGCACAGCTAGAAAAACAAAGATAAAGATTTTACGTTAAAGTTGTTACAAAAGGAACGGGGGGCGATTCTAAAGGCAGCTGCTCAAGCAGATAGTCAAAAAAACATGAAAAGAAATAGGAAAAGCAAGAGAGAAAGAGTCAGTTGAGAAGATAAATGGCAAATGCAACCATTCATACAAAAACAAAACAAAACAAAAGAGAAATAGATACAAAAAAAAAGAGATTGACAGTTGTTTTGACAGAGCAGTGCCGCTGAACTCTGATCAGGTCGACGGTAAGGCCTGTAAAAGTTGATCTGAGATCCGGACGGCCTCTCTGACCAGGGGCGAGGGATATCAGAGATGCGACCAAAAGCCCTTCCCCCTTGTACATCTCTTCAGTCTCATATACGTGAACACGTTTGCACCTGGATTGGCAACTGTGTGTGTGAAGATCTAGTGCGTCTGATCATATATGCATATTTTATATAAATATATACACACACCAGTAAATATGAGTGTGTCTGAGAGTGAGACAAGAGTGAGAGAGACAGGAAGAGAGAAAGAGACAGAGAGAAAGGCGCATGCATGTGTCTAAGTGCGGACTGAGATTGGCTGCTGAAAGCAGGTGCCACTAGGGGTGTGTTTATGTCGGTGTGTGTGTATGTGCGGGTGAGAGAGCAGCTCTCTCGCTCTCTCCTTCAGTGTTTATGTGACCCAGGTGTCCAGTCTCATGCGTTTCACATTGGCTGACTCCTGTTGCTCCGCTTGGGATGATTGCTCTCCGGAAGCTCGGAGGAGACCCAGGCCGGCCGAGTTGAAATCAGGAGGGCGCGGCTGCCCACCGTCGTCTCGGTCGCTTCCCTCATAAGAGCTGCCGTTACTGCTGATGCTGTCGACTGGAGAGCGGCCGGTGGGCTCCAAACGCACTGGATACTGGGTCACAGTTAGGCCACCTGCTCCCCCGGGGGTGGAACTAGGGGTGCTGCGATCCCGGTTAGGAGACACCGGCTCGGATTTGATGCTGACATTGGCGTTAGTGTTAACCGTCAGTGTAGCTCCATGAGGGATTGTTCCCACGGGCCTATGGTAGAAGGAGAAAGAGAAGAAGACTCAACATCACTAAGAGGGGACACCTGATGTCTTTCAAAAACATACATTTTATATATACGACAAACAGCAACATTACCCACAACTTTATCATGTTTTGCGCTACCTTTGTACAGCCACATTTTAGTATACAAAAAATAATAGTACAATAAAGCAGCAATAAAGTGCACAGAAGCCAGACACATTATCTCTGTCACTTAACTCCTGTTAGCCATGCAGTCACAACTTGGTCAGCCTCCTTTCGCACAACACAACATGCCACATACCCTCAACTGCAGTGAGTGTGTTTGCTTATGTACGTGTAATTAGGCAGCAGCCTAACATGTATTAACAGTAGTGTATTATTTATTTGGGATTACTCAAAGCTATTCCTGTGGTTTTCCAGAAGAGAAAATTTAAAGGTAAAGTGGAAAGAAAAGAAATTCAAAAGGGCAAAGAAAGAAAAAGGAATTGTAAACTATAAGGAAAAAGAAAGAAAACTGAAAAGGAAGAGGAAAGGAGAAAATATAGAAAAGGGCAGGATATAGTGGAAATGGCATGGAAGAGGAAATTAAAAGAAAAAACAATCGAAAAATAAAGAAAATGGAAAAGAAAAGGTGAAGTATTTATAAAGGAAAGGAAAGGAAAGGAAAGGAAAGGAAGTAGAAATGAAAGAGGAATATAGAAGTGGAAAGAAAATGAAAGAGCGAAGATCAAAAAGGGGAAAAATGGAAAAAAGGAAAGGCAGAAGAAAAGAAAGCAAAGTACAAATAAAAGGAAAAGAAAAAATGGAAAATTAAACAAGAGGAAGACAATTTTTTTTTTTTTTTAAGTTAACAAAGAGAAAGAGAGAGAGGACAGCGAGAGGGTGAGTGGGTTTGGTGTTGTGGGCCTGTACAGGTTGATTGATGATGCTGCAGGTGCTGTTTCAGTATGTTCTAATGCAAAACAGAAAGAAAGGCCAACTCAGCAAATCACTGACAAAGACAAAGCCCAGCTTCCTACAGCCAAGCAGCCAGAGACTGATAGAGAGAGAAAACCAAAGAGAGAGCAGGAGAGTTAGCGCCATTAGCCGTACAAAACGGCCACAAGACAGACAACAAACAGAGACAGACGGAGAGAGGAAAAGCCAGATACAGTACCAGCTGATCCCTTCCTCCCTGCCCAAGAGTAAGCTGCCCTGAGAGGTCACACTGCAGAGAGAGAGACAGGCACTCTAGCATCTGCAATAATCAACGTCATGTCACAAACACACGTACATGTCAGCATTTACTCATCTATAACACTTGAGAGACAGACAGACAGATGTCTAGGACAGTTAACACGGACTGTTTGTTCAGCAGGAGAAAGAAACCCAACTCAATGCTTACTTCCTAAACCAGAAATAAATAACCCACCCTCATGCATAGCGGAAAGAGTGAGTCTTCACCCCAGTCCGGTCAGGAAAGGCCGGCACAAGGAAAAATTATTTGATGACATGAGAACATAAGACAGGGTGGCGGAGCAGCGGGGAGCTCTCACAGTTCCATTAGCATTTATATTAGAAGGAACAGGGAGTCAGGGCCACAGTGGGACATAATGACAGGTTTCTCAGGCATAACGAGAGAGAAATTCATTTGAAATTCACTGTATATTTGCAGAGAATGCAACAGCTGCTGCCAGGAGAGTGGGAAGTCCTGATAAAGTTCAAGTGATATGAGGACACAGCATTACTGATCAATAAAATCAGCTCATGGCTGCACTGAAAATATGAAAAATAACATACAGCCTATTTGTATTAATATATTCTTCTTTGAATTGAGGCCATAAGATATGGGATGAAATTAAAATACTCTTACGCCCCTTGAGGTCTGTGAGAGAAGTTACAGTTAAATTCATAGAAAAATGCAAGTGAGCTATGGAGGTAAAAGGAAAGGCAAAACATAATATTTTCATTGCAAAATGAACAATAACGTTATATAATAAAGTAAGGAATTAGCTAGGCTCCTTTACAGAATGTCTGATAATGAATTGTGCAGTTAAACTTTCAGTAAATGGGCTTATAAAGTGCTAAAAATGCAGTTAAAGTGTGATGGAATTAATGTAATATTACAAATAATTTTTATTTGCTGGTTTTCTTATAACTGAATTGCTAACTATGTTGTTATGTGATGTTTTATATATATATATATATATATATATATATATATAAAAATATTACAACTGATAACATTTTTATCTAATTCCTATCGCATACTACGGCCTGAATCAAAATGTAATTAATTAACAATAAACAACTGATGCTTTCATGTTTATTTGGGAATAATCCACAGAATTTTTTTTTTTGGTAAACAAATACCACCTGTAACCTGGATACCTACAATACCTTTCACTATATTATTAGATAATTTCTTTACAATTATGTTTGAAGCCATGTAAAAAGTTATTCTTCATAGACTTAGATTAGAAAAGACTAGTATTATCTAGTAATATGGTGAAAAGCAGCAATTGCTATTTTATTTTTAAGGGAGGGCTTAGTCAATTGTTTATAAAAACCACAAATTAATTGGTATATACAGTACTGTGCAAAAGTCTTAGGCATGTTTGTATGTTCACCAAAAAAATTGTTTTAAGCTGAGATGTTTGTATGCACAAAGAGTCTGACAACAGCCGTTATGTTCCACACGGAGATCTGATCTCACCATCATAGAGTCTGTCTGGGATTTTATTCATTAATTAACTTCTATTAACTAAATCAAATCAATATTTGGTGTGACCACCCTTTGTGTTTAAAACAGCTTTTGTCCAGGTACACTTGCACATAGTTTTTCAGGTAGCTTTGCAGGAAGGTTTCTTCAAGCGTCTTGGAGACGTTGCCTCAGTTCTTCTGGATTTAGTCTGTCTCAGTTTCTTCATGTAAATCCCAGACAGACTCTATGATGGTGAGATCAGAACTCCGTGTGGATCATACCGGCTGTTGTCAGACTCCATGTGCAAATGAAAATCTCACTGGATTACTGATTAATTAATGGCAAAAGGTATGTTTGGAAATGTAAACTGATATTTACTACTGACACATTATAGTAAAAGATACAAATAACTGGCTTAAAACCATTTTTTAGTTGTTGGTGAAAATACTAACATGCCCAAGACTTTGACCAATACTGTACATTTATGCTCTTTAGCAGACACTTTCTTAACAAAGTGACCAAAAATAATGTGCACATATCATACTGGCACTTACCAGTATAGAATGGACATATAATGTTTAATATTGTGCATTGCTGTTGATCCATGATCAGCATAGTAATGAAAAACTTTTTGAGCCTTGACCTGCTGTTTTAAATAATATGTGGTACTTGAGGTGGTTCAGAGTAGGATATGCTGGCATGATGAACGTGTGGCCATGCAGCAGGTTACAAACGGACGGACGAATGAACCCCAGAGAGTCCTGACCCACTTGGGAGGACATGATGGAGATGTCTGTCCTACTTTTAAATCTCTACCTGCTCAGTTATCAGGGCACCGACGTGCTAGATTCCTGTGTAAATCTGTTTGTCACGCACAGGACACTGGACAATAAATAATGAACAAGAAAAAGATAAAAAAGGACACATAAAGTTGGATTTAATGAAGAGAGACTCAGATGATGAAATGGTCATCTGTGAGACGACAAAAGCGCGAACATTCTTCAGCACGGCCTGAGACGGTAACCATGACAACTAGGCCGTGGCAGGTGACAGACAGGACAGCAGCGCATAATAGGCTGACACAGAGCACCCACAGAATATGACTGGCTAACACAGAGAGCCCATGGTTTGACTGGCTGACAGAGTGCCCATAGGGCCCCATTCACCTGAGATTAGCAGCCAGACCAGAGATGCAGTGAGCCATCTCTCCGTTCTGTTTGTCTGAGCCCCACATGCTGTAAACAAATGAGAGAGAGCACACAAACACACACGGCAGGTTAGACCTGCTCCAGAAATCTGCAAATCTGTACTCAGCATTAACAGAAGCGAACAGTCACGCTAATGAGAGCATAGCGCAGCGCTAACCCCGCTGTTAGCAGGCATTAAAGGCAGACAAGAACACCTCGATGTTTGCCCCCCATAGGGAGCAAGGGGGAGAAGAGAAAGAAGAACGTCTGTGTGAGACCGAAAGAGTTATTTAGGTCAATCTCCAAGGGAGAATTCGTAGGCTTTAGGTTGTGTGCTAGCGATGATCGTTAGCCTTCTTGTTTATGTGATTGCTAATATGAGATCATGACCTCTGCTATACCACTGAAGACAACTGGAAAAAACAACTGAGCAAATTCACATCAAGGTAGATGTATGTGTAGTGCTAATAATGCAGCGTACAGCTGCCCTTGACCTGAGCCTTAGGCTATTATGTGATGCATAAAGAGAAAATATGTAGCGCAGGCATTCAGCTGTTCTGCCCTGTACATTTAATTCACATCCTGAACATGAAACATCATATTCAGGCCGTCTAGATGCCCCTGTAAAACAGCTTTGAGTCATAGAGCGGTAGCATTGTTTTTCTGATAGAGCAGAGAGACTAGATAAAAGTGTTACAGTTATATATGTAATAATTCACAACAGTGGACATGTGTCGAAATGTATGAGCTGACTACCTAGACAATAATGCCCAAAATTTTGTCTAGGAAGGACACTAGTTTGTGCTAATGCAGCTTCTAAAAAATAAATGTTAGCTTAACGCAAAACATTTTAACACTTTACAATAAGGTTTAGGTATCATGAACTGACAATGAAGAACTTTTTATTTATTTTTTTACAGAATTTATCATCTACTAGAGTAACTATAAATTTAATTTAATTTATACATCTTGCAATGCTGAAATGTATTAGTTTATGTAGAAATTAACATACATTAAATTAATAAATGCTGTAAACAAGCATTTTTCAGTCTCTTATGCTGACCAAGGCTGCCTTTATTTAATACAAAATATAGTAAAAACTAAGTAATAAAATAATAAAAAGTAATATTGTGAAGTATTATTACAATTTAAAATAACTGCTTTCTATTTTAATATATTTTTAATGTAATTTATTCCTGTGATGGCAAAGCTGAATTTTCAGCCTCATTACTCCAGTTTTAATTTATAATTTTAATGTATAAAATTATAAATGTCTTTACTGTGCTTTTAATCAATTTAATGCATTTTTGCTGATTAAAAGTATTAATTTCTTAAAAAAAAAAAAAAATCTTACTGACCCCAAAGAATTTTAATTTTAATTTTAGTTATTTTTTGCATTAACTATGTTACCATATATGCTTGATTGTAAAGTGTTGGCCACTAAACTTTATCTAGTTAGATGTAGCTAAAGGAACAGGAACAAATATTTAATGTCGAGTTTTAGCTCAAGACTAGAGAGGCGTATATCACTGACACATCTCTCCACTGTAGACAGGAAGTAGATGTGGTGCATGTGGGCTTACACTATGGACATGTGGTTAGTGAAGAACCAGGTGAATGTGTCGGTGCGATCAAGAGACAGAGTTTGTAAAAGGTATAAGACGTACACAAGATTACTGAGGGAGGCCAGAGTTAGCTGCTGTGGCTGTTGCTGCTGTTGTTGTTGCTGCTGCTGAGACTGTTGCTGGGATACGGATGGCTGCTGCTGTGGTTGCTGGGATACAGATGGCTGCTGCTGCTGTTGCCAAGTGGTCATGTTGCTTGGCAACAGTGCACCCGACGGCGTAAAGGCCTGGAGGGCTGTGAGATCTGCACTTGTTAGCTGGTACTCTGCGTGAAAACAAAGAAGAACATTTAACGTATATTTATTTACTGAATTCTATTAACGGCCTCTGATTCCTACAGTTATGATAATATAACATCAAATATACAAATATAACAATATGACATCTATATTCAGTTGTTTCTTTTTATATTCCAAATGAATTCCAGTGATAAATCTAGCCTCGAAAGCGAGTTAAGTAATGGGCAATAACAGAAAATTAAGTTTGAAAGAATGAAAGAGAGCAAGTAAAAGAGATAAATGGACCATGGCCTCTGCAGGCATCTCTCCGGAGTGTTAACTAAAGCATGGTCGTGATAATTTCTCTTAAATGTGTGTAGGCCCGGAAAGTGACAAATGTCTTGGCTTCTCACTATGATGTCACTCTCACCTGTGTTGTAGGCGGTTGGCATGGAGAATGGAGTCAGGAGGCTCGGCGTTGCCACGGAAACCACTGGTGTGGTAAGAGGCTGGGTCACTTGAGAGGCGCCTAACCGCTGAGCGTTCTGGAAAGCCAGAGAGAGAGAAAAACAGAGAGAGATAGAGTCAAAAGTACACAGAGTTAACTTTCCGGGCAAGGAAAGACTGGACACCAAACACCTCTGGATGACTTGTACATGTACACATATGAACACAATCTTCAAATTCCAGACACTTCTGAAGATTAAATATTTTAGATTATGTTAGAGTACTAAAAGCCATCTTAACCATAGCAATAATCAACCAGTCCATATAAACAACAACTTAAACTTCACATCTTCAGACTCTAAACATCTCTCTAGACTAGACGCTCATCTGAGTGCAAAACAGTAGCTGCGTTTACATGGACCCTAATAATCTGATTGTAATCAGACTAGTAGCACAGTCGGAATAAAAATAGTCACATGTAACCATGTCAATCAGAATGAATTTGCCAAATCCGACATGTAAACACTTGATCTGATTGAAAACCAAAACTGGAAAGTACTGCGCATGTGCAATGAATCGTGTCACTCTAAAATTAATCGTCTGTGAAGTGGAGCAGGACAGCATCCCACCAGTTCTTGTTTTGGACTCTCATCCACAGGCGCCTTGTTTTGGGGCGCAGGAAATGGGCGTTCTTACTTCTCAATAAATATAAGCAGCACGGTACAACGGTTCATGTGCTTGTCGTCTCCTAACTAGGACCTGAAATAGATAAATATTAAGTCTGCTCTTTAAAAGAGAAAATAAGCAATCTAGGAGAATAGTAGGCTCAAACAGCACCAAACTCTATATTTGTGCAGTTTGCGCATGTCAAAAAAATTCAATATTGCTTGTGACAAGCTTGTGACATATAAACGTGAACATAAACCCGGTCACTTTATTTAGTGTTCATGTAAACACTATGTTCGGATTCATCAATCAACAATGAAACAAATGAAAAAAGGTGTCCATGTAAACGTAGCTACCGAGATAAATGTCCTAAAACTCTGAAGAGCTCAACAACAAGGATGGACAAGGGCCAGTATGAAAGTGTTTCAGGTCAGTTGGCAGATCGGTCACATCTTTTGTATGATGTATTGAGCATTGTTGTGAATTTTGCTAATTTAAATATGGCACCAAGGAAACATTATATTCTGACCAACATTGATGAGGTTTTGCCTTTGATAGTCATAGAAGTATCAAACAAACTGGTAATGTTTTACACCATATGCCATATATATATATAAAATCATATTATGTGGTGGGACTGTTGAAAATGTCGGCTTGGAAATTACAAATTCACAAGTACACACACACAGAAAAACTCATTGTTGAGCCCTTATCTGAATCATGCAGAAAAACGAAAGTGGAAAAAAAAAACACTTCACTCCAAAACACACGATAACAAAATGCAGAGTGTGTCTTCAGGGCAAACCAGTATCAAACATTCACATTTAAACCTGGTCTTAGTTCTACATGGGGATAAAGATACAGGCCACTTCTACAGTCAACAGACTCCCATGATTCATGCACACACTCACAGATACAGATGCTGAGATGACTGAATCCCACCCCCCAAAAAACTCAGATGTACAAGATGTACATGCACTACACTTAATGTGTCATTGGACAACAATCATTAGAGGAAAAGACATCAAGAAGTGAAAGAAGGTGGGAGAGAGACAGACAGACAAATTGATCTTTGGAGTGAGGGCTTCTGCTCTGCTGTGCTCCTAGTGTGTCTGACTCATGTGAGATCAACCCATGCATATGTGCATTTCGCCTTGAGTGTGTGTGCGCATTCATTTAAAACTGCACACGATAATCAGGCAGTCAGCCTGCAACTGAATAAACAGCACGCATTTAACTCCAATTCACTGACCGCCAATTAGATCATACATGAAAAACAGTATATTCTTCAATAAAATAAATAACTGTTTAACCCCAATCAATACAATTTGATAAGTGAAAAATGCAGTGTATAAAAAAGGGAAAGAAAATTACACGTTAAATACACAACATCCATAAATCATTCGTCAAACATCTGTTTGTGAAATGAAACCGTTCACAGCACAACAGTCAAAAGAATTGAGCTGTATTCACCTCACTCACCAACTCCAGCTCTTCATCTGTCTGCGAGGCCAGAAACAAATAGAGAACAGAGATTACAACTACAACAACACACACACCAGCCCCGTTTTACACTTGGTTTCCATCTCAATATGAACACAACTGGCAGTGACCAATTCTGATCAGATTTAATGGAAAGGTCTCATGACTGCATATATTACTCAACTGGGGGCACATTGTTAAATACAATGTGGCAAATATACTTTTTAAATGTTAAACTAATTGCAAATATTCGCTAATAAAAAAACCAAAAAAAATTGATGATAATTAAAAGAATCACTGCATGTTATGCACACAATATATACAGTAGTGGCCAAAAGCGATGTCTAGAGGGGACATTTGTTTCAACATTAAGTTAAATTAAACCATCAAAATATGAGAAAAAAAAATGTTCATGTCATTTTTTTTCTATTTTAAATATGATGGAAGAACAAAACACTGAACTTGGTTAAGGTAGCCTAGAAATCTAGACACACCCTAGCGGCAGTAAATCTAATTTGCAGCCAGGGCGTCTAGCAACTCTCTGTTGGCTTGCGAGCTGGATAAAACAAACTCTGGTCAGGCCAATCACATCGTGTATAGAGTCAGTGGGCGGGCTTAACATAATGACGGCAGAGTTGTAAACAAAGAAGCTGGCGAACAGCGGTCTTTCGAATCGGCTTTGGCCGCGACTCTGGAAGACTTGTTGTTAAACTTTTCTTTGAGAAAAGAAAGAAGAACGGTACTGAAGTCATTCTTAAGAAAGGAAGATGTGTTCAGAGTTTTGCCGACCGGATACGGTGAAAGTTTAATCTATCAACTAGCTCGGCTTCACCTTCTTCGTTGTTCTGGTTGGTTGTAGTGCTATCCTACTGTGTGCAGAGGGAATTTGAAAGACAGGCGTTTATCCTGTCCCTCGGATTGAGCCCTGCCAACGGTGAGTTCCCAGACCCAACATCTTAATGTGGGTCTGGCTTGTCAGGCTATGGTTAAGGTATTTATCTGACAAAATTATTCAGCAAAAGAAAGCAACTACAGTTTTTATTTTACTACACAAAAAAAACAAAATAAAAAAAAAAAACAGAAAAACAAAAAGCTCAAAAGGAAAAAAGCATACACAGACTACATCATAATCAGTTATTAATATTTCATTGATTCTCTCTCTCGTTTTTGCAAGTGTTCATAATTTCTTATTATAATAGCCTGGCCAAAAATCTCCAAAATTTGACATGTTTCATCGCATTATCACAAATAAAACAATTGACTCCAAGCACAACTATGAAATATGCTTACACAAAATATTTCACAAAGGGTGAAGATGTCAATTTTCCTAGGCTGGGCATTACTTTTGACCACTGTTGTGTGTGTGTGTGTGTGTGTGTGTGTGTGTGTGTGTGTGTGTGTGTGTGTGCACGTGTATTGATATAGTTTTTATATCTATTATTATATAAATATAATTTTAAATATAAACATTTTATGAAAAAGAAATATATACTAATATTATATATATATATATATATATATATATATATATATATATATATATATATATATATATATATATATATATATATATATATATATATATATATATATATACACACACACACAAAATATAATTTGACAAATTTTCTTGGACTTGACTTGCTTACACCTGTATTTAGTACTGCTCACTTGTGAACGGATCAATCCAGATGGATCTCAACACCAGGTGTAAACGAGGTCACACATACACACACATACTGAGAGCAGACGGACAGACGAGAATGAGTCAGCTCAGTGTATCTGACAGCTTTACTTCCCCCCTCGTGGTCCTCGTGAGAAATTCCTGTGTAGAATCACATTGAGAGCCTAGACCTGTTCCTATCTCTAACATTAGCCCTCATATGTTATCGTTATGCTGTAACATAGAACAGCTTTGAGACTTGATGTTGTGTGACCATCAAGTCTCCTGTAGAGCAATGTGGAAGTGCTCACCAGCTGCATGAGGCCCTTGCTGCTCTGCGAGGTGATGACCCGAAGGTCCGGTTTGCGACTGTTCACCATCTGAGTGCTGGGTGGAGGGGGAGATTTAGCCGGGACTACTTTCCCCATGCTGTTGCCGTTGGAGACTGAGAGGAGTCCTGGGGAGGCCCTGGCACTGACGTAACCATTGGCTACAGAAAGAGAAAGAAAATGAGAAGACAGAGAGATTTACAAATAAAGACCTTGGTTGATTTCTTTCTCATGAACCCTAAGAAACACACATTTTATGAAAACAAAATTAAGATACATGACTGTGGTCATATTTTCTGTAATTTGTATTGATGAGAAAAACACAATAATTACCCACCAGGGAAAATAATCCTATTAGGGTCTCCCTCACCACGGCAGATGTGTTTTCTAACACTTTGTGCTGCAAACTAAATCCTCTGTTTTTTTTGGGATTACAACTCTATTATGTTGTAATTGGAGGATTAATTGTGACTGGTTTTTAGGTTGAAGAACCGCATTCCTTTAAGGGAGGAAACGCACGCACAAGCAGACACACACAGGGAAAGAATTGGAAGGATCTAACTGACATTAGTTCATCCTGTTCCTCGACTTTCTTCCTAGCTTTGTTATACAAATATTTTCACACTATTTTGTTTATGACGTTGTATCACTAATGTTTGATCTAATCTGACTCAAGGGCAGTGAGTTTTCACAGGAAGGCAAAATATGTGTGTGATCTATGTTTTAGAGCATGGCAGAGAGAGAGAGAGAGAGAGAGAGAGAGAGAGAGAGAGAGAGAGAGAGAGAGTGTGAGACTGGGGATTTTCCCAATGCTTTCCCACATTCTGGAACCGAATAACATTATTCTCCCATCACAACATGAACGTCACTCACTAGTGCTATGGAAACCCACTGATGTCTCAGCTGAACCAAAATATCCCAAATATTTATACTACAAATATTTTTAGCGATGCTATTTTAACTTGCTGCTGTAGGGGAGACAGGGTTGGTTGGCGACAAGATTTTGATGGCACAGGGTCAATTTCTGGGTCATAATAGGGTGCTGGTACAATGTAACATATGAATGTTAACCTGACCAAACAAAAATTAATAAATTATTTACATTTGAGAAAATATGAAAATGCATGAAATAGGTTAATCAAATGAAAAAGAAACCAGTTATATTTAGATACAAGTCTGTGATAAAACAGAGTTCTGACAAACTCTGAAATGTGGTCTACAAAAATACCAATAATGATTATATAATGGTTTTATATATAAAACCAATCAGAATCTTTTCATCTTTTTTTCAAGTTAGCCAGTAGAACATATAGAGATATATAGATGGATAGATAGATAGTCTTAGTATTACTACAGCTGCGTGCTTATGCTTCAAAGAATTAATACACTAAATAAAAATTAAAAAAAGTAATTCAAAAGTAGATGTCCTCAGTTTCTGAATGATTTAAGAGCTTCAGACTAGAGAGACTTTTGCAGTTTGATATCTTATCCTATCTGAGCTCTTGTTACAGGGCAACAACAACTGCGTTTTGCTCTGCTAGACGTGTGTGTGTGTGTGTGTGTGTGTGTGTGTGTGTGTGTGTGTGTGTGTGTGTGTGTGTGTGTGTGTGTGTGAACAACAACCGCGTCAGCAGCTCTGAATGGAAAGAGATTGCAAAGGGAGCTGCAATTCCTTGGCAGCAAAGAAGAGACGTGCTCAGCTGTTCTCTGCCCCAGGAAACACAGCTTTAAGTTCAGTCTGGTTTTTAGTGGGGGGCTGGGACAGAAACATGTGTATAAACACACTTGTTTATGCTTTATGAACTTGGGTCAGAGATTATGCTGGTAAATATAGTGGATATGAGTGTGTATGCATGAGTGTGCAGTTTGTGTTAGTAAATAAGTGTGTTGGTTGTAAGCCCCGGCCTCTATTAATCTCAACTTCAAAAGGTCTGACTGCCTTTTTCTTTTTGTCTCTGTCCATGTCTCTCTCGTTCTCTGTCCCTCTCTCTCATGGGAATGGTAGGAATGCTACATGACGTCAATGCTGACATTCCCAGAGCAACAGCTGAGAATTGAGGGAAGGGAGGGGAAACGGACAGAGAGAGAGAATGAGAGTGGTAATGAACAAGGAATATGGTATGGTAAGAGCTGAGAAAGTTTCTTGGAGAAAAAAAAAAAAAAAGATTAATGTCAAAATTATGAATTTAACCGCATTTCATGCTTGGTTAAATTTAGGTTTACGTTTAAAAGTTGGGATGTAACTAAAAACAAACAAATGTTGAATGGAACACCAAATATGCCTTTTCATGGAATGTGCCAAAGAATACACACACAACCTCCAAGAAACCATGGGAGGTTTTTTTTTTTCAGTGACTCCACAAAGGCCTTCAGCCTCTTTACTGATTAAATGTTCACATTTTAAATGTCCATGAGACTCATGTGCTCTTTGAAGATCAGAGGCAGGAGAACCAACAGCTGTCAGGGACTGTCAAGATTGGCTGGGAGGAGAGAAGGGAGTGTGACAGAGGGGGAGGGGAAGGGACAGAGCGTGCTGGTTTAAGCTGGGTATTCAGACTGTCATGTGTGAGATATGAAGAACAGCTGAGAGGGGAAGAGGATGGAAAGACAAGTATGCAGGAGCACAGACACAGAAAAGAAGAGAGAAAAGAGCAAAAGACAACAAAGGGAAATTGAAAGACGGAGTAGAAAAATTTACATGCATGGTGTTGACCCATAACATTTATGTCACTCGTGCCCCATGGTCCCATGAGGGTGTTTACAGGCATGCTTGGAGAATAGAGTGTGAGCTTCAGCTGTCATGAGTGAACAGGTGTGTGAGTGTACAGGGGATGTCCGACAGTCTCTCTGATCACTCGCATTCAGATTTTTGTGTCCGGACAACCTTCATGGAGCTGCTGTCATTCTCATAAGCACAGTCAGATCAGATCATATCTTATCGGATGAGATTGAAAACCCTCGCTACACTCTGCAGGTTTTAAGCGTGCCCTTCGATTTTAAGCAGTTTGACTCAGACTGATGCATTATTCAGGTGAAAATTAAGAAGTTTTATTGGGGCCGTCTGGCTGGTAGGAGGGAAGACTTACCCACAGGGCTTGGGCACGCTCCGTTTGAATTGTTGAGGTCACCTCCCAGAAGGGCACCTGGAAAAAAGACAGAATAGCTTACAGGAAGGCTGAAATCTACAGACTCTCTTTGTATTTTGGAAATACACTGAACCCCAAACTTTCGAATGGTATATATATATATATATATATATATATACACACATACACACACACACACACACACATACATACAGGTGCTGGTCATATAATTAGAATATCTTCAAAAAGTTGATTTCTTTCACTAATTCCATTCAAAAAGTGAAACTTGTATATTATATTCATTCATTACACACAGACTGATATATTTCAAATGTTTATTTCTTTTAATTTTGATGATTATAACTGACAACTAAGGAAAATCCCAAATTCAGTATCTCAGAAAATTAGAATATTGTGAAAAGGTTCAATATTGAAGACACCTGGTGCCACACTCTAATCAGATAATTCACTCAAAACACCTGCAAAGGCCTTTAAATGGTCTCTCAGTCTAGTTCTGTAGGCTACACAATCATGGGGAAGACTGCTGACTTGACAGTTGTCCAAAAGACGACCAGTGACACCTTGCACAAGGAGGGCAAGACACAAAAGCTCATTGCAAAAGAGGCTGGCTGTTCACAGAGCTCTGTGTCCAAGCACATTAATAGAGAGGCGAAGGGAAGGAAAAGACATGGTAGAAAAAAGGTGGAGATGATTCCACCCTGGAGAGGATTGTGAAACAAAACCCATTCAAAAATGCAGATGGAGTCAGAGCTTCAAGAACCACTGCGCACAGATGTATGCAAGACATGGGTTTCAGCTGTCGCATTCCTTGTGTCAAGACACTCTTGAACAACAGACAGCATCAGAGGTGTCTCGCCTGGGCTAAAGACAAAAAGCACTGGACTGCTGCTGAGTGCTCCAAAGTTATGTTCTCTGATGAAAGTAAATTTTACATTTCCTTTGGAAATCAGGGTCCCAGAGTCTGGAGGAAGAGAGGAGAGGCACACAATCCACGTTGCTTGAGGTCCAGTGTAAAGTTTCCACAGTCAGTGAAGGTTTGGGGTGCCATGTCATCTGCTGGTGTTGGTCCACTGTGTTTTCTGAGGTCCGAGGTCAACGCAGCCGTATACCAGGAAGTTTTAGAGCACTTCATGCTTCCTGCTGCTGACCAACTATATGGAGATGCAGATTTCATTTTCCAACAGGACTTGGCACCTGCACACAGTGCCAAAGCAACCAGTACCTGGTTTAAGGACCATGGTATCCCTGTTCTTAACTGGCCAGCAAACTCGCCTGACCTTAACCCCATAGAAAATCTATGGGGTATTGTGAAGAGGAAGATGTGATATGCCAGACCCAACAATGCAGAAGAGCTGAAGGCCACTATCAGAGCATCCTGGGCTCTCATAACACCTGAGCAGTGCCACAGACTGATCGACTCCATGCCACGCCGCATTGCTGCAGAAATTCAGGCAAAAGGAGCCCCAACTAAGTATTGAGTGCTGTACATGCTCATACTTTTCATGTTCATACTTTTCAGTTGGCCAAGATTTCTAAAAATCCTTTCTTTGTATTGGTCTTAAGTAATATTCTAATTTTCTGAGATACTGAATTTGGGATTTTCCTTAGTTGTCAGTTATAATCATCAAAATGAAAAGAAATAAACATTTGAAATATATCAGTCTGTGTGTAATGAATGAATATAATATACAAGTTTCACTTTTTGAAATGGAATTAGTGAAATAAATCAACTTTTTGATGATATTCTAATTATATGACCAGCACCCATGTGCATTTTTAAACACCATCTCATGTATGTTGCACAGCTATGCCTTCAACAACTTCCATCATTCCTGCCTTGTGGCATTAAAAGCTTCTATTCCATTCTAAAAAGATTAGATTGAGCATTTTTCTTTCAAAGCTTTTCCTAACAGTGATTACGTGTTATGTGAGTCAGTAATGCTTTGAGTTTTCAAAGATGCATCAGGACACATTAGCGTTTACTCTACAAATGCAATTTGACAACTGACAACCTCCAAAGGTGATTTGAGTGATCAGATCACAATGAGATGCACTGAACCTCATTTACAACTTGTCTCAAGTTGTTGACATCAGGTTTAAAACGGCTTGCTGTAGGGATGCATAAATATTAAAAGTCTGGACAAATCAAAGTTTTATAATTATTTTCATGTTATGGCTGACAACCGATAACTGGCATTACAATTCTGTGGTAAAGCTACAATAAGGTTTAATTTATTAATGTTGGTTAATGCATTAAATAATATACAGCTCAGGTCCATTAAAGGGGTCATGAATTGAGAATTTTTTTAACATACACTACCAGTCAAAAGTTTGAGAACAGTAAGATTTTTTTAAAGAAGTCTCTTCTGCTCACCAAGGCTGCATTTATTTGATCCAAAGTATTCAGAAAAATACTGTTCTTTTGAACTTCTATTCATCAAAGAATCCTAAAAAAAGTTTTACACAACTGCTTTCAACATTGATAATAATCATAAATGTTTCTTAACCAGCAAATCATCATATTAGAATGATTTCTGAAGGATCATGTGACACTGAAGACTGGAGTAGTTGATCACAGTGAATAAATAGACAAATTACATTTTAAAATATATTCAAATAGAAAACAGTTTATTTTTAACAGTCTATTTTTCAAATAGAAAACTGTTATTTTACATTTGAATAATGTTTCACAATATTACAGCTTTTTTTGTATTTTAATAACATAAATGTAACCCTGATGAGCAGAAGAGACTTCTTTAAAAACATGAAAAAATCTTACTGTTCTCAAACATAAGAGGTCATTGTACTATATAAAATATCCTGTACGTTTCAGAACTCAAAACTTCCTTGTTAGTCCAAAAACAGTTTTTATTGAAACCAGGCTGCCAAAACTTCTCGTTTAGGATTTTGTCTCAGTATGACATCATAGTGCGACGAAAGGCCGCCTCCGCAGAAGAAAATCAACACAGACATCAATGTCTCTTTAGCCCGCCCCCCGATTCAAGCATGTCATGTAGTAGTAAATACGAGAGACACAAACACAGAATCACTTCAGCAACAAAACGATAGAGATGCCTCTGAGAATTACAAGTTGCTCTGAAGTGCCAAATTGTGGAAAAACACAGTCTTTGCCTCCCTTGTGATCCTAACATTAAGAAAGTTTGGAAGAACTTTATTTTTAGCAAATCACGTCAGTAAGACACTGCTCGTTTGTTAGTTTCATTTTACTGCGGATTAGATTTTAAACAAGACACAGTTTGACAGGCTTTTCAGAGAGACTGAAAATAAAAGATGATGCAGTTTCGACTACATTGGACCCGACAGTAATGTCGCAACACACACGTGTGAGTAATAACGGTTTTACCATGTGTCACTATTGCTTTGTCTGTTACAGATCGGTTGATATGTTTATACTAGGAAAAGGTGTGATTTGCTGTTCTTTCCTTAAAGGGGTGGTAAAACACAATTTCACTTTTCTAACTTTAGCTAGTGTGTAATGTTGCTGTTTGAGCATAAACAACATCTGCAAAGTTACAACGTTCAAAGTTTAAAGCAAAGGGAGATATTTGCTTTTAAAGAAATACATTTCTAAGGACTACAGCAAACGGTCGGTAGGGACTACAGACATTCCTCCAGGGTTGCTGACATCACCAACCCCAATATTTACATAAACCCCTCCTTCGAGAATATTAAATAAGGGGGGGGCGAGGCCATTTTTTATTGCTGTGGAGAAGAGTTGTTGTGCTATTTAGTAGGCTGGAGTGTTGTTGCCGCAATGCAGACGAAACGCTGTTATTTTCATTCGGATTGCAGGTCCACTTTGTTCCTTCCTAGGGACGGGGGAGTTAGGGATCAATGGTTAAAATTTATTTTTAACTCGGTCCCTCATAATTATTACTTGCTCTCTGTGCTGCACATTTTACGGAGGAAAGCTTCCACAATCTTCGCAAGTTCAATGCAGGATTCGCACAACGGCTTGTCCTGAAAGATGGAGCAGTTCCAACTTTAAAAACAGAAGCTGTTTACGGGCCACAACCTGTAAGTATGATTTATTTTTCATCGATGTGTTTTCCTGTAATAGCTCATATTGTTAATTGTACGTTGTAGCAAGGAAGTAAACAAATGACAACGCTGTTTGGCTCTGTAAAGCAGTTTGTTAAATGCTCATTCATACTTAACGTTATCTGACAAACACCTAACGTTACAAACTTTTTTAAATCTCAACAGCAAACTAATTAGAATAAATTATTCTTTGATTAGAGCTTTTATGTATTGTTTATCTACATGCTTGTTTATCTACAGGCATGCTAAACATGGTTCTGTGTTTGATTTGGCTACTATAGTAAAGCCAAGGTTTAGTGTTCGTTTTGGGTTAATAGTTCTTGCGACAGATATTTGCCTATAATTGCTAGAATCAACATTGTTTGATAAACAATTGTGCCTCAGCACGGCACAGCACGGATGAATCCAATGTTTTGAGGAGAATGTGCGGCTGTCAAGAGAAGGGCTGTCGGTTACCGCTCCGGTGTGGATATACTGTCATTCTGAATCACAGATTCTACTGTTTGAAAGTATGACCAATAAGAATTTTCACTGGAAAATGTCATCTGAACAAGCAAGTAGCTAACATCCACTTTTGTTCTGACCGACTAAGGGGAAAAAAGGATAGCAATAAATCATGATGATTAAATCTAACGATCGCTTATCATATCATGTCAAACCGTGCAAATTATACTTTGTTTTCAAACTGTTAATGTTAACAACATTAGTATTGCGTGACTACATTAAGGCACAACAAAGAAAACTCTGTAACTGTATGAATTAAGCGAACAAGTGTGCTACTGATACATAATTGAACCATTGAAATGTCTTAATGTTACCTGTCCAGCAGAACAAAAGCTGAAAAAAACCCCTTCAAAACACGGAGTTCACGCCACCTTTGAAAAGCCCTTTTTATCCTTGTTTTCGCATAGGATTGTTGTCGTTGCAGTCTCTTTTTTTCTGTAGCCACTATTTTTTTCTGCATTTTACAACGGGTGAATCTGCAGTTGTCACTGGTGATTGTAGTTTGAACCTTTCTGGATCCGCCATCAAATTCAAAAGTTGAATTATATCAAGTGATGTGAGAAAAGGCTATAAATCTCCACCTCCAACATCCTCACACGCAATATAGCCTACTAGCCGGGACTCCTTCTTTATGTGTACAGATGTGACGTAATGACGCAAAGATATGCTCGAATTGTCTGTGGAAATCTACCAGTACCACTGGAATTAAAAACATTATTACAAGCTTACCGTTAAAAATTGAGCTAAGGTAAGCAGATTATCTGGTTATCTGCTTGCTCAAAAATTTATTTTGGATCATTTTTAACCCAAAAAAAGTTACGGACTGCAGCTTTAAAATTAAAACACAATAATTTTAGTCAATTTAGGAAACAATTTGATAAAGTACAGTATGAAAAATGGATATGTATTTTTAGATTTGCTAAATATAAATAAATTTGCTAAGATTTGCTAAATTTGCTTAACATTTAATAGTGTTATTAAATCATTAGTGTTTTTAAAGATTAAATTTAAGTAAGCATTAGATTATGGCAAAGGAAAACTAAATGTAACTAAATGAATGTGAAAGTGAAAGTGACACGGGAAGGCCAAGCATGGTGACCCATACTCAGAATTTGTCCTCTGCTGTTAACCCATCCAAGTGCACACACATTATGAGTAATGAACACACTATTGTATTATATTACAGAACATGTGATTGGGGTTTAGGTGCCGGTTTTTTTTCAGAATGAAAAATTATCCTTACACTATGTAACCACTTCAGAGCAGAGTAGACGATTGTTTGACAGCCACTTTTAAGCATAAATCAGTGCTGTGTCTGAGAAACAGCTGTTCTGGGTAATCCGACACCTACAGGGCAACATTATAAGCGCATGGACACAACATGAGTTACTATTCCCTCCTTCCTGCTTTGCTTACAGATACGCAGCACTATTGATCTGCTCAGGATTTTACCTGCGCTGGCAGGTCTTTGTGGCAGGCCTGGAGACACCGTGTTCCTCTGGAGCTGCGGTTGCTGTGGCGACAGCAGGCGCGGGTCTGTGAGAGTGGAGGTGACGAAGGAAGTGGTGACGAGGCTGCTGGGATTGCTGAATGGCAGAGGGCTCTGATTGGATACCGGCACTGTGACTGGCATGGAGAAAGTGGGTGGTGGCACTGTGGACTGAGAAAGCACAGATAGAGAGGGAAACCGTTAGCGGCTTTACTTTGCACACCTGCATATACATCAAGACAACACACAAAATGACACACACCAGTTTTTATAGCATGCAGTGACGTGTGCAAACATCTCCAAAGCAGAGCATGTGAAGCTACGAGGTGCAGAGTTAATTTTGTAAGATTTAAAAACTGTGTGAATAATCCAGACTTTGCTCCACTTCCATCTAGATTTCACTGAATCATCCAGTGTTTATAGTTACTGTATATTTTAACAATCTGCTTGTTAGATCGTGACGTAAGGAGTATTGTTTCCGGGTTCAAGCCTCTACTCATTTCAGTTGAGAATACTATTATTTCAACAGCTGTTTATGAGCACATTTTTTTCATATCACACATTTAGCTAAGCTTTTAAAAACTCATTGTGTACAATACAGTCTCCAGGTATCCCAGACACTAGTATTTTAACGATTCATAAAAAATTAATCACAGTCTGGCCATCTGAGATTTCATTATGGGGATATTAGCCCCATTTCTTGTTTGCTTTTGGCATCTGATAGAGCATTTGGATCTGAAAACCACGATTTTGTTTTTGTACCCCAGCATTATACTCAATTTTAGTCTGCAACAGTTGTCCTTAAACTGATAATATGGCTCTGGGGAATAACCCACCGCGCAGGGTAGGCTCAGGTGTTTCAAACAAGGGGCATGTGGCCATGACAACTCCTGAGTCAGCCGATCTTCACTCTCATGCTTTCTGAAGTGCAATTAGCCAGCTTCGGCAATCAGCGTGGACTCAAACTGTCCAGATGCTCTGATGGAGACCCATTTTCCCATGATCCTCAGCAAAACCAGGGCCTCTAAAATTAGAATGTGGGCCACACTAGGCCTCCTGTGTTCTGAGTGGGACCCAGTTTGATAGTTAGTATGGCTGTTCCTCTGTCCTTCTCCGTTTTTCCTGTAGCCTCTCTGTCTGAGCGTCAAAAATGTAGTTTAAAATATGCAGATTATAGTCTGAGAGCATATAGTGAGAGCAGGGTTTTGATCTCCATATATGGCTGTTAGCAATAAATGGCCGGTATTACAATTCTGTGGTAACACTTAAGAAATTAAGAAATTACTCCTAATGAGAATCTAGTGATGCCAAAGCTATTTTAAAATGAATATTCCAGGGTAAATACATACAAGCTACAGTTCTAGAGGGAGTAACCCATAAGCCTGTGGACGAAACAGCAACTAAGTTCCAGCACTGCACGCAGGCCAGGCAGGGTGAAGGAGGGCAGGGCAGAAGAGAGAGGAGGGACATTAGTGTGGGACGAGCAGCTGGTTTTAAAATATGGAGCACCTAACACACCTCATCTGAATATATACACATGTACACCAAGAATGGAAAAAAAAAAACTAGTGTGCTAGTCTCCATTTTCTCAGCCAGAAAGTGCAATCTTACACATCTGAACGTGCCTTCAACAACTGAAGATAAATACAACAGTCTGAAGATAATATCGGTCTAGACACAGAGACAAGCGATAGACAACTGTCATTGGAATGACACTTGGTACTGAAAAAGAGTCTGTGTGACATCAAGAAAGAGCGTGACCAGTGAAGTGAGAACGACTGACTGGTTTGCGAAACAAGTTGGCAATTATATTAACATGAAGTCCCTTTGGATTGGAGCTTACAGCAGATCAGTGCACATGAGGAATGATCTTTCAGTGGCAAATTACTCATTAGATTTAAATGGGGTCTTATAATACAATCATATTCAATCAAATATTTTAGGATGCGTTTACACTGGCACAAAAAAAAAAAAAAAAAAAAATTTTACTCACATCTGACAGATCGGAATTTGCTGCACACGTGTAAACACAAACAACTGCACAAGATTTTTTGCATTCCGTTCTGAGGCACTTCCATATGTGGTTTACGCATGCAGGTAATTCACATTCACAATCTCTCGCTTTCATTAATTCATTCGAATTCATTCAAATGAATGTAATCTTATCTACTTTATTTCTCTTCAGAATTCTAGATCTAACGAAAATTACCATTATTTTCCGATCTATATCTGTTCAGTCAGATTTTGCCCTGCAAACATCCATGACAGCTTTTAACTTAAAAATATATAATCATGGCCACTCGACATGAGCTATATAAATAATTTTAGTACGCCCATTCAAAACCCAAGTGTCAACCATGTCACATAGTAAAGTGATCACCAACAGAATCATTTTGGGCGGGGATTAATGTCAACCCAGATATCGAATACCAGACGGGTCTAAAATGAATGTAAACAGATGGGACAAATAATTTTGCCAAGTGGAGTGTTGAGCAGATTTTGATCAAAAGTCAGAACGCATTTTCAGTTGCTACAGAAACTTAACATTATAATTGAAAATATGAAAGGCCAATGTATTTGAGATCTGCTAAAGGTTACAATAACAGTGTTATTAAATTATTTGCGTTATTAAGTGAGTGTTAGATACTGCAAATGTAATCCAAATTAAAATAGACAGAAATTATTATTAAATTAAATATCCAATAACAACTGATAAATACTACCATTCAAAGTTTGGGGTCGGTAAAAATGTTCATGTTTGTAAAAGAAAGTCTCTTATGCTCTCTAAGGCTGCATTTATTTGATAAAAATACAGTAAAACAGTAATATTGTGAAATATTATTACAATTTAAAAGAAATGTTTTCTATTTTAATATATTTTAAAATGTCATTTATTCCTGTGATGGTAAATCTGAATATTCAGCATCATTACTCCAGCCTTCAGTGTCACATGGTCCTTCAGAAATCAATCTAATATGCTGATTTGGTGATCAAGCTAAATTTCTTTCAATGTTGAAAACAATTGTGCTGTTAATATTTTAGTGGAACCATAATGCATTTTTCCAGGAGTCTTTGATGAATAAAAATTCTAAAGAAAATAATTTAGTTGAAATAAAAAGCTTTTTTTAACATTATAAATGTTTTACTGTCACTATTGATCAATATGATGCACCCTTGCTAAATGAAATTATTAATTTCTTTCAAAAAATATCCTGCTGACTCCAAAGTTTTGAATGGTAGTGTATATCTAGTATAAACCAATACAAAATAAAAATCACTGATATAGCACTGATGTTGAAATATACTTGTTTTGCTCCAAGTTTATTTTAAAAACATTACCAGAATAAAAAGCTAATTTAAATGAATACATTTTTACTGAATGTTTCTAAAGTAAATTTCCTCCTCACAATCCAGCTTTATCCACTGAGGTTGCCAGGCAGTTAGTGTCAGACAGTTAGTGCTGAATATCTAAAAACTCATTACAAACTGATCATTTTCCGGCCTGTTAAGTAGAGCTGGTAGTACACATGCTGCTGGGTGTCCCCAGCAAGAGGGATTAAGGTTTTAGCTTTGCTTCCTCAGGCACTCATGCTGGGATTATGTGGCAGAGAAAGAGAGAGGTGCTGGATGACTCTCTTTGTGCTCTGGCCCGTGAATGGTGCACTGGGCGGACAGCAGGATGGGTGCAAGAGAGAGGAAAACTGCACCTTCATCAGCTGACGAAATACTTTTCAGACGCTCCTACCAAGTAATTAGCATTAAAGAGGAAAGTTACTAGTTACTAAATTAATTAGTCTTTGCTACCCACATCATGTTGAATCACGTTCACCATGTAAATTATATCAGACTTTGGCCCATGATATATTGAGATAGCGAGCAGCATGTTCTTGTTCTAGTTTCTGTACCTGCTGAGAAGAGATTCCTCATGCATGGCTCATGCATAAAACATTTTTGACAGTGACTTAATGAAAATTATCTCCACTGACGCCTTAAACGGGACCCAGATGAGTCAGAAGTCTATTCCTGGCAAATGCGATACAAGCATCAGTCATCGCAGAAAACACAAAACAACAGCACAGAATCAAGAGAGCTATAAATCACAAGCGCATTTGAAATAGTGGATTGTGAGGATCAAAAGGACGCGGCCCACACTCGCCCTCTCGCCCCCGACTGCCCTCTCCTTGCCCAAGCACACACATTCAGAGGGGATTGAGGGGTGGTAGGAGGGGAATGGGGTGAGAGATGGTTGCTAGGTGCTCTGTGAGTTGGTTGCCGGGCCGACAGCAGGCTGTGTGAGTTGGTTGCCGGGCCTAAAGCAGGCCTCTTCACACGGGTACTCACTGAAAGCCTATAGCTCTGCATCATTTTATCAAACTCCTCGTCTATCTTTTTGTACTTCTCCTCTGTGCGAGGCGTGAGGGAGAACGGCTCCTCGGGGTCCGGGCTCTCCGAATCCCGGTGCTCTTTCTTGTTCAGAGCCTTCGTTTCGTTTCATTTTCCGACCGAGGACAGGAGACAGGGGGAAGAAAGAGAAGGAGGGAGGTTAGAACGACAAGGTAAAGAGGAATACTCACTCCATAGCGTTTGAAGAGGATGTCCAGCTCCTCGCTCTTGCGGAATTTGTCCTCCTGTAACGGACTTTGGTCGATCGAATCGTCCCCGTCTGGCTCTGGACTGTTGCAACCATTAAAGCCTTTCTTTCTCAACGTCTTAAAGCATTCGGAGTGGGAGAAGAAAGGGAGAGGAGCACATTTCACACTTAGAAAAAAACAAATGTCAATCAGAGAAGCAGCAGTGATTTATTAAACCAACAATGTAACATGTGACACATAAGCCAAGAAAACTGTACATCGGCAAAATGTTTCATGAGAATGTGAAGAGGATAAATAACATTTTACACCATGACTTGGAAAAAATGAAACTGCATAGCCCATTGAAAACTGTGGGCTGGAAATAAGTTAGATGAGGCTGAAAAAGAGAGATACTCAGTTTCTCGGTTTCAGCCTGAAAACAGCTTGAGTCTTCTTTTTTTTGGAGAAGATTTTCCAAACAAGATTTTCTCTAAGTAGCTTTGATGGGGGTATCGAGGCTGAATAGAAAACAGTTTTCAGCACTGCTTTCGTCCTACTCACAGAGGTCATAGTGACATAAGAGATATATAGCATAACATAAACTGACACGGTGTAACCAAGATCAACACTGTTAATTGGACAATTAACACTTATGCTACAGTTATGTATTATATATATTTTATATGCACGCTATTTTTTATATATTTACTACTGTTCTAAAGTTTGAGGTCTGTGAGGTCTTTTTTATGTTTTTGAAAGAAGTCTATTACGCTAAAATACAGTAATATTGTATATTTTATGACATTTATTACTGTGAATTTTCATCATACTCCAGCCTTCAGGGTCACATGATCCTTCAGAAATCAGTCTAATATGCCGATTTGGCACTCAAGAAACATTTTTTATTATTAATCAATGTTACAAACAGTTGTGCTGATTAATATTTTTGTTGAAACCATGATTCTTTGATGAATAGAAAGTTCAAATGAACAGGTTTTTTTTTTTTTTTAGTACTAAATTAAATTCTACTAATATACGGACCCCAAACTTTTGAAATGTAGTGTACATAATATAATTTATTTATATTATATTATATTATATTATATTATATTATATTATATAAGTAAATTAATTAGAATGAACAAAAATGCCAGTGGTAAAACCTAGGGTGTTGTCAAGCTGTTTTATGCATTTGCTAAGGTATTCTGAGTGGATTTTATCACATTCTAAAAAAAATCTAATCACTTACATGTTACAAACACACATCTCCTAAAAACATTGCACGATTTAAAGCTTTTTTTGAGGCCACAAATTGAGCATTGAAATTAAATGTTTAGGAATATGGGCTTGTTGAATGTGGGCTTGTTGAATGTATGAGCATTAGCGATTAGCCATAGCAAGTGCTGCTAATAATATATAGATTTCTGTGATGATTTGATAAAAGACTGGGGAAAAATACATCCCAAGACTTTGAACTAGCTTTGTCGTTAATAACATAACACTCTCTCTCTCGCACACACACACACACACACACACACACACACACACACACACACACACACACACACACACACACACACACACACACACACACACACACACACACACACACACACACACAGTGAGGAGTGGGTCAGCTGATCAGCTTGTCTCTGAGTCGGCTCCATCTGTTCACCTGTCCCTATATTTCTCTGCCTGCTGTCTCTCCTTTATGGGGCGGGTGCTTGTTTGTGTTGCCAAGGGAAGATTCCCCTGCAGAGCTCCGCTGCCTCTGACTGGCTAACCTCGTTCAGTAGTGCCCCTCCCCCTGCAACTGCCTGCCTTCCCTCCCCCCGTACGGTCCCTCTCTCTCGAGCTTCCCCTTCCTGTCTTTACATTATTACATCTGTGTTGCCCCTCGACCTTCACTTTCTTTCATCTCATTTCCACTCGTTTCTGATGACTCATTTACACCCTATCTTTGAGTCTCTTCTCTAATCCAATAATGCTCTCATTCTTCCACTACTTATTGAGCTGACTCATTCCTGTCCGCTATTCCCCTCCTCTCTATCCCATATTGTCTTTTCAAACTCCCACTTCCTATGTGGGATGTTAGCAAACATTTGAGAGGGACCACAGTAAATGTTTAAGAATCTGCAATTGAAAAACACATATTTATCTGAATATTTACGGCCATACACTCATAAGAGCCTTTATCATCCATGGAACCTTTTCAATGCACAAAAGGTTATTTATATTAGATTATTAAAATGTTCTTCACTATAAGAAAAAAATAATGGTTCTTTTAAGAACTTTTCATTGAAAGGTTCTTTGTGGAATCAAAAATGCTTCTTCAATGGCATCACAGCAAAAAGAACCTTTATTTTTAGGAGTGTATAATGTATACATAACCCTCTCGAGTGTACGGAAGTGCACGCTGATGTCCAACACAGGCAGAATGTAATGTCACCTTTCATTTGCAGTGTGTAAAGGAGAGAAGGCTCTACCCCTGCCCGCTCCCTCCACCCAACCCCCCGGACATCCCTCGAGAACGCGCTTAAAGCCTCGGCTTCGGCGTAGCCTGCCGGCTTACACACACGATAGCGTCCAGATACACCCATCTGACAGATTAGCGGCCCCTCTGAACCCTCCACTCCTCCTCCTCATCCCTTCATCCCCATTCCTCCTTAAAAGGCAGCGTGTCTGCCATTATCAGGCGAGTCTGACTATAACTCATACATGAGGCTAATGGAATCATTTTAGCAGCTGATCTTGGCTGATAACCCACGGCTCAGCCCACTGTGGAGGCGGATCTGAGAGAATAAGAGTACATCATCTCAATATCGAAGAGGGCTTAGCCGATGTCCAGAACACACAGATTTCTCATCTCTGACAGAAAGAGGTTAAAAGTTCACAGTCATTTCATCTTAACCATTTAACGCCAATGGTCACACTTGAAAGGAGCTGCTGATATCAGGGATGTCAAAAGTACCGGTACTTCAATATCAAGTCGATACTTAAGTAAAATTTCAGTTCTTTCTTTAGTATTTGTAACATAAACTACTCAATTCAATACTTAAAAGCTGTCTGGTCATAGGTGGTTACTTCCGAATGCTCATAAATGTGCCCTTCTTGGTCAAAATGCCGGCTTGGCATGGCATCAGTGTAAACACAGGAGATTTTTCTTAACTGTTAACAGACGGTACAAAAAAAAATAAAAAAATCTTTGCAGGGTAAATAAAAGCCTAATAAACCTGCCACTGCAAAAAATAAATAAATAAATAAATAAATTGTAAGCACCACATTGCGCTTACTTTGTTTATTTGTTCTGTATTACTGATTACTTGAATCATTACTTAACTTTAAAACTCGAATTAATTAAAACTTTTGAAATGCACTTAATTGATGAATATTAAAGCTACATTTCATTGTTTTTATTTAACTTGTTAATAATTAGAACAAAATATAACTTTAATTGAAAATAAAGCACTGTTTAATAGCCAATTCGTTTTTGCTGTGAGCACATAATTACTATTGAGAATTGTAAAATTTGCACTGGTATTATTGTGACAAAACTAGTCAATATTAATCCTTTTCCATGTCAATCAACACTCATCAGAGATGCTAGGCCTTCTGTAACAGATCAGGCCCTGCAAAACACAGTAAAATTATTCCCCTGACCTGTTAGAATCTTCATTTGGATCTTTTATTAGGAAGATGTATCCTAGTAGTTTATTTGATGAATTATATTGTATATTATGCAAGTGATTACAATTTATATCGATTGGGAGCCCTAGTTTCTATATTATTGCTCTGCTGAACAGCAATAGAAAACTAGGAAATTATTGCTTAAACACAACATGAAATAAAATGTGCAAGGCACCAAAAATGAAAACTATGTCATTACTTACAATCTCAAATCTGTATGTACAATCACTGAATCATCTGTATGTGTTAAATTTTTCATGGTACATAGGAGAAATTTTGAATAGATACAGCTCTTTTTCATTAGTAAGTCTGGACCTTGTCTGTCAAGCTACAATAAGGAGAAAAGAAAAACTCTAATGTGCACTAATGTGACACTGAAATTAATTCTCTATTAATTGAAAGTCTGTTACCTCCTAAATCTCATTCTCTTTTCTGCAACTGAAATGTATTCATAGGACTTTTAAATAGTCATGGACTACTTTAATAGTGCTTTCAAAATGCTTTTTGGGGGTTTGCCACACATGATGACAATAGAAAGTAATTTTTCTGAAAAGAGCTGCATGAAGAATCTTCAAATATTCTTATGTGCCAAAAAAATTGTCATAGATTTAGAACAACATGAGGTAGAGTAAATGATAACAATTTTCATTTTTGAGTGAACTGTCTATCCAAATGTCCACAATTGATGCATTTCAAGAAAAACAGAATATTCAGTAGGACGGGCTTGATTTTATCTAGTGGGATTTTATTGGAATGTGAAAAATGGGCTCTGGAAATATTAATACTATTATTTTCTCTGTAAGCATGGCCTTGGTTAGGTCAGCAAAATCAAACATGACTTAAGAAGCAAAGAAAGTTATTAGATTTTGATAAAAGATTATTAGATTTTTTTATCAGAATGCAGAGCATAGATGTGTCACACCAATCATTTATTAAAAAAAAGCAACATTTTATTTCATGTTGTCTTTAAGTCCTCACAGCCTCTTCATCTGAGCAGCTTATGAAAAAGGGCAAAGCCTTGTGTTTTTCGTCTCACCACCTCTTTTCAATCCCAACTGATATCTACAGGATCTTCATCCTTAAACACCCACTCTTCATCTCTCTGTCTCTTTCATTCTCCCCCTCCCTCTTTCCGTGTCTCTTTCTCCCTCTCTCTGTCTCTCTCCTGATTGGGATCTGCAGTCAAGCAGATTAACAAGCTCTGGCAGAAGAAGCAGGCAGCCCCCATACAATCACACACACACACACACACACACACACACACACACACACACACACACACACACACACACACACACACACACACACACACACACACACACACACACACTAGGCACGTGCAACACGAGGCGAGTGAAGAGATGAGAGCAAAAAGAGAGAGATACAGCAAGCAAAAAGAAGAGAGGCTGTGTGCGTGCATATGCGTTTGTTCAGTCATGCATCAGTGTGAAAGCATGCCTGTCTGAATATGTGTGTGTGTGTGTGTACAGTGAGCTGTAGGGTGAATGAGAGGCTTTTCTCTGGGTGAATGTAAGCACTGCCACTTCATCATTTATACACATTGAATCTCCTTCACTTTTTTTAAATTTTCTCTTTTTGGTGTTTTTGTCTCTCTCTTTTTGGTCTTTAAAAAACAAATTACCAGGTAGTACCAGTGCAGAAGACATGTTTTTCATTGGGCATGAGCCACCGGAAGGGCCTTTAGAATGGTACTGCCCCCAAAGACACCTCTTAACAGGCCAAATGCTGAGAACTCAGCACCAGGTCTGCCTCTACTGCCACGCTGCTTCTCAATATTACATGAGACAGCCTTCAGCCTTTACACACACTCACACACAAAGCAGCCCAGCCAGGCTTGAGATGATGTGGCCCACAGCGGCCCAACGCCCTCACCACAGCACATGCACGCATACACACACACACACGCATACACACACACACACACACACACACACACACACACACACACACACACACACACACACACACACACACACACACACTTAAGAGATTTCTGCAGCTGCACCCAACAGGAAACATGCGCCTATACCACTGGGGGCTTCTGTAAAAGAGACACACATCAGTTTCTCACCATCATACACTCTAAATAAGTATTCACACTCTCACGGCTGAATTTTAAACTGCATTGAAAAGACCACCTAATCTTTAAAAATTAAACAAATGTTTATGTGTTTTTAACATGTGCGCATTTAAAATTTTAAAGGAATAGTAACAATTCTGTCAATATTTAGTCACCATCATATTGTTTATGCTGTTATTTTTTATAGTATTTGTTCACAGTGATAAGTCGACAAGGTCATAACTGATAATTGTTCCCTCCAGTGAACTCGAGAACCAAAGCAACAAAATAATCCAGAGTTGAATTTGAGAACCGGATCACTGAGGTCTTATGCTTTGTGTGAGTATTAAAGACCTAAATTTAAGTTATTTACTGATAATCTCTCCTTCCAGTGAGCTGTTAACTCAAGAACCAAACCAGTCCAATTTGCGCGCAAATCATTCTTTTGAGCCAGTTATTTTTAATGAACCTTGATTTGATTCGATTCACAAATTGCACTTAACTAATCATTATGGGAACCAGCTGCATGAAGGTTCATGAAGATGGAACAAAAAAGTAACAGAATACAGGTTTGAATCACCATAAGGAAGAGTAAATAAATTACAGAATTTTCAGTTGTGGGTGAGCTCTCCTTTTAATTTAAGCAGTGTTCTAGCAATACTATCGAGAGAGTCGTTCTTCCACTGCCGCTGTTCTTTCCACGTTAATGTTGCGCGCCCCCAGAAAATCATGCCACACTCATGAAGACGCCATCTCGCATTGGACGGGATGGACACCGGATGGGCACCGTGTGTGTGTTTGTGTGTAAGCCACGTTTTCCTCTCTGGCCAAAGGCAGGAGGTGGTAGAGGGTGCAGCTGTCCCTACCTCTCCTGTCCCACCATCGTCCAGGCAGTTAGCCAGTAGCGTATAGAGCTCAGCGCGCCTCTGAACCTCCCTTCATGCTTTCTAGACGTGAACATGCACTCTTTCACTCTCACACATGCGCTCAGTCTCCCAATGGAGGAGTATTTAGCTAAGCAAAAGCCTAGCCATCTCTTGAAGAACTTGTAGTGTATTTACAGTCACCATGGTATTACCAAGGTATTTTGGTACCATGGCAATATATTCTTAGGATTACATTGGAGTACCATGTAAAAGATCAAATTTTAAGTCAAATTAGCATGGCAGTAGCATGGTCTAAATCCATAAGGAAAGAGCACAATGTAATGGCTTTAGTTACAGTATTCAACAAAGGTCAAAATAAATGAGAAGCATCATAAAAAAAGTAATCGCAATTATAAACATTGCTATTTGGAAGGGATCTTTCTCCGAGGACTTATGAGTTAGCCGGAAAACAGTAGGTAATTTGTTCTGTGATTTTAACAAGGTTTCCGTGAGGAAAAACACAGAAATTTACCTGGCCTCCTCAGGGAAAACTAGTCCTGACCAAATAGAGCTATTGACTGAACTACTGCAACCAAATTAACACGGTTCACCAAAGACAGGAAGGAAGGAAAGAAGAGAAGAAGCAAAAAAGGATGAATGAGACCAAAAAAACTAATAAAACAATTTCCTGCCACCTGAAAGAGGTAGGATTCTTAGTGGGCTTGTATGTCTGTGTTACCTCGATGATGTCTGCGTTGGTCCTGCTTTCGTGCGGCTCATTGTACTCAGTGTATTTGAGGAGCACTTTGTCCATGTCAGTGCTGGCATACTGGAAGAGCTTGTTTGAGTGATTGAAAATAATGAGGGCAATCTCGCAGTCACACAACACACTGAGCTCATAGGCTTTCTTCATCAGACCAAACTTCCGTTTGGTGAAGGTCACCTGTGGAGAGAGGGAGAGAAAGACAAGATTAGACAGGGAGAAAAAGATAATGATTGAGATGAAGGATGAGTCTGAAAACTACATTGCAATTTTGCTTCTCAGGTAAATCTGCCCTATTTTAAGGATGTTTAGATATTTGTACAGGGAAACAAAACAGAAGATACTATCAAAGATTAGAGGTATAGCCTACCCAAAAATAATGTACAAACCTTCATGTCATTCCAATCCCAAATTACTTTTTTCATTTACATCCAATTACAATAAACAAAAATCAGAGCTTTCAAGATTAAAAAAGGATGCAAAACCTTTATAAAGTATCATTACTGTGGTCTTCTAAAGTCATATGGTAGTCAAAAGATATTCCAGTCAGGAACAGACTAGGAATAGAAGTAGCGATGTCAGATGTTGATTTGGATCTTTTGAATGAATCAGTTGATTTTGAAAGATCTGTCCAAGAATCAGCACCAAAGTATATTTCAGTTATAACTGAATGCTTATCCATACAGTCGAAACGCATAGCCTTTCAAAGTATACTCCATTTAAAAGTATGCACGAAGACAAGTGCTTTACACATGCACAATAGCAAGTTTCATTCGTGTCCAAAGTCTACGCTATTTCTCTCCAGAAATTATGACTGATAAAAAATATCTTTGTAGTCATATCTATCTTCACCCCCACACACAAGTGCTTGTCAACCAAGGCATGTTGTTACAATCTCAAATAGTTTGTTGTCATTTCTTCCGTTTCTTTTTCGAATGTGGAACAAGGCCAGGCCAGTGTTGCTACCTTGTGGGCAATCTAATTAGTGCAAAACAAATTCAACTAGTGTGTTTGAGCGGAGCACGGTTAGAAAAATTGGGCTGTGTGAGTACTATGCTGATGATGACATTTACGCCACACACTGTACACATTCCCTAGCGTGCATGAACGTATACTTTGGGTTTCAGACTGATCTAGTTCTAGAGTTCAACTCACTGATTTAATGATCCATTCACAAAGGACAACAGCTCACTGTCAGGGAAGATATAAATAATGACTTCAAAGTTGGCCTGTTTCTCACACAAAGCTATCATATAACTTCAGAACGCTGTCCAAAGTTGAAGTGACTACTTTTATGATACTTCTATGGTGCTTTTGTGTTGTTTTCCAATCTTGAATGCTCCAGTCCCCATTCATTGTTATAGCAAGGTAAAGATGAACCATTCTTCAAAACATCTCCTTTTGTATTCCAAAGTAAGAAAGTATTTTCTATGAACTGAAATGAACTACTCCTATAGGAATTTTTTGCAGTGCACAGAGCCTGAGGTTGACTTGAGATTTCAAGTCGGGAAGCTTTCAACCATTTTTTGCTCCCTGCTACCAAAAGTTTTTCTGTTCAAATCCAAGACTCCTTAACCTTAAGCTTGACAGTGTTAGCAGACAGTGATTGCATCTCTGTAAATAAAAGCCCTTTTCCATTAGCTGAAAGAATCTCCTCCACCTCAACAATCAGGGAGCTGATGTTCCCTCTCTCCACACCAGCACCAGGATAAACACCAGCAACATAATTGCCTTCTAAAATAGAATTCGCAGGTAACCAATGGCAACAGGAGAACACAACTTTATTATTGTGAAGAATGTTGAGACGCAGCGACCTGACTTCTTTCCGCTGCTCTCTCGATCCAATTAACCTCAGGGCCGAATGCTTACCTACTGACCTTTACTGCACACACGGACTCGATCTCGCTCTCTCACCTGCTGCCGTCTGTCAGTTCTGGATACCCTCTGTTTTTCAACACCTCTCCTATATACTAGTCTCGACTCTCGATGCAAGAGTTTGGTAATTAAAAGGCACATTTTACTGCAGCAAAGACTATAGTTCACATTATCTTCTCACACTCTTTAATTCTTTAATTGCCCGAGATGTGCAAAGGACGAGCTGTGCAAAGCCAGATCATTTTCTGAAAGAAATCTCAATTCAAAGTGATATATAGTACAAAATGAGGCCTAATCTGGGTCAGCCAAACTACAAGACTTTTTTGTAACTTTGTTAAAATATGATTAGTCAGGCACACCTGAGGGAGACAGAGAGTGCTGACACAGCGAAGCAGGCTAAGGTTGAGTATGCACACCTGGTCCGGTCAGAGTGACTACACCTATCAGCACAACTGTGACCAAAGAAACATTTCCAACACAGTCACAGCCATCTTTCTAATATCTAAAACACAGAGGGAAAGACTACACACTGGTGAGTGCATCTAAACACAGTAAAATACTTTAATTTCTTTCAAAACGATACTGTTATGAAGTTTGTGATTTAACTTGTTTTATATGCCAGATTTACCTATTTTACCATGAGAAGCAAAAGGAACAGAAGGTGAGCCAGAGGGAACACATTACTTATTCTTATGTACTCATCTACAAGTAGTCCTGACCAAAAGTCAAACACTGCAGTTTGTATAGTTAAACTAAAACAAAAATTATATGAAAATAATTTTTTTAAGGTTATGATAAATTAAATGACACTTTAGTAAACATGAAAATTCCACAAGATATCAATAACAGAGCCTTGAGAAATGTAATGCCACTAAACATATTAATATTATATTAGGTCATAAGGTTAACTTTGGCAGCCCTAAAATACTGACACTAAAACATATAAAAACTAAATGTAAATCACACTGATGCACAATACTAGCGAATATTTAAATACTATTTTGTTTCAAAATTGTCAAACTATCCATTAAAATCAGTTGGTTTTAAATACAACAAGTGAATTTAGTTACCACAGCGTTATAATGTACCATATGAAAAATAGATTTGATTTGCTAAATATCCAATATCACCCGATGCTGATTAATGAAAAAGAAAAAAAAAAAATGCAAATATAGCCAATATAATGCATTAATGCAAATTCATTTTAACGGCACTAATTTTATTAACGCGCGATTAACGCAGCGCGCATTTACTGTTTCATCTGTGGCCTAGCCCGTAGTTGGATAAATCGAGAGCAGCCATAGACGTAAAGGATGCAGCAGTAAACAGAAATGGGGAAAGAAAATGGCTAACATTAACATTACTATTCTGAAACAAGTGACGTTATGTTATACAGCCTACATAAGCTACCATTTTTTCTGTTTAACTTTTATTAGACTCCAGGTCGCAATAAAGGAAAAGAGCGTTTTTACACTGAGCACGTTTGAAGCAGTCCATGTCCGAGCGCGATAGTTCTCGGTTTCCCCCTCAGCGCTGGTCAACTTGATTCCATTGAACCCTGGTGCATTTGCATGCATCTTACATAATCACAAACATGCACAGGGCATGATAGAAAACAGAACGCGGGTCAATATATTATATATATATGTATATATATATATATATATATATATATATATATATATATACACACACACATATATACATATATACACACACACACACATACATATATATACATATATATATATATATATATACATAAATAATTATTTTGAATTTAGTGCTGTTATGCGCAGCTGAGTAAATGACCTCTGGGTTTACTGTAGGCTATGTGTGTCGGATGAAGGGGGCTTTCTGTTGCATGCTTGCAAAGGGACTCTGAGGAGATGCGCAATGCGCAAATACACTGCAAGCTCGCTCTCGCTCGTATCCGAGGTAAATCATTAACACCATCACCACTTGCACGTGTTTTGTTGAACTAAATACATTACAATCAGCTAAAACGAATGCGTAGTTTACTTTTCTGTTTCTCACACTGTTCACGCGAATCGCGGCACAGTTCGAGTGCAACCGAACTCAGAGCACCTCCTCGTCTCAGTTTTGGTACCCTGGTGCACTCCCAGGTCCACAGCTTTCACATTACCAATTTTTCATGCGAACCGTCCACCGTTCTGAACTAAACTGCCAGTGTAAAGACGCCCATTTCTATTTTTAAAATAAGAGAAAGTACTGCTTATTCTGAATTTTTAAGTTTAGGCTTAAGAGACATGAACAAGTTCTTTAAAAAACATCTATGACCTTTGATACATGTGTAGTCTTCATGCTCTTTTGAGTATGGTTTCACTAATAATAAATCATGCATATTTGTCCATACCCATATTGATTAGAGTATTAAAAACTTCAAAAGTATCAATTTAAGGTACATTTAGAACTAATAAAAATGAGCGATTAAGTTGCGATTAATCACAAGTTAACTCATGACAATCATGTGATTAATCGCAATTAAATATTTTAACCAATTATATTTTACAATTCTGGAAAAAATAAATACATTTTGTTTTAAAAAATAATATATTATACACCATAAGGGAAGTTAACTTGCACTTGTCTTTGAAAGTACTTTAACATAAAAAATCCACACCTCAACTGCAAACCACTGCAAATTACTTTGATGCATTGGAGGAGCAAGATTTGATTTTGCCTCATGTTGATTGCCTTGCACAAGATGCCTAAACTACAGATACAACTTAAGGCAACTTACAAGAGTCATAACCAATAAGAATTCCAGTTCAAATGGCAATAATCTCTTCCAGGCTCTCCTGTGTATATTTGGTACGTTTTATTTAGAGAAAGCTCCTGAAATTTATTATTTTCAGTTATGTATTCAAAACTGAAAGGAATTCTGCTATGTTGAACTAAAAACACTGTCATTGCAGACACTCACCTGTCTGTTACGCTCGTCTGTAATTCGCTGAATCTGGATCTTTTTCCTCCCCATGGCTGCTGTGATTGGCCGAACAGGGGTGGGGGCAAGGTTGGGGGTGTGGTGAGGTCAGAGGTTAAAATTTCTTGAGACAGTTACAGGAGCACAAACAGCGACTAGTCGCCTCTGTGTATGAAGATGTGTGTGTGTGAGAGAGTCTCTCTCTCTCTCTCCGTATGCCACCTGTCTGAGGCAGCTGGGCTCACCCGTCTTCCTCCACTGATAAAAAAAAAAAGGAAGGAGGGAAGGAAGGAAGAAAGAAAGTGTGTGGCCTCCTGGTAGGGCCTTCAGATCATGGTCTGCTCAGGGTGCATGTCATCCGACAGGTGTCTGTTCTGATATCCAAACCCCCCTGGAAAAATCTGGTGATGAAGGATGATGGTCTTGTGATGAATTCTGTGAAAGAAAAGAAAGACAGAATTTAAAAACAACACTGGTAGGACAGCAAAGTATTAGGATATTCAATCTTTCACAATGAAATTACATACATAACTACTTTCATGGTAAGATCGGAGGATTTTAGAACAAAAGAGAAGATCTTTCAATTTGATATTTGCTAAATTTCCTACATTTTTTATAACATGTTAGTTAACTCATCAAATGAATCAGAAATAACCACACATACACTACAGTTCAAAAGTTTGGGGTCAGTAAGATTTTTTTAAATCTTATGCACACTTATGCTCACCAAGGCTAATTTTTAACATAAAAAAAAACAGTAATATTGTGAAATACTATTCCAATAAAATAACTATTTTCAATTGTAATATATTTTAAAATCAAATTTATTCCTTTGATGGCAAAGCAGTCATCATTTCAGCTGTCACATGATGCATCAGTAATCATTCTTTAGTGCTCAAAAATTAAATCTTTCTTATTATCATAAATGCTGACAACAGTTGAGCTGCATAATATTTTTGTGTAATTCATTGTATTATTTCTCAGGATTCTTTGAAGAACAGAAAGTTCAAACAAACAATATTTATTTGGAATAAAAAATATTTTGTAACTGTAAATATCTTCACTGTAAATTTTGCTAAATTTAATGTATCCTTGCTGAATAAAATTATGAATTTCTTTCAATCTTACCTGACCCCAAACTTTTGAACGGTAATGTATATTTGCAATATTTGCAATATTTGCAACATTTTAATAATTAATTGTACAAAATTAACAGCCCAGTAAAGTGCAGCAGAATTTCAATCTCACATTCTGCTACCTGCTTCTGTCATTTAAAAAAATGTCAATCTGGCGATTAAAAATCTTGATTAAATATTATTCTTAATCAATTTCTAACACAAAACCTTTGGTGAGCCTATCGAATCCTGTCTGTCACTCGCCCCCACATTTTAGCAAATGAAGGGTGAATTTCAAGCCCACAAACTTCCCACACTGTCTAGTTAGTAAATTTCCATTATGTTCCCCTGATTTTTAGAAATCCTTTTATAGAAATTGGACTGACAAAGAGTCATTTTTAGCTGAACACTACTTCAGAACCAATTAAATACAAGAAAAAATATTGACTAGAGAAACTTCCATTTGTTTTTCAAGACCTTTTCAGATTTAGTTAATTTCAACGGTCATGATGGGAACCCTTATAAAGATTTGCCTGGACAGATTAGGCAAACCTCACCTCCTCCAGAGCTGGGTTTCCCCCAAACAACACATAGCATGACATCCACACATACGGCTGGGCAAAGCCCCTTTCTGCAGCCTGACAGAGCCTGATTATGTGTTCTTGTTCACAAACCACTGACTCTGATGCTGCTTTTACAGAGATAAAGCATCTTCACCTGTAGAAAAACACCTGCTGAGGTGTCTCTGTGCTTGAGTGTTTCATCCTGCAGCTCTCTCAGTGTTCTCTCACAAACAAATCACCCTTTTAGCTGTTTTTAGTTTAGTCAACATGGGTATCTTGGCAGCGTTTGAAGGTTAAGGGCATTTTTCACTTTATAATAATAATAATAGTAAAAAAAACAAAAAAAAAAACATGTAGAAACAAACAGAGAGAACAGATGCCTTGAAGCGTGACGGCACAAGTTTGTGTGTGTATATGAATGAATGGCTTGGCTGCATGAATAAATTTACTGCAGCCTAAGAATTGTCATATGGGCCAAGATAATTTTAAAACATGCTATTATTATCTCTGCCTTCGATTAAAAAACAACCCAAGGCTTAAAACAGAATTCTATATATACATCGAGACTGTACACACTCACGCTAACACATCAACACATGACTGCTGACACAAGCAGACTCCCTGATCAGGGAGGCCTGCAAACTTCCTCATTTCCCCTATTCGGGTCAGAGTGCACATACTCAGAGACAATCCTATGTGCACAATCTGACTTTGAACAACTTGAATTACCAGTTGTCACTTCCTTGCCACTTTCTTTGCAATAAAAAGCAGCAAAAAGCCCAAAGTCTACCCTTCAGTCCAGACTTAACGTCAATTATAGGCCTCTTACACATTTAATAAGCCTAGTCCAGAGCTACAGTCCACTTTAAAAACTGCAAAAAGAGCAACTCGAAAAGCTCTTCCACCTTGTTCCTGCCAAAAAAATTCCTTCTGGTAAAGTAAACACTTTCAAAGGGTCGCGGTTAAAGCCATGTTAGAGAAATGTCAAAATTGCATCTAATTTCTGATTGGCCGATGGCATCGTGAGAACGCAAAAGTTGCAACTCTCCTGGGCTATTTATTCTGTCTGAGCAGCAGACAGGAAATTAATATCACCATCACAAGCTCTTAAGTGCAAGTAAACTGAATAAAAACAACAACAAAAAATAACGGCGCAGTTATGGCATCTGAACAATGGCAAGGTGGATGGCTGCACAGAAAAAGGAAGGTTTGTTAACAGGGAGACATGTACAGGAATCATACACTTCATTGTTAAAAACAACTTTTAACAGTGATATTCATCTTCAAAATGATTGTGAATCAGCCATTACCCTTCACTAATTCACCATGTTAAAATGAATGAATTTTATATTATTTTTAATACATGATCGGCAATGTTAAATTGAAAGAAAAACAAACAGAAAAGGGTTTTCTAGGGCAAATCAGCCTAATAAAATGTGTAATAATCATAAAACCATTACTATAACATCCAGCCTGGTGGTCGCATTCATTCAAGCCGCAAAAGTTAAAATATTTCAATGGAACTGAAGCTCAAATCAGGCTTGAAAATTCTGCTCCGTGCAGCTCCCGTACTACGTTCCATCGGAAATTAATGACTTTTGTTATGTCGTTCATCAGAGATAATAAAAGGGCGGAAACTAAAAGAAACAAAAGCCATGAACTTCGGTGTTCTTATTTCATAATAAACAACTGAGAAAGACATGTAGGACCACATATTCACTGTCACTTTTATTTGTTCTAACAGAAAAGGTCAGAATGCACTAGTGTACTCTTATATACGGTCTAAGCTGCTAGGCATGACAAAACAATCCCTTGTCACAAGCGTCATCACTTCTCTCACAGTAAAACATGGTGTGTGGTGTATGAGTGTGTGCGCGCATGTTTACGTGAGATTTTTGCTTCCAAATGGAGAAGATGTGTTGACAGGAAAGGTTTCCGTGGCGGGCCATCAGCCAGTTCAAAGCAACTAGGAGTCCGTGTGTTTTTTTGGTCTGCGGGGCCAAGACATGAAAAGACTTCTTTATCGGCAATGAGAGTCAGAGTTTGACCTTTCACCCTGTGAGTGCTGAGAAGGGCTAATTCCCAGCTCTGATCTCAGTCGCTTCACAAGGGACCTGGAAAGTGTTCTCAGACTACGGTTCCTCACAGTCAGACTCTCTAACCGCAGAGAACTCATGAAGTACCATTTGATAATGCTGTTAATTGATACATTTATTCCTTATTCCTCAAAATGGGTCCTAGGGGCCTAAAAGAGGGTGCTAGGGTGTCCACAAAAAAACTAGGGGGAACATTTCTTTAGGGCTGGTCAAAGTTAACTTAAGATATTAATTAAATATTTAAATTTAATGGAATCATTTTAACACATAATATAAAACAATCAAGGAAATAATAAAATAAATAAAATAAAATACATGAATAATAAATTATTAGAATATTTATTCTACAAACCCAATTCCAAAAAAGTTGGGACTATTTTTGGCCGCAGCATTGGGGGAATTGGTGATCCTCTGCCCATCTTGACTTCTGAGAGACACTGCCACTCTGAGAGGCTCTTTTTATACCCAATCATGTTGCCAGTTGACCTAATAAGTTTCATCAGATTGGTCCTCCAGCTGTTCCTTATATGTACATTTAACTTTTCCGGCCTCTTATTGCTACCTGTCCCAACTTTTTTGGAATGTGTAGCTCTCATGAAATCCAAAATGAGCCAATGTTTGGCATGACATTTCAAAATGTCTCACTTTCAACATTTGATATGTTATGTTTTACATTTCACTGCCGGTTGTATATTCTGTATATAACTGTGTATGTGACAAAACTCTTGAATCTTGAATCTATATTCTACTGTGAATAAAATATAAGTTTATGAGATTTGTAAATTATTGCATTTCTTTTTTATTCACAATTTGTAGTGTCCCAACTTTTTTGGAATCGGGTTTGTAGGTTTTTATGGTAAAAATGTAAAAAATAAAATCTGCATGAAATTTTGTGAAGACAAAACGACAGAATAAACAACATTCTTATATTTTCTCAGGAAAATGATTGGTGCTTGCCTGTACAACACTTGCCACCACAATGCCAGAGTGTTAAGCTGTCCTGTGTGGTTTTTAGCACCTTTCTATGTGGTTGCTAGGATGTGCTACAAGTCCAGACTGCAAGGGTTCTTCCTTCAGAAAGTCTATGAACTTTTTAACAATTTTTAATGTTTAATCAACTGCCAGGTGAGAAGTCTGATTGCTGCTGCTGCTGCTGCAAAAAAAAAAAAAAACTAGCACACCTCAACAAGCTACACAATTTGAAGTATCATTTGTTTGGACACACTTTAGTTTAGGGTCTAATTCTATGACTTTTGCCTCAATAAACCCCTAATTACTGCTTATTAATAGTTAGTAAGGTATTTTGTTATGTTTAGGTATTGGGTATGATTAAGAAATGTAGAATACAGTCATGCAGAATAAAGCATTAATATGTGCTTTAGAAGTACTAATAAACAGCCAATATCCTAGTAATATGCATGCTAATAAGCAACTAGTTAATTGTGTTAATCTTAAATCTGTAGAACAAATGGTGTGGAACAAGTCAAAGTTTAATACTTAGGGTTTGTTCAGATCTCTACCCTAAATATGAAAATTAACAAACACCACTAATAAACAATAAAGAAAAAACAAAGAAGGTTACAGATGAAGCATCAATTCCTTTCTGTTTTCAATACATGGGGAACCCCCTGCAACAGAGACAAAAACCTTCTTATCTTCAAAATTAATCACTCATACGTACAATAAACTGATGTACAACAAATATACACACATTTATGCACACCACACACACATGTCAGCAGAAGTAATTTCTCACTGCTTTCAGTGCACAAAGGTGAGCTGTTGTAAGATGCAGCTGTCATACACACATACAGGGGAAGGTGTCATAATTTTGAGTTGCGGCTTTGCTCATACCACTGAGGAAATCCTGCGGAACCAAGCTTCAGTGTGCAACACAAGCAAAACAACATTTACACAGGGCTGCAAACAAGCGAAAAAACACCTCGGTGTAAACACGTCCACAGACACATGCTGATAGTGAAGAAGAACCCAGGAGAAAAAAAAAAAGTCACAAGTATGTGACCTTTCACTATATAGATAAATTCTTCATCTTCGAGCAACTCAGACCCACACGTTTGGACAGCAGTTATTCTCGCAAGGACTCTGAAGTACCAGAGGTCCACTGGGATAAGAGTACGCTGCCCTCATCCATGTGTGGGCATATGGTATTCTGTGCGAGTGCGTATGTGTGTGTAAGCATATCTCCTCTACGGGGTGTGTGTGAGAGAGTCCAGTTTTGTTATCCCTGCCTGTAACTAGAGGCAGAGTGGCCTGGGGCTTGGAGATAAGAGACCGTGCCAGAACTGGGCTTGGAGCAGGTCCAAAGCTGTGCTGAGAAATCCATCACCTTCCCAGCTCAGAGCGGGAGGTCACCGACTGGGACAGAGAGTTGTTTAATTCGGCCATTAACAGTTTCCGTACATTGGTGCTATACAAAAATGCCCCATGACCACAGCTCTGTCACCGACGACAATATCTCAGCCGTCCCAGAGCCAATAAAAGTCATTTAGTACAGAGGAAGAACGCAAAGCGTGCAGATGGGTGCTTCTGCAGAAGACTGACATGTTGTGATAATGGAAGTATAATGGATGTGAATGGTGACCAACATTTCAACAACCAATTTCTGGAAAAAAACAACAGAATACAAATACACGTATATCTAAAGTGAAAATTTCCTTAACATTTACAACATTTACAAAAGAAAAATAATAATTCATTTAAAACTAAAAATGTTTTGTCAGTATATAAATTGGAACTGATGATGCCGATAATCTCAAAATATTGGCAATAAATCATATAACGGATAGGGATGGACAATATTTTGGTACCATATTAGTTATCTGCTGTTATTAAAGACTTCATAAATGTAAAAGTATCAGTCAAATTAATCTTTGGTAACACTGTTAAATGTAATCTTTAGCAAATCAATATATTTATTATATCAATTTTCAAATTCACTTTTAGCATTTACATTTTTTTTTGTGTGTGTTTTATTTTTAACTAATTTAGACAAAATAGCCAAAAATTTGACCATTTATTTGACCATTAAGTCATGAAATAATCAATCATCCGTAACAGCCAGAATGTTAATATCGGTGCATCTCTTATTTATGAAAGCAAAATCCTGTCATGTTGATTTTAAACTCAATTCCCAAATCTGTACTAGAGTAGAAGGAACTCAAAGCAAGCTCATCAGCTATATGACTCACAAAGACAACAAAAAACAAGCTTGGAGAAAAAGTGTTTTGAGGAGACACCCTCACTCTAATAGGCTTTTTTTGAGCAGAGTGCTGTTCAAAACACTAGCCGTGGCTAAACCGGGGCAAAAAAATGGAGCCCTGTGAGACCCTCCAGCGATTTACTCCAACCTTGGGGTTGTACTGCCAGCACCAACTGCAGGATATTTCCAGCCTGTTGACTCAACCTCCTCGCACGACAGGAACTCACCCTGTCCAATATGGCTACTCGGCTGCTGACCGCAGCGCATGATTTCTGTTTTTCAACACAGCCGTTTGTCCAGTACACAACGTATACTGATGATACGGCGGCGTTCGATACAGAGAGCCGTCACTGGACCTTCTCCAGGAGCGAGGAGATGGGTGGCGTAATGTCTGCCAAACCACAAGCGTAACCCAATCCCTAAGGTGGGGGAGGGCGGTAGGTACGGCACTGCAAGGACAGCATTTCAGGGGGAGGGGTGTAATGGATACGTGGTCTTGTGAATCACACCGTTGCTGTCGTCCTGTCAACTTTGAATGCAAACTACAATGCTAGATTACCACTTTCAGCCCTAAAAATGTGTGTATGTGTGTCAGTCAGTCAGACTCATTTGACAAACAAAATACTTGCGGAAAGAAGTAATACATTTGTCTGGTGTGTTGTCTTCAGTACTATAGTCTGTTGTTTACACCAGCTTATCGTTGCCATCATCAGTGTGGACAATGTGGTCAAACTTGTCAGTTTACAGTACTGCCACAGCCAAACAGACTGAGTTCATCTAAAACATCCGAGTTCGACAAAACTCTCCACTGCCACTGCATGAGTCTGCAAATACCAACTAACATGCTTTTCTCAGGTCAGGTAAATCCTTACCCTTCACACCCACCACGACCCCACCACTAAAGGTCTTGGAGAAGCACACACCTTCCCTTGCAGCATAACGCTGGTGACATCAATGTGACAATCAGAAGGCAGGGTGTGTTGCCAGCGGTTCGTCATGACCACGTCATGTAAGCGGTTGGTTACACAACCAAACAAAAGATTTTTTTTTTTTTTTTTTTTTTTTTTTCAGACAAAAGATAAGCTTGTTGGCAAGGTAATATATCAAAATCACAATCAGAAAACATGCTAGACAAGAAAAATATGTCCCTCGTGTTTCTGTAGAAAAGCTCAAGGGTGAAAGAGAAGTTATGCAGGAAAACGAGACACAATAATCTGATTTGCCACAGCACTCGCAACTATAAACATTCATACATTCTTTCCTGTTAATATTGACATACAAGATCATCTTTGTGTTTGGATATGTCTACACAAGTCTCATCTTAAAATTAACTGCTTTTATTTGAAAAGTTCAATTATTATCCAAAAAAAGGCATTAAATAAGTTACTTTCCCAGTATATAATGTTATTGGGTTCTTTAGGAGACCTACCAAATTATGTGATTTACAGATTATTAATAACAGTTGTGAATAAAGGTAAAATATATATATAAACAATTTAATGTCTCGGTTCCTTAATCTTTTTTTTTACTGACCCCAAACTTTTGAACAGTAGTGTATGTGTTTTTATACTGAACTAAAGACTAAAACTGCGGTTGAAACCATTAGACAGTATAACAAAATGCAACTGAATTCCTATTCAAACAAAGTGTAAGGAAGGAGTGCACAAAAAGTAAAAGAAAGAGATTGAGAGAGGCAGACAGAGATGTGAAGCTGTCATGCAGTACAGCACATGGTCCTGTCACACCACACCACTCTTCAACGCTCGGAAATACCCTGAAGGCAACACATTGTTGAAGTCAACCTGATCTCTTAGTGACGTTTACGGAATATACAAATCTGAAAAACAAACTAGTAAATTATTTCAGGACATTACTGCTGTAATTTCCGCAAAAATAAATGAATGTGACGCGAAACTCAAGTGATCATGTATGAAACTAACTATATTAAATTAATCTTCACGTCACACAAGCACAAGTAGTGTTTTTGGTATCACATTAAGCTCCTTCTTACCCCTTATAAGTAGAGATGAGCAAAAAGCCCCAGATTCGATCCTCACAGTATCACGTGCCCAAAGTTCCTCTGTATTGACCCGATCAAGCGACAAATAAAATCCAAGCAGTCTACAGTATAGCTTGTCCCATGACCTATGACTGGCTGACAGTGGAGACCAGTTCAGCAATGAGCTTCTAATGCAGAGCGCTCAGACCCCCAGTCCTCCTCTCAGACCCCTACACCCCCACCTCACCCTTTGCCCTAATATGCCTTTAGCAACTGCATTCAATCCATCAGTGTCTTTGGATGTGATTGAGAGGGTGGATGGGTGTCAGTATGTCAGATCCTCTGTTCTCCTGCCTGTACATGTGTGTGTTAAATGTCGTGGCAGCTGCCTGCACACCTTTTGTTCCGACACCCCCATGCAATGTCTCTGCTGTCACAGCTGTAGGAAATTCAACTTTTTGGGTCCAAAGCTGCTGCAGGCGACACCCCACGCCGGTAGCTCGGAACAGTAGCTCTACAGAGTAGCAATAACCTGTTATTTTTAAGCCTACAGTCTTTTCCGAGAGAACAATAACGGTTTCCCCAAGAACAAATCTGATGATTCGCTCTTTCCTGACCTCAAAATCTCAGAAGGGTTTTCGGGGGGTGTGGGAATGCAAAGGTCATGGGTTTGTAAAACTGCAATGTCAATGAGTTTCCAATGGGAGGGACAAAAAAAACATTTTGGGCACAAATCACGCTCTGGCACTGAGAACGTTATGGGTTGAGGGGGAGGTCTGGACACTGTGGTTTCTCACAAAGAGTAACTTATATGGATAAATGTTTTGGATAGGAGAAGGGGGGAAATTAAACCCTCCCTATGCTATATCGAGCTGGAAATCTGCCATTAGTAAGAAAAAATATACAAACATCTTAGACGTAACACACCCAAGCCAAAATCAAGAGGACACAATTGTTAAAACAACAAAAACAATTGACTGGCCATCAGTCTGCTAAGGTCCTGTTTCCTTGTTAACTATCTTTCGCTCTCTTTGTACAGCAAGAATCACATATTCAGGCTTGGGATCAAATGTAATAACACTAAACATCACAACCATGTAGAAACACTTTCATCTGAATACTGGGGACAGTGTCCTTAACAACATCTATGGAAGTTACAACCTAGTGCACATAACATCAGCTAATGTTAACTAGCTGGATAACATAGATGAGGTTTTGTCGAAATTGCAAAAATGAACTGTGATAGTCTTGAAAGCAAAAGTACAAACCAATCAGTACTTTTTTCACATCGTATGCCATAGTTTTGTAGCAAAAATGCATTTAAAGGGTTCGTTTACCCAAAAATGAAATTTCTGTCATTAATTACTCACCCTGGCAAATTAAGATATTTTTGATGAATTCCAAGAGCTTTCTGACCCCACATAGACGTGGTTACCAAATTTGTAACGTCATTACCACTTTCAAGGCTCAGAAAGGTAGTAAAGACATTGTTAAAATAGTCCATGTGACTCCAGTGGTTCAACCTTAATGTTATGAAGAACTTCCTAACTCCTTAACTAAGCAAAAACAGGAGAAAAAGTATATCAAAAATAAATGGCACCTAGTCCCTACAGCGTTCTCAGGTTGCCAACACACCACTAAAAGAAAGAAGAATGAGGGAGAAATTATTATTATATATATATATATATATATATATATATATATATATACAAATAAATAAATATATACAAATAAATATATATATTAGAACACATAAAACAACAACCAATCATTCTTTTGTAATGAGGCCAGTAAAAAGGTTAGCAGGATATTAAATGAATTGCTTATTTTTAATAAACCTTACTCTTAATAAAATTGTTCATTAATGCTCTTATGAGCAACTCCAGTGTAAACTCATTTTTAAATGCTTCAGAATATGAACCAAAGAATATTTGAAAAAATGAGCAAACAGCGTTTAGCTTCCCTATTCATGAATCATCATACAAATCCAACTGTATTAACATAAAATAAGGAAGGGTGATTTTCAGGGACTTTTGAGTTCCATGTATGAGGTGTGGGATGAAAAAGTTACTCCATCACGCCTGTCCATATCCCCTTTCCCAGTAAACGCACTGTCATAAAAAGATTCCCATACCAGGAACAGCTGCGCACTTGTGGCCTTTTAACCAACCAGACCAAATAACAGAAGGCCTGTCCTATTCAAATTACTTGAGCTGAGGACTGCACACCAATGTCAATGTTACAGTCTTCATCTAGACGTACTTTAACATTTCAGTGGCCATCAGTGACAAAATATCCAATTGATCCATCTGAAAAATAAAGTGCATTATGCTCTTCTCATGCCCTGATATACGAGCAATATGCTGAAAAGAATCTTCCATCCTTTTGTCATCTCTAAATGCTCTGTAATTCAGAGAAACATGGTATCTCCCGGCCTAGATAGACATTCACAGCTAAAGGGTAAAGGTCAAGAGAAGCTAGATGGGTCCTAACAGACAACGCAACCTGTTTGTCTTTGCCTAAGCCCCTTCAGCTGCCATTCGAAAAGAAATATGAAAATATGAAATAATTTCCTCTGACCCTTCAAACAACTCTTGAACAGGCACAAGAAAAAAGCTCATGGTAAACTATTATTCATCCCAAACCAGTTAAGCTAACCACAGTAAATGAACATCTGAAATTTGAAGGAACAATATTTTGCTCTAAAAAAACATTTTAAAGCCAAATTTTCTGTAAAAGTCCATGTAAAACGCACCAACACAATCGTTGAATTGCTATTTAGGTGCTAAGGGTTTTGAAGCGAGTTACAAAGGCGTTGCTAGGTGTTTGCTTACTAGCTAAAGTCAAAAGAGCCCATCCACAAATTCTCTATGGCCCCATTTACACCTGGTGTACACCATGTGATCTGATGTAAGGATGTCACGGTACCAAAATTATAGTAGTCGGTACCGATACCATTAAAAGTTTACAGTTCTCGGTACCAATTTCAGTACCACAGCAAAATCTGTAGGAACGATTTTATTTAACTTTTGGAAAGAAAAAATATTAAATTAAATTAAAAACGTTTATTATTTATGATGATAATCATTATAAGTAAATAATATATATAAATATTTAAAGGCTACATGCTGTTTAAAAGTAAGCATTGTTGTGAAAAATAAGCAACCCTCTAGGCACATCTAATAGCCTTATAATAATTATTATTATCATCATTAGTCGTATTATTATTAAATTGACAGAAATATATTAGGCTACTGTTGTACATTAGATTTAGCTACATCTCAATTTAAAACCAAACCTTTCATTTGACGGGTTGCCGTGAAGACCTTTGAGTGTCTGTGCGTTTATGAAATGATGATAGTTTTTCTCAAATGAAACGGTCAAATGCGGCTCTGGTTCATGCATCCATGTACTTGTGACATGGCAGAGGCTAAAAGATAGCGAGTGTCACACGTGCGCGCAGCAAATTAATCTGCTCGTCTGCGCCATTCATACACACAGAGACACAGGACATGCTGGATTAATATTCAAATAGTCTTTCGCGGTTTAATATACACAGCCAATGGTCTATATTCGGCACCAGTCTGAAGCCCTGTGCTTAGATAAACACGGAAGCAACTGAAGTCCGCTGCCTGTTAATGGGTGCTGGATATACTCAGGAATACCGGTACTACAGAAATGCTGGTATCGTCAAATTTTCAAAATTTCAGTACCGACTTGGTACCGAAGTACCGGTACTTGTGACATCCTTAATCTGATCAATGAAATTTGGAGGTGGCCTCGGAGAGATTCTGACCACATTTAATGAAGGTGTAAATGTGCTCGCAAATGTGCATCCTTAAAGTTTGCCTGTTTTACTGTATATACAAACCCGATTCCAAAAAAGTTGGGACACTACAAATTGTGAATAAAAAAGGAATGCAATAATTTACAAATCTCATAAACTTATATTTTATTCACAATAGAATATAGATAACATATCAAATGTTGAAAGTGAGACATTTTGAAATGTCATGCCAAATATTGGCTCATTTTGGATTTCATGAGAGCTACACATTCCAAAAAAGTTGGGACAGGTAGCAATAAGAGGCCGGAAAAGTTAAATGTACATATAAGGAACAGCTGGAGGACCAATCTGAAACTTATTAGGTCAACTGGCAACATGATTGGGTATAAAAAGAGCCTCTCAGAGTGGCAGTGTCTCTCAGAAGTCAAGATGGGCAGAGGATCACCAATTCCCCCAATGCTGCGGCCAAAAATAGTGGAGCAATATCAGAAAGGAGTTTCTCAGAGAAAAATTGCAAAGAGTTTGAAGTTATCATCATCTACAGTGCATAATATCATCCAAAGATTCAGAGAATCTGGAACAATCTCTGTGCGTAAGGGTCAAGGCCAGAAAACCATACTGGATGCCCGTGATCTTCGGGCCCTTAGACGGCACTGCATCACATACAGGAATGCTACTGTAGTGGAAATCATAACATGGGCTCAGGATTACTTCCAGAAAACATTGTCGGTGAACACAATCCACCGTGCCATTCGCCGTTGCCAGCTAAAACTCTATAGGTAGCGCAGGCGTTTTCTCTGGGCCAAGGCTCATTTAAAATGGACTGTGGCAAAGTAGAAAACTGTTCTGTGGTCAGACAAATCAAAATTTGAAGTTCTTTTTGGAAAACTGGGACACCATGTCATCCGGACTAAAGAGGACAAGGACAACCCAAGTTGTTATCAGCGCTCAGTTCAGAAGCCTGCATCTCTGATGGTATGGGGTTGCATGAGTGCGTGTGGCATGGGCAGCTTACACATCTGGAAAGGCACCATCAATGCTGAAAGGTATATCCAAGTTCTAGAACAACATATGCTCCCATCCAGACGTCGTCTCTTTCAGGGAAGACCTTGCATTTTCCAACATGACAATGCCAGACCACATACTGCATCAATTACAACATCATGGCTGCGTAGAAGAAGGATCCGGGTACTGAAATGGCCAGCCTGCAGTCCAGATCTTTCACCCATAGAAAACATTTGGCACATCATAAAGAGGAAGATGCGACAAAGTAGACCTAAGACAGTCGATCAACTAGAAGCCTGTATTAGACAAGAATGGGACAACATTCCTATTCCTAAACTTGAGCAACTTGTCTCCTCAGTCCCCAGACGTTTGCAGACTGTTATAAAAAGAAGAGGGGATGCCACACAGTGGTAAACATGGCCATGTCCCAACTTTTTTGAGATGTGTTGATGCCATGAAATTTAAAATCAACTTATTTTTCCCTTAAAATGATACATTTTCTCAGTTTAAACATTTGATATGTCATCTATGTTGTATTCTGAATAAAATATTGAAATTTGAAACTTCCACATCATTGCATTCTGTTTTTATTCACAATTTGTACAGTGTCCCAACTTTTTTTGAATCAGGTTTGTATTTCTATAATTATTCATATTCAACAATAAAATGTTGTCTGAAGTGGCTGATAATTATGTTCAAAATTATTATTCTATTTTATGGTTGATAACCAATATTAAAATTCTGGTAACACTTTACAATAAGGTCCTATTAGTTACCATTAGTTACTTCATTCATTAACTAACAACAAGCGATACATTTATTACAGCATTTATTCATCTTTATTAAATGTTATTTAATAAAAATACAACTGTTCGTTGTTAGTTCGCTTTAGCTCAGGTCCATTACATTAGATGCCATTTTTATTTTAATAATGTATTAATAAATGTTGAAATTAACATGAACTAATAAACTTTTTAGAAGTATTTTTCATTGTTAGTTCATATTAACTAATGTTAACAAATTAATTCTTATTGTACAGGGTTACCAAAATTATATACTATTTTGTCAAAATTATTTAAAACAGAAAAACCTAAAATCAATCCCTACAAATGCATCTAGTTATCACAACATTATAATATACAGTATTGCGATTTGCTAAAGAGTATATTTAAAAATGTTATTAAATTATTAGCGTTTTAAAAAATTGCTTTTACGCAAGCATTAGAAGCATAGATAAGCTAACTGTAAAAAAAAAAAAAAAAAAAAAAAAAAGGAAATGAGCATGAACAATTAAATCTACAACAGATTATTAATCGATAAATACCGGCTGATAACTTGTATAGTACCACTATATCACGCATACCTAGCTGATATCATGGCAACTTTCCACGTGCTGGGCTGATCACGGTCTAACCCAGTCAAGGACATGAGTAAACGTCTGGCCCATTACTATGACAAAGAGTCATCAGTCGTCAGTAAGAGGTGATGTCTTCCTTCTACAATGTTGTGAAGAACAAGGAGTGATGGGACTCTGGTGTTAAAAAAAATAATTCTCAAAAGGTATTTAACATGAGAGAAGTGGCCCACACACACACGGTTTCTGGCACCCTGCTGAACCCTCAAAGAAACATACTCTCTCTCTCAAACACATGCACACACACTTCTCAGAAACAGCTGACGTTTCAACAGGCAACAGCTGACAGGCTACAGGTGGGAAGGGCACAACCTCTTTAACCCTATACATCTCCTCCACCCAACACACAGCCCTTGTTCTCATCCTTAAGTTTTTACACTTCAAAATCACACACACACACATACAGGGACACCTGTTTGTACCGCACAGGAACTGTGATAAACCCTTCCTCCACCGCAGCTTATTTATTTCTGATGGCAGCCTCCCCGTCTCCCTTGCTCTTCCTCTCAGTTTCCTCAGCGCAACGAGTCTCCTTGTTCTGTCTGTGTCTTTGATAACCTCAGCAAATGTTTTTATCCACTGTGTAAGCAGCAAGCAAAATGTTCAGATGGCAACAGAGTCACGTGAGGCTGCCATGCCAGCCTTCTTTTCACTCAGAAACTGAAAATAGTTTTTTTTTTTCTTTAATAAATGTCATTTTGGCAGCTGATTAAGCAAGAAAAATAAAGTTAAAAATGTGTCAGAGCAGTCAAACAGCCTTTGTTTTGGGTCACACTGATAATTATTTCATTTCATGGCTGATGTTATGGATCTATACTACTTATATATAGGGTTGAGACAAAACGTTTTAGATATCAAACTGTGTCTTTTTGCAAAACATCCTGACAAAATCTTTTTCTTTTGTTCTTTGATTAACAGTAATGACACAGACAGCAGCAGGTTTATTAGCTTGCTGTCACTTTAAGAACGTATGCACGGATCCAATATACTGTTACATGTGTTTTCTTTCTCAACTGTTTATGTTCACTTAAGACACAAATTGACTGTGTAGGATATCTTGACATAATTTTGTGTGTATTTGTCCATTCAAGGGCAAGAAGATGCAAAAGAGAACTGAATTCAGTATTTGTGCACTATACGCGAGGTGGCTTTTTGTACGCGCGCTCTGGATGTGACCAGAAAAATATACCGGGATAACCTGGCTTCTCTTGCTTTGCAGCAATGATGATATGCTAAAGCCTGCCACATGTTGACGTGATTGGTTACACGGTAGTTTGTTATGTCAGAAACCACATTTTTGAGACGGTCTTTGGTTCACTGCAGTTAAGGAGAAAATACTCAGTAGCAATGGTGTTGACATGACTTTGCACATGGTTTGTCAGAAAGCATATTAAAACCACCACATAAACAACATTAAAACTTGATTATCACCACAGGGGGTCTTTAAAATGCACACACAGGAATTGAATTCAAAATTTTAATTTTATAACAAATATCCGATCCCTGACCTTAAGTATCTGATTCCAGAACTAGAATACATTTTTCAATTGCCAGCCCTAATTATATATACATAAAGCACACACACACACAAAAAGATAGGTTACATGCACACAGCATCTCACTCCAGAATTAAGAGCACTGGAGTGAGATGCTGTGTGCATGTAGCCAATAGTATAGAGATGCATCAAGAGACAGAGAGAGAGATAGTCATAGTTCTCTTAGGTATTAAATATTTACAATAATCTATCACTATCCCTTTTAAATTCGTGCGAGATGGTGATCTAAATGTTAAAAATAGACTTCAATTGATCAAAAGTGACAGCAAAGAAATGTACAATGTTACAAAATTTCTATTTCAAAAATATGCTGTTCTTTGAAATGTTCTATTCATCAAAGAATCGTGAAAAAAGTATCATAGTTTCCACAAAAAAAATATTAAAGAGAAAAACTGTTTTTCAACATTGATAATAATAAGAAATGTTTCTTTAGCACCAAATCAGCAAATTAGGTTCATGTATCATGTGAAGACTGGAGTAATGCCTACTGAATATTCAGCTTTGCCGTCACAGGAATAAATTACATTTAAAGGGCTAGTTCACCCAAAAATGAAAAATTAGCCCATGATTTACTCACCCTCAAGTCATCTTAGGTGTATATGGCATTCTTCTTTCAGACAAATACAATCTGAGTTATATTAAAATGTCCTGGTTCTTCCAAGCTTTATAACGGCATTGACTTGATGGGTCGGTTATGAAGTCCATAAAAGTTCATCTATCCATCATATAACTGCTCCACACGGCTCTGGGGAGTTAATAAAGGCCTTCTGAAAGTGGCTGCGAAGTGGCACGTTTGTGTAAGAAAAATATCCATATTTAAAACTTTAAAGCGTATTGACGAACGCAGAAGCACAGAGGATTGAGCAAAACAAAACACTGGTCATGAATTAGAGTCTAAAACAAGAATTTTTAAAGAGAAATGCCAGAGGATTACAATATAAGAGAAGAGGGGCTTGAGTTTGCTGCCCTATCCGTGAGAGGCATCAAAGCTTGCGATGCTCCTGTACATCGCATCACAGGTTACTCTTTTAGCGTAAGTCGACTTGCGTACCGCTGACCGCCAGGAAGCTAGATATTTAAGTCTATAAAGTTTTAAATATGGATATTTTTCTTACACAAACGAGCCACTTCGCTTCAGAAGGCCTTTCTTAACCCCCCGGAGCCATGTGGAGCAGTTATATGATGGATAAATGCACTTTTATGGACTTCAAAAATTACCCATCAAGTCAATGCCATTATAAAGCTTGGAAGAGCCAAGACATTTTTAATACAACTCTGATTGTATTCGTCTGAAAGAAGAATGTCATATACACCTAGAATGACTTGAGGGCGAATAAATCATGGGGTACTTTTCATTTTTGGGTGAACTATCCCTTTAATATATATTAAAATCCTGTTTTTTTCAGGACAAGCACCACATTTTAATGTGTTTGTCATGTGCACTAACTAAGATGTCAATTCTACAATAAAAAAAGTTAACTTTTATACTTTCTAACTCTAAAAAGGTTTCAAACTCAAATGTAGACAATAAACAAACAACAGAAGACATGCATCAATCCAATCTAGCCTTTCTAAAAGCTCTGTAACATTCTGGTAAAGCACTTCATAAAGACTTGCAAAGTTGAAGATAACAAAATGAGAAGAAAAAAAGAAGAAATAAAAGTGCTGCCTGCTGCCCTCAAGATGGACTGTAGGAGTGTGTATGTAGCATTTGAATAATATAAACATTGGCTGTAATCCCTAGAAGAAAACATGTAGTAGTTAAGATTCACAAAATCCTCGCTCAAGGCCGATCATGGAAAGATGTGTAAACATTCACGTGCAAGCATGTGTGTGAGATAAGAAGAGAGAGACAACATACATTTTTCTATCAATTAAATCATCCATTAATCAATTAAATCCACCTCATGAAAGTAAAGCATTAACATGAGGTAATATTTTATACACCTCTACAAACAAAGTACCCTATAGCCATATCTGATTGGCCAACTGGGCCTTGTTGTTCCAAGAGCACAATTGCTTTCAGAGCTTCATCTGAGAGAAGTGTGCATTCACATGAGTAAACACTCACAAACACTCATAGACACGCACGCACATTAAGTGTGTCACATTGGAAGGAGAAAGAGGGGATTTTTTTTTCTCTCCCTGTCCCTCCTCCCTCTCTGGCATATTTCCCAGCTCTCCATAATGCTGCCTGCATCTCCTGTGATGAGAAGTGGCCAGCCAGCAATCTTCCATTAAAACATAGCGGAGATCGGCCATACTGAGCCTCAAGAGCGAAGGAGACAATGTGTGCAGATGGCCCTAGACAAGAACCACAGCTGTACTGCCATAGAACTGTAGAGCCCCATGAGAGAAAGAGACAGCAGCAAGTAAGATAGCAGAACAACGAGAAATGCAGCTGCAAGCAGCGATTACTAAGGCCATGCACCAAAGGCACACCATCTATATTGAATTGGACTCAAATGTAAGCTAAATTAAAGATAGAAGCATAAATAAAAGCACCAAGCAACGTCGGGCCGTTTTTGAGCGTCGGCTGACTTCGTTTTTTTGGTGTGTTCCGTACCGCTGGCTCTAGTCGGACGGCAGAAAGACTGGACTTTTTCGCAGCTCTCATTGGTCAAGGACCGCCCAAGAGGATGTTTGACTGGCATGTAACGCAACCACAGTTCACTTTGTTCCGCGTCATGGTTAGGGACGTGAAAATGTAAAGACGTTGTCCCTGCAATAACAGACCGCTCAGACAGATCAGAATAACAGATATATAAATTATTCCTTCAAGAACGTTGTGCAAGTTTACTGCAACAATGGAGCCACGAACTTCACATACTTTTAAAAATCTAGCACTTAGTTGATCCTGGTAAGGGCTCATTGAGACAGTTGTAAACAACGGCGTTCTTCTTCAACGCGGGGGGTTTGGCGCCACATCATTTGTTTCCAGACGGACCTTTAAAGAACGCAACACGCACGTCTCGCAGATATCCTATAGAATTCAACCAATCAGATGACAAATTCAAAACTCCTGAAGTGTTTCCGGATAGATGTACTATATGCATCAGACGTTCAGCCAATGGTCTGTGGGCGCGACGTCTGAGCTTGAGACTAGTCGGACGCTGACAGGTTTTTTTTGGCCAATTCAACATGTAGAATCGGAGTCAGGTCGTCGGTGAGAGAGAGAACTTTGGCTGGCTGTTCAGTTTAGCAAATGAGTCAGTGTATGAAAACAAGAGCAAAAAAGATGAAAGCAAGCAAAGACGTCATGACGGCACAGACAGAAGGCTGTTCTAATTTGACATCATCTTACCTGAGCATTCTACTGCGTGAATATTTTCATAATAACATGAGCGAAGTGGAACAAAGAACATGATCAGCATGATTGATTTTCAAAATGGTAAGCAAGCGTTGTATACCTGCAGTCTTAGTTTCGCTTTCCCTTTTTTGAATGACGAATATAGACGAATATTAAGCTTAAATAGACAGTTGTCTCCTTTACACGCAGGCGTAGAAAACGCGTGCTAGCTGACAGTCGCCTGTAGTCGTTTCAGTGTGTTCTAGCACAGTTTTTTCCCTTGACGCGAGACAACAACACAGTCAACTTTTATCAGCGCTAGTTCTTTGGCGTCGGCTTGGTGTTTCCTTACTTTTAGTGCAACTTCGTAAAAAAGCGGCTGGTACGATTTCAGTCAGAAACAAAACATTTGAAAAACACTTTTACAAAACAAACTATCGCGCTGGTCTGTCTGAAATCGACCTTTTAATATGCATGTAAATGGTCTTAGCGTTTTGATTCCGTTCATCGACTTCATGTCAAATTTGTTAACGTTAGCAGCAAATAATTCTGAACATATTGGGTACAACGGTGCTAAAGGCCCACTTTGATGGAGCAACAGATTTTGTGTGGAAATAAATCATAAAAGCGGTTTGTTTTGGTTAAAAATTGTATTAATGTATAATGTGGCAAGATGGGCAAGCATGGAGCAAAAAGCTAAATATTAATGCCTTGGCTAAAGTAATATGTTTTGAATAATATTCAAGTTAATACTTGTTCAAAGTTTGTACTATTTTCTGTTTTTTTATTTTTATTAAAAATATTTTGTTCAATAATATACTGTCATTAAAATTTTCAAAATACAGAAACAAAACTATTTTAAAAAATAAAGATTCTGAAAGCATTGAAGGAGATCCCATAATAATTTAATATAGCTTTACAGTAGTTACAATAAATAGCCAATGATATTTTATATGATATGATTAAGATATTTTTTTAAATATGATGGTTTCATTATAAATATGGTGATTATCTCTAAGGTGGCCACCCAACTTGTTCACCCAATATTTATCATCTGAATCTAACCATCTCATGTCAGCAAATGGAAAAGGCAGCCAGCTATTTATTTTCATGTCTAGTGTGACGTTTTGACGTGATTGCGCAATCACTGGTGAGCCTCAGAGCAGCGCAAGATGAGCAATTTAGGTTAAAAAGTATATTCAGTTTTTATTTTAATTTTCAAAATGGCTGATCGTTTCTCTAGATAAGACCCTATTCCTCGTCTGGGATCGCGCAGAGCCTCTGAAGCCCTTTGAAACTCCATCGATTTGGACCTTCAACATTTTGGTTGCCATGGAAGTCTATGATGTGGAGAAAAATCCTGGAATGTTTTCCTCAAAAAACTTAATTTCTTTTCGACTGAAGAAAGAAAGACATGAACATCTTGGATGAGATGGGGGTGAGTAAAATATCAGGAAATTTTCATTTTGAAGTGAACTAATCCTTTAACAAGACCTTTGTCTCAAAATAAAGTCAATAATTTTATAGATTCTCATTTGCTACATGAATCTATATTTTAAGAAACATTAAATATCAGATCAAATTAGTGCAGAGTCAACTTTGTGTTGCTTAGAGCTGAGGTGAATTTTTGTGCCACTAGTGGTTTGAAGGAAAATCAAATCAAATGTGCCTTTAGCCCCGGTGTGCCTTTAGCCCCGTTGTACCCTGGCTATAATCAATCATTTCTGTCAGGCATGGCCTTTAGATTATTTGAGCAGAACTGAATAAAGACTGAAAGGAGTAGCGAAAAAAAGTTTTCAATAAATTCACTAGCTGACAAGTAACATGGCTGCCCATGACATTTGCATTAAGTCTTATATTTTTTCAACCCCAGGGTGGCACTGTCCTCACCAGAGTGCTAAGGAATTTTTGTTTCTATACCCAAAAAGGGTACAAAGCCATAAACAAAAGAAAAATTTTATACAAGACTTTTTAATGCAAGACCCCAGAGTTGTTCTGATGACTATTCAGTACCAGATTTCTCAACTTTCCTCCAAACAATTCTAGGGGCCACCATAGAGCCCCAGTCAGAATACTAATGAATACAACAGGGCCTGCGTACCTGCAGTGCTTGGCCCCATCTACAGTCAGGGAGAAAGAGAGAAAGAATTGGCAAGAAATCAAATCAAAAGGCTGAAGTAAGAAAGAGAGACCAGGAGCGAAATGAGAGATGCAGGGGTGTACGTTTCAGCACTTGGCTCCAATGCTTGCTGTTTCAGCTGTGCTGGAGTGATGGCCAACCCTTGCTCTCACGCCACTGTAACCCCGTTAGCCTGTCCGTTTTCCAACACAGACAACATTAGGTTATGTGCTTGTGTTGTCTGGTCATGCTAACAACAACACAACATTGCGTTGCATATTTTACTTCAAAGATTTTTAGGATTTTGCAGCCCATTAATTTGTTAGAGGTTAAAATCTGTTTACTAAGTGGTGCAAAATACAAGCTATTATTGCTTAAGAAAAATACCTACACACATTTTGTGCAGATTTACATTTTTAAAGGGATACTGCACCTTACGTCATTTCAAACCTGTATGACATTCGTTCTTCATAATGAGGGTTCTGGTTTGTTCAAAATGTCTTCTTTTGTGTTTTGCAGAACAAAAGAAAGTCATAAAGGTTTGGAATTACATGAGAGGGGATTAAATGATAACGTTTGGTCAAACTATCCCTTTAAATCGTTAGTTCACCTAAAAATGAAGATTCTATCATTATTTCTCACCCTAATGTCGTTCCCAACCCAATCAGTGTTATGAAGCGTCGCGAGTGCTATGTTTGCACAAAAAACATAATTTACCACTTTATTTACAAAGTATTCATTTCCAAAGCAGGTTCACAAGAGCCCCATGACGCATGTGTGTTGTGTTGACGCAAAAAACAGACATTGCTGCGTGAACGAACGCACGTTGGAGATTAATATTTTGTAAATAAAGTGGTAAATTAAGTAACGCACTTGCAACACTTTCTGGGGCTTGAAAGTGGTAGTTGCATAGAATGGAGGGACAGAAAGCTGTTACGAAGTTGAACGAAAGTCTTGCAGGTTTGGAACGACATGAGAGTGAGTGATTAATGACAGAATTTTCATTTTTGGGTGAACTAACCCTTTAAGCCCTTTTAACTCAAGTATCCTGAACAACCCTGAACGTGAAGCAGAGCTCATCTCTGTGTTAGGTCGTATATCGTTAGTAAGCCAGTTACTGACAGGAAGAATAGAAGAAGAGTTCCTGTTTTCTGTCTTTATATGAACATGGGACTGAAATCATTAGGATCTTATTCTATCCTCTCCTACATCACGCTGCAGAATCAGGTACAATGTTGCAGTAAATGACTTTGTGTTTGTTCCCAAGGGAAATATCTGTGTCGGGTATGCATAGGTTACACCAGACGAGACCTGACAAGATGACAGTGCTCTGCTTTGTTCTGCAAGGAAAAAGCACACCGAGTCAGACGTTGACAGAGAGCTGATGGGTAAAGAAGATGATATTTTGTAAAAACATTACCGTCTCAGAGTCTTATGTCCATATAATAAAAAGTAAATAGGTTCCAACACAACACTGGACCCCACTGACTTTCACTGCATGGACAAAAAAAACGATATCTTCTTTTGTGCTCTACAGAAAAGGTAAAGGGTGAGTAAACGATGACAGAATTTTAATTTACTATCCCTTCAAGAACAGCAATTTATTCAATAAACAAAACAAATGTTAATGGGACCTCATCCATGAGATAAATACTACGTATGTGAATATCAAAACAGCATATCACTTATGTAGGTCATGGCTGTGGTAACCTTTATACATGTTGGTTTTATGCAACTGGATATTCCATCCGCTAACACTTACATTGAGCAGGAATTACAGAGGAAAAAAAAAAAGTAATGTGGATAAAACCGACGACTAAACACCACCGTCATACAAGAACCAAAATATCCACACAGACGCACTCAGGAAGGAGCAGACATTCACCATATTTAGAAGCAAAAATCTAACATAATGCTTTGCATAGAATCCTAAACTAAAAATAAACAGAATTAGACTTTTCAGGTTCTCCTTTTGTTTTCCTTTTAACCGCATACCCAGAATGAGGTCAACACGCATCGTTTTAGCTCAAGGGGAATTTGAAGGAATTCAGTACTACTGATGATGACATATTTTGAGCTCAACCGAACAAGCCTGATTCACGATATGGAAATCAGCGTCGTGGGGACTACGTGAAAATGTCCAAGCATGACAGATGTCTGAGCTGCCTGCATTCATTAATCAAGGATTCAAGTGTTAACCAGCATAAAGGCAGCAATTTCATCATTTACCTCATAATGCATTCAGTGTCTTGCATAATAAAATGATTAAAAGATGTTCACATGAGGACCAATTATTCATGTCTTACTACAAAAATGAAAAATGGTTTTGTGGGGTGGTTATGAATACTGTGAATGCATGCAATTGTCTCTCATGCAGTGAAACGGAAACAGAAAATATGAGGTAGAAATCACTATGATATGCGCATAGGCATTAAAGAGATACTCAAAGGTTAAACTAGGGGCTCTTCAGGCGTCGAGAGCATGAATGGTGGTTTGTCTTTTTAACCCATGTGTTTGTGCGAGTGCATGAGTGGTGGTCTTTATAAGGGATACAGCTGCTCTCTGCTCAGTAAGATGACACCAGTACTTCAGCATTGAGGTAACCACACTGTTCTCTAGACCTTGTTTGGACAGCAAAAACTAGTCCAGAAACCTTCTGCCTTCCAAGTCAATCTAGCAAATTCATGGAGCCTGAAGGAAACTGGTACGGGGTCTTGAAACAACTAAAAGAACAGATTTCTGTCAGAACTTTCATTAATAATCATTATTACATTTAGTGGTCGACCGATATATCAGCATCGGCCGATAAGTTTTTCTGATTTTTCGGACTTTTATTTGACGGCATGCCAGACTTTTATTTTGACGGTAACAGCAGCACCTGATCACACAGCGCTCACATTCTTCTCTGTCTTCACTAGTTTACGGCCTCTGTTAAACAGTCATTTCTAATACATTATTAGACCTGTTAAACAAAGAAAGTAAATGGTTTATAAAAAAAGTATAGCGTTTGCTTTTATATTATTAGCAACTTGAAGGCAAGCAATAGGCTATAATACTTTCTCATTTACCATTAACATTCAGCTAATATATATATATATATATATATATATATATATATATATATATATATATATATATATATATATATATATATATATATATATATATATACACACACACACACACACACACACACATACATACACTCACCTAAAGGATTATTAGGAACACCTGTTCAATTTCTCATTTATCAATTATCTAATCAACCAATCACATAATCACATGGCAGTTGCTTCAATGCATTTAGGGGTGTGGTCCTGGTCAAGACAATCTCCTGAACTCCAAACTGAATGTCAGAATGGGAAAGAAAGGTGATTTAAGCAATTTTGAGTGTGGCATGGTTGTTGGTGCCAGACGGGCCGGTCTGAGTATTTCACAATCTGCTCAGTTACTGGGATTTCCACGCATAACCATTTCTAGGGTTTACAAAGAATGGTGTGAAAAGGGAAAAATATCCAGTATGCGGCAGTACTGTGGGCGAAACTGCCTTGTTGATGCTAGAGGTCAGAGGAGAATGGGCCAACTGATTCAAGCTGATAGAAGAGCAACTTTGACTGAAATAACCACTCATTACAACCGAGGTATGCAGCAAAGCATTTGTGAAGCCACAACACGCACAACCTTGAGGCAGATGGGCTACAACAGCAGAAGACCCCACCGCGTACCACTTATCTCCACTACAAATAGGAAAAAGAGGCTACAATTTGCACAAGCTCACCAAAATTGGACAGTTGAAGACTGGAAAAATGTTGCCTGGTCTGATGAGTCTCGATTTCTGTTGAGACATTCAGATGGTAGAGTCAGAATTTGGTGTAAACAGAATGAGAACATGGATCCATCATGCCTTGTTACCACTGTGCAGGCTGGTGGTGGTGGTGTAATGGTGTGGGGGATGTTTTCTTGGCACACTTTAGGCCCCTTAGTGCCAATTGGGCATTGTTTAAATGCCACGCCTACCTGAGCATTGTTCCTGACCATGTCCATGCCTTTATGACCACCATGTACCCATTCTCTGATGGCTACTTCCAGCAGGATAATGCACCATGTCACAAAGCTTGAATCATTTCAAATTGGTTTCTTGAACATGACAATGAGTTCACTGTACTAAAATGGCCCCCACAGTCACCAGATCTCAACCCAATAGAGCATCTTTGGGATGTGGTGGAACGGGAGCTTCGTGCCCTGGATGTGCATCCCACAAATCTCCATCAACTGCAAGATGCTATCCTATCAATATGGGCCAACATTTCTAAAGAATGCTTTCAGCACCTTGTTGAATCAATGCCACATAGAATTAAGGCAGTTCTGAAGGCGAAAGGGGGTCAAACACAGTATTAGTATGGTGTTCCTAATAATCCTTTAGGTGAGTGTATATATATAATCCAGCCATGAGATCTTCTGAAGTGTGCATTTGTAGCCTGCATTAATGGGTTTCTGTGCGTGACGGTCGCTTTGTGCAAAGTGAATGCAGACAGGAGAGCTCAGCTTCACTGGAGACGTGACAAACTTTATTTGATTTAAAATATGCTGCGCTATATTCAGTTGACCACTGTCATATTAATGTCATTTACACAGTGCTGTGTGTAAAATTAGTGCTACCTTGTCTGTATTTGAAACAAATATGATTACCAGTATGCACCAACTTACCAGATTACTGAGTGCCCTGTTAGCCTACAGTGTTTACTTCATTTTTATTATATTTTTAAACAATTAATTTATTTGTGAAAAATACTGTAATATGATTGCAGAATCAAGAAGTTGCCATCTAAATATAAGCATGTTTATTTTAAAGATTTACAAAAAAAAATAATAATTATACAAAAAAACAAACAATATCAGTCGACCACTAATTACATTAAATCATTTCTTACTAGGTGTGTCACAATATATTGCAATACAAAACTGCAACAATATGTGTCGTGGATAGTGACAATCTGTATTGTGTGTATAGTTCACCCAAAAGGAAAAATTACTGTGTGAAAAAAATTCAAGTTTACAGAGTTTTAGTGTATTAAACTATTATATATAATGCATAATGGGGAATATTTGGGGGGTCCTGATAATGCCAAATGTCTTATGTTACCAGTAAAAGGTGGCCTACATTATTTTAAATACAACTAGTCAGTGACATATTCATCTAAAATAATTCTGTATTTTCAGCTTCAGAATCATGGATATTTTTATTCTGGTGTCACCATTGTCATGTGCATTGGGTTACCAGCACTAAGTCCAAGCCTGTTCATTTCCACCCTCAATGTAATACAAAATTTAGAATTTTAATCAACAGTAGATTTTTTGATAACGTTTTACATATGTCTTAAAGTTGAAGTATCGGAATAATATTGTATTATGTATTCAGTATCATGATATGTATCGAATCGTTACACCCCTAATGCTTACACCATCATTAGTTAGCGTGCATTCAAAGAGTTTTCATGAAAAGTCTAACTTTTATTTAGGGATGCACTGATATCAAAATCATGGCAGATAATTATTTTCATGTCATGGTTGATAATCAAGAAAATATAAATTTAAATCAAATAATGAGTTAAAATTGAAATCTATCATTTTAAATCAATAATATTATAATGTACAGTATGGAAAATTATTTGGTAATAATTTTCATTTTAATATTTTTATAACATCTTTTAATAAATACTTGAACTACTGCTGATCTGTTAACCAATATGTAATACAGCGTTAGTTAATACTTATAACATTTATTATAGAAAAGCAGACTGGCTTTCTCAAGTCTGAGACATCAATGCACAATTTAAAAAAGCTAAATATGCCTGCTAGCATTTTAAAAACTCATTTAAAAAAAAAAAACATGCAACTCTGATTGCTTGTCAACACCCCTACACCTCTGCCAATCTGGTGTCATCTGCAGCGGAAAAGGGTTGCCCTCATCTTCAGTGGTCTCTTTTCATACTGCTCATTACCTTAATTGATGTTTAACCCCTAGATCAGCTGATGACGGCTCAATTAAGAGCTTGCTGGAGTAGAGATTAACACAGGGAAGGAGGGCTGTGCTCTCTCAGAGGAACTTCAGCCCTTCACCGTGCCCTACTCCACCAGCCACACAGTCAGTAAGGACACTGAGGCCATTTTGAATTGGAAAGGGCAGGGAAGGGCTCCCCCCTCCCCATAATACTTAATTCAATCAGCGGTGCTTTGACCTTAAAGTGGATTTGTTTCCAATCAGATGTTGGCCAATATCAGATGCCACTGATAAAGAACTAAATATCTGTAATAACCTTCTGTTATCATTTGCATGTCGTTTCAAACCTGTATGAAAGTCATAAGAACAAAGTTATTTATGGGGGTTTAATGTTGTTTTGTATCCTATTGACTTTCATATGGACTAAAAACGTTCTAAGATAACTCTTTAAAATACCTTCTTTAATGTTCCACAGAAGAAAGAACATAATTGGAACAACATGAGAGGGAGTAAATGACTTAATTTAAATTAATGACTGAATAAAAATTTTAAACTATACATTTAACTTCACCAGTATTTGGCAAAATATCTGCTGGATATCTGGGTAACGTCTACAGCAAGCATTTGTGTCAAATGCTTTCAGGGAAACACTAAAGGCCAGAGACATTGTTCGAGTGGAACAACTGATTAAAATGTGGCCATAGGCTGCCTATAAAGCAGGCCAAATGTGGCAATATTTCACAAATCAGACAATGAGAACAAAGTGAAGACCTGCTTTATAGGCAGCAAAGGGCCTTTGACACATGAGAGAGAGCGCATGTAATAAAACACACATCAAATACAAAACAGACAGATAGGCATCTAAAAACTGTGACAGTATAGTCATAAATTTCTTTATGTGGGAAACTAGATAAGAGACTCTGGATGAATAGTCATTATTTTGACCTCATGTTGATGAAAACATTACTATGATCAGGATGAAGACATAACACTACTTCTGTTCTGTCATGTTTTGCATCATCCTGGTTTCATGTTCCATCACAAAAAAAACAAAAATCAAAAAGAAATTCCGAAATGCATCCGCTTTTAATCATTTCCATGCATCATGCTTCCCATTATCAAGCAGCGCTTTTTCATAAAACGAACATGATTGTTCGCAGGAGGCTTGTTATTTTCTGAAAACTTTTTTAAGCATTTCAAAACACCGGTGGTAGAATCTTTTCTCTCTGACTGTTATTGGTACCCCAGGTGGGAGGACATAACAGCATTGAGTCTCTGGAGGTAGAGCTGACACCCTGCTGGGAATCACGACAGCACAGTACCTGTCTGCATGACCTAGACATTCAGCTCATTACGAGATTCAGCCTATAATAATGAGAGCTGGGATTCTGAAGCCACCAATCAAAGCTTTGTACACACAGCCAAGCATCTAGGACAAACGCACTTCACACTTATAACTCAACCTGTGGACACTTCAAACTAACGTATTTTCATGAAGTCACACTTTCACAGCTTGAAAAAGACATTTCTTCTCTGAATGTTAGGACAGGCAGGGGTTTTAATACTGAGCGCTGGGGACCTCAAGGAGGCCAGAAAGGGGTGCTAGGATGCTAATTTTACCTAATTTTATACCATAATTGACATTATATCAATTATCATAATGAATACTTCACTGATGATTTCTAGCTGTGACAGAATTTCACATAATATTCAAGAAAATGTGTCTGATAGAAAATATATTTTATATTATTGTAATACATTTAGGAAGAGGGTTTCTTTGCAAAGGGAGTCATCATATTTGGATGTCCCTGGCATCAAAAGTTTGACTTTAGGGCCAGCAAATGTTCACAAAAAAGTTTTTAAGAGTACGAATACACCAAAAACACATGTTGTTATTGCATAAGAGAGAGAGAGAGAGAGAGAGAGAGAGAGAGAGAGAGAGAGAGAGAGAGAGAGAGAGAGAGAGAGGGTGGTGCCGCAGAACTGCGTAGGTTAAACCAAACTTTTGTTTAGAGTCAGTGAGCAGGATCAACCAAACTTGATAAGTGGCTTCAGTGCTAAAAAAAAAAAAAAAATCAGTCCACTCCAACAAACATGCCCCCCAAAAAATATCTCGCAACAGTTAAAAACATATAAGTTAATGTTCCACCACATTACACATGCTATCCTGTAGCGCACTACTCAGTGAGCTGAAATGTGTGCGACTGCATCAAAATAATGTTGACATTTCAGACAGCGACTAAATCTGACAGCTTGTCAGAAGCACCACAACAACGAACACCGTTCATATTGGCCCAGTAAGCCACGGTTTCTAATAATCTACAAACACTAAGGTAGATATTTATTATATTTAATGCAATTGTGGTGGATTAAATCTTATTGGCTTGCCACCAATTGGTTTTTAAACGCATAGTCTGAACCAACGTACCTCACTAGCTTCGATTTCAGACGCGACTTTCCTCCCTTTGATGCAATAAAAAGAACCATACAACCCGTGTATATTAACGCGAACGAGCCTGACTTTTTGGTAAAAAAAAATATATATATATATATATATATATATATATATATATATATTATTAAAAAAAATTAAATTCAAAAAGGTTACGGCAATAATTCGGGACTGTAAGAGCTTCAGATAGACTGGACGAACGACTTACCCGGAGCAGCTACAAGATCCACATCTGTGCGATAAACACCAGGTTTCTTACGGCCCGATACGTAAAGAAGAGTAATATAGATCAAACCAGGAAAGAATATAAAAAACACCGAGCAAATGTCAATAATAATATGTGAAATCCTTAACTCCTGTTCAGGCTTATTATTTAGCCCGTACAGTCAAAAACCTCCATGTACAAAGTGTCCTATCCACCATGACTGGTAATGCATTATGATGGACAGTTAATGTGACCAATCAGACATGAGCTTTGCTTGTTTTGTCCAATCGGGTTAAAGTATATGGGCACTGCTGTGTGGAAGAAGAATTGTGGGCGGGGTTAATGTGCAATAGGAAGAGATCACGCTGACGCGGGTTATATATTCATCCGCCTCCCCATCTTAAGGAAAAGATCCTGTAAAATTCCCCTCTGTGTTTACATTTGAGAACTGAAATGTATTAATTACTTTTATATGTGACTTTATTTTATATTTGAAATATTCTTAATATATAAATATCCTGAAAATAAACCTCAATCATGATAAGGCTGGTGCGCTATATTAAACACGTTTTATTATTTATAATATGAGATGTACACGGTTCAGTAGGTTACGTCAGCAAGTAGCCTAAAATATTTTTTCAAAGCACATAAGTGAATCATTCATAAGTAGAACTGCATTCGTGCAATTCTAACCCGCTTAACCACAAGGAAACATTAAGTGTGTAAAGAATAGCCTATTGGACAAAATATTAAATCAATTTTTTTGTTTGTTTTTTTGACCAGGCTAATTTAGAGGCTCCATGAAAGATACATCAAGTGAATCCAATAAAAGCATGGAAAGCCCTATTTATCGTGGAGGAATATAGTGTTTACAGAGGGAATGGTGGTGATGCAGGCAGAAAAATGAAAATGTCAGAGTGCGGTAAGTTTGAAGGCAGTTGAAACGGATACAATTTAACTGATCCATCTGGAAATTAACGCTACGGTTTTTGAAACAACACGAGAACAAAAACCAAACCCGAAATCTTATTTAAAGGATTAAATAATGAGAATGCACTTGCGACATATACTCGGATCAGAGCCGCGTGCGTCACTGCGATGGAGGAACACTTAAAGTGACAGGACTCGAAAACAAAACACCTTCAGTCTGCGTTTTATATATGAAATGCGATGCATGCTACCAGGATATTCTCGAGGAGATTATCACATAAATCAGAGAGCAATGTGTAAATTGTCTTTATAAAGTGTGTTTTCATTTCCATATCTTTGTTTATTTTTTATTTTAGTTCAGTTTTTAAGGTTTAACTCTTCAGTGATGAATGGCTAAGCAGAATTTAGTCAAAAGCAGCCATTTAATGTTTCATGAAGTCAAATGGAACTTATTTCATGTTGCATGAAGTCACTCGAATGAGTTTCACACGTCTTTAATAATTAAAAACAATGTCAGTTGCTTTTAACTAAGAAATAACATGAATGTAGCCCATTGCATATAGGCCTACCTGTGGAGGAGAGAGATTACTCTGTTTTATTCCTTATGTAAGGAGCTTATGCACTGGGGTTTTGTGGAAGAGCATTTATACAAACAGATGGACACCCTGTTGCCCTCTCTCAGATCACTTGCTTCCTACACTCAGCCTGCGCACTGAACAGAATGCCATTCAGCCACGAAACCTTCACTGCAGTCAAAAACAATCATGAAAGTGGGGCTGCAATGACTCAGACAAGCCCTCTGATCTGGGATCAGTTATTGACTGACCACAGTGGGCAGTTATAAACAAGTAAAAAATGTCAGATTGCATCTTATTCATCTTTGAATCTACTATGGTGTGCATAGCAAAAGGTTTAACATCCATCCAAATACTGTTAAACTTTAGATGGGTTTAATCTTTTAGGCACATGCAGGTGATGCTTCATTGTTTATTAGTACCTGCATGCCCGAACACGTTTCAAAACAGCTGCTTTCAGAACTGAGGGGGGCTGCAAATGACACTCTTTTGGCTTGCCTTCTCATTTCCTTCTCGCAGATGCACACAGTTGTTTATGTGTCTTCTTTCTCTCTGCATCATTCTCTATCTGCCTCATTCTCTCTTTTCCTTTATTTCTGAATGTATTAATCCAGATGAAAGGTGTGTGGGTGAAAATTTTCCTCTCTGCAGTGACCCGCTGATCTGCTGCACTTGGCTTCCGTAGCATCCTGTCTGCTGCCTAGCAACTCTATGTATCTATGGCAACAAAGCCAACAAACCCTCCTGCCTCCATCAAACGTACCCCCACAATGAGCTGCAATAAGTATGGCAATCAGGCAAGAGAAAGTGTGGACTCAAAAAATAATAATAATCATCATTTTTAAGTGGCTAGACGTCTCATACTGTCAAATCACCACTGTGAAGAAGCACATCATCATGTATGACAATGCTGTTATATGTAATGCAATGCAACTACCCGATATTTTAAGTAAATACCAATATTTGCATTTACATTCAATTATATTTTCTCAGCTATTTACCCTATATATGGCTGCTGTTTTAGGCATGATTTGAAAGGTATAATTTTGGCAGTCTGCTCATTCATGCATTTTATTAATATGACTATCAAGACGTGTTGCTCTCTAGACTTTACAGAAGATTGTAAATGTTGTCAGCATAGAGTAGGCTATTGTCTATAATATATGTTTTTTTTTGGTTTGTTTGTTTGTTTTTTATTTATGGTATAATCTGTTTCTGTATTTGCTTTTATAATCACGGCATTATACAATGTGGCGTAATGGAAAAGCTTGTACTGTATCCAAAGTTTACCCTGCAAATTCGAATGGCTCGCGTGAGCGTGGTTAGTGACTGGAGACGTTGCGCCCTCTAGTGGCCACACGGACGAAACCAGTGAAAGAGCCGGGAATAGTTATCCAAAAGCATCGCACGCTTTAAGTTTTAGCTCACCTAAAAATTAGAATTCTTTCATCATTTACTCACCCTCATGTCGTTCCAAACCCGTAAGACTTTCAATTATTTTCGTAACACAAATGAAGATATTTTGAATGAAATCTGATTGATTTCTGTCCCTCCATTGTTACAGTTCACCCCAAAATGGCATCACTTACCCTCAAGTTGTTCCAAACCTGTATGCATTTTTTCTTTTTCTTTTTTGAACACTTTATCAACTCATAATGTAATAACTGCACATAATGTAATACATATTAGGCTACATTATTATTATTATTATTATAAAATGTTCATAATGTAACATTCATAATGTATTTTCACAAAATATATATAAAATCTTAAGCTCATAATGTAATAATTTTTACATTGAGACAATTATTACATTATAAACTCAATAAAACATGTCTTATTTTCATTATTGTAATAGCTTTTAAAACATGAAAAATATTATCGCCTTACAGTACATTTTTAAAAATCTATCTGCGAAAATGCAACATTTAAATATTCATGCAATTATTAAATATAAAGCATTGGTATTCCTTTACAGTACATTTTAAAAATCTAAATCCAGATAAATAAAATCAGAATTTTTGCACCTTTGAACTACTTCTACTACTAGTAGTATCCATAATCTGGTGGATTTTGCTGGATTTAGATTTTTAATATGTACTGTAATATAATAGCGTTAATTGTAACCAATGCTTTGCTTAATAATAATAGCATGAATATTTAAATCTGTTGGATTTCACAGGTAAACACTTGATTTAGATTTTTAAAGATGTACATTAAGGGAATACTTTTTATGTTTTAAAAGCTATTTCAATAATGAAAATATGTACTACATTTCTCTTAATGTAAAAAAAAAAGACATGAGCTCAACGGTTTGAGAGTTATTACATTATGAATATTTTATAACAACAATAAATGTAATACTTATTACATTATGTAGTTTTACATGAGGTGTTGCTACAAACACAAAAGAAGATATTTTAAAGAATGTTGGTAACCAGACAGTTGACGGTAGCCATTGACTTCCATACTGGGAAAAAAAATCAATGGGTGCCGGCATCTGTCTGGATACCAACATTCTTTAAAATATCTTCTTTTGTGTTCAACAGAAGAAAGAAACTCTTACAGGTTTAGAACAACATGAGGGTGAGTAAATGATCACAAAGTTACAATCTTTGGGTGAACTATCCCTTTAATAAAGAGATTGTAAAACTAATCCGTATTAATTGAGCGGTTTAATCCTAATTTTCTGAAGAGATTGGGTTGCTTTATATGATGAACAGATTATATTTAGGCTTTTATTCACACATAAACATTGATCAGTGAATATAAACAGAAGCTCTAAATTGCTTAACGAGAACTAACCTCATTGGTTCTTGCAGAAGTTCAACCGTGCGTTGTAACACATAAGAATAAAACATGCTTGAGCTTCTGTTTACCGTATTTTATGTGTGCGTTGATTAATGTTTACATGTAAATAAATGCCTAAATTAAATCGGTTCATCATATAAAGCGATTGGGTCTAAACCACCCAATTCATATGGATTAGATTTACAATCTCTTTATGAACATTTTGAGGAGTCAAAGTGGTAGTTGCGTAGTCTGTCAATGGAGGGACAGAAATCTCTCATAAATTTTTTTATTATTTAATTTTTTTATATCTTTTTGTGTTGTGAAGATGAATGAAAGTCTGGCAGGTTTGGAACGATATGAGGGTGAATAAATGATGACAGTTTTCATTTTTGGGTGAACTAGGTGGTACTAGTAAAAGTCATACAAATCACCTTATTATGAAATGTTTTCTAAAGGAACTATAAATTAATTAATACTTGAAAATGGTCGAAGATCTACAAGTGGAATAATGTCAACCCCAAATCAAAAATTAAATAAATAAATACAGTAGTGACAACTGAATTAAATACACACAGAGTATAGGTGTTGTATTTATGAAGGGTGATATAATGGGCTTTGCAGGCTAATACAAATATAAATGAAGGCTGCATGAAAATTGGCTACTACTTTTTCAAGCAGATGCAAACAGGTAAACACTCATCTCAGTAGGGGCTAAGATCATAGTCCATAAGAAATGTGCTATTCTTCTTATTATTTATGAGTTTAAGAAGTTTTATGGAAAATTTCAGCAAGAAAGACTTCAAATCTAGGCAAAATGTTGAGATGCGTGTTCTTGTGAATAAAAACTTTGCAATGCAAAACAAATATCAACAGTTCTGAAGTTCAGAAAGATCGAAGTTCAACAGCATGGTTACCGCCAGAAAATAGAAATATGTCTTTAAGTGAAAAGTTTAAATCACATTTAATAAAAGGAGATGGATGACAACTTAAATTCTCCCAAAGGGAATGTACCAGATTGCATTGATAAAATAAATAAAGCAAAGTTTCTTCCGCAATCCTACTGAATAGACATAGATTTCAGCAAAAGTAGCCATTTTGGGACCTAGTTTGATATTATGCCACATCTTAAGCCATATATTGCACATATTGGCTAGTCAGACTTAAGTGGTTTGTTGCAACTGGGCACTGGCCTATGAGTCGTGTATTAATTATTATTATTAACAAATCAAATAAATGACTACAAATTCAATAAATAAATGCATCACTTTTTGTTAGACTTCTGCTTTTAAAATAACAAAATAGAATGGTAAAATGAAGAGAAACAGAAATCAATTTCAAATCAACTAAAATAAATAAAACAGTAAAAGTTCAACCTAACCATGTGACACTTACATTTATTTAGTCACACTTTATATTAGGTGTCCTTAACTACTATGTAGCCTACTCAGTCAAAAAATAAGTAATGTAGTTCTTGTGTTGATGTTGTATTACAAAACACCTTTGCTGCTATTGAGGTGGGATATGGGTATGGTTAGGGACAGGTGTGGTGGGATGGGTAGTTTTAAGTATGGGTTAAGCCAAGGGGTGAGGGAAGGGTCAACAGTGTAATTATAGATGTAGAGTTTAATTACAGCTGTAAATACATGCATGTACACAATAAGTGCATCAAATCATTTTATGATTTTATTACAAATATACCTATCAGCACATAGTAGTTTGAGTGATTGGTAGTAATAATAATCCTTAAATTATGTAAATGACCCACCTAAAATAAAACTGGACGCAAACTTCATCAAAAGATGCAGGAAAAAAAACTGTTTTCAGGCGTGCAAAAAAACGTACGTGCACTAACCCTAAATGACCACCAGATGGCATTCAAGGCTTAATCATTATGCTTCAGAAAGAGGGCCATAGCCCCCAAATTTGCAGAGTCTTTCCATAAAGATTTAGCTTTTGGGGAACTCATTTTGGTGAACTGAAATAATTCAATCGTTTACTCATAATTTCGTTTTGTTCTTATTATTTCTTCTTGGGTTTTTTTAACAATAGCCATTGCATTGATATATAATCATGATATTGTTTAGTCTACCACATTATATGTTATACTGTATATATAGCAGTGAAAAGTATGCATATAAACACCATCCAGTTTGTTGGAAATCTCTCAATCTCTTTCTAAAATTACCAACCTATGGGGAAGTGCAAAAACTGAACTTTGGTGAGGCTTGCCAGGTGACTTGGATCCAGTGGTATAGGGGCCCAGAGTAACTGGTCTCAGGCCAGCAGAAATACTGAACAGGGATGACCCCACTGATCTATATAAATGTTCTCAATATAGATCAGTGGATGACACTCAGATAACATGCAGACACTAGTACAACATTCACAATTTTTCAGTAATTTCTACTTTGCTAGCGAAGCCAGTAGCCTATGTTTCTTTCATTCCACTAATTAAAGAATGTAATGTCACCATAAATGTGATAGTCACTTGTCATACGTGAAAACTTTATAACAAGTCTATTAAATCATACTGATGGGGGTGGAGGACCGGGGAAGTAATCTGCTGGTCTCTGTGAATAAAAGAAGCAACATCTCAAAGCTGTTTGACTAATCTCTGCTTCTCTTGCTCGGTTATTGTGTGGGCCTTGGCCAGCAGCGGCATGGGAAGGCGGGTTTGTTGCCCCCTCCTACTGAAATTTAGCGTGTGAACAGTCAGCTTGTTCCTGGGCCAACAGAGTCCCTTCTTTCTTCTTTAAGAGGACCGCCTGCGCGCGGGATCTAGAACTCTCTCTCGGTCTTAATTTATGCGCATATTAATTATGCTGCATTGTAATTTCCACCGTGGGATAGAGCATGCAAATGAGCAGTTTATGTTTATGTAGGCTACAATCTCCCTCAGGAGGGTGAAATTTAAACCAGCACCCAGGCCTGTTCTCATGAAGCCTTCCTAACATCTCATTTGAAAATTGACCAGGAGCTTCATTTTAGAAATGTTTCCTGCGGGCCCTTAGGTTGTTGTTTTTTAATGAATGATTCCGTTGTGCCTTCCAGCTTCTTTGTTCATTCATCCAAAATTGTAAGACTTAGATTTAAAGTTGCTTCATTTTATACCTGTCACTTAAAGTCAGAGGATTGGCTATGTTATCATGGTAAAAAGGAAAGTGACTTGGCATAAACACACACACACACACACACACACACACTTTAACTTAGCTATCTAAATGGGGACACTCCTACTGGGGAGTTCTACTTTTTTTAAATACAGCTAATTTTTGTTTTTTTTATTTTTTTTCAATAAACACACACACATGCACTGTGAAGATTTTACAAATGTTGACGTTTCGTCAGATTCAGCTCAGGGTTTGTTCAGATTTCTTCAGAAACATTAGCTAGACTAATTAGGCAACCTATAATATACTTGCATGTTAAATATGCCACAGTAATACTTTATTTTAGAATTCATTACTAGTACTAATTAAACAAATACATGTGTCGTTATCTTTATATTGACTGCCATTAACTTGATTAATTCTTAAGAGATTATTCGTTAATATACATTTAAATAAATCATATTTCCACATATAGCCTATATTCATTTTTAATATAATGAAAGTTAAACTGTTTTTAAAAAGTAGAAATTGTTACCAGTGCTTTAAAGTTGGTTACTTTGAAGGAAGGCACACGGACCAGGTTTCTTCACAAGGAAGCGGAAAATGCAGCGGGAGCTGTTTGATGCCACAAGTGCTGAATGAAGGAGATATATATATATATATATATATATATATATATATATATATATATATATATATATATATATATATATATATATATATATATATATATATATATATATATATATAGTTTAAATCTCATGGATGTTTTTATCGCCAACATTTTGATACTAAAATTGCTACTTAAAGAAAACATGGAAATTTCATATAACATTATTGAGTTTGTCAAATAAATAATTATGGCTTTAAGACGATGGAGATTATGAACTATTGTGTAGCAACATGCGGCATATTTTAATAAAGTTCCTTTTAGTTGTTGTCCTGCTTAAACCTTTAGTTGGCTATGTACAACCCAAGCTACATTTGTTTCACGCAATGCCTGGTAACGCTCTTAATCGTATAGACTAGAGGAGAGCATCAACAATAAAGAAAGAAATGTTTAGGATGCTGTACACTTGGTTCCAGATGATTTCTAAGAAGCCTGTGCAGTAGTTGCCATGCTGCGCAACACAGCTCTGTCCAGGATATATGGACCCGCTTTTGGAATAAGGGGATGGGAACGACGAGGAGGAAGAGAGGGAGGTTTGTTCAGTTCTCTTTTGTGAAGCCTGCTACATAACCACAGCCTATATAACCCGTAGACTAAATATTGCATATCTTAAATATTACTTAAATGAATGTTTTTAACACGACTTTCCCTGCCTATTTTTACAGTGACCATACAAGGTGACGTTATTTACATTTAGAAATTATTCCAAAATAATGGAAAACAGTGGCGTTGAAATATTTCACGTGGTGGCCCGTCAGGCCGCACAGAGCACCACGTGTTTCCTCTGACTGAACAAATGCAGAACAAACTCCAATTCGAAAGCAAAGTTGAATTTAATTGGAATTACGTTCAACGTGATATGAATATCTCCCAAAGGTCATGTGTATTGGTGCTCTGTACAACTAAACATGCGCAGCTGTTACATCAAGAAGCTTTATTCCCGAGTCTTTAAATGTTTTTCATTAGAGTAGCCTAACCTCAAGTTGATTCGGCTACACTCATTCATATTTCTGACTAAAACCATTAAAAATATGTTAGACAAAACATTTTACATTGGGGAATTAGATGAAAGCGAACTTTCTTGTTATGGCTGACTTCAGCACCGTTTGACGGACAGCGCCTCGCGACGAAAAAAACGCGAGCAAGGCTATAGACTATTCCATAGAATAGGTTAATTACATTTTATAAATAGACAAATCACAGTTATGGATGATTTCAGTCCTAATTGCCACCGATGTGATGAACAATGAAACTACACAACAAATTATGAATGGAAGCGGGTGAAGAGAATGGAAATCTGTAGCCTGACCCAGGTCTTCCTGATTCAGTCTTACACTTATTTTACGCACTACAAGGGAACCATGCTGCTATTTCAGATGCCTGTAGTTCTACTCAATGAGAAAGATAATCAGCCCCGTTGCCCCCTGCATCGAATGACATCTCTTTTTCCTCTTTCAGTCTTTTCCTTGATCCCATAAAAGAGAAGGATTAGTCAAACAATTCACCGAGTCAACTCCATTTCCCCTTTTCCTTTCTTTTTTAAGCCAGAAATGGTCAGGCTGGAAGTTTTCCATCGACGTACGTCCATCGTCAGTCCTATGTGGGAGGATAATTGCTCAAGTGACTGTAAATATAATAGCTCTATAAAAAAACGAGACACGAAAATTGAAGGGGCTGATGAGACTAGCTCTAAGTATTTAGTGTTCATCCTGCGTTAAACCTGGAGGATCTATACTACAGGTGATTCACGTCACAATAATTATGACAGAAATAATGCTTGATAATTTTTTTGTTTGTTTTTTTTTTGATACAGTAAATAAGCACTTTTGCAAAAGCAAAACCAAATATGTGTTGCTTGTTGAAAAAAAAGGGGGGCTATGGCAAAATAATTCACTGAAAGAGAAAGCGATAATTAAATCGCACGGTCTTGTCTCTCTTTATTTTTCTCTATATTGCTTGGAAATAATAACCTCGGTAAAACAATAAAACCTAGGCTACACACACAATGACACCCACATAGGCTAGCACAGGCCAACGAAAAGGCTTTAAAAATTGGCACGGATTCACTGGCCAGATGATCCAATCTGGATTTACTTTAATAATTTCGTTACATGCAAAACATATTTCGTTAACTGATAATCTAAATAAACGAATTTTTTAAAAGTATAAACTGCCGTTTTGAATATGTTAGATTCATAATGGCATAACGTAATTCGTAATGCCAGAGGTCACACATAAAGACTGCTGGCATTTCTTTCACCGGGACACTCCTTTCCCACATTATAACACGGGAAAAATTTCACGGCATCAGGTTTGCGTTTATGTAGGTTTCATTGGTTAATATTTCGTCACGAGAACACATAAACGATGCATTTATTTAATGTATAGGCTATACTGCATCAAATTGTAAATACATGATCTGTTTGGTATAGCCTACAATTCTGACTAATGTCTTATGAAGCTTGTAAAAACAGCATATTAAACTGTAAAGTAATAGTTAATCAAAATAGACAATCTTTGTACAACTTTATTAACCTATATAACATTTGGCCAGTTTTTAAGTTAAAGCTGCCACCAAAAAAAGTTAACAATTTCATGTCAATGGTCTCTATAGCAGCCTAGATAAAACTTAAAACTATCACAAACGCATTAAGCAATTAATACAGCATTAGTCGACATCTGTCCATCGAATCGCTGCTGATGAAGGAGATGCTCATTCATTGTTTCAAACACAGTGCGTGCTGAATAATAGTCTCGCACTTACAGAGGAGTATAATAATACAGCATAAGATTTAACCACTAGTTGAGAGAGTTAACTAGTACAGACAGAACACCTGACATGTGGTCGTGAGGACATAAAGCGTGTATCCGGCGCAAAGAACAATGGCTTTAATGAGTGCTAACGAGAAGGCTAAAACTACTGAGAGGAAATCTCATGATGGACTCTGTCTTTCTGTTAATTACAGGCATCGAAGGAATATCTCATCATTTGACGCCTAAAGATTACAATATATGGCGTAAAGTTTAGGATTTTATCTCCATGCTGCTTCACTCAACCCCATTTTGTAGTCAAAAACGAATTTACAGGTCATTTGCATATGCAAATTAGGGTTAATTGCAAATCCTGTCAGGCGGTGCGTGGGAGATGTCAGAACGCCATTTTTGTTTTTCAGTTAGACCAGGCTTAGGGATTTGTCATTGAAAAAACAGCTCTTACGGTTTCCAGTAACCAGGAAAAGGGTATCCTGAGGTAAAACTTGTTCGTGTTTAAGTAGGCTACAGCTACTAAACGGCCAGTGATATATTTCTGAGACGCTAATCTTCCCCTTAAAGAAACAAAGCTTATATAGGCTACATGTTGAAAATATGCCAGTATACGGAAACATTTCCACAATTGTAAATGGACATTCAGACCAATGCAAGAAGATATAAGCGTTTTTTTTTTTTCTTCTTCTACGGAGTAGTTAGCTACTCAGTTGGATTTAAGGGAACAAAAGATGACATTTGAGTTGCCAATCACGTATCGGATTCTGAACCGTCCAACGTCCCAATTCAAAACCAGACCTTACAAGTAAAGCCTATAACACATACAGCAGCTCACAGACAGGCTGATTTTGAATGTAGCATGGTATTTCTACATTACAGGCTATTCCCTCCCATCTCTCTCTCTCTCTCTCTCTCTCTCTCACACACACACACACACACACACACACACACAATCCTTCTTTCACATAAGTGAACTTAACATATTTTCATACCCTCATGCAATAATAGGCTACATACGTAATGTTTGCATATAAACAACAAAACTGAGAATTAAAATAGAATCATAACGCTGAATTCACGTGACAAAAACTGGCACCTGAGATTAAGAATCAGCAGAACCAGCCTAGTCTATTGCGTAATAATATGATGCACTGAAGGGTGGTTAATAGGAGGAAACAAAGACTGAACACCTGATGAAAATTTTAATATAATTATTAGGTATGAGATATTACAGATGTGTGATATTGTATTGTGAGTGCATTTATTTCTTTATCGTTGTATACAGTTTTTTTATTTTTTTTTAAATGATCTTCACTCTGCCGGCTTACTCAGATTGAAATCGATTTGAAAGAAACACACCCGAGTTTCACAAACACCGCATAGTTTTGTCTGTTCGAGTGCATAGACACAATTTCAAGATAAAACACCAGATTTGTCCTGAGTCATTCACAGACATGATAGCGATACTAGGCTACGGTGCGGCTCCCCTGTTGCCCGAGCTCACGTTTTACTGTAAGAGGCGAAATGTGAAAAGACCAGAATAGATCAGCCCATGCAATGCAATCCTTGTCATGAGTTTTACTGCACATAATCGCCTTAGCACACTTTCGTGGCCGAAAATCGTGGTGCTGAGTTGGTCAAACGCCTCATTGGAAACACGTGTTCTTATTAAGAATAAATCTCAACAGCCTGACTTCTGGAGCGCACGCTGGCGGTTTATGAAAATCATACAAGTCATTTCGCCCTGGCCGCGTCTCAAGCACACACGCACACGTGGGCACGTAATCGCCTACCGCTAATACTTCGTATTCAAAAACGTCATAATAAAACTGTTTTATACATGGAAATATACTTTTGCGTTTATATATGATGGTCGAACTATTGCGGGAGAAACAAAATCTAGCTTTTTGGAACTTTCCGTCCTCGAATTTACAGGTTCATCAGTGCGTGGCTCCAATTAGCCTATCCAGCACTTTCTGAAGGCCTGAGGTCTAAAATGCAAAGTGTTTATTTATTTTTAAGAGATCCTCCTAGTGATAAAAATGTGTTGGAGAATCCCCCAGGAAATGACTGGATGTGTTAAAGCAACGGACTAGCAGAAACATGTTGTTGGTCGATAATTGATAATGACCCTGGGACGTGCCATCACTGAGCAGTGTCTGTCTGATTCTCTCAGCATCTCTGGCGGACACGATGCCTTGGCGCATTATCTCTAACTCATTACTTCTCGACGGGTTGGCTTTCACCAAGGGTTCGAGGCCTGCATGCCCCCGGCGCCCTGGTAACAGTGGCTTTCGCGTGCTATCCAGATCTGGAGAAAAGGACAACAAGCGATGGAAATCGATGGAATTTGAGACAGAGAATGCATTAAAAGTCTGAGCTTTTAGAAAAGGGGACTCAGACGACTGATGGAAAAACCAAGACCAGCGGCCTCTGACAGAGTTGTCTATTTGGCAGTCGCGCCTCCTATTGAACCAGTAATTTATTCAAAGGAGATTTTTATCCCCAGCGATCTGATTCTTATGATAATCAACCGACCGAGACCCCTTTCTGTCCCCTTGTCTGGGGTCTACTCTCGGTCCTGACGGTTAAAGCTGATTTGCACGGTTTCACCCTGTCGATTCAGTGGTCACATTCCTAGACACTTACAGAGAAAAAGGCAAAGACAAAAGGTTGCTGGGAGCGAGTGCACTTGATTTAGACTGTGGGTTACAGTTAAAGGAGTCTCGAAGTCAAAGTGTTCTTATTCTCCTACAAAAGGCACTTATTTCATCACTGCACCACAAAAATCAAGGCCTTTCTGAGGCTCAGATATGAACTGCATATGATGCATATAGTGAATGTAGCATTTAGCTACACAGCAAATATTCTTATGTGATATTAAACATGAGTAAATAAAACTAGCCTAACTATTGCATGTCTATAATTATATTATAGATCGAGCTGGATATAGAACTGATTTGTTTCTCTTATTTTTCAAGGACACACTCACTAGGTCCAAAGAACTTACTATTGTAATTGTTAACAAAAGAGCGCAAATTATAATGCTTCGTACATTTAAGCATGGTTGCATTGCTAATTCAAGAGGGTGGGGACAAATTCTAACCGCAACGTGTCATAAGGGGAGGGCTTAAAATATGCTATATGTTTTTGGCTTGCAGGTTGAGGCCCACAAGCGTTTAATAAGCGGAATGATAAGAGGGGGGACAACGAGCAGCTCATTCCACTCTCCGTAGGGGAGGAGAGAAGCATCTCAATGGGAAATATTGGTGAAAAGACTGCGTGCAGCCCGATACGGAGACGCTGAATGGATGGGGCCACTGCAACGTCACGCGGAGCCGCAGCCATGAAGCGGAGGACCGAAGCGCTAGACAACATTCTGGAGTGCACGCAGCTCGCACGCGCACATTTATCATTGAGATCCGTCCTAAAGACCGTCGATGCTCGTGGATAGGAGTGAGTATAGCTACGCTAATATTTACGCTTGAATTGTAGACTGCATTCATGAAACCACTGCAAGAATTCTGTAATCGTGTTTTTAAGGGTGAAGCGAGAATTGACAGGGATAAGTCCCAGAACAGGTTACGCGTGTAGCGGTCCTTGAAGGGACTGGCACTCGAGACACGCCGCTGTTAGGGGTGATCAGTGCGCGTGCATCCTGTTTGGACGCAAATAGTGGGAAATAGTCAGTTGTATCATATCGATAGTCATCGCATTTTCCATAAAAAGAAGCCAATAGATGATTTTAGAAATTATACGGATTCTCTTTCAGAAGACTCAACTCATAAGTATGCATATGGAACTCCTACTCTAATGTGGAAATGATTGGTAATTAATAAGTCAATATTTTGATAGGGCTTTATTTGTTTTCATTAGGCTATACGCCTGTAAAATATAGTCAAAGGGGTTATTTTAAATGAGAATTTAGAGTTACAGCAGTGTGGTTTACGTCTGAAAATGAAATGCTTTCAATGAGAATATTTATCAGTTTTTGATAAACGGTCAGCGCGGAAAAGCTCGTGGTTTGAGTTTTGACTGAATCTTCTTTTAGCTTTAAGCCACAGAACAAAAAGAGAATAACAGAACTATTTCTGGCCCATTCAAACCACATGATGTGAAAAGCTACCTTTATTTACAGAACAAGTAGAAATAACTCAAGAATTGTTTCTAAAACCTTGGCACGAATGATTGTAATTTGTTTGGTGTTTATGAGATGGAGGCCTGTGTGCATGACGTGTTTAATCCTGATGGCCGGTGTTCAGATTAATCACAAGGCCAATATCTGCTCTCCACGTGCCTCTTTCATGCGCGTTTCCCTGTCGAGTATCACACCCATGAATACTAAGGCACGTTATAATGTATTAAAAATTATAATTGTATAGGTTTATAATATTAAACATTGCATACATGCATGCATGTAGGTAGGCTATACACGCCCCCAGCCCCCACCATTAGCCTACTAAATATTCTTTAACAATCAGATCGTGACCACTGACCGAAGGATAACCAACGTCACAAACCTTATAGATTATGCGACCGTTGTGTGACAAATCTCATCGTTTATCTTGGTTAAAAGGCCTATAATATGTGCATTAATGCAGTGAGATAACAGGAGTCTCAAGGAGACTACTAATGTGGATGATATTATGAATTGTGTCATGGGCTATACTTATTAAAAAATAAAAAAGTTATTGTTAGGTTCTAGCCTATGAGGTTCGTTTAAAAATCACAGTCGTGGACGTTAAGGTGTGGTCTACCTCACATAGCCCATCTCTGTTACCGGACTATGTTTTATCGCTGTATCACCCCAAAAAGTCCATACACCGCGAGAAAGTCCCTGTAGCACTCGGAAATGTCTATTCATAAAAGCAAAGTTTTCTCACGCTGTTCTCTCTTTGCTTCTTTTTTCCCCCCATATAGGACGTCCATTGAGATTTTACACGAGGGGCACGTTACACAGGTAGCTAAAATATTCTCATTTTAATAGGCCTATTTTTTTTTTTTTTTTTACTATTGTATGATCTACAGGCTCTCTTAACACACAGTCATAGATTAATTTATACATGTGTGCTATAGCGTGCGAGAGCATTGGATTGCGATTGAAAGAGCACCACACCAAAACCATATTATACATGCTTATTTTTAGCAACAGAATATTTCGATTTTTTTTATTTTAATCTCAGAGTTAAACTAGTGCGTCATCGATAGGAATAGGGGGAAAATAAAGCCACACGAAAATAATAACGACCAGCTTACTTGACAAGACGCTTGTCATTTCATACAGCCTAATTTAAAGCAATTTCCCCCTATACATGTATATGGCAAGAACAGGCTATTTAGTGTAACGTACAAACATTATAAATAAGTTTCGTAAAAACCCGGCTATTATGTAGCCCAGGACTGTAGTAGGCCTATTTACGACAACACGAATACGTTTCCGTTTCTTACTTATAGCCTGTTTAAAATTCACGTTCTTATGGTTTTCAGTTAATGATAGCATAAACGAAAACGATTGCATTCTCCATGTTGCCTTTGCACGCCTTTTACACCAGGACAATCCTTACTATAAATTGAATTAAACTATACCTATGTAAAGACGCAAATGGACAGAGAAACGAGTAAAAAATAATGTTTTACCCTCTGCAGTTGTTTACATTATAATTACCCTCGTTATCATCAATTTAATGCAAGATAGCCTATACGTCATTAATATTGTGAACCAGGCACTGTCGTTTTTAACGAAAAACTTTGGGATTATAGGCCTAAAATTAGCCTATCTATATCATATACTAATATTGGGAATTGTGCATATATTTTTGACTAGTTTTATTCTTATGATTAAGATTAAACAGAGCATCTGTATAGCCTGTAATCGCTTCACTGAGTCTAATCACGACTGTATCTCTGCGGTGCTGGTGACTAGATTAATTTAAATATCACTTCATGAAGATAGTTACTAATCAGTCCAGTATAGTTAATTAGAATACCTTTTTGTTAAATATTGACACCAATTAATATTTTTTGCAGCACAAGAAACCTGAGACGTGACGCTAAATGGGATGTGAATACAAGCATTGTGATTATCTCACCACCACTATCACATTAACAATAACAACAAAAACAATAATAATAATTATTATTGTCTTTAATTACTGTTGTTGGGATGCTGGTGGTGAGAAATTATTATTATTATTATATTTAATTGTAAAGCACTTATTTTCCTTTGGCTCTGAACATGTATGTGTCTGTCAACCTGTGCATCATATAAGCATGTTTGTGTGTGCTAACGGTTCATTTACAGGGAAGCTTCTAGCATTCTAATTTACAGTCAAAAGGCTAGCTGTCTGAGAACATTCTGTCCTGTTAACAATGTGCTGGTGCTGTTAGTAAAATAATTAGATGATGAGCTGTGTGTAGAGTAAATAAAAGTGTTTGAACTCGCCCCTGTGTCGCCATTTTCACTAGGCTTGAAAGGCTGTAATAAGTGATGACACTCTCTCTCTCCCTCTCTCCCCTCTTTGATTGCAACACCTCTGAGAGTGTATGGGGAGGGGCTCCTCTCACACAAAGGCTTTTAATTGGACCAGCTCCTCTTTTATTTGCATAAAATCAGATTGACAGAGTCCTGAGAAAAAGAGGCTGAGAGAGAGAGTCCTCATGATTCTGCCACTTAGTGCTGAAAGACAGGCTTTTGAAACACAAACAACAGCAACTTGAGGGTAAATTTGCAGAAAGCTAAAACAACCAATGTTACTATTCTTTTTTTTTCCCGGTCTGCACAGTCAGGGTCTTTTTTCCCATTTAAAAATAAATCCCAGCCTTTGCGGGATGCGTTTGAAGTCATCTCTCACCCAGGGAGAATGATCAGCCTGCAATGTAAGACAGAGACAACAAGCAGCGAATGAACCCCTTGCATCTCTAAAAACCAGTTCAGACTGGTTCAACAGACTAGTGAAATCATAGCCAAGTTTTAACCAGTTAGTTTTAAAAGGAGATGCTTAACAAACAACTAGTATTTCTAAAAGCATCAAGTCATCCTGTATCACAGTGATAATCAGTAACGAATGACTTGCGTTAAACACATCAGGTTTAATTAATGCTAATGTTTAAGTAAATACAGTTGACTTCAATCTCGTCCTAATTAGAAAGTTAATAAAAAAAAAAAAAATCTTCTCTTTTCAGGTCCCAGTTCAACCCCGTTTGAGTTTTTCATATGGAGGAAGAGGACGGGTGGCCGGAGGGGTTGGCTGTTATCTTTGGTTATCTAGCTGTATGAGTGTTATTCATTCTTCATAAAGCTAGATAACCGAAAGTAACAAGAATCCCATTACACACCTGAAAGGCATCACCCCACCTTGAGATCTGTACTTGTCCCTCTCCTCTTTTCCCTCCTATGTCTCCCTCTCTCCTCCTCAATCTCTGCATCTTATTGCAAGAACAAGCCACAAAATGGCCTCCATCACTACTGATAGAAAAGGTAAGCAGCATATATTATATATATATTTTATATATATATATATATATAATTTTTTTTTTTTTTTTTTTTTTTTTTTTTTTAAACTAGCAGTGATTGTACCCTATTAAGTATTATGCAGCATCATCTTTCCTCGTAATGCTCAACCTTTCTCATTACCCTCCTTATAATAGCTGTAAAAATAGTTTTCCACTCTGGGATAGGTGCTAATACAATTGTAAAAGATGCAAGTAAAAACAGGTATCTATTTTTTAAGAAGCCTGTTATTTGTTTGGTGTGACATTTTCAAACTCAACTGCAATGGCTTTTGATGTAAAATGCATTACTCAAGGACTAGATCTGGCTAGCATTAGACATAAATGTGATGTTCGATTCATATCTACACAAAATTCAGAAGAACAGGAAAAAATACATTCATGCCAATAGGCAACAACTTTCATTACAAATGATGCACAGAATGAATCTAGTGCTGAACAAATAGCAGGATTCCACTGATTAAGTGTAGGTTATTTTGGAGAATGATAACGTGAAACAGGATGTTTACCAATATACAAAATCTATGGATTTGTATGGATAAAACATGGTTTATGCGAACATGCGGTGCATGGGTATGTTGGTCAAACATGATCACGTATAATCTGTAAGCTGCTAGTCTCAGAGCACAGAGCAGCAGGCCGAGGCTTAACACAAGGCCACATGATGATCACCCACGGGTGCCTGTACTAACACCCAGTCCGGTGCTTTCTGAAGTATTAATCTGTAGCGAACGCACAAAGCTCATTCACTCGTTACCTTTGTTTAACAAGGTTGATGAGTTGGTGAGATCTCATTGTCTTTTTTCAACTCACTCAATTCAACTCATGCATTTGAATAATTAATGGGCTAAAGCGTTCCCACGCAAATCTGGCTGCTATTCTAAGCTTTGGATGCATTCGGACCTTGAGCCAGCACTGAGAAACAAACGTTGATTGTCTGAACTTGAATTTTGTGCCGAGAGGTTCTTGATTGGATGTGACAGTTGGCTGTGTTATAAATGGGGCTGGGATGGAGCCAGCGCCGGCATGGATGTTTTCTAAGTAGCAAAGCTTGTTGGGATGGTCCTGAATAGAGGTCTGTGGGTTCGGCAGCTGAACCTTAGCAGTTTTTGTTGGTAAAACCCATTAGGAGGCCAATACCACTATTCCCCTTCACTATTAGGCTTGTGATCAGCCACCAGATCATCGCACCTTTGGGTGTTATAGTAATTTAATTTCTCATTTGGAATTAACAGATCACAGAGGCTTCAAAAGTCTGATTTAGTAATGCTATTTAGTAATAGGCACATTTTAGATGTTGTAAATGTCACTCTGTCTGTGTCACTATTGTAGCCACAGACAGTGCTGCTGCATTGCAGGTGCAGGGATTAAACTGTTCATGTTTGAGAGCAAAAGACAAAGAGTCCTAACGTTACTACTGAGAATAGATAAATGAGTTCGGCCAAATTGGTCAAGCATGTACTACATGTGGTTACATTAGCACTGAGTAGATCCAATATGTTTGAAAGAAAAGCATAGGTTTTCTAGGGCTAATCAACTATCAAATAACAATTAACTTAACTTAATAAAAAATGTTTTAGTGCAAAAATATAGGCAATTCTCACCTCATGCTCATAGTTACATCCGGTCTAGTGGTCGCATTCGGTCTAACCGCAAATGTTTAAATATTTCAATACAATCGAAGATCAAATTGGATGGAAAAATTCCACATACGTATATGCTCCTATACTACACTTAACTGGGAATGAATGACTTCCAGTCTGTCATTTGTTGGAAAGGTGGCTTAAAAGGTGGCTCAAGAGTTTCTAAAACAATGTTCAAGTTTAGCAACGTGACAAACACTCAATTTGTTTTGTCCTGCTTTCACAGTATTAATGTCTTTATTATCAAAAATACCTAAACAGCAATTTATATATTGCACTTGCCTGTCTGCATCAAATCTTATCAATTGTCCTCTTGATTTGGTTTGATTTGCATCACTCCTTCATTATCCATTTCTCTTGTTGCAACCTTTGCACCAATTTAGCAGTGAACTGTCCATCTTGGCCTAGTTACGTTCAATTACAAAATGTCCTTAAAAGTGGTATAAAATAAAGATCTGAAAGTACGTCCTTCAGGTGTATGTTAATATTGATGTGATTCTTCTTGGTAACTTACTTGAATGGTTACCTTGACTATTTAGCATAAAGGTAGCATTTACAGTAGGTTGGATACGTCATGGCTTGTGAGGAATAATGATTGGCAGTCTAATCAAACTGTCTGGAGAGCAGGGAACAGAAGAACAGGAAGGAAAAGTGTGAATGGCAGTTTTCTTGCACTTAGCATTTCGGACTTCAAGTGTCAACTAGAAAAACAGGCATTGTGCCCTTATTATTACCGCCCTCCTCCCCTCTCCCATCAACTGTACGGTCAATAGAGCCAGGCCACTTGTCACAGAGACAATGGATTCCTTTACCAACCTTTTGACAGTGTCCCAGTCACATCAGCCAGGCCGCTTTTGGTGAGCGCTGCTCTGATTCCTGCCCCCGGCAATGCTTCTCTTTCTTTGGACGGAACTCACCAACCGAGCCCCAAAATGGCTGCACTGTTGGAGAGGAAACTGAGGAATAGACACCGTTTTCTATGACCCCCCTCCCGCCCTGACGTCGCCCCCAAAGAACTATGAATTCCCTTTAGGCTGTTAGAGAAGTCAATGGGCCCACACACACTAAGGGGATTAAACACTCAGCAGTAACAGGTGTAGCCAAACGCTGTCCTGACTACATGAAAGGCTGATTCATCACACACGCTGTACAGCGACAAGAAGACCACACCATTCTTGTTTAGACATTTAAATTTAGTCTAAAGGAATGAATGGGTAATTGCACAATGGGTTTGTGTTTAGACTGTGTCTGAAAATAGCTGAATGTGAACATGGCAATAATATTGAATGCTGCTATATGAATTATTTACACTGAGCTTTATTTACACTCATAGATTTAAGAAATGTTATTGGTGGAGCAGTTAAAGCAAACAAATATTTAGATGTTGTAAAATCCGACATCTGCTTGATTGTCCAAGTTTAATTGGCCATCCTGTTAAAAGCTTGGCATGGCGAACTAGTACTTGCTCTGGTGAAATGACTTTTTCCCCCATCGAAGCATCATTTGGAAGGCTATTCACATGCTGTCCACTCTCTGCCACATTGTCCTGCGCTCTCTTCAACACACCTACATGTCCACTGAAAGCGCATAGTCCTATTGTTACCTCAGCTGTTAATGTCAGAGGCCTAACAATGGTTCCTATTTGCAGTATTTGCATAAGGCACTTTTCCAGCAAGCATTTGGAGTGGTCTTGAAAGAGGGTCCACTTTATCCAGCCACAGCAAAAAAATGTCAAGTGCCAATTAGGGAAGGTTTGCTGCCTTTCAGCAGAACCCCACCCCTCCAATCTCACTTTATTTACCCCTCAACCAACTCTCTCACACTCCGGCCAGGCTAACGGCACCTTAAAACAAAGACCACCTCTACCTCAGAGCAATGAAAGAAACTACCTAAGAAAAGACTAGCCAGCCATGCTGTGTTGTTTCCCCATGTGGGATATCCTACAGATAATAAAGACTGCCTGAGCTTCTGAGATGTTTAACAGGGATTCATAGTCCATCAGATTGGGTTTTATTTTGAGATGGTACTTGTAATGGTAACGCTGGTACTTTCTGGTCAGAGGCAGGTAATTTTGTCTTATCTGGCAGCCACATGGCAGGTGATCTGTAAGAAAAAAAAAATGCATATATGCTGTCAAACTTGATGTGATTTAATCGATTTGACAGCACTAATATACAAAGTGACATACACAAAATGTATATTAATAATATATACACACAATAATACAATGGTGTATACAATTGTATATAATACAATATTATATAATAGCATTTTTAAATTCACATGTATAAAATTAAATATAAAAATTTAAAACGTATAGATAAAACATTATATATAGTATATATTTATAGTGCGTTTTATACATTTTATTGAAAAAATAAAATTAGCTGGTAAAATTGTCTTTGTCTGGTGGCCAAGAAATTGTGTGTGTGTATGCGTGTATATATGTGTGTGTTATTTTAGCAAGGCATGTACAATGAGCTTGTGTTTCATCCTCCAGCCCAATGAGTGTTTCATTGTTGTCTAGAACATTCCCTGTGATGTATATGACTTCTATTACATTCTCCATTATACTTTCAGAGCTCTTACAGCAGGTGGTAAACATGCATACTTATAGAGCAACTTTTAACGTTTAATTTTGCGATATGACACGGATCAGTAGCTATAGATAATGCAAGGACTGCATTTTAATACTCAAATAAGGTTTGTTTTGTGCGCACACTAAATCACCATGAAGAAAGAGTGCGTTACAATCTTAAACGGCCATTTCTGTGCTCTCTGGGACACCCTTGTTCCTCCACACTGCGTTTAGTTTTGTTAGCTGCCTCCTGCCACCCAAAGGATTTATCCTTCACTCTGTCTCTTTCATTCAATATCTCAGTGTAGATTTTTTCCCAGCCTTGATTCTCAGATGGTTGGGTCTGATTTGCATGCATTTGCATAATGAAAGTCATTTGCATGCTCAAGGCAGACTTTACCATGAGAACAGACATGAAAAGGTGTGCGTGTGCGTGCGCACGCCCGATCGTGCTTATGCCCTCACATGCTGCTGCATTTATGCCTTTCTTCCTTCATCTTTCCATTTTCATTCTCGTACAGACCAACCATCCTTGATGCCAGGGAAAGGAAAGAGTGAAGAAGCGGGGCAGGTCGGTTGTGTGGCTGTCGTCCTCCTGGTGTTGCTGCTCCCCTCCCCTCCGCTGCTCGCCTGCCCCCTTCCTTCTGTCACGAGATGCAGTTTGCACAAAGCCACCATCTTAGAGCATGCGGGCATTAAATGGAAGTGGAAAATAAGCAGGTATGACCCACCATCACTCTCTTGCGTCCTCACACCCTCCTCTATCTCTCGCCTCTTCTATTTTACACACGCTGTCCCCTCTCTCTCCCCCTGCTCGAAGGCACTGTTCATTACAGCAGATGTGTTTGTTAATTGTGAATATCACACGTCCTGGTTGTGATAGGCGCTGAAAGGGGGTGGGGAGATGTTTTGTAGTCGTTTGCATTAAATCATGCCCCGGCACAATGGCTGAAGCAGAGCTGCATCTGCGGGCATCAACGTTGAATAGATCGCCATCAGGGATTCTGCTGCCCCGTGGCCGTACCATGCCAGCCACGGAGATGGCGTGCTGCCATTATTGAGAAGAACAGCAAGCCTTCTCTCCAGCTTTCAGCCATAGTCGTCATGATATTAGCTTTCCCATGAGAGAGGAGCTTGAATGAGCAAAATGGATCGCAGTTGTTAGTCTTACATAACTATAGAAACCATAAGCTAACATCTTGGATTATTCAGCATTTATTTAAAGGTAGCAAAAACACACGCTAAGAGAGAGCAAAGTTGGAGTAGTAGCAGGAGCGTGATAGAGAGGTCTCAATAAGGACGGCTCTCTTTTGTACATCTTTGTTTCTAAGAGTCGCGGGTCAGACAAGTCCAGCATTGTTCTCTGTGGCGAGCTTGCTGTGGCACACTGTTATTAAGGCCAGGAAGCTATAAGTTTAAAAACCTCTTAACCAAAACACCAATTAGAGCTGGCTGTGCCTGATTAAGTGAGGTAGCTAAGTAAACAATACAGACCATTGTCCTTCATTCTCTCAGAGGGCCGCCTTTGTTCGGTCCCATCACTGAAAGTCCAGACAATAGCCAGAGCCAGGAGATACAGTGGAGGACTAGCGTGTTAATAACGATGTTCAGAGCTCAGTCTCTCGGTTTAAGAGGAGAAGGTGTATGCTAGTTGTATACACTTACAAAAAAGTACTGTGCTGCCATGGTACCATGTGGTACTGTGATCGTATTCCATGGTACCATGGTATTTACTTGGTACCTCCATGATATGACACCATAATAGTACACAGCAAAAAAACTTGGATGTTTATGTCATTTCAACTTAAATTACGTTAAACTGACTTTAAAAATGAGTTGTACCTTGTATAACTTAAAACACTGAAAATTGCTTAACTTATTTTGAGTTAAAACAATGTAAAACATGTTGTGATAACTTAATGATCATATAATTTTTTACAGTGTATGGCACATGTCCAAAAACATATTTTTAGTAGCTTTTTGTAAGTTGTAGCATTGTATTCTGATCATCATCAACTTCTCAATCAGACACTTTCATTGCCAAACATAAGCTACTGTTCAAAAGTTTGGGAGCGGAAAGATTCTTTTATATTTTTGAAAGAAGTGTCTCAACAAAGGCTGCATTTATTTGATTAAAAATACAGTGAAAACAATAATATTGTGAAATAGTATTACAATTAAATTTTATTTTGCTATTTGAATACATTTTAAAATGTAATTTATTCCTAGAATGGCACAGTATCATTATTCCAGCCTTCAGAAATCATTCTAATATGATGATTTGCTGCTCAAGAAACATTTATTATATCAGTTTAAAACAGTGTATTTTTGGGATTCTTTGATGAATAGAAAGTTCAAAAGAACAGCATTTATTTGAAACAGAAATCTTTTGTAACATTATAAAGATCTTTATTATTTCAAAGCATTCTCATGGAATAAAACTCCTTTATTCCATAAGAATTTCTTTTAAAGATTCTTTCTGACCCTAAACTTTTTAACAGTAGTGTATATCTAGTGCAACCACTAGAAATGCATGTTAATGTGACCAAATCAAACTCGCAGAACAGCTACACAAAGAGTTTTCCCACAACAAACTACAAAATGTAACTGTCCAAAAACTATCATCTAGCAAAATCTCAGCAGCAATGAAACAATAATGTCCTCTTTTCCACTTTTATCACATTAAAAATGTAATTTACATTTTTTTTTTTTATTCCAAAACAAGGATTTAATTGTTCACAAGTGATAAAACTCTTTATGCAGGTAGCAGAGAATTACAGGATTGCAGTCACACTGGGTCTACAATCATGTCATTGTTTTCAGTAATCTAAGTGCACCGCAGTAAACAGGTGGCAAACTGGGGGAAGAGCGGCTGAGAAGGACGGCACAGTAAATTATGCACAGTAAAAACAAAGCCAAAGCACATCAGATAGAAAAAAAGGAGCGAAGAATCTGTGGCAGCTTGCGTCTGGGAGCGTTCGAGATGGCTGGGGCTTGGGCAAAGGGGCAGACACTCTCCCGTCTGCACACACATATACACACAAGGCTCCCCTTTTCGGAGCAGCTGCTCTCGCCTCTTCACGCAGGCACCAGCCTTGGGAACCACCACGACGAGGCTCCCCCAAAAAATGGGCACCGGGGCCCCCCAAAGTCTGAGTCTGTCTGCCCCCCCCTCTTCTGTCTCTCCCTCCCCCTCCTGACGATGATGCTGGGTGCCTGGGAAGGACTCAGAGTTCATGGTCAGACTGCCTATTGAGCTGACAGACTGACTGTTTGCTCAATTCACTCTTCTATTCAGCCAGGACAGGAGGAGGGAGACAGAGACACAGTAACACTCCAATGAGCATTCATTTAGAGAAGACAACCGGAGGGAGAGAGGGAAATCACGAAAGAAAGAATGAAAGCCAAGGCGCTTTTTTTTAACTACACATTTGGCTTAGCAATACCAGCCTGACCATCATGCCCAAACTTCCACTTCCCCAATTTTCCGACAACCAAACAAAGATTGAGTCATTGCCACCCCATAAATACAGACAAATGTGAGTGTTTGATCAGCTCTTGCCTCCTTGCATTCTTAATCACCTGCACACCTCGAGTTGCTTGTCTGAGCCGCGTGGAGCGACTAAACTCTGGAGTTCTCTGGGCTTAGGTTGTGTCACATGCCTCCTCTTTGCTTCAGTTCCACGTCGTACCAAGCGCAGAGGCACTGTCAACTTCGGCCCCAATCTCTCAATCTGGCACTCGCTGTGGCCTGCACGAATCTCAGCCGTCTGAGTTTGTTTGCTGCCAACTTCTAAATGAACCCTACAAAACAGAAAACCCATTAAAATCAAATAAAGTACAAAAGACAGTCCTGAAGAGATAAACCGACAGTTTTCAGTAATCAAATGTATATTCTGATTTGAATTGAAATGGTTTAACTATCAAAAATATTATTTCACTTAACATTTAGTTTCTTTTGTCTTTTCAGGTTTTCAGAGTCAAATCGAATAACATGAAATCCTTTAAATGGAGGAACATTCATACCGACGGCTGATGGAGTCAAACGGGTTACTTTACTATGCATGTGCCCCAACATCAGATACAAACAGCACTTTAATAGTTCTATAGGACATCAAACTTGGCATATGTTGCAAGCCAAGTGTGTGTGTGTGTGTGTGTGTGTGTGTGTGTGTGTGTGTGTGTGTGTGTGTGTGTGTGTGTTAAAAAATATGTGAGAAACTAACTTAGTCTTTCTTTGTATGGGTCTGGGTCAGAGTACTTAAATTGTGTATTTGTACAAACAAACTAGTTGAAAAAAATTTGAATAGTTCTAATTTAATGAGGATTTTATAGAAAATGTCATTTTTAAAAGCCAACCATTTTGGTACTTTTTGATAAGAATATAAGAGAGAAAATGTGTGAAAGATTAGGTTTGGCTTGTAGATCTTTAAAATGATTTTAACAGTTTAACATTCTCTGATTGAGTCTTGGTACAATCTTTAGCATAATGCACTTTAAAAAACACAAACTGATTTTTTTTTAGTTCAATAGTTTTCAATATTAAAGGACATTAGTATATTCCCTAATGTATTTCTCCAATAACTGATTACTAATTGAAATCTAACATGAATTATTAGAAATGATGTGTGAGGCTCTGTAGATTCTGCATGTATGAGTGTGAGACCCACGGCAGCGGTGAACGATACTGCACTCTGATTGGACAGCTCAGTGTGTTGTATGTCACACACTTGTTGGACAGAGAGCTGTTGTCTTTAATTTCTATGCAATTGCGTTGGGCTTGCAATCACCTGGAAGAGAAGGCAGATCAGAGCAGCTATATGACAGCAGGTTAAGGTGAGAGGAATATTTAGCTGAATAAATATGAATATTTAATTCTTTCGACTAAAACTGGTTTCAACAAGTCACTGACCACTAAAAGCATCTTCAACTAGCTTTTGAGTTTTTTATTTTTGTTCCAGTGCTCAAAATAGTAACAATTTTAAGGGGTATTAAATGCTCTCTAAATGTCTCTCTGAATTTTGTGTTACAATCAATCATAGCTGAAGAGAAAATTCTGTATTAAATATGCAAATGTTTTAAGAATTATTTAAAATTTGAAGAGAATTGTGCAATCTATTTTGTAACTGTTTTTCTTTATTTCAATTATATTGATATTTTTCAGTAAAACTTTTTTTTCCTCAAATTTTGACAAATCAAGTAATTGTGAAGACAATGTATTGTGAAATGAGGCCTTTTACTATGCAATTTATCTTTTATACTTATCTAATTTTGTAGAGTTATGATTTTCAGCTAGTCATAGTCCTGTAATGATAACAATTAAAATATTTTCATTTTTTAATGTTGTAGTTTTATTCTTTTTATTACTGTATGTTTTTTGTTTATTTTGATTATTTTCTGTATTACCACATGTGCCTTTTAACAATGTCCTGTTATGGATATTAATAAAAGTTTACTTTGAAAACAAACTTGTGCTGTTGTCACTAAGATTTTGGGACTGCCAAGTGAGAACAAATCTACATTTTATTAAATTCTAGAATCCTGAAGGCACCATGTTAGATTTTGCATGAAACTGAACCCAAGATGGTGGAAGCAGATATAAGACTGAATTAATTTTCTTTTGATGATTTTGGATTTGTTATTCAACTAGCAATGAACCAGATCCAATCTTGCATCCAGTATTCAGTATTACAGTCCAACAACATTTCTTGGCCGCTCAGAGCAGCTTACAATCTGTGTGGCTGTGTGCCAGGAGACAAGGTGCATTAATGTATTGTAGGCCATAATGCTGCTGATCTGATACACACTTTGTTGGAACCCTGAGACTGTGCCTGAATTTTAAGCAGTCGATTAAACAACCAAAAGCTAAGCATAAATCAATTTCTGTGTATACAAGGGCTATGTCAACAAGTGTTTCTAGACTGATATATTATAGCAGTGGCCTCATACCAATCATTTTTGGAGTTTTAAAAAAGGATTTTTGTTATGAAGAATGCAAAATATTACAAAATTTCAGTGAAAGGAACAACCACATTCAATAGCATCACTTACAGAAGTGAAAGAGACTGGTGGTCACTGTGCCCTCTGGGCTGCAAAGAGAACAAAGCAGACCCACTTATCAAAATATCTTACAAAACACTGCTGTCATTTCAATATAAACCAGGGAAGTACAGTAACTGAAAGACAGAGTCTGCGGGTGATCTTGGAAAAGGTTAGGTTGCTTCTATTCTGCCCAGTCAGTCTATGACTAAACTTTCAGCAGTGTGTAAGGAAACTGGCTTCAGACAGGGTTAAAAGTGACTATAACGTAATATATTTAATATATACAACTTGTATGGTGTGGGAGTGGCATAGTTTATTTGTCACAACGAGCAAGAAAGGTTGACATGAGGCACACTAAATCTGTAATCTTTGGGAAATCACTAGTTTTACAAAAAGGAGTCTGCTGACAAAAACAGAACACGACAGAGCTTGTAATAAAACAAGAATGGACATTGGCTTGGCTTTTCGGATGGCAAGAACTGAGGAATTTGAAATGCTGAGATGCCGTTTTTATTACTCAACACTGAGGTATTTTAATGAATGGATAATTACCACATGTAGCTCTCTAACAGAGTTCATTGTAAAATATTATCTCATAGGGTCATATTCATCAAGCATAACCAAAATAATTTTCTTCTGTAAAATGCATGCAGTTTTGTTTTTAATTGCTAGAGGGGCAAAAGTTAGAGTGTACCTTAAAAAATATATATATTTTAATTAATATTTAATTTCAATAATTAATATTGCATTTTTACAATATCACATTTATATATATAATAATTCTGTAGTTCCAAGTGTGCCTTTTAACAGTGCCATGTTATGGATATTAATAAAAGTTTACTCTGAAAACTAACATGCTATTGTCAGTAAAATTTTGGGACTGCTAAGGAAACAAATCAAATGCATATCTGAAGGCACCAAACCAGATATTGCGCACACACACACACACAATATATATTTTATATGTGCAATTAATGTATGAATTATTTACCTCTTTCAACTGACACCATTTTTTACACCAACTGCCAAACTATATGCGCAGGATTGTGGGACATCACTGGCAGTCAAGAATGCGTCTGCAGCCTTCAAAACCAACCAGATGAAGGCATCTTAGTAGGCTTGTTGTCTTACTCCATATGCTGTTTGTAAAGACAGCATCTTTAGCTTTCGGACGCAGCCTTGTATGTTGATTCCCAGCTCATGCAGTCTTTAAATCTCTACCTTAGTAATCAAATGTTGAACAATTCCCGTCATCACGATCTGCTAAATGTTGAGTAAATCAACACTGACATTACTGTGTCAAGATAAAAAAATATTGCTCTTCGATTTGCAGGGGTCAATGATAAAGGGGCCAAACAAAAAGATTGCATTAATCATTAAATCTCGTTAAGATTTAAAAATACATTTTTGAGTAAAATTATACATAAAAATAACGCTGTTGATGTGAAACGGTATAACTGTGAGGCTCTAGTACCAAAGTTATCATGCTGATGACAAGAAAATATGATATAAAATATGACAATGTCTAAATATTCCAAATACTGATTGTATATATAAATAGATGATAAATCCTTAAAGAAAAAATAGGACATTGCATTAATGATTTATTATCCACAATCAATAAACATGAAAATGCCTCTTTAAATAATTATACTCAAGTCAATTTTTTAATAAAGTTATGTTGTCATATAAAGCTTTGAGACTAAAAATGTGCACACAAACCGAATATTGGATACAATGTAGTGGTTGTTAAACAGTTTGGTCATTGTGATGAAATCTGGAAAAGCAGAGTTCATGATTACTATGATATCATTTATCAAACAGCACTTATATCCTCATGAATCACCATTTCATTGTCTTCGACAGCTCCACTCCAGCCCTGAGCAGCGTCTGACTCGTTGTCTGCCTGGTTTGCATATCCTGTTCAAGCTGCTGAAGTCACTCGGCTAAAACAAAAAAAAAGCAAGTAAATACAAGATGGAGGATGTGGGAAAGGAATTCGAACCCTGGACTTGCCTCATGGGAAAGCGAACAGCCCCAATGGGCGTGTGCGGCAGGGACGAGGTCACCCCAGCCCGCCGTGATGGTGTGAATGACGAGGGACTGGAGAGAGGAGTCAATGCAGACAACGCAACAATGAGAGTTTAAGGGTGAGAAGGAGGAGAGAACAAGAGAATAGACCTGAGGTCAAGTTCAAGGCCATTCTCACTGTCTGGAGATGTAAATGAGGTTGAACGCGCACACACACAAACACATTCACATAAACAAATTCACACTTTTCCCAGCCCACACAGCATTCCCTCAATACAGTCTCTGCAATGATGAGCTAATGTTTATGCTTAACTTATTTTGTAGATTTAATAGGTTGTTTACATGAGAGCTTATTTCTGCCTCAGAGTAAAAAATTAATAAAAAATTAATAAAAACAAACATAAACTGTGACTATCTCCCAAAATTCCATTTTCACAATTATCTCTTTAATATTTCACTCTGAGGTGGAAACAGTTTTACCAAGCAACAAGGGTAAAAAATAGGGTATTATTAGGGTTTTCATGCCACCTTTTAAATTTAGATTCTTTTAAATTCTAGATCTCATATGTCGTTCAATAATGACAGAGATCTAGACTTCAGCATCTCGAAATGTTGACCTAAATATTCCACAAGAGCTGTTTTTTGCTCTGTTAGGGGAAAACATATGTCTTTAAAATTCTCTCTTACTTTATCTGATTTGTGTTGTTTGTGAATCGGCTAGCAATAATGTCAGAGAAACTGTGCTGATGGTGAATTTCCATCACAGTCTGCACAATATACAAAGACAAACCTCATCCTACATTAATGAGTCAAAACGGCTGTCACTTGCTGATAGACTGTCAGAAGGATGCCTATTAATTTGTTGAAACAATAGAGCTGCACAGATTCACTGATAAATATTGTATTTATTTACAGATATGACAGTGAATCTTGCAACAGATGAATGATTTAAAAATATATATATTTTTTTTTTCCTACAGTATATGATTTGGTGTATTATTATGTGCTGATGGACAGGACCACACACACACACACATACACACACACACACAAACACACAGTCTCTCACCCACACCCAGAGAACGTGCCCAGCGTCCCAGTGCTGTTCCACAGCTGCTGCGAGTCGGCTTTGTGCCATGCTCCACCTCTCTCTCTCTCCCTCGGTCTTCTCTTGCTAGCTTTCATGCTGCCTCCTGGTTGCCGTAGCAACTGATGGCACTGACTCAGAGAGGAAAGAGGTCTGCAGCAGAGAACAACACTTGCAAGCACACACACACGCACAGAACACAAATATATGCCAACGCACAAACAAACAAACACACACAGCGATGGGAACACACTTGTGTCATGCACAGCTCACACACACCCACAACAAAACACTGCTTGACTACATTCATATGTTCAGAAATGTATATTGCGAAGATCAATCTCTAACTGGCTAATGCAGAGCCATATATGATTATATATGAAGAGCCATAATCTGTAAAGACTATAGATGATTCTGGACTAACAATTACATTCAAACAATGAATCCAATGTTAACATTTAATTCTACAAACCCAAAATGAAAAGAGTGTTTCAGGAGCAGAACGCAGGTAAATGTGCCAGTACTGTGCTGACGGACAGGACCACCAATGCAAGGGGACCAATGCAAAATTAATCTAATGTATGTTACCGTTCAAAAGATTGGGGTCAGGAAGATGCTTGAATGATTTTGAAAGCAGTATTTCCAGGAGTCTTTCAAAAGTACGGAATATAAAAAAATATATTTTTAACATTGTCTTCACTGACACTTTTTAGGTGGAGTGAATATATTTTACATGACAAAAACGATTCAAATTAAATGTTATAAATTACTTTTTTTAGGCACTGGTAGGCTCAGTTTAGAACAAAATACCAAAGACATGCAAATTCTGCAGTTGAAGCAAGAGCAATGGTTTGCAACCGTTACAGGCCCAGGAACATCCTACACTCTTAAAAATAGAGGTTCCAAAAGGAGACGATGCCATAGAAGAACCATTTTAGGTTCCCCAAAATGTTCTTAAAGAGAACAGTTCTTAAAATAATAATAATCTCAAGAAACTTTTTCCAATTTAAAAAAACCCTCAGTTAATGTTCATTCAAATAGTAAAAGAAAATTATACTTTTAAAAAAATGTTCATTGGCCTCCTGTTATATTTGAGGACTGGACAGAATCTATTGAAACCCGGCCATTTCCTCAACACAACTACCTATACCCCAGCAATTTTACACCAGCAATTCACTGCAACCTCTAGGAGAAGCTACAACCATAATCCTTTAGGAATTTGAATTAAACCTAAATCTGCTGGTTAAACAGTGACTGATCAAACTCAACCGGGATTAATAAAACAGGGAAAAATTCGAATTTATTTAAGTTCAGCACAGCACTTCTAATACCAAAATAAAATGGTCTTTAATTTCAGATGTTTGAGAAGGAATCAAAAATCATAATAGGAGATAATAGAATAAATCATGATCTTAAGTGACACTTAATATTTGCCAATAAATGCTCATATTACTGTAAGTATTTAAAGGAATAGTTCACCCCAAAATTCTGCTATCATGTCATTCCAAATGTGTATTACTTTGTTTTCTTCTACAGAACACAAAAGAAGATATTTTGTAGAATGTTGGGAACCAAATAGTTTTTGTTACCATTGATTTCCATTGTATAGACAAAAAAAAAAAAACACACATTTCTCAAAAAATATTCTTTTATGTTTCACAGAAGAAAGCTGTTGACATGAGGGTGAGTAAATAAGGACAGAATTTTTATTTGTATCTATAAGTAATGTACTCATAGCTGTGATGGGAGGCACCATTCAAATATTATTTTTTTCAGAGGTTCCCACAAAATGCCATCCACAATTCAGACAGATATGAGTCCATTCATTAGCATGGAGTGACATGACATTTGATGGGAAAGGTTTTCTCTGTGCCGTGATGCTGTAGACACAGGATGCCACCGTGGTCCTATGAAGCAGTCTGAGAGTGCTCTTTAATGCTGTCTCTAATATATCACATATGGTCTCGGGATTAAGTGAAAGACAGACAGGAACACACATAAAACAGAGGGCCTGAACACTGGCTGCACTCCACAATGACACTTTTAGGGGGCTGGAACCCTTAATTAAAGCACAGACGTGAAAAGGGGCCACAGACAGAGAGGAGAGCAGAAGAAAAGCAAATGAGATGGAGTCCTCCAGACTGTCTGGGAAAGAGTGTGGGAGCGTGTTGCCCCTTGTGCATGTGTGCACGTAGTTATGGGGGGTAGAAGGATACATATCATATCAAACTGTGTGACACAAACGGTTTACTTGAAACTCAACATTTCATACTAAATGTCCACTACTGTAGATATTTCAGACAAACCTGTCACCCCTACTACATGAGGATGTAGAGCACTGTGAATAAACACCAGTTTTCTGTCTGAAAAGCACAAAGAGTAGGGGTGAAAGGTCAAACAAGCACACTAAGATGGGTGGCTTTCTCATGCTAATTGCCATACCCATGCACCCCCAGTTCTGTCTGATACAGAGTTTTGGGGCTCCCTGATGGCACTGGGTAACATCCTCTGTGAGCATCCTGGGAAGTGGGTGGTGACTGACGGTATGTGTCAAGGATGGATTAAAAAAGAAAGAAAGAAAAAAAAAAAGTGTAATATCATTTAGCCTTCTGGGGAGAGTAAGGATGACAGGCCGAGACATTAGAGACTTTGGGAAAAGAGGGACGTCTAGACACACATGAAAGATTTTTTGAGGCCATGTTCCATAAGACCGGATTGTTTCTTTCAAACGAGTCATGTTATCAAATCAAATTCAGCCTGGAAACTGTGGTGCATATAAATGGTAGATTTTTTCATGTGCGTTAGGTTAAAGCAACGTCAGTATCAGAGAATGCGACTTTAGACTTTTTGAACTGCCTAACCTTCTGATGGAGAAAATGGAGGGTTACAATTAGTCCATGCAATCTTGACTTTTTAATAAAGCATCAAAAATTTCTCCCTAAAGAAGTAAACACACAATCAGCATAAAAGACAATGACAAAAAGAAAAGCAATAGATAATGGAACACGTTTCTCATATTAACGCATCAACGCACATACATACACACTTTGGGGTTTTGAGTTTTATGAGGACTCTCCACAGATTAATGTTGATTAATGCGTGATTAATGCTGCGTTTCAGGCAACCCGTAACCCGTGTTTTTCCAACCTTCTACCCATGAAAGTGCACTGGAACGGCAGTCAAACCCGTGAACTCATACTTGATCGATCGACATACTCCTAGTTACGCGCTCTGACGTCACATAGCCCGCGAAACAACAATGGCAGCCCTTACGGATATACAAATAACATAAAATGAAAGGTATAACAGCTTCTCTTGCCTTATGCGCCGTTTTTTCTCCTCCGCTTCCCTCAAATAAGCAAGGAGTAAGTATCACCTTTGGCGATAGAAATTATTGTAAATGAGCATAGGGCCCGTACGGTCTGCTATGCTTTGTTTACATCTACGTTAGCTAACGTTACCACAATTCCTTGCGCTCAGGCAGTTTGGCGTGACTTTGCCTGGAACGCAAAGTCGTGAGTTGTGGTTTGAAGTCGTAACTTACGGCTCAAAAACCTGCCTGGAACGCAGCTATACTCTATATTTATATCATATAATATGGTTAACGTAATTAGATATCACACAAAGATTGCAGTTTTTCAAATGTGATATTGATTTTATGCAAGTTTACTAAACAAGAAGTTAATATTAAGTGACTTACAGTTTAGACTTCCATATTGCCTGTTTTTGCTCTATTTTTCGGTGGCGAAATAGTTCAAAACAAAGACACAGCACTGTATCTGCGTCTCTGAGCAAAACACAGCGGTGTTTTCATACTGAATGAATCAGCTTTTTGAATGAATCAATTAAATCAATGATTCAATGACTAAGATAAATTAAGATAGTCAAATGCTTCGTTCCTTGAATGAATCAGCTGTTTGAATGAATCAATTAAATCAATGATTCAATGACTAAGATAAATTAAGATAGTTAAATGCTTCGTTCCTTGAATGAATCAGCTGTTTGAATGAATCAGTTGAATCTCAATGACTCACTCATTAAACGTGAATTGCTGCCACCTACTGGCGGTTTTAATTTCACAGTTAAAGAATCTTTTCATGTTTTAAATAATTTCAAATATCAATATTATTCAACATTTTATGTTTTAAACATCAAAACGTTATTTATGCATAACTGCAGGTTATTAATTTGTCACTTCTGAGCTGTGTAAATGATCAAACAGTAAACAGTCTGTGTAAATGATCTAAATGCCACTTCAGATGCAGCTTCTGTGTTTCCTCTGCACTGCAAAGATTCATTTTGTTGATACTTATTTAATTTGATTGGTAACAGCCCTATTGTGTCTTATTATAATACATTTGTATTAAATTTATGAAATTGACACAAAAGATGTAAAAAATAAATTTATCAAGGTAAAAAAGATGATTTCTGTCACTTCTGTGAACTGACCACCACACAGAATATGAAGAATATCATAAACTTTAGGAGTCAGCTGACCATGGCAGTCCTAAACCTGCCACGGTACCAGCACAAAAACACACTCAGCAAAATATCGTCTAATTATCGTATCAAGAAAATCCCAGAAAATATTGAGATATCTTTTTTTTTGTCAATATTGCACACCCCTAATTATATATATATGTGTGTGTGTGTGTGTGTGTGTGTGTGTGTGTGTGTGTGTGTGTGTGTGTGTGTGTGCAACAAAGATCAATGGGCAATTTCTCTACTGTGTAATTATTTTTTAAGTACAGCCAACCTGTGAATGCAGTTACTTGATAATCATTACCTAATAATGATAGTAGTGGATGTAGAATTTTGCTGACTTGGAGCCAACTTAAAAAAGAAAGAAGAAATCCATTAGCCTAAACTGTGTGCCAATTAAGCTTTAATAGCTAAGAAACTCTTTGGAATGGAAACACATACCTCACACTTCCCTAATTCTCTCACCTTTTTATCAGCCCTTTGTCGTTTTCTAAACTAAAACACACATAGCCTATATATAATTTTAATAACGAGCTTAATTACAGCTGTTAAACGTGTAGTTGTGATGCATTCAAAGAAACAGTCCACATAACGTCACGATCAACGTAGGGTTCAGACGCACGCTGCCATTGACGTGACAATCCGTGAAATTGTAATGAAGCGAATCCGCGCGCAGCCGCAGGGTGTGTCTGGGAAACCACAAAACCCGACTGGTTTCTCCCTGTAGGAACTTTGATAGCAACGGATGAACGGGTTAATACCACCAACCTGGCGGACAATAACTTATCAGTGATACAGCCTTAACAGTGAGTGATCGGATCAGACACTGATCGGTTTGCCTCCATAATCGAATGGCGACCTCAAAAGTGCCATGTAGACCACCATGTATGCTAGGGACACGGATATAGGCTATCATAAATATTCTACAAGTCAGTCAGACTCATAAATAAATAATTGCGTGAAAGCAACACAAACACTAACCGTTTACATGCACTGTTAGACTGCATCAGTCCATTCTCAGTGCATCTGTCTATTTCTATTTTATATAGGCTATAATACTATAGGCCTATTATATGCTATAATAATGAATTGTGCTTTGGTGCATCATTAAATCGGTGTGCATTTGTTTAATGTTTAAAGCAAATAAATAAATAGGCTAATAAGTAATAGATAATAATCAGACTAATGATAATAATAACTCATATTCAAGGAAGGAGGAAGCAATAGACCAATGGAAAGCTAACAATTAAACTAAATAGTCTAAATGAAATGAGGCTAAATATAATGTAGGCCTACATATATGATTTTTATTAAGTAGAAAGAAAACACTGGAGCTCTTAAAAGCTATAATTCAACCTAAAGTGAATAGTATACATTAATCCAATTAAACCGCCTCATTCTCAGAAAAACATTTTTTTTTCTCTCCGTTCTTTTGATTTCAGATATAACTGCGTGGCCATACGGTTCACGGTGTGGAACTTCATCATGCTTGTGTTGTGAGGAGCCCTCATTAGTGCGCGCGCATCTTAATTTTTTTCCACAGAGGAATTGTGACGTCAGCCTCAATTAACAACACACAGGGTCAACGGGATTAAAACACAGGCTACCAGTTCTCACAGTTTCCCTCGCATCAAAGTAAATCGCCTTTTGTTTACTGCGCCTCTTCGCCTGGACTGTGTGCATTCTATACACTGCAGGACCCAATTAAAAACCGGAAAATAGTAAATGAAGGCAATGAGATCATTCACGAACCCGCTGATATTCTTTCCAGCCAATCAGAGTGAGCAAAATAAACCCAGAGATTTTCTAAACGCAAACAAGGGTTGTGATTGGGAGGGGGATGCAGACTCAGTTCCGAGAGACTAAAACGTAAATATCCATTTAAAGACATATTTTCGTTATAATATTCGTTGCAGTTGGATAACCTTTGTATATACCAAGGTTTTATGTCCGTTCGTTTACTTTAGCCGTGGAGTTACAAATATACAAACGTTTTATACAATTAAAAATAAATGATCAGGCCACACAGTAATAATGTAGCTAAGATTTTTCAAATTTTCGTTTGAATGAAAGCTGTAACTCGTAACTATCAGTATCTGTACATTTTTAACTTCACCTAGCTTTCTAAAATTTCGTGAATTAAACCAAGTTGCTTAATTTATAACGAGACATCGAATTATGTAGGATGAAGGCAAATTTGTTTGTTTTTGTACAGTTCCCCAAAAAAAAAAAAAAAAAAAAAAAAAAACCTGAATAGGTTTTTGTGCACTGATGATCATTTGATAATTTAATAAGAGCCATTTATTCAGGACAAACGATCACTTTAATTACCTGTTTGTTAATTTTACACGAATAGTAAAACATCAAAAAAAAAAAAAAAAAAAAGAAACAGAAAGACTGAGTGCAGACTGTAAATTGCAGGCAAAAACACTCATAAATGAGGTAAATAGATGCCATTACAGGCAGAGTTACTGTACATAACTCTGACCTGGAAACTACAAATCCTTAAATTAACAGCACAAATAATTGTTCTTACAGCCTGATGCCATTAACTTAAGTTGCACAAGCAACTTTAGAAAAAAAAATATTCTCGTGCTATTTCGAAAACCACCTGTACTGGAGGCTACTGGTAACCAATTTTTGAATCCCCAAAGATCCACATGCAGAGGAAAATCTATAAAGAACCTTAATATTTTTAGCGTTATGTTGCGTCAAAGGCCTGGGGCGGATTTAAGTATAGTGAAGCACTGTATTACAGAGCAAGAGGAACATTTGCCGGTAAAGTGAAGATAGCTAGATGATACACAACGCTTAAGCGTGGGCTCGCCTATACACTTTTTCCCGGGGTTCATGTCAACCAAAGGGTGGCTAATGAGAGACGACAAGCGACTGACGAAGGGACGAGAGGTAATTGGCATGGAGTCGTGGGAAACCATAAACAAACAGCTGCCAATGGCATTTTGTTCGTCTCATCCCTTATACTAGTGAAAAGAATCAGAAGCTGTGCTGCTCACCGGTAGCTGGGAGCGAGAGCGCACGAGAGGCACAAATAACAAGCTTAGGAATTATATAGCGTGCCACTGGCATTAAACATCACAGGACCATGAACACTCACGATTAAATATTCACTGTTTCCAGACTGGTCACAGAGAAAAACATAATTCCATCACAACCGCTGTTCGTGAAAAGTACGCAGGCCTACTTTGTTCACGGAAGGGGATCTCGCTCACAGAGCCTCGTTTTCGTTGGCGGAATTTTTAAATATGGCGTCTTGTACGTTTGTAGGCTATTGTTGTGTATATGAGGTAGACTATTAAAAAATATTTAAAAACTATTTTAAATTATGACAATTTACAATTTACAATTATGACACTTTCCAACCACTTTGAAATTCATTAATGATGATGATGATGATGATGATGATGATGATGATGATGAATTTATTCGAAAATCTGGGAAGTCATAAAGTAGAAAGGAAAAATGTAGATAGAAGCAAAGATGCTATAATTATGAAAACACTTTTTAACTGTGTGTGACATACAGAGACACAAAGATAGAAAGTCTTCATAAATTAGAACTGTTCTGAAAAAATGTAAAGATTTGGATTGTTTACTTTTAATTACATGGCAAACAGAGGGGATACATTTTAATTAAAGAAAATTAAAAACCATCATCTGAATTGCTAGTCCATCAAATCATTTCTTTTCACTGGCAAAAGCATCCGTAATCTTTTTTTAAATTTTGAGTTGATTTTTTTTTTCTTCTGTGGTGTAAAGCTTTACTGTTTGTGATCATTATGAGCAAATTATGGTGATGTTAGTTTAAGCAGGGAATTTCATAATATACCATAGCTGATTCACATGAATGGCTTTAGGGCAGCAATGAATGAACTGATATATGAATGTTGGTTTAACCTCACAGTGGGATGGACATATCCTTAATCAGTCATAAGGTGGATGTTAAACATAAGGAGGTGTCCCTGGGGTGTGCCCTCGGGGCATATCCCTCCCTTAGTACACCCTGCTATCCTTGTGACCTGCTTGTCCTTGCCTAACAGGGTCAAGCCTCCAATTAGCCAGAGGTCAAAGGTCAGGGACAGGGTCCTCTCCTCCAACATATGGCTCTATAGGCTGATGGCCTGCTCTTCAACAACAGGTCAATGTCAGCCATGCAATGTTATGTGAGCAGCTCGTTTTAGCAATATTAACTAAAATTATGTATTGATCCACTGATTTTGCACTTTTCAAGCTTAAGGAATGTCTTTCTCTTTATTTTCCTAGATTTATTAGCTTGTATGTTTGAATATTTTTTATTTTGTTAATATATGATTATTGTTGATAGAGCTTAAAATTATGATCCACAGTTGCCATTAAGCCAGTAACCCAGCATAGCTTGTTTCGTTAGATTAAAATAAAAGACCCAGCAGGATTTCCCACAATTATTGTCTCTGTGCTGAGCAAGCAAAAGTCAGGGAAAATAGATTTGGTCATCAAACTAGCTTGATTCATGTTAAAGAAAGCATTTTAATCTTTGTGCACATGCACTGGCTTTCAGAGACAGAGATAGACTGTGTAAATGTAATTCAGTTTAATTCATCTTTTATTCCAAACCCTTTTTCAACTGTCCATTTGTGTTTTTCACGTAAACGCCAATGCTTGCCTTGGGATTGGCAAAGACACATAAACTGCTCCCCACCATGCTGTCGTTTGCGATATATATCCTAGCGATTTGGGGTTTTAGAGGAAAATGTTAAAAGGGCACAATTGAGCCAGTCATGCATGTTCTGTGTATTCAGTCGGCGTGGGCGTAATTCTCCAGAACACTTTTCCTTTGATTTCTTTCAGTTTTCACAGTGTCTCTCAGATGCCAATAATAGACTTGTCCATCAGCCTCTCCCTCCCTTGGAGTTAATTGGAGCTGTAGAGATTCAGACCAGGTTCTGAAGTTTGATTCATCATTGGATCACTAGATTATTAGATTAATCCTCCCCAAGATTAATGCCCCACCTGGACCTGCTCTACCCCCCTGCCAGGCTGTCCTGCCCCTAACGGCCTCTGGGCTCTTTGATAAGGCTGACCTGTGCCTTTTCACATAGAGGTTTTACCAGGGCGCTCTGGGATGTGTGTGTACACTCATGGCTAACCACCAGGGTTGTTTGTTTACTGGAGTCTTGAAAATAAAGAGCTAAAAACATCTTTAACAACAGAATAACATCATTCTATAAATAAATAAAAAAAGAACAGCCAAAAGAAACACCTCGTGCCTGTTCTAGAAGACTATGTACAAACAATGTGCCTCTCAGAATGTTTTTCTTTTTTTGTAAAAAAAAAACAAAAAACAAAAATTGGTGCTTAATAAAATGTGCCTGACACAATTATTTTTATATTAAAAAATAAATAAATAGTGCTTGAATGGTCAAATAAAATGTGTCTGGCAAGAATAACTTTTATATTTAAAAAATAACACAAAAAATTTGCGCTTGAACGCATGTCAAGTAAAATGTGCCTGACAGAGAAATAAAAAACACAAAATTTTAACACTAGTGTTTGAAGGGTCAGACAAATTTTGACTAAAGGAAATAATTTTATATTTAATAAAATAAGACTCAATTATTGAAATAAAGTGACAGCAATATTCCAGTCTCACATCCAGTGATCGACACAAACCCAGTATCTGATGATTCTGTCAGGGCAAGCGAGTTGCACATCCCTTCACAGCAGAGAGCAGTGTGGCACAAAGAGTCAGGCTAATGAGGCTTGAGTGGCACTGGCATATACAAAACGCTTGGCATCTCTTGGCAAGCACATCCTTCTATCTCTCTGCTCGCCGGCCTTCTCAGCGCTCTCTCTCTCTTTCTCTCAACATCGCCTTTGCTGGCTCTTTCCGCCAGGCCCATGGTTTCCTGGCAGCGATGCCCGTCTCTGTATGCCATCCTGGGAGGCGTCGTATCCCCTCCAGAGAGCTGGCCCCTGCGGCTGATGGAGCCTTTCAGTCCAGAGAATGGGGGCATTGTGAGGAATTGTGGGTCATGGCCGGAGTAGGCGGCAGTTTGCTCATATACAGGCCCCTCACACACTCACACAGGGCGCTTAGAACTGAGAGCCAAAGATAGACATCCAACCTCTCAGCTTTAAAAATGCCTCCTCAGGAAGTAGCTGTGTGAGAAAGTGTGTGAGTGAGAGATGTGCATGGCAACACTGAAAGTATGCTTGCAAGTGTTTGTGTGTGTGTTTCTCTTTGAGCACATAAAAGCTAAAAAGAAACAATTTCACGGCATTGTGTGGCGGTGTGGTTGCGTATGTGATTCGGTGTCTGCATACATGCATTTATCACATTGATGTCTATTAGAGAAAACCAACTCCTTGTTGGAGGTGTGTGTTTCTTTAAAGGAATATTGGTTATACATTTGTCTGGATCTATTAATTTATTCAAAAATAATAATTTAAAAACATTTAATAGCTATTTAATAATGAATGGTATTTATAAATGAATGTAGCTCAAACAGTAGAGAATGGCGCTTGAAATGCCAAAGTCATGGGTTTGATTCCCTGCAGGGAATGCAAGAACTGATCTGAAGAAGAAGCATCTGCCAATTTTATAAAATAAATAACTTAATTACTTAATTGCATAAAGATACTTTTAACTTATATAAAAAAAAAAAAAAAAACATGACATGTTCTGACATTTTAGAATAATTTATTTGAAACGTATTTTGAAAATGGTAAGCATTTTTAAAATCCCTATGAAACCAAATATCTAAGAACTTGTCATGTTTTAAACCCGATTTTTAAAAGATTTGTCCTTTTATTTATCCTGGACACCACCATTGACATATGTAGGCATACAGTAGGCCTATGAGAAAACAGACTGGTAACCCAAAGGTTGCAGGCTCGATTCTCAGTACCAGCAGGAAATGACTTGAGCAAGTCACCTAATCTCCAATCACTCCCACTGCTCCGGGTGTGTGTGCACTAACTTGGATGGGTTAAAGAAATGGGTTAAACGAGTATGGGTTAACATACTTTGGCCTTTACATGTTGCCTCCCTATGAAAACAAAGCGCTCTCAAAGATGCTGGATGATTTTAGAGGGGGAAAAGATATATATATATATATATATATATATATATATATATATATATATATATATATATATATATATATATATATATATATATATATTGCCCTATACTATATTTCAATCAGAGACCAAGGCATGTGTATCCATCTGTAGATAGTGCAGCTAAACATTGAAGCTCCGTCAGGTAGCCTACTTTAGAGACAAACAAGCACCGGCTCTCTCTCAAAGCTCACTCAGCTCCACCTAGTGGCTAGAAGAGGCCTCACATCCGTTCACTCATTCACTGCATTTTCACTAGTCTAACACACACACACACACACACACACACACACTAGCATCCCTAGTTATACCTCTTACTCATTTGCTCAATGCATAGTGCTCATTTCCCCACCTCTGGCAACTCTGAGTGGCCGGAGGTGTTTTGGCACATAGTGTATCCTTCCACAAGCGTAGGAGGAGAAAAATAGTACCATTGTTTTTTTTTTTCTTTTTCTTCTGCTCATGCAGCCCATCCACGGACACCCCGCCTCATTAATATTCAGCCACCGGACTCTTTTCTCTCACCGTGCTGCACTAAGACAAAAGAGCATTGTGGAGACACCTCCTGTTTTAATTACGATGAGAAGGTGCGGAGGGGGTGTGAATCGTGGTGTGTGTGAGAGAGGAAAGCGAGAGGAGAGAGCGAATGCATTGATTTGTGTAAATGTGATTTGCTGGTGTGTAAGACATTCACTCTGTGACATTGTGTGTGTCTAAAGTGTGTTTTATGTCTGTGTTTTTATTTTGGGTTGTTTTTTTTTAAGGTGGTAGGCTATGTTTCTGTGTAGCCTGTGTGTGTGTGTGTGTGTGTGTGTGTGTGTGTGTGTGTGTGTGTGTGTGCAGCTGCAAGTCTGTTGTGGCTTGTTGCCATCATGCAAATTGGCATCTGATAAAACAGCATTGACTGAATTTGCTCAAGGGATGTAGAGGAAAGGAGTAAATAGGAGAGAATTAGTTCTTGTTGCAAAACCCACAGTCACACATTTCTAGTCCCCCTCCATTCCCAAATGAATAAACCAAAATCGTCACTGAACTTGAAATAGCTACTTCTTTCTTTATCTTGTTTATGTATTTTGTGTGTGTGTGTGTGTGTGTGTGTGTGAATCATCCCAATGATTAGAGTTGACCTGTGACTGAGAAGTGTATATCGGCACCATATCAATGATAACTGTTTTTTGATCATATTGGCTGATATTTATCAGCCATTATTTGAACATTTAATAATTTTCGACTTGTTTCTGCCTAAGATTTATATCACTGTCTAGAAATAATTTAAAATATTTAATTTAATCCAAAAATAAATATTGTAATTTAATATTTAAAATGTATAATTTATGATATACTATAATTATATATGAACTATAATATAATAATTTATATATATTATTATAATATATACTTTTATAAACAATTTTTTTCTGTGGCAATTTCAAAAGGATTTATTTTTTATTTTTAGTGTTTTAATTTTCTTTTCTAAACAAAGTAAAATAGATTTATAATATTGACTATTTATTGATTATCAGCCTGTAAGAAAAAATTGTGTATATATGTATGTATATATATATATATATAATTTTTTTGTTTGTTTGTTTGTTTTTAGGTGTAAGAATGAATTTCAATATTGGTGCATAGTTTCATTTATTTGCTAAAAGGATGTTTCCTTTTTTGAGTGCGTAAAAGTTATTTTAATAATCTTAGAGCAAGTAAATTATCCACTGTAAACAACTGTAATGCTCTCAAATCAAGTCAAATTTCTTAATCATATGTCAAGATTTACTAATTTTCCTTGTCATGACCATGTCTATGTGGTAAGACTGTATCACCTGCACCAGCTGAGGAAATTCAGGGTTTCACCAGCTATCCTGAAAACTTTCTATTTAGGGGCGATAGAAAGTGTTTTAACTCAGTGCATCACAGCGTGGTATGGGAACAGCACCAGTCATGACTGCAAAGCCCTGCAAAGAGTCGTGCGCTTATCCGAGCGTATCTCAGGGTCTCAGGTAGACGTATCTCACGTCTACACCAAACGCTGCAAAGGTAGAGCTACTAAAATCATCAAGGACTCTAATCACCCTGCAAACCCTCATTTCACGCTGCTGCCATCTGGTAAGCGCTTCCGAAGCCTGATGGCCAAAACTGAGAGACTCAGGAGGAGCTTCTTCCCCCAGGCCATCAGACTCCTGAACTCAGTCACTTAACATCACGTGACCATCGATACACTGACATTGCACTGCACTTTCTGTTCTCATTGTTACTGTGTAACAACCTGTTATAAATCTGTTTGCACATTATACTCTTTATACATTTGTTAACCACATATTTATAAGTCTACAGTTTACTCACTGCACAGTTTACTTCACTTATTTTATTCCACTTCTTTATTTCTTTTTATTTTTAATTTTTTTTCTACTTGACTTGATTTATTTATAATTCTACAGATATATATATAGTACTTTTTTATTCTATTATAATTTCCTCCTTGTGTTTTTAACTGTGAATTTGCACTGTCCATAGAGCGGACCTGTTTACATTTCACTGCCGGTTGTATATTCTGTATATAACTGTGTATGTGACAAATAAAACTCTTGAATCTTGGTAACGTGGCCTAAGATGTACACACACTTCATTTAAGCTTTAGGTGACCCACTCCGTCAGCTGAGCTAGATAGAGCCCCTCCACTGTCACATCTTCATTCAACAGCACCAACTCAATTAAGACTCTATGATGGCTTTACCCCACTTGACCCAAACTGACCTCTGACCTCAAGGTTCACGCCTCCCACAATGTCAAGCATGCGTGTGGATGTGCTTGGCCAAGGGGGGAATTGTGAGGGGGTCGGTAAAGGGCTTTTGTCCCCTCTGTGTCCAGCCACCCTCTCTCCCTAAGGATGCTGTCAGTGCTTTTATTGTGTCCCTTTGAATGTAATGGGCCCTGAGGGAGGGCTTGCAATAGCAAAAATCCCTTAATCACCAAACAAATATGAGTTTAAAGTCAGTTTTGTGGGACTGAAGACATCCAGCTATTTTTGAGTTCTCAGTTTTTGCTCTTGATGAAAATCACCATTGACCACCTCCTAAGTTGGTATTTCTTTTTTCTCATGGCTTTGTTGTTCATTTTGTTCTTGTTCTGCTCTCCGCTTAATGAACCTCTTGAACTTTGCTGCCCTTGGCGGAAGCAGGTGTGAGCTCCACTGTGCTTTTTTCCATTCAGACCCAAACACCTTCACAAGCCATAAGCGAAAAACATAGGAACCTCACATAAGAAAAACATAAGCACCAATTTCTGCTGACAGGAAGCTTCGTGACCTCAGTGGGCTTTGTTAAAGCCCATAGTGTGTGATTTTAGCAGTCTTATTGTTCTGTAAACCATGCAATCAAAAAAGCGAACATCTAAATGAACTAGTTTAAGAAGAGCATCTCATAACTGTAAAAAATTCTTAATTAGACAACATTTCTGTTATCTTTGAAGAAATGTCAAATAAATAGAATGCAAGGTAGCTTCATTGAATTTGTAATCCACTAGCTCTCTCTCTATTTTTCTCGTTGTGCTGTTTGTGTGAGCACTGATCAGAGGGAGGCCTGTGGTTGAAAGGGACCATGGCCCCTGAACACAGCCTGCCTGTAATCCTGTTAATGTGAGCTAAAGACAGGCACTCTCCACATACAGACCGGCTTTCAGAGCACACACAGGACTTTCCCCTCGGCACACAGTCCCACTGACCCACTTACAGGAGGAAATGGCTAGATAAACTCTCCAATGTATTGGTTTCTGATTCAGATGTTTTGCTTAAAGATAGCTATTACTAAAAAAAAAAAAAAAAAAAAAAAAAAACTTTTTTTTGAAGGTTCTTTAGATTTTGTGTAACCATAATCCAATGTTCTCAGAACGTTGCAGGGAATATGAACCTATACAGAACGTTAGGCCTATTTTAGGTTTTATTTAAAAAGAAAACATAAACTAACATTTCCCTGATGATAAATTGTTATTGTCCTAAAATTAGCTTGATGGCGCTAGTTTTTAACAATTGCAGACTACAAGCAATACAATTAATCAAAGACTATCACGTGGACTTCAACCTCCAGTAGTTTCATTTTTAATCCTTTGAAGCTAATTTAACACACACACACACACACACACACACACACACACACACACACACACACACACACACACACACACACACAAATCAAGTATGTAAATAGCATATTACGTGCAGTTAGTATTCTTCATTTTTGGTGACTATAAAGCGCAATTAAGCACTTCAGCGCTAGCGCCTATTCACATCCCAGCTGTCCACCTGTCTGAGGCCTGGGAAAAGACCTTGGCGCTGGTTCACGCCGCGTCGCCGTCTCTGTAAAAGACGCTCTACGCGAATGAAAAGGGGCGTAGAGCTGCTCCTCGCACAGCCCGCGAGCTCCAAGCGCTCGTAATAACGTGCTATCAAAATAAGACCCCCACTTTCTCTTCTCCGTTTGATCCTAGAAAGTGAAACTGTGCTAATTACGCGACGGAGACCATCTGGACTCTTCGTTAACCCTTTCTGCAGTGATTGTAGGCTAGGCGCCATTAAGTATTCTCGATTTAAACGGCGCTTTCTCTAGGAATTAGCGTGATTTGACGTCGTTGTTTATCTTTGAGCTGAATGCAAAATGAATGCCCGCGTGACTTTGCCAAAATTACTTACGTTCTGGAGAAACATTATCGTCTCGAAAAACATAGTGTATTTCTCTCCCACATCTTCAAGGGATAACAATTCATTTAAAACATATTTTCAACAAAATAAATCTTTGAACAATTTATTTAAATGTTTAAATAATTCCATACAGAATGTGTTGTTCAAACGCAGGTTATGATGGGTAGAAATAATCCATATAAAGAAAAAAAGTATTTGAAAAAATACCCCCAAAAAACAAAACAGATAAACATGTAACTATATGCATTTACATCAATCCAAATAGTTTCCCTCAAAATGTAAGCAATTTTCTCATTAAAACATGTTCATCGATGTCCCATGTTCACAGTATACTTCTGTGAAACAAATAATCCAGAAAACAATGGTTATCTGAAATAAAATGTGCTCATAGGAAACGTTAAAATAACTTTATTACTAATTTTATGTTGTAGACATGAAATATTCCATCTGTTTATAATTCATATATTTCACATAAATTTTTAGGGGGGAAAAAATGACACCAAATGAATACAAAACATTTCCCATACATCCCTTTGCAGATTCTCCTTGTTTTTGAAAATGTATTAAAAATAAAGAGAAAGCATAAACAACATTGTACAGTCAGCTTTCTTAACATATTTATAAGAGCTAATGTGAATAATCAGCTTGTCCTCTGTCTCGCGCTGTGGAGCCATTCACAGCTCTGCGACACCATCTAGTGGTGTTATAAGGAATCACAGGGATGTTGACTCAGGTATGTACATTCTCATTGTTCCTCAGGTAAACCGGGATTAGCATTTTATATAACAACATATTATGATAACAATAATGGAACAAAGTTTGTCGTTTAATTTTAAGTCAGTAAAATAAATTGCACCTGCAGAGAACATCACAGGTGGCAGCTGAACAAATGCAAATGGAAGAAAGCAGTTCATTTAGTTGAGTTTTTCCACTTCGTTTGATGTGGCCACTTCTTTAAGCTCATTGTGACTTTCCTCCTCCCCCGGCAACTGAAACAGACACATTTCATTACAGCACAAAACAAGTTTTGTTTAAGATACAGTCTCTGCATATTAGACATCAATTGTTCCACTCAATAGTTTTTATGTGTTCCCAATAATGCCTAATAATTACATTGTCAGTCAAGGAATCTTTGAAAAACACATACACAATATAGTATAACATGTAAAAGGATATAAAAATTATATCAGAAAGTCTTCACCTCCCAGTAGAGTCCATCCTCAAAGCAGTGAGTATCCAGAGGAGCACCGTAGATTGGCAGCTTCAAAATGAACCCTGAAGAGTGAACACACATATTGCTATTACTGTGAGATCAACAAGTCACAATATACTGCACACATATGTATGCACAGGGAAGTATGAACAATCTACAGCTAAAATTCTGGTTGATTAATTTTCATTCATCTATGATTTAACAATTTAACTGTCTATTTTAATTTCACTTAATTTTAATTGTCTACTCAAGATGCGAGTGGTGTGACGCAATACAAGCCAATAGAACTCATTATAATCAGTGATGCTGTCTACACTGGATGTGTCCTGACACAACATGACAAACCTCCGACAGTAAACTGATGGCCCATTCTATTTCTGACGTGAACAAATAGGGGTGTTGACAGCTGTCGACCATAAGAAGTTATTTATTTATACAGTGAAGTTGGATTCATACAATAAAAATGTATTATTTTGTTTACAGCTCTGTAAACAAATACTGTGCAGATCAAATTACATTTATTTATTTTAAACCACTCGTTTCCTATCGTCACAAACATGTAACCAATCCCGTCACAGGTCCCCATTCCATGTTTTTAGTATATTTTTAGTCCAAGTTCCATTCACACACTTTTTAACTCAACCAAACAGAATATATTATAGTTTTATATAATGATTTTATTATTGTTGTTATGATTTATTATTGTTTTATAATATATTTCTGTAATAAATACTTCACATTCACACATAAAGGTGGATTGACCGACATGTAACAGCTGACAGTGTTTAATTATGCAAATATTTAAATATTCAGCTCTATACATGTGTGCTTTGTTTATATTTTATCCTGTGTGTGGCGCAAACTACCACTGGCGGTGTGCAGTCTATGCAGAGATATAAAAAATGTGCATTATTTTATTATGCTCATTTACAGATTCATAATTTTGTTTAGGAGATCTACTAGAATAGTAGATAGTAGTTTACAATTTTAATGTTCAAAAATCTCATGTCATTTTCATTATTTTTCTTATAATAATTAACATTGTCGCAGCACCTGTTTTCAACCTTTGTCTGAACACTAAGTTGTAGTTTTAGTTTCTTTAGAACCCGCCTTCCAAAATGCGCAAACTGCTGATTGGTCAGCTGGCTCCAGTCTGTTGTGCTTGGTCTACTGCTTACAGTGTGTGTCGGAAATGTAATACCCCTTACCATAATCAGAGAGTCCTGAGGCTTCCTGAGGCTATAAGGCTATACAATTGCTGTAACTACACTATGGCGTCAGTGTTGCCTGACCAACCTGAACCACCTCCTTTGCAAGCACAACTTGTCCAAGACGTTTCACAGTGGTAATTTCTTTTTATTTTATACCTCTCCTACATTTCAGATGTGATGTTATAACTGTAATTTCTCTACTATTTTTCATCACTTTAAAAATGTATGTCCATATAACAAAAACTGCAAAGTGCACGGTTCAGGAAGAAACCAGCAGGCAGACAAGCATGCACTCACCACACTTTACAACTGTACACCCACCTGTAATTAGACCACCAAACAGAGCCATTCCCAGTGTGACGGCCAGGGAGATAGCCTGAAACCCTCCCTTAGATTCAGGGGACCATTTTCCAGTTTCAACATCAGCGAAAACTCTTTGCAATCTGTGTAAGTTTGGATACAGAGGCAAATAAGTATCCATTCTCACAAAGAATGAATTTTGCAATATTTTCGTCCATGACACACATGTATGAAACATAATGCAAAATATTTACCTTATTAAGTAAAATTTAAAATATGTTATATATACAGAATACAGCAATAATGATAATGTGATAAAGATAAAGTTAATTATCATTAATTGTCATTAAGACAATCACAAATCATAATTTATGCAAATAATTACATATTACCTACTGACTTACCCATCTCCATATATATCCTTGGATGCCAGGGCAGCGGTGACAGCACCCACCACAGCTCCCAGAATTCCTGGCATTCCATGCAGGTTGTGAATGCCACAAGTGTCCTGAATCTTCAGTTTCGACTCCAAAACCGGCTGAAAGAGCGTAATAGAGCAACCAATGGGATACTGTGGTTTGGTGTGGTGTTCACATTTGTGTGTCAGAGAACTGGGTGCTACAAACCGTGAGGTATTTGTATCCCAGTACTGAAATAGTTCCAGCTAGGAATCCCACAATCATAGAGCCAAATGCAGTTAGCATCATCTCTCCAGCTGTTCCCACAGCAACACCACCAGCCAGTGCGGCATTCTGAATGTGTACCTGAGAAAGACAGAGGCTTGTGTGAGTTTGTAATCTTGCAGTTTGAAATGTAATATCAAAGATGACCAAAAGGGGATGCTCACCATGTCCAATTTGCCTTCTGGGTTGTCGAGGGCGGAGAAAGCAAATGTAGCCAGTGTGCAGGCGGCCAGAGAGTAGTAAGTGTTCATGGCGGTTCTGTGTTGGGGGTCCCCGTAGTGTGTAATGGCTGAGTTGAAGCTAGGCCAGAACATCCACAGATAGATGGTACCTGAGCAGAGCCCAAGCTTTAGTGGCTCAAAGAGCCCTGGATGACCACAGGCCAGAATTCTGTAGGCATGTAAACTATTAAAGTGACTCACCAATCATGGCAAAGAGGTCAGAGTGGTAGACAGATGAGTTTTTTTGTTGGCTCTTGCTCAGGTTTGGTCTGTACAGGACACGGGTCACCGTTAAGCCGAAGTATGCACCAAATGTATGAATGGTCATGGATCCTCCGGCGTCATTGGCCTATAGATACCATTGACATTTATTAACAGATAATACATAAATTGTAAAAATATAGATATGTATATTTTTTTAAACTCTTTAGGCAAACAGCTTATGAACATTAGCTCTTTCTGTGGATATTTAATTTAAATGTAAAGAAAATGTCTAAGGTAGAGCTACTAATGATGAACTGGATTTATCTAATGGCTTACTACTAGTTGTATATAGAGATTATGACAGTATACCAATGATTTGTTTGTATTATGCATATGTCAAACATTAGACAAGCACAATATATTGGTACCATATTGGTTATCGATATTGGATATTTAATTGGTAACTAAGTTATGCGTCAGCCCAACAGGAAGTGAGCTATTATGGGTCATTTTAAAACGCAAACTGTGGAATTTGATATACTCCTCCTAGGCGATTAACCCAATCAGCGCCAAGCTCGGTCAGCATGAAGGCAAGACGTTGAGGATGCTAAATTGCGAACGGATTTTCGATATCTCGAACGGTTTGGCCGTGGCAGGAGACTAATTTATGGCGAGAAATGGGAAACAGGAAGTGTGTTATAACTTCTGCATACATTGACTGATTTGGATGAAACTTCAGATGTGTGTTCGTTGTAAGAGGCCGATCACATGCATATGACTTTTGTGAGTCAAAGTTATAGTGCCACCAACTGGCAGCAGGAAGTGCTTGTTTTATAAAAAATGCTTTGAATCACCGTCTGATTTTCACCCGATTTACTTCAAACTTCATCAGTATAATGTCAAAACATGGCAGATATAGACATATGAATGGATTCCTGATATTTTAAATACTGTTGCCATGGCAACGTGTCAAAGTTTAATAATCTTTTGGGGTGTTTTTGAGACTCTTAGCATGCTTGAAATGGCATGAAACTCAACACACACATCAGTGATGCCTTCCAGTATATATGGCCAAAGACTTAGAAACGGGCGTGGTGGAGGGGCTCAGTAGCGCCACCTTTTGACAAAAGTGGGGGGGTTAGTTTTATCTACAGTCACCAAACTCTGTATATATATTGTTCTCATCAAGCCGGACATCTTTCTAATTTACAGTCATTAGCTCTGACCAACAGGAAGTCAGATATTTTGGTTTGAATTTTTGAATAAACAGGCTGAGTTATTATAAACTATTCGTAGGAGATGCATGGAATCGACACCAAACTCGGTCAACATGAAACAAAGACACTGAAGATGCTATAGTGCGAACGATTATAAGATATCTCAAACGGTGCTGCTATGGCGAGGGATTAAATGGATAAAAAAAAGAAACAGAAAATGTCTAATTTCTTGTAAAATCATTGTTTGATTTAAATTAAATTAAGATTGTATGTTCGGTAATTGAACCTGGGTGAATTTAAAATGGATGTACTATTTTTCACATCAATATATTTATTTAATTTAATATATTTCATCTGAATCTTATTTTGTCTGCCCTCCCTTCATTGTCCAATAGATGGCACTGTTGACTTAGTTATGAAGCCAAAAACCCCTGTTTCCCGCTTTGTCTCTGTCTCTGTGTGTGTGTGTGTGTGTGTGTTTTCTATACAAGATACATGGTCTTTACAGAAGGTCATGTGCTGTGTTTGCAAAGATCACATATAAGGCATGTCTTTAAATGAATTATTTACTGATAGAATTCAAATTTATTAAAAAAGTAAATTTCACATGATTTTATAAAAGTGGCTGTTTATAATAAACTTCCATAATACTTAGACACGCATCTTACTCTTACCTGACACTGATATTAAAATCATTGTTGCAGTTTCTGTGATTTGGCTCCATTTATTAATTTTGTAATTAACACTTTTTATTGGATACCTCCCATATTTAAATGAAAGCACACTTTTTGGTGCATGAGATTGGTGAACAAACAGTAGCTAAGGTAGGTCAAAAACACATGAAGAGAAATGTTAGGATAATACAACATCAGCATTCGGACGGTATTCTGCACTCATTTGAACATGACCTTTGACATCATCTGACATGAAACTCATCTAAATTCAATTGATCTCATAGATGTTGTGGTTTGTGGTCATAGCAGCACCGACTGCTGCAGTTAATGAGGTGAATTCAAATGACTTTGACAGTCATTTTGTTAAAACATTATTTTCACTACAAAAAATAAATAAATAAACAGCTTGCCTAATGTACTTTACGTAATGATGACTGATCTTAAGATATTTTAACGTATAATATGTGTTGTGCGTACCCATGTTTACACATACACAATAATAGAGTTTAGATGCGTTTCATATCATAGGCTATCACAAATAACTATCACTTTAGTGTGAAAAAAAAAAAAAAAAAAATACAAATACCTTGAATTAAATACTGGCCTTCTGGACTTACGAATTTTTGAGCTGCAAAAGATAACTTTGCAAATATTTGAAAGTGACCTATTATATCCTATGACAATAAAATTAATCTATATTTAAATGACATCATGGGTGTGGCTTGTGGTCATAGTGGCACCAGCTGCTGCGGTAAATGTGGCATATTTAAAATATTTGTAAAAAAAATATTCTCCTGTTTAAATGCATATTGCCTGTCATGCACAGTTTCCCTGAAGCCACAGGGCACGGTGCCACCGGCTTGGGCCCGTCATCGCTGCTCGCAGCTTTAATTGTGCATGTTCTTTTTCTCTATTTTTACATTTAGATCAACTTTAAATGTAATCTTTATCAGTTCTCAAAATACTGTACTGTAATGCTGCGAAGCCTACATGCATTTGAAGCATTTAAAACAATTTACTTTATAATGTATTTTTTAAAATTTATTTAAACAAATCTGTATAGAATTTTAATTTTGGCATTCATCAGTTATCAGCCATAAAATGAAAATAATTATCAGCTTATTGTTAATTCATTTGAATTAATCTTAATTTTAATATCGCTGTATCCCTATAAAACATGTGTCCAGTGTTTGGAAAATTAACGTTATTCATGTGAAAATTAAAATGTAATAATTTTTGTGTGCTTTTGTAGAACAGACAGATTGTGTTTCTATACTCACCCCAAGGACAGAGAGGAGGATGAATTCATTGACGGCGAACAATGTCACCTCAAAAATGGCCATAACAAGTAGCTGCACAGGACTGGTCTTCCCCAAAACAGCGCCAAAAGAGATCAGCACAGCACCAGTGCAGAAGTCTGCATTTATCATGCTGCAGAAAAAACATGTTCACTGTGAGTAATTATACATATAAATGTGCATGTACTTGTGTTAGGGGTTGAAAAGTTTAGCCAGCTGCTAAACTGCCACATCCACTTGGTGGCACTGTATTCAGCTGTAATCCAATATACAGACATGAGGCCACAGCAACAAATGTGCAATCAAAACATGAAGGATAAAAAACCTGGAAATTTACAGTTTCCCCCCCCCCCCATACATTTACAGATGGTTGTAATGTTAAAAATATGCTAAGTGTGTTGTTTTCTAAACCTGATTTGTTATTGAGAGTATTTTTAATGTTTTTTGTGTATATGATAATAAATAATGCATGTTTTTAAGTGTTGGAAGACTAGCGGTGCTCTTGGGCATAGCTAATGGGGATCCAAAAAACCAAAAATGCTGAAATGACATGATTAGACTGCAAATCTCTCATCTTTACTGACAAACCAAAGATCTTTATGAGCTGCTGCCGGCCTCCAAATATCAGTATGATGAACCTCTCACAGTAAAACGCAGCTGTGGCGAGGCGGGGGACCGTGAGAGCGGGCCGGTGGCGAATGTTAATGAGCGTCAGCTGTGCGCCACACCGGCCTTGCCTCATGGAGGAGTGACGGGAGTATAAAAGGAGGAGCGACGACATGGCAAGACGAGAGAGGACCAGGCCTGGATTTTATTGTGTTTTGTTTTGTTTTTAGGCGGCAGTCGTCCGTGAGGGGCTGCCGCCGACGTTATGGTTTTATTTATTTATTTATTTATTTTTTTTTACATTTAAAAACTTTAATCAAAAATAAAATAACCCATAACGTCGGCAGCAGCCCCTCACGGACGACTGCCGCCTAAAAACAAAACAAAACACAATAATGGCGGCAGCCCCTCATGGCCGACTGCCGCCTACATACACAAAACAAAACCCAAAATAAAATCCAGGCCTGGTCCTCTCTCGTCTTGCCATGTCGTCGCTCCTCCTTTTATACTCCCGTCACTCCTCCATGAGCGAGGCCGCTCTCACGGTCCCCCGCCTCGCCACAGCAGCTTACTGTATGTAACAAACGAACGCATTAAGGTTTTACCTTTCCACACCAACGTGGATCTTGCCATGGTGCATGCCGTGGAAAAAGCCCTGCATAAGTGTGGCCCACTGTAGGGAAAAGGCTGCGATGAGGAAGTTAAATCCGACACTACTGAATCCATATCGTTGCAGAAATGTCATCAGGAATCCGAAGCCCACAAAGATCATCACATGAACATCCTGAAAACCTAAAACACGCAGTCAGTTAGCTGTTTTTTCCATTCTTCTCCATCACATTTTCATAGTTTTACATTTTTAATAGCATTTTCATAGACTGTAATTAATCACTGATATGTTTTTCAGGACATGGGTACTTGGCAGCACCATTCAGGGCCTTTACACTATGGGTATGCTGAACCTAACATTAACCCCTGTGTTCTTCTCTGTGTAGAGCCATTCATTCACCCATTTCCCTTCTTTTGACACAATTACACTGTTGCCAAGCAACTGGCCATTGACCTGGGCACCAATGAGGATGGCACGGCCCCTGTAGGCAAACTGTCCCACATATCTCTCACACTCACTCCTCTTTGGCAGCCCATAAATAAGTCTCAGCGCTATGTGTAAGCTAAGTATTGTAGTATTTTTGCAGTATAAAAGTATTTTAATGGATAGTTCACCCAAAAATTATACTTATGTCTTTCCAAATCTGTATGACTTATTTTGTAAAATACCAAGGAGGTCTCTGTTTGAAAAATGTCTCAGTGATTTTTATCCATACAATAAAAGTCAATTTACTGTAAGTCAAAGTCAAAAATAAGATTTTGAAGAACTTCACACAGTGAAAGTCAATGGGGTCCACTTTCACTGTGTGAAGTTCTTCAAAATCTTATTTTGTGTTCCACAGAGAAAAGAAAGTCATACAGGTTTGGAATCCAAGAACTGTGAAGCAATGTATTGGCCTTCTCACAAAACAAACAAATTAAACCATGATCTACAGAGACCTCTTAAATGATTAGAATACATAATAATTGATTGTCTTTAAACACACAATATATAAAGATGTGATCTGCACTCTTAAATGGAGTTGTTTCTCATGTGACACCTGTAGTTATGTGCCCTGCAGTTGAGCAGTGACAAGCAGAACCACTCCCATGGCCCCTCTTTTCAACTGACTCAATATATAAAGATGAAGGTCAGTGACCAAATACTGTACAGACAAGTCTTTCACAACACAATAAAATCACTGTTCTTTGCTCTGGGATTTGCCCTTCTTTATCTTTCCTAATTTATGTAGCATTATGTTAAGCTGATAAGTTAAGTCTGTATGTCATGATTTATGCAACTCGTTGTATATAATTCACATGTAGGTGTCTCCAGGGCTTGTAGAGCAGACACAACATGCAATACAATAAATGTAATTGAGTGTTTCACACAAGTCTGGCGCTGAGGGCAGGTTTAGTGCAAATCGCTGAGATTAAAGGTCGAGACTTGGGTTTAGTAAAGCGAGGTGGATGGGAAATATGACTACAGTTGAAATTTGATTAATTGTTTTGTGCTTGCACAAAGGCAAGCACAAAACAAATAAAAAAATCTATCTTTTGGAGAGATCAAATTCTTAAAGGTAAATATGCTTCAATTAAACCAGTCTGACTGCTCAAACACAACGTTTGGGCCAATGTTTGCCTGCAGTTCACCCAATCAAACACATTCCTGAGGTATCAAGTTAAAAGGCACTGCATCTGTGTTTCTGCTAGTGAGAGATTTTACTGCTCTGTATTATTTTTTTAATTACTACCTAATTGCATGATCATATCAGATCCACAAATATCTTCTCAACAATGAATTCTGAATATAAAAATCCAGTCCTATTTACTGGACATATTCTACAGACCATATGTCACTTACTGGGATAACGATAGTAGAACTCATTCTCGTAATCATTTCTAGTAGACGTTCTGTTTTTATTCCATTGCTTGGCATCAGTGTCATGGTTATACTCCACCAGTGCTCCAAAGAGGATGATAAGGATGACCTCCAAGATGATGCATAACAGAGGCAGCCGTAGCCTCATGTTAGTTGAAGAATCAGCCATGGTGCTTCCCTTTTGCCAGTATCCTTTGCTCACTCTCTATTCCCTTCCCTCTTTCTGGAACAGGGTACAGGCTCTGATGGGTCTGGAGGCAGAGTGCAAGAGAACATCAGCTGACACAAGTCTTTTTATTGTTAGTTTGGCCACTTGATGAGCTTGTTAACGCCCACCTGGTCTCTCAAGGTTGCTGATTTGTAGCAGTCCTGGGCTCCTCCCTTACCTTTTTTGCTCAAGAGGTGTGCAAGGAGTATGTTTTGATGGGCCAATGAGAATATTCAAGTCAAATGTGAACAATGCTATCACAACTGAGCGATTTTTAACTGGCATACAGAAAGGTCAAAGATTTGTGCGGAAGGGTGAAAAAAAAAAATTCTAGGTTTTTGTCTGGATATGAGAAGCATGAGCCAAGAAGTGTAAATGGGTCCAGTGTTTTGAGGCCGATAATGATCACAGTTCTGTTAATATTGCTGATGTGGGCTGTAAATAGAAATCTAAAGGTGAGACAGGGTGTGTCTTAGTCATGTTTAAACATGGTGGTGTATGTTTTATCCACATTTAAACCTAACACAGTTCAACCTAACTATTACAAACATATACTTTTTTCTTTTTCCCAGCATTCCACGATACAAACATATATTGACAAGGATGAACTCAGAACCTTAAGGATTGGTTCTGATTGATGAACACAAACAGTATATATATATATATATATATATATATATATATATATATATATATATATATATATATATATATATATATATTTGTCTTTTTTGTGATATATTAATTAAAAAAAAAAAATCACACACTGCTGTTCAAAAGTTTGGGTTGGTAAGATTTTTTAATGTTTCACCCAGGCTGCATTTATTTGGTTAGTAAAAATATCTTAAATATCTTAATATCTTGCCGACCCAAAACTTTTGAAAGGTTGTTTCTATATGTATTAAACATTAATAATGGAAATACTAGTAAAAAATACACTTTAGATTAGGGTCCAATTCTCACTGATAACTAACCATATTAACTACGACTTCTGTCTCAATAAACTCCTTTAATTATTGCTTATTATTAGTTAGCTAGTTAATAGGTAAGTTTAGGTATTGGGTAGGATTAAGGGATGTAGAATATGGTCATGCAGAATAAGGCATTATAGGCAATAAAGAGCCAATATCCTAGTAATATGCATGCTATTAAGCAACTAGTTGATAGTGAGAATTGGACCCTAAACTAGTTACCAAAAAAATGTATGGCCTGTACATTTTCTTAATTCTCTCACCATTAGAAGGTGTAGTAAAAAAGAACATCTTGGATCTCTGTGTATACACATACATATGTGTATGTGTAGACAGGAGAAACACTAGAAAATGTCACAAATTAGTGACATTGTTGAATCCACCAAGCATCCCATTGGCTGGTTTCAACTGTCTCTAGATTCACAGGAATCATTTACTCTGTGATGTTTATACAACACCATTGATAAAGGCCTACAAAGAAAAGCTACTAATCCAGCTCTCTGACTGACAAGGGCAACTTAAAGGAAAACACAAAAAAATGAGGGTTTAATTTAATCCCTCCTTGCACTCTTGTGGTTGAAGTATAATGAGGATGAGAGGTGAGTCTACATACTTTGGAAATAAAATAAACAGAAAACTTGAGTGTTACCTGTTTTTGAAAATTAGTTACAGTACAGGGCAAGAACCAACAGCATAACCGTGGGGGAAAAAATTACAGGCGAGGCAGGTTTGAAACAAATGTTATATTAAAGGACATGACTAAATATTGAATATTTGAGCTTTGTAGGCAAATATATATGGCATATTATTAGTTATAATGATTTATTCCAGAGTTTAAAGTTCCGCTTGAACCGTAAGATGCAAGTACATTGCTTTAGTCTTGTGACATATTTGAAATGGAAACTTGAATGAGGGAAAAAATAGGGCGGGGCTTGATTTTAGCGCACATCCTCGACATCTCTGAGAAGTTTGGTGGTTGTAGGGGAGTGATTAAGGATGTTCTGCCCAAGCCATCAAACTGACGATATATGGGAAGGAACGCCATTCCAGAGGTGAAGCAATTTTTCTGACTTTGATTAAAGATTATGAAAGCTACCAAATTATTTTCAGTGGATTAACCTGCACAGAATTGTTCACCACATGACTACACAAATAGGTTCAATTTTGATATTATGCAGACTTTAACAGGCTGACAAAATGTTAAAACAACTTTACGAAAAATGTAGGCACAGCTTTCAGGACTAACCATAAAGCTAACCCCTTCACGTGTCAAATTGACTATTCTGGTCAACAATGCTTGACCTTTGATCTCTTTGACCTCTGCTTCATGAGGTTTACAAACATCTGTGCATGTATGTGCAAGTCTTTTTTCAGAAGCCTTGTGAGAAATGCCTGTATCTCAACTACTGATCATGCAAGCTCAGAAATAGTGGGTTGGATTGAAAGTATGAAAAGGTGATGGATAAATGTGTAGGACATAATATTGGGATAAGTGCGTACTCTCCTATCGTAAGTACTTTTGAAAGAAAGGGAGAAAAATATAACATGGCAATGGCAATCAAAAGAAGCAGATTGGCTCTCATCAACAGAAGTTTAAAGAAAACAACTGCTCTCCGTGTGAACCAGCACAAAATACACCAGAGGGAAATTCACAGCGCAGGAGCAATCAAGTCAAACCTGCACTCCCACTAAAATCTGTCACTGCTTTGGGTGCAAACCACAAAATGGAATTCTTGAGGGTTCCAAAAGGTGAACTTAAGTGATAAAAGCCTGTAGCAAAATCTGTACGAGATAACGCAGCTTCCAAGGGATTCTTTTGCCATCAACAAAGCTACTGCCCAATGGGGTCTGTTGAAATTCCTTTACATGCAGCTACAGGTCCTGGCACACACATTCATCATCTGATATTGAACGGTGGGGTGGGGGAGTTAAACTGTTAACTTATATAAGCAGTGAACCACTAACTGTTTTTCAGGCACTGCATGCCATGTACATACTGTACACTTTTATATTATTGTATTTTTTCTGACAAAGGGAACTTTTATACATGTAGGCCTATCTAGTCTAGTTGCTCAAAAACATTATTGCAGATCATAACTGCTTACTTATTTTTGGTTTTGCATTTGAATACATATTTAGACATGATCAAACAGTAGATTTCTTTAAATGTGAAATTTTAAAACGTTAATAACTTACATCCTAATATGTTTAATAATACTTATATTAGAACACACAAGTGAATATTAATGAATGTGAGCAAATACAATTTAACCTAAGAAAAGTTTAAAATAGTGCTAAAAAGGCAAACTTATATATACAGTAGGCTATATACATATGAATTGATACTGAATCAAGAGATTTGTGCCAATGTTTTCATATCTGAACCCATTACTCCTAGTGTAATAACTGGGAGTAAGTGACCTCATAAAAGTATAGTAGAAACATCAACAATTGTCATATATTGACAGTAAACAAACAAGAGGCCTGTGCCCCTCTTTGTCAGAGAGCAGCCTGAGGGCAAGGACAGGACTGTTACCCGGGCATGACAAGTCATTACACCTTTTCTCTTTTAACTCAGTCTTTAACAGATAAAATGAAATGAGGTCTATAATATATGAGATCGAGTTACACATGAAAATACATTATAGTGTTTACATTATATACATTATATCTCTATTCACACAATATACTAAATGCTACAGTATATGATGTCATTTATTACCAGTATGAAAATCTAATTTTTACAGATAGCTATCCAGTTCCTCGTGTTAACACTATACCAGGCATTTAACATTCAAACAATCAACATTTAAACTTCTGGTCAGCCATGAAAATATAAAACAGAAAACAAAACATGGAGAGTTCAGCAATCCGGAAGTTGTCTGTAAATGGTCAGGTAGGATGGGTCTGCATAAGGATTTTCATGTTTTACATTTTTGCTGCAAATTTTTGTGGACATTAGAGTTTCAGACTGGCATTATTTAGATCAGGGGTGGGGAACGTTGATCCAGAAGGGCCACTCTCTTGCAGAGTTTAGCTCCAACCCTAATCAAACACACCTGAAGCTAGTGGTCCTTCGGGATCAACGTTCCCCACCCCTGATTTAGATGCTACTTTAGATTTACAATGTTTTATCATTCACTGTTCACACCAAGGATGATAACGATGATAACTATAAAGGTTTTAATAGCCTAATCATTGCAATTGTATGAGAATAGCAAGGTCCACACCATAAATATTACAATAACGACAAAGAGGAATAATATCGTTGGAACCACTTTCAGACATTTTTTTTCCAGCTGATGAAAGATAAAAACATTGACAACCAATCAGAATAGCAAGGCTCGAAATTGCAACCATTTTGGTCACATATGTGCACGAAATTTGATCTGTGCGACCTCAAAAAAATATTTGGGAGCATCTGGGAGCGAGTGCAAATATTTGTTGAGGTGCGACCGGTTTTCCTTTCTCTATAAAATGTTTGTTAGTTACTGCACAGTATGTGCTGTGAGCTGATACAGTAACTGATCCACAGTTCTTTAACATAACCAATTAAACTTCATCTTTACGCTCTCTTAACTTTAAAGCAGACTTTAGGTTGGTTAATGTTAGCCGTCAATCACTCCCTTTCACTGCGCTCCACTGTCACGTGACAGGGAGCTAACTAGTGCGCAAAATGTAAAGAGCTGAAGAGAGAGGGATTTTTATGAAGGGGAAAGTGAACGAGAATTTGACTTGCCCGACCAGACAAGTTGCCTGATTAAAGCGTCAATAAAAACAAAAAAACAAAACTAAGGAATCACCAAAAACGCGAGAATGATTCTGATTTAATTTAATTTAGTGTAAGTGGCAATTGATGGTGGATACTATAATGTTACTGACGGTAACAAGGTTGCACTGTTGAGGCTCGCGCAGCCTCTCGAGGAGAAATCAAAGCAAATCAGCAGCAGCACACACAAAGATTGAAAACGTGACATTGATTGCATACAACAGTTCAATAAACCGTTAAAATCAGGTCACTTACATTTTAGATGCAATATTGACTGTTTTTGTTTTGTTTCAGCAGCAGAAATATTTCCAAAGATCACAGAACCACAGAGCATCTCACAGCAACATTCTTCCATTACTGAATGATTCAGCGTTTTGAACGAATTGGTTGAGTCAAAGATTCAATGACCCATTCATTAACAACTGCCTCATTCTTGAATGAATCAAGTCATTTGAACAAATGAATGACTCACTCATTAAGCCGGTCACTGCGCCACCTACTGGCGGTTTAGTTTCATGTTTTAATAACATCATTCTTTCCAACATTTCTTATTTGTGTATTCAAAATATATTTAAAACAATCTCATAAAATTTATGCAATGCAATTGTAATTTTTCAGTGTAAATTATTTAATTTGATTGCTAACAGCCCTATAGTGTCTTATTCTAATTTAATTTATTGATCGAATTTAAAAACGAAAGATGAAGCAGCATACATTTAATAAGATTGGGGGGGACATGCCCTTTATAAAGGTAAAAATGCCCTCTGGGTAAATCACAAATATGCAGATTTGAATATAGAACTGGTAGAACACTGGTGAGAATATTGCTCCAGAATAAATTATATTTATAACACAAAAATCCTATTTTTTCCAAACAAGCAACATTTTTATTCTGACAATTGAATGCACGATTTACTTGCACATGACACACACACATTTGAACATAATGTACAAACATTTTAGTTGTGGTTGTCCCGCCCTCATGCCAGTCATCTGAGAAGAGATGATGTTGCAAAACTAGTAAAGGGGAAGTTATTTTTTTTATTAAAGATTACGAGGGTACATACATTTAAAAATTCCACAAACCAATAAGAACTGTCCATTTGAATTTCATGGTGATTATTAAAGAGCTTGAGCATTTTAAGCGGCAGATGACATAACAGCTTGTAATAAACATGTATGTAAAACTAATTTTGACATCTCTATGGAGAAAATGAATGGAAAAAAATAATTCCGGAATCAAGGCAGCTGAAAAAGTTATTGATCACTGTTGTGAAAGAGCCTCCTGAGATTTGCCCGCTGCTGTCCCACAGGACACATAACCAACACCACAACGTGTAGCGCTACAGTAATTAGCAATGAACGCAAATACAATTCACAGCAAACCTCAAGATGTTAATTATACAAATGTGTACAAAATATGCTTAAAATACATATACAGAAGGACGCCATCCTGGTAACTTACAACAATATAAGTAACGTTAATTACATTGAGTTAATAGGTTACAGTGAGATTTTCATAATCGACCTTCATAAACCAGAATGCTAAACCATCTATGAAATTTACGATACACGGTTTATGTATAATTTACACACGGTTATACATTTGTATTGATTATATATCAGTGGTTTTACACTTTACTTGCCTGAACGGTAAGGTGGAAGACGTTAGCTTTCTCCTGGAAGGTTCGCGTATCAGTGGGGGAGTGGCGCGCGCGATTGGCGCTTTACCCGCGAAAGACAGTAAATGAATCTAACGATCTGAGGGAAGTAAAGGTAGCCTGTACTAGAATGCCACATTATGCCGCTTTAAAAGCTGCTCAGAAACAAACAAAATAGTATGAGTAAAATGAGTATCTTTATCTTTATTATTATTATTATTATTATTATTTTTTAAATATCTAAGTATTTTTTAATAAAGATACATTTACATGAGTAAAAATTCATTTTTTTTCCTCAGCATATAATTGTTTTTATTTCTCATTCTCTGATGGCCACTTCTTGCTTAGAAGTGCTTAAAGGTGCAGTGAGTATTTATTTTCTTCATGAAATCCCAATTCTTGTTTGTTTTTAAATGGAACATTGCAGTATTTATTATAAATATTTATTATTATTATTATTATTATTATTATTATTATTAAATCATCAGCCCGTAGCTTTCGTTCAAAATTGTCTGGTACTACATTTGAATTTGAACTCACTTCGTTGCCGTTAAAAATGTATGTTCTATATGAATGCGTGTATGAATGTAATCTGGACGTATACCACATCCGCCAGCGTCAGTTGCGTTCCTTCAACTCCATTTATAAATCCTCTCCCGTGGCCTCATGGGATAGTAAAGTGTCCATTGAATGCGCACTTCAGAATCTCGCCGGAAGTACACTCTAAAATGCTGGGTTAAAAACAATCCAAGTTGGGTTGAAAATGGACTAACCGATTGGGTTATTTTAACCCACTAAATGGGTTGTTTTAACCCAGCGGTTGGGTTAAATGTTTGCTTAAAACAACACAATCACTGGGTTAAAACAACCCAATCGCTGGGTTAGTCCATTTTCAACCCAACTTGGGTTGTTTTTAACCCAGCATTTTTTAGAGTGTAGTAGGTCATCCGGGACTTTTCGCCTATGTTTTTGGAATACAATGTATTCGGACATACTACTCTGTTGGAGTAGTGTTTTTCGCAAACTATATAGTGGGAACGTATTTGATTTCAGATGCAGTGCTTGTAATCTTTCATTGATATACTGTTATGGGTGGTGACATATTTTTTGGTAATAGAGTGCTGCAGGGATGGCATATTTTTGTAGGCCAAATCCCAGAAAGAAGTTAGCAGAAGTTAGGGGTTGGATAAATGGCTGAAATAAAGTCAATAAAGTTTCAAGTTTTATTCTACGACATATCAGTAATACCCACTTGTGATTTTTTTAAAGCTTTTACTTATCTTGGAAAAAATGGTTAGTTGTCTTGGACATTAAATGTCATCACGCTGAACAAGTAAACTCATCAACTAGCATCAAATAGCAGCATCTCTAGCAAATGACAACAATCCAACAAACCAATTCCTGAAGGAAAAAATCAAGTCCATCAAGACCATTTTTTCTTGTTAGAGGAGCCGTTTTACTTGGAGATATGTCATAATACATATTAGTACCTTTTCGGTTTTGTACTTTAGGGTACCACCCCAGTGACAGCAATGTATCTTTTTGACAGTGTAGGGAAGAAAAGACTATCATAATTCCCATTTAAAGAAAATGTTAAAGAAAGTGTTTCAAATCATGTGCATTCACATGAGGTGAATAGCTGAATTAATTTCAATATCCTGTTTTATTTTACTTGTAGCGAGTCACCTCATAGCAAGAAAAAAATCTATCTTGTCTGATATGCATGTTTAGTTTTGCATGATCTGTGATCAGGTGTGTGTCCCATGCAAGATACTGAACATCCCTGTCATTCCAAACCACCGTGAAGCATAAAAACATGATGATCACGAGTTCTTAAAATCTTGAGCACACATCTGACAGTACCATCATTTGACTCACAAATGTAAGTAAATTATTTCAGTTATTTTCTCCAAATGGGATTTTTCCACTCACACGATGAGAAATATTTAAGCATTGCATAAGACCCCCTTCCCCTTCCCTGCCCCAAAAAGACACATTCCTGCTAAAACCGCCACAAGCATGCCATGTATGCAGTATGCTGTGAAGTGTTTGTGTGTCACTTGATCTTTTCACTTCATCTTTGCGAGATAATGAAATCAAATGATCAGTGAGTATAGATGGGGGTTGGGGGGTGTTATCTAAGAACATATAGGTAACAGAAACAGCTTCATGAGACGCCAGCCAAGATCCCACAAGATAAGAACATGACAAAACCTGCCTGTTACAAAACAGATACATACATAGCTTCTAGTTGAAGTAAATGGGATATACAGCAAAAAAGGGAGAACGAGAGATCACTTATTATAGTATACTTTAAATTATAGAGAATATAAGACTTTTTCCTCTGTTCTCTTTTTCACAGTTGCTCAATCCTGGTCATGTGCATTCTGCAGGTCATCTGAATGAAAATCACTTCAGGGAGCTATAAGTGAGCGTTTAAGTGAATGTATGAGTGAGATTCCATTTGTGTGTGAGCGAGAGAGAAAGAGATGTCTATCTAGAAGTGTGACTGTCACATGAAAACGCACGCCCAAAAATGTCTCCGCAAAAATGTCAGCCATCAGCAATTTTGACATCAGGGACAGAGAAGATAAAAAAAAGAATACACCATAATAACTATGATAATTGCAACACTGGAATCATAATTACGCTACTACTTATTTTCATTTGTTTGCAAAATCATTAGATGTAGATGTGAGCCAAAGCAAAGCAAGTGCCGTTTTAATGCTGCAGAGAACCTTCAAACCGTGATATACAGTATATAGTCACAGTGCTGCATACACCCATAATAAAAGGTAGTTTTTGCAGCAGTGCCATGAAGAACCAGTTTTGGGAAGAACCTTTTTCCACTTATAAAGAACATTTTTAAAGAACAATAAAAATATGGAACATGGTAAAGATGGTAAAGAGTCTATAAAAGAGTCTATAAAAACTTTCATGAATTGGTTGCGTTGCAATATGTTTGTTTTTACTTAAAGCCACAATATGTAATTTTACTCACCGCTAGATGTTGCTTATTCAAAACAAAGGTGTAGCTTGATGGCGCCTTGATTTCGCTGAGCTTTTATTATGCCGCAGATGACCACTTCCGCTTCTTCCGGTCATGCGTATGTGGGGTAACGCAGCACTGTTTTATCATATTAGATACATTATTTGAGTGTGTTGAGTTCTGTTATAATGCTACTCTGTGCGTTCACTGGGCGGCTACAATGAGACAGTTGTTGCACTCTGCAGTAAGCTAGATCGATATTAGGCATGGTAAAACATGGTACTCGTGGTAAATCAAGAAAACGAGATTTAAACAATAAGACTAACTGTGTTGAGCAATATATCAATTCGTCTTCTGTCGATGAATGTATCCAAACAGTTGCTCACCTGTCTAATAAAACACATAATCTTTTAAAGCGTCTTTGGTGTTTCCATGGTTTCTACAAAATCGAGGGTAACGAGGATATGATGTCATTGATAGGTGACACATGGACATGGTCCGTGTCCTGGTTAAAATTGCTTATTTCTCTGGATTTAAACATTCTTGGAAACATTTGGGATAATGTAAGTATACAAGTCAACAAAACATATAACATTGTTCTAGTGGTTTTTGGACATTTTAATAATTTTTTTTTTTTTTTTTTTTTACATATTGTGCCTTTAATTCCAGTGTTAAATGTTATAATTTAATTATTGTTTTGTTGACTTAATTATTATTATTATTTTTTTAATTATTATTATTTTGATGATTACTATTTCATGTGCTTGTAGATGTGCACATGCAAAAAAAAAAAAAAAAAAAAAACTGTGTTCGGAGCTAAATCAGTGATGCAGAACGTTTCGTGCTGTAAAACCGAGCAGACTTTGCATGTGAGTGAATGACACAGTCACTCTCCAGAACTTTATCTGATCAGAAGTTAGTGCCAATCTACTATACCAATCTCAAACTAGCGGCAGACAATGAACATATGACCAAACGGAGAATGAAATGGCTATTCATAGAGGAATGTGTGAAGATAGCCAGTCTTATCATTCAGCCCGTCAGCAGGGACAGCAGACTCTATTGCAAATAATAGAATTCCTACTGATAAAAGGGGTGTAAAACTGCCCAGAGATGTTCCTGTCAGGAGTTGTCAACGGCTGTAACTCAAACAAAGTGCTCCACAATCGTGTTTAATTCATTCAAGTTTACACAACTACATGTACACAAAACACACAGAAACACACACATACTCTTTGAAAAGGGAACAAAACATGCAATTAATAGAGAATTCTTTCTCTCTCATACAATGTAAGGTGAGTAAAAACTTTATTTTATAAAAATGCATACAAACAACAAAAATACATGATGAAAATCCAGTTCTCTTGAATTTTCACATTGATTTGGACACCTGAAAAGCTCTGCTTTCGCCTTATTGATGATCAGTACTGTTTGACTTTAGTCTGACTTCAGAGAAAGTGAGCCTGTCTGACTCTGAGTCACATGTACACATTGTCATGCTTCATGCACATTAAAACTTGATTAACCTGCTACTGTCCATACAGAGAAGTGTTTGGTTATGACAGACCCACATACACATAACTGATCTGTAAGGGTATTAATGATAATGGTATGAAACCGCTAAACACCAAAAATGACACACCTCTGGTTACACTCATTCATCTATAGTATTGATTGGACATCTGTTCTGAGCTGTCTAAACATATCATCGTTAATCTGTCTAAACTCAAATAATGTATTTTTTTCATGAAACACAAAAAAACACCATAAAGTAGTCCATACTATCTACTACATAACACTACTGTTCAAAAATGTAAGGGGCAGTAAAAATGTTTTTTATCTCCTATATATGCTAACCATGGCTGCATTTATTTAATCAAAAATATGGTTTAAAAAAAAAAAAAAAAAATATATATATATATATATATATATATATATATATATATATATATATATATATATATATATATATATATATATATATATATATATATGTATTATAGTATACATTAAATATTTTCTATTTTAATATATTTTACAAATGTAATGTTAAAATGTAATTCATTCCTGTGATGTAAAAATATGCAGATGCCATTACTCTTCAGTATTGCATTATCTTTCAAAAATCATTGTAATATGCTGATTTGGTGATGATAATATGAAATTATCAGCATTAAAAAAAAAAAAAAAAAGTTCTGCAAACTGACACGTTTTTCTTTTCAGGATTCTTTGCTTGAAAGTTCAAAAGAACAGTATTAACTTAAAATAGAAAGTTTTTGTAACAATTTAAAAGTCTTAACTGGCACTTTTGATCAGTTTAATGCTCAACACGTCGCTCGCGAGCTATATAGACTAGTGTCTGTGAATATCAAACTGCAAAATACTATCGCAATATTACTCCTGCGTGTTCTGCGTCTCTGTGTGAGCACACTGCCACACACACACACACGCACGCGCGCGCGCGCGCGACACTCGCTGTCTTTGTAGCCTCTGCCGTGTGTCGCATAAACCGTCACTTCATGACAATTTACCGTTTCATTTGAGAAAAATGTCATATCATGAACACAGACACTCAAAGGTCAACTTAAAGGCAACCCGTCAAAATAAAAGCTCGGTTTAACGTGAAGGAATTGTTAGAATATATTAGGCTACTGTTGTAGCCTACAGTAGATTTAACTACGTCTCTATGTAATAATAATACGTCTCTATTAATAATAATAATAATGCCTAGATGGCTGCTTATTTTTCACTTGATCTTTTATTTATAAACAATGTTTACTTTTAAACAGCACACAGCCTTTAAATGTTTATGTGTTATTTACTCAACAATAAAATAATAAACTTAAAAAGTAAAAAAAAAAAAAAAATTTGCTGCTGTGGTACCAAAATTGGTACAGAGTACTGTAAAATTTGTATGGTATTGCTACCAACTACTGGAACTACTACTGCACTCTTTCAGGTGTAAAACAGTGTAGGTAGTTGTTAATATGATAATTCTGATGCATTATTTAAGAGTTTTAAGTAGCCTATTGTATAACATGAGTAGCTTTTGGCGACTTTCATTTTTAAAAAGTAGCTCTCAAATTAAAAAATGTGGGAGACCCCTGGTTTAATGCATCCTTGCTCAATAGAAGCATTCATTTCGTTACAAAATTTTTTTACCAACCCCAAACTTTTGACCGGTAGAGTACACGGAAACAATTCTTTCGAGGAATCAGATTTCCACAAATACACGGTCATATAATGCTGTTAGAACTTGTTTGATGGTTCAAAAGATAAAGGAGCCAAAGTAAAACAATATATGATGGCAGTGGGGGTGCTGAGTCACAATACATCAAGCCTGGGCTTGACATCAGAGTTAGACAAGACAAGACGGTTATCCTCTGGGGTGAGTCTATAATTTGTCAAACACTGTCTCTTGTAAATGAGAACACATGCATCATTGGAACTAAACAACCTTGACTCAAACCCCACTTTCCCAGGGGCAGGGTTAACATGAGGTTAAAAAGTGAACCTGGTTGTGAATGGGTGTGTACAGTGCATCCAGAAAGTATTCATAGTGCTCCACTTTTTCCACATTTTGTTACCTTATTCCAAAATGGATTAAATTAATTATTTTCCTCAACATTCTATAAACAATACCCCATAATGACAACGTGAAAATGTTTGTTTGAAATCTTTGCAAATTTATTTGAAAAAACAAAATCACATGTATAAGCATTCACAGCCTTTGCTCAGATACTTTGTTGAAGCACCTTTGGCACCAATTACAGCCAATTACACCAAGTCTTTTTCAGTGTGATGCTACAAGCTTGGCACACCTATTTTTGGGCAGTTTCTCCCATTCTTCTTTGCAGGCTCCATCAGTTTGTATTTCCATTTTCAGATCTCTCCAGAGATGGTCAGTCGGGTTCAATTCTGGTCTCTGGCTGGCCACTCAAGGACATTCAAAGAGTTGTCCCGTAGCCACTCCTTTGTTATCTTGGCTGTGTGCTTAGGGTCGTTGTCCTGTTGGAAAATGAACCTTTGCCTCAGTCTGAGGTCCAGAGCGCTCTGGAGCAGGTTTTCATCAAGAATGTCTCTGTACACTCTGTGCAGTCATCGTTCCCTCAATCCTGACCAGTCTCCCAGTTCCTGCCGCTGAAAAACATCCCCACAGCATGATGCTGCCACCACCATTCTTCACTGTAGGGATGGTATTGACCAGGTGATGAGTGGTGCCTGGTTTCCTCCAGACATGACACTTGCCATTCAGGCCAAGTAATTCAACCTTTGTTTCATCAGACCAAAGAATTTTGTTTCTCATGGTCTGAGAGTCCTTTAGGTGCCTTTTGGCAAACTCCAGGCGGGCTGTCATGTGCCTTTTACTGAGGAGTGGCTTCTGTCTGGGCACTGTACCATACAGGCCTGATTTGTGGCTGCAGAGATGGTTATTCATCTGGAAGGTTCTCTCTCCACAGAGAAATGCTGGAGCTCTGTCAGAGTGACCATCGTGTTCTTGGTCACCTCCCTTACTAAAGAAATTTTTCTATACCCTTCCCCAGATCTGTGCCTCGATACAATCCTGTCTCGGAGGTCTACAGACACTTCCTTGGACTTCATAGCTTGGTTTGTGCTCTGACATGCACTGTTAACTGTGGGAGATTATATAGACAGGTGTGTGCCTTTCCAAATCATGTCCAATCAACTGAATTTACCACAGGTGGACTCCAATCAAGTTGTAGAAACATCTCAAGGATGATCAGTGGAAGCAGGTTGCGCCTGAGCTCAATTTTGAGTGTTATGGCAAAGGCTGTAAATACTACATGCGATTTGTTTCGTTTTTTATTTGTAATTGTAAGACTAGAGAGACTGTAAGGAATGAGTAGATTGGGACTTCCTGAGAAAACAAAGGAAATTAACATCTAAACTTACTCTTGTGCATTTAGCATCCCCATCCGAGACAACATCACACCAAGTTAATCATCGAAAGATCACCTTAATTTACGTCTTTCCCTTCACTGCTTCTACCCCCATCTTTCCTCCAGAATTCACTCAAAATCTATATGATTTAATGTGAATACTCATAATACAATATCATACATGTTTGATATCATTTGAAATGTCACAGTGCAACTGTACAAAGGTCTCATCCACACAGAAGTAAACAAGAATATAATAAAGGTTTTAAGAAATTTAGAGACATTTTGATAATTACGGTGAGTGTGGCTTCAGCCATTTGGTCTTCTAACAATACAGGCATATGGGAGAATGATTCAATTTAAATACCCATTGTTAACACGTTTACATTTGAAAGAGGTTTCTGTCTGGTCTGAGTACTTAAAGAGATGTGGTAGAAAGATCAGGGCGCGATACTGTAACTTGGGTGTCCACTAGAAAGTCAGGAATGCATCTCTCACTCTTTACTTCAGAGTATTTGATGATTATGTATGAATTATCTTTGAATTGATTATGTAATTGGCATTATATATCTACCTGACTGCTAATAAATTGTTACACTTTGATTTATTCTGACTTACTCTGGAATTATTCAGGTTATGAAAGAGTATAATTTCAACAAAGGGTTAAACAATAATTAAATGTGTGTTAACTATTAAATATAAATGACCAAATAATGGCCAATTTTCGACTTATTAGGTCAATTGGCAACATGATTGGGTATAAAAAGAGCCTCTCAGAGTGGCAGTGTCTCTCAGAAGTCAAGATGGGCAGAGGATCACCAATTCCCCCAATGCTGCGGCCAAAAATAGTGGAGCAATATCAGAAAGGAGTTTCTCAGAGAAAAATTGCAAAGAGTTTGAAGTTATCATCATCTACAATGCATAATATCATCCAAAGATTCAGAGAATCTGGAACAATCTCTGTGCGTAAGGGTCAAGGCCGGAAAACCATACTGGATGCCCGTGATCTTCGGGCCCTTAGACGGCACTGCATCACATACAGGAATGCTACTGTAATGGAAATCACAACATGGGCTCAGGAATACTTCCAGAACACATTGTCAGTGAACACAATCCACCGTGCCATTTGCCGTTGCCGGCTAAAACTCTATAGGTAAAAAAAGAAGCCATATCTAAACATGATCCAGAAGCACAGGCGTTTTCTCTGGGCCAAGGCTCATTTAAAATGGACTGTGGCAAAATGGAAAACTGTTCTGTGGTCAGATTAATAAAAATTTGAAGTTCTTTTTGGAAAACTGGGACTCCCATCCAGACGTCGTTTCTTCCAGGGAAGACCTTGCATTTTCCAACATGACAATGCCAGACCACATACTGCATCAATTACAACATCATGGCTGCGTAGAAGGAGGATCCGGGTACTGAAATGGCCAGCCTGCAGTCCAGATCTTTCACCCATAGAAAACATTTGGTGCATCATAAAGAGGAAGATGCGACAAAGTAGACCTAAGACAGTCGAGCAACTAGAAGCCTGTATTAGACAAGAACAGGACAACATTCCTATTCCTAAACTTGAGCAGCTTGTCTCCTCAGTCCCCAGACGTTTGCAGACTGTTATAAAAAGAAGAGGGGATGCCACACAGTGGTAAACATGGCCTTGTCCCAACTTTTTTGAGATGTGTTGATGCCATGAAATTTAAAATCAACTTATTTTTCCCTTAAAATTATAAATTTTCTCAGTTTAAACATTTGATATGTCATCTATGTTGTATTCTGAATAAAATATTGAAATTTGAAACTTCCACATCATTGCATTCTGTTTTTATTCACAATTTGTACAGTGTCCCAACTTTTTTGGAATCGGGTTTATATTTATTAAGGTGTATATTTGCCTGCATGCATGCATGCTGGAATTCCTAAAAAAATTAAATTAGTCAATAAATAACAAAACATTGAAGTTGTCTTTTCTTCCCTATTGTGAATTTACGTTTATTTGAGTAAAATGGCTTCTTGAACAAGACAAAATGTAGGGATGTACTTGATTTTGTCCATAAGGGATTGATTGGATTGTTGTGGTTTGCCATAGCTGTGATTTGAGTAATAGGTTGCCCTGGCCTTGTGCCAGTAAACACCTCATCAGAGAAGAGATGCCGCTGCAAGAGACGGGAAGTTAATTTATGTAAGATTACAAGGGGACATACATTTTTTGTGTGCATGAATAAATTCCATAAAAAAAAATTGATTTCATGGTGACTTAAAGAGTGTTTGAAATTAGAACTAACATAGAAGACTGGGAGTGAGTGAACGAGATGAAAATAGAGTGAGACAAAGGGCACGAAGACATGCCTTTGGGAACACAAACAGTTGAGGATGACAAAAAGAGCCATTGATGGGGCAGCACAAAGCAAAGTACACTGACAAATGCTTGAATTCCATTATAGTGCTTCTCCTCCAACTGCTTGTTTCCTTTTCGTGTTTGCATGCTCACTGCTGCCTGTGGGTCAGTGCTGGGGGAGTTTAGTGACAAAGCTGTCATTGTGCTCCCAGGTTAGAGAGAGACACAGAGAAAGAAAGCACAAACTATGGCCCATTTCACTTTCCTCTTTCTGTTCCGGCCGTACAAACTGGTCAGCTTAGTTTATATGACTAAAACTGATTGGTCATACCAATGTAAACAATTATGACAGCACAACCTAATACTTGTCAGATTAAAATAACTATGTAGTGTCTAGTCAGTAACAGGGTTAATATAATGAACTAAAACCATAAAAAGTTCCTGATGTAAAATTAAAATATATAAAACTTAAGCTTATTTTTTACTTCACCCAGTTGCCAAGAAAAAAAAAAATCTAATTTTCAATTAGTTTACCTCAAGCTACTAAAATAAATAAAACTTAAAATAAAAACAGAAAATATAAAAATAAAAATAAATTAAAATGGTTAATAAAAATACTCATTATTCATTGATAGGTGAAGTGAATGACACTGATTATCTCTTCATCACGGCACCTGTTAGTGGGTGGGATATATTAGGCAGCAAGTGAACATTTTGTCCTTAAAGTTGATGTGTTAGTGGCAGGAAAAATGGGCTAGAGTAAGGATTTGAGCGAGTTTGACAAGGCACAAATTATGATGGCTAATCGACTGGGTCAGAGCATCTCCAAAACTGCAGCTCTTGTGGGGTGTTGCCAGTCTGCAGTGGTCAGTATCTATCAAAAGTGGTCCAAGGAAGGAACAGTGGTGAACCGGCGACAGGGTCATGGATGGCCAAGGCTCATTGATGCACGTGGGGAGCAAAGGCTGGCCCGATCAAACAGATAAGCTACTGTTGCTCAAATTGCTCAAGAAATTAATGCTGGTACTGATAGAAAGGTGTCAGAATACACAGTGCATCGCAGTTTATTGCATAATTTTCAGTTTCTGGTTATCAGACATTAGTGGATCATGTTCATAGTTGATGTAATAAAGTACACCTCTGGTTATCCTGACACATGATGGCTGAGAAAAGAGCTCTGTCTGCAGGTGCCACTCGGCTATTAATGCAAAATTTTTAAGACATCCATTGACTAGTTCCTGGGAGACATCATGCTTAATCACCAAATTAGCATCTTCATTTTTTGCTTCCTCAACACAAACACACTGTGTGGGTTGCAAATTGTTTTATTTTTTTTTATTTCAGCACCCCTTTTATGACTACCACAAAAATGTGCAGTTGCCTCATCATCTGAGGTTTCCTGGTTTCAGGCATTCCTGGTCTGTCTTTCAGAGAAGAGTTGCTGAAAGGAACAATGAGCGTCTGTGTGATACTCATTAACATCTGGAGCAGAGGAGAGAAAAAGCCTGTGTACACATCCAACACTTGTCAGATGACCCTGATCTGTGTGTTTCGCCACTGTAGACAGAGCATCCGTGACTCTATAAGAAAAGAAGATTAATGTCATGGACTTTTTTTACTGGATGTCCTTTTTAAATTGAGGAAGAAGCCTAAAGATTAAGGTGGGATTTTTCTTTTCCGCTTTCTCTCAATCAAATACCAATAAAAATATAACCATTATAATGTTGTTTAGGGGAAATCCACAATGAACTCTATCGCTCTGCTAGTGATTTCACCCTGTTTCTTCTTGTGTACCTCTGCAAAATACCACCATCATAATCAAGGTATTGCAGTTGATATTAGAGACTTTGTGATTACAATATAAACATGATTTAAAAATGCCATTACAAGACATTTCAAAAACATTTCTGTAAACATACTATTAAGTAACAATGTTTTCACTATGTTTTTTCTAGACAAGGGCAAAGAGTTAAAATACCTCCTGGAACCTCTGGTATATGCTGAGGTCACTGCTCGACGTGGACACACAGGCATTTTGCCCTGTGTGATGAGGTTTAAACCACTGCATTACAGAGTAAAGTGGACTAAAATCGACCCCCCTAGTCAAGGAGTGGAAAACGTAGTGCTTATAACAAATGGACATGCAGATAAGCAGTATGGCTCTCTGGGGCCTCGAGCGTCTCTCCTGCGTGCACATGACCTGGATGTTTCCCTCCGTTTGACCGATCTGGAGCTGGAAGATGACGGCAGCTACCGTTGTGAACTGATCAACGGAATTGAGGATGAAAGTGTTATTATTACGCTGAGGATTGAAGGTAAGACAGGGCGACAATCAGTATTAATCTTGACTTTTATAACAACAGTAAATAACAACAACAACAACAACAACAATAGTTATAAAAGGTAGCAACTACTACTACTAATTATTATTAGTAGTAGTATTAGTATTAGTAGTCTTGCTGTTGTTATTCGGATAATAATAAATCCCAATAAAATATATTATTTTAGATCATTTATAATGATGAAATATTATGTATATTATAATATTATGTAAACTAAATATTTTTTTACATAATAATATAAATGAATATATTCATTGTCATAGAATTATTAATTTACCATGTATTTCAGGGGTTGTATTTCCTTATCAGAGTCACTATGGTCGGTACAGGTTTACTTTCTTTGAAGCTAAAGAGGCTTGTGCTGAACAGGATTCAACACTCGCCACCTATAAGCAGCTTTACCGGGGTAAATTTTATTTTTTCATTTTATTTACACACTTGGATTGTTTACTTTAATGTATAATTGTGCACTTTTGAGCAATTTTGTTTCATAATACGTTTTATTAAAGGGATAGTTCACCCAAAAATTCTGTCATCATTTATTTACCCTCAAGCTGTTCTAAACTTGTATGAGTTTCTTTCTTCTGTTGAACACATAAGAAGAAGAAGATATTTTGAAGAATGTTGGGAACCAAACAGTTTCTGTTCCCCATTGACTTCCTTTGTATTTTTTTAATACTATGGAAGTCAATGGGGACCAGCAACTGTTTTTTACATACAAATACAATTTGTATACAATTTACAAATTTAGAACAACTTGAGGGTGAATAAATGATGATAGAATTTTCAGTAATACTTTAGTTTAGGGTCCAATTCTCACTATTAACTAATTGCTTATTAGCATGCATATTACTAGGATATTGGCTGTTTATTAGTACTTATAAAACACATATTAATGCCTTATTATGCATGACCATATTCTACATCCCTTAAAAGGATAGTTCACCCAAAAGAAAATGAAAATTCTGTCATCATTTACTCACCCTCAAGTTGTTCCAAGCCTGTATAAATTTCTTTGTTCTGCTGAACACAAAGGAAGGTATTTGGAAGAATGTTTGTAACCAAGCAGATCTCGACAGCCATTGACTATCATAGTGGGGGGAAAATGGCTGTCGAGATCTGCTTGGTTACAAACATTCTTCCAAATATCTTCCTTTGTGTTCAGCAGAACAAAGAAATGTATAGAGGCTTGGAACAACTTGAGCTTGAAATTTTTGGGTGAATTTTAATCCTACCCAATACCTAAACTTAACAGCTACTTTACTAACTATTAGGCAGTAATTAGGAGTTCATTGAGTCAAAATTTGTAGTTAGTTAATAGTGAGAATTAGACCCTAAAGTGTGACCGAATTTTCATTTCTGGGTGAACTATCCCTATAAGTTGACTGCTGGTATGTGTTTGGTGCTTATACATATATCCATATATGATCCTACTTTTCAGCCTGGACCGAAGGGTTGGACTGGTGCAACGCTGGATGGCTGAGCGATGGAACTGTCAATTACCCAGTCCTGCACCCACGGCCGGCTTGTGGAGGGGATCTTCTATCAGGCATCCGAAGTTATGGGCCTCGTCACAAAACACGGGACCACTATGATGCTTTCTGCTTCACCTCTACCACTAAGGGTCAGTGAGGGTCACTAAGGGGATTCTGCTGTGATTGGAATTAGAATGGGTTTCAGATGATGACAAAAATGATTTCACATATTTGACATATTATGAAAACAAAGTAATGTTAGGACTGAGGTTTTCCCACGTACCGTACATTAAAATCTTTATACACTACACTTGAAGTTACTATGCAAGGATGTAATAAAGTGATCAAATGTGACAGTAAACACATTTATAATGTTAAATAAATGCTTTTCTTTTGAACTGTTTGGTTTCATCAAAGTTTTTTTATCATGGTTTCCACAAAAAAATGAAGCAACACAAGATGTCTTTAAAATGATTACTGATCCCAAACCTTTGAACAGTAGCGTATATAATTTTTTCAACATCTGTGTGTCTAGATTTGTGATGCTTTCCTGAAACAATTATTGTTACAGTATACAGGTAAATTGAATAAGGTTGAAGATGTCGCAGAGATCTTCCCTACTAAACTGTCCATTTAAAACAAAAGGCTATTAGAAACAGTTGACGTTTGTTCCCCAAATAGAAAAGAAAAGAGACACACCCGATCAGATCTGGGGGTTTTTTGGCATTCGGACAGACAAACAGTCTGCTATATTCTGTAAAAAGACATTTGAGCTTTCACTATGCCCACATGAGACTGCTGAATATGGTACTGGAGAGTTTAATGTCAAAGACAGATATACAGGAACTGCACATAGAAAACTAGAAGAAAAAAGAAAATAGAACAGAAAAAATGCTATAGAAAAATGCAATGAATCTCACTTTTTTTCTTTTTTTTTGCTTTCCCAGGTTCTGTTTTCTTCATTCCAGGGCAGTTGAATTTTGCAGAGGCTGAACATGCCTGCAGACGGGAGGGTGGCAGTCTAGCGAGGACTGGTCAGATGTACTCATCTTGGAAGTTTCAGCAGCTGGACCGCTGCGATGGAGGCTGGCTGCAGGATGGTAGTGTACGATTCCCCATCATCAAACCGAGGGAGCATTGTGGAGGGATTGCAGAACCAGGGGTTCGGAGCTTTGGGTATCCCAGTCAAAGTTTACGTCTTTATGGGGCTTATTGCTACAGGTAACTGCTCCAGATTTTGCTGTCAGGTAATTTTTTGCTATAGGTTGTCTGCACTTACATGGCACATTAGCCTAAAGGTGAAGTCCCTACTGAGGTTCAAAATGTATCCTTCATTTGTACAGAATGAAGCAGTGTAGAGCTGCAGGAAATGCATGAGCTATACACTTAGCATTCTGGGTTACAGCTAGCACTGGTTTATTAACAGTTAATTTAATAAGTTTTAAATTTAATAATTGTTTTAAAGCAGAAAATATTAGATCCTTCTGGGGAAACTTCACTTTCAAATTAAGAGTGGAATGACACAAAGTCTACAGAAAGCTAACCTGCTTGAATAGCTGCTAGCTTGAAATGCTAACTCTTTAGCTCTGACTAAAGCTGTGCTATGCAGTATATTTCAACTGCAACAGGCATTGTGACCCTGGACCACAAAACCAGTCATAAGGGTCATTTTTTTGAAATTGAGATGTATACATCATCCAAAAGCTGAATAAATAAGCTTCCCATTGATGTATGGTTTGTTAGGACAGGACAATATTTGGCACCCTAGCGGCAGTAAATCTAATTTGCAGCCAGGGCGTCTAGCAACTCTCCGTTGGCTTGCGAGCTGGAAAAACCAAACTCTGGTCAGGCCAATCACATCGTGTATAGAGTCGGTGGGCGGGCTTAACATAATGACGGCAGAGTTGCCACAGTTCCGCGTGCTACTTGAAAACAAAGAAGCTGGCGAACAGCAGTCTTTCCAGTCGGCTTGGCCGTGACTCTGGAAGACTTGGAGTTAAGCTTTTCTTTGAGAAAAGAACAAAGAACGGCACGGAAGTCATTCTTAAGAAAGGAAGATGTGTTCGGAGTTTTGTCGACCGGATACGGTGAAAGTTTAATCTATCAACTAGCTTGGCTTCACCTTCTTCGTTGTTCTGGTTGGTTGTAGCGCTATCCTATTGCGTGCAGAGGGAATTTGAAAGACAACCGCTTATCCCGCCTCTCAGATTGAGCCCTGCCAATGGTGAGTTCCCAGACCCAACATCTTGATGTGGGTCTGGCTTGTCAGGCTACATTTTTATATATTTACAGTAGGAAATTTACAAAATATCTTCATAGAACATTATCTTTACTTAATATCATAAAATATAAAAGAAAAATCGATAATTTTGACCCATACGATGTATTGTTGGCTATTGCCACAAATATACCCATGCGACTTTTGACTTATGGTTTTGTGGTCCAGGGTCACACATAGCACCTAAATGTTAGATTGTGTTGCACCTATGGTACCTCATGTCTGATATTATTTTAACAGAATGAACAAAATGGTAAGAGTGCAAGATCCTAATATAATTACCAACAAAAATGTGAAATCTGTGTTTACTAGATTTTTTTTTTTTTTTTTTTAACAGCTCTAATGTGTCATTTATAAATTACATGCACAGTGTTTCTAAACTATGAACAGTAATCTCAACTGTCAAATACTTTGATTATTTCTTAATCAATAATAAGCAAGAAAATTCATAAACATTTGTTATTGTAACAACTTTTATTGTGATTGCTCTGATTGCGTGGAATGTAATTCAGTTTCTAGAGTGATGAAATATGCCCTGGTTTCAGGCCATCAAATACTAAAATATGATTTTGTTAGTGATGCATCTCTGAAACAAATACTGATAGTAGTCTACTGAAAATGGCCAGAGTACAATACAGACCTGAAAAACTGAGCACCAAGTCGCAGAATGACCAAATGTCTTCCACTCAACGTGGGTCTTGAAATCACAAACATTTGTGGATTGTATATCTACCCTGCTTTATAAAGCTTTGCTGACCCAATGACTTTTTTATGCATTTCATTTACTTAATATTCTAAAACCAATAATCAAAAACACTAATCCTGTTTATTAAGGAATTCCTGTTTATTAAGTTGGGTCACTATTAGTCTATGAGTTCTTCAACTCAAGTTGAGTCTTGGTTGGCAGACAATTCTAAGCGAGGAAAAACACAGGACACTGTGAATGTTTAAGAATGGATAAGTAATGCTACAGGGCAACAACATAAAACAAAGTGATTCAGACCAGCTGATGTTAGACAGCATTTGTTCATATGTTTATCTTATAATTTATTAAAAAAACAAAAAGAAATGGGTGCCTGGTCCAACAATTACAAGCTTTGTTTGGATGTTGCTTTTTATCAAGTGTGCTTTTATCTTAGAATTACAAAATGTAATTCAGTGTCATGGTCTACACAGAGGAAAAATGGAGAAGAAAAAAGCTGAGAAAAACAAACAAACAAACGTCTGTGACTCCATTTAAATATCCGGTTATATGTTTGCCGTACTTAAACTGTTATCTGAATTTACCATTTAAAAAAAAAAGTTAAGTGGGACAGATTCCTTTATATGACATTGAACTTTGTAGAGTTGATTGGTGGATGCCTTAAAGGAGGATAAAAGAAGGGATGACATAATAAGGAGAATGCAAGAAATAATGAAATGCTACTATGCAGTGTGCTTGATTCAAAAGTTCCAGTTTATATCCAAAAATTCAGGTGTTGTTGTTTTTGTTGTTGTGCCTTCTATGGCTATTTCCTTGTTCTGACCTGTGGGCCATGTTACCAGTTCTCCATTTGAGTACGCTGGTCCCACTACGAGCAAAATAAATTAAATAAACACGGCACAAAAAGCTGCTTGGATTCAATGGCTCAATCATTTAGTTTTGGAACATCAGTGATGCTTAAGCACTTAGGTATGTAGAATATAATATAATATAATACAATGAATATTAAAAAAATTCACCTGGTGTACAAGTGATCTTAGGTTCCTCCCACTGTCCGTTGCTCTGACATGTGATGACAGGATTCTGTCTCTGGACGAAGCCTGGCTCACAGTAGTAGCGCACCTGTGAATTCGCCCTGTACTTTAGTTGGCGACGTCCAAACATCTTAGCGTGCAGCACGATAGGGGGCTGACCACAGAACGCTGCTGAAGAGAAACAAACAATGATGAACTTTTCTGGGTCAAAGTGCCCCTGCAGAAGGTGATGTACTCACCAATGCCCTTCTTGCAGGTGTAGGAAAGCTGGTAGTTGCAAGGGATATCACTCCAGCGGCCATCATCGTACCAAACCACGACAACACAATCCTCTCCTGACAGGAAGTAGCTGTCTGGTTGTCCACGATACCAGTTCTCATACAGCTGACAGAGAGAGGAAAACATTTAAAGAAAATTAAATATTGGAACTTGCATTTGCAGTCTGGAAAACCCTGCTCTAGGGCATTCAATATGCAACTAGTAAGATACACTTGATGTTTTGTCATGTTTTTTTTGTTTTTTTACAGAAAGCCAAAGTAGGCTCACCAGAGGGTTCCCATCTGACCAACGGAAATCTCCCTCGATGGTCTTGTCATTGAGACCCGTCCACTGATACTCCCTGTATTTATCTAAGGGAAGAAAAAAGCAAAGAAATGGCAAATAACCAGCATACACTGTCAGTAAGACACAACATAGACTCAGACATTTTCAGTTTAACACCCGGATGCATTATATATGGCAGAAATGCACGGGCTCTTTTAACACAACCCTCATTCACTGACATGAATAAGGTGACATGCTCTAAGCCCTTCAATGTTTTGATGATTGTATAGAAATGCAGAACAAAATGCTGGGCCCCTCAATGTTATGTCAACAAACTTGGTCCTTTATGAATTCCTTTATGTACTGTAAGCTATACCGCTTCAGTAGCTTGTCACACCTCTTTTTGACTTTTCATTTAAGGAATATCACTCGAGCAAGAGTGCTGCTTTTCTGATTCGGTTGTATGTTTGAGGAAGACATTATATAACAGTTCAATAAACAAGAAGTTAGTATTGAGAAGGCTGACTAACATTTTAGAGAATATTGGCATTTGCTTTGTCCATTTTTGCTCTTCACCAATGAAAATAGCTCCAACGAAGCCAAAGCAGTGCACGTCTCAGAATAAACACACTGTAATGTTTAGTCCCTGAATAAATCAGTTTTTTTTTTTTTTTTTTTTTAAATCAGTGACACTCATAATAGAAACTGTACGCTCTGTTTATTGCTGAATGAATCTGTGTTTTTTTAACATATTGGTAGAACGAATGATGATTCAATCACTTTTGCGCCACATATTGGCAGAAAGAGTTACTGAAAAATTAAAACCAGATTGAAAGCCTCTACAAGCTAAAAATGACACCTGGTTAAACACATTCCTTCAGGGTTCAAATCAGGTTCCATCAAGTTTAAATTTTGAACATCATATGATAAGAAGTCAAACTGATAGGATCAGACATACCATTGATAAACTCCTGTTCCTCAGGTGACATAACAGAGACCAGGTGACCTCCGCACATGCGACAGTGCTGCTCTGCTACCTCCCATTTCTGCCGTTTGGTGAAATGTTTGTAACAAAACCCTTGGAACTTTTCCCAGCCTGGTTCACAGTGCTCTAGATCTTTGTTGGGAGAGTGAGGACAACATTAAGTGAATTAAAGCGATAGTTCACCCAAAAATGTAAATTCTGTCCTTAATCTCACACCCTCATGTCATTCCAAACCCGTGAGACCTTCATTCATCTTCGGAAAACAAATTAAGATATTTGTGATGAAATCTGAGCTTTCTGACCCCTCCATAGACAGCAATTTAATCAACACTTTTAGGGCCCAGAAAGGTAGGAAAGACATCGATAAAATAGTCCATGTGACTCCAGTGGTCCAACCTTAATTTTATGAAGCGACGAGAATACTTGCTGTGTGCAAAAAACAAACAAAAATAACGACTTTATTCAACAATTTCTCCACGTCTGTGTCAGTCTCCTACACTGTTGATGTAGTAAATACAGTCCAGCACTTCCGAGTTTCGTCAGAGCTACACCAGAACGCCGGCTTACCATTGGCCGATGCTGTTCACTTGAGCAGCACAACGCATGTGTGTGATGCTGACGCAGGAGCTGGCTAACGTAAACTGCATAGGAGACTGACATAGGCTAGAAGAAATTGTTGAACAAATACATTATTTCTGTTTGTTTTTTGCACACAAAAAGTATTCTCGTCACTTCATAAAATTAAGGTTGAACCACATGGACTATTTTACTACCTTTCTGGGCCTTAAAAGTGTTAATTACACTGCTGTCTATGGAGGGGTCAGAGAGCTCTCGGATTTCATCAAAAATATCTTAATTTGCGTTCCAAAGATGAACGGAGGTCTTACGGGTTTGAATGAAGGTGAGTGATTAATGACAGAAATTTCATTTTTGGGTTAACTAACCCTTATCTAATCTAAAGCAGTTATAATATAGACTTTTTAATTATATATATTGATTTATTTATTTTAATGTTTATTGATTTTATTCTTGTCAAAATTAGTTCTGGTATAAACAATTGCTCCACTTTTTACAATGTAAAAGTATGATGAGACATGAAGGTAACTCACCTCTCTCACAAAAATCTCCTCCATAGGTGGGTAGACAGAGACACCTACGACCTGCTCCACTGTCCACACAAGTCCCTCCATTTTTACAAGGGTTCTCCAAACATGCATCTATAAGACCATTCACATGTTTTTATAGCCGACTAATAATATATTGCACATAAGTGAAGGACGTAAAATAAAGTATGATTATAACCACAAGGTGGTGCTACTATGGCAGTAAAAACTTGGAAACATGCTTAAACATGCACAACTTAAGAACATGCTTAAACTGGATTCCTAATTGGTTCTTTTAATCTCACTCTATCTACAACATGCAATAGCAACACCGGATCCATTGCCTTTTCTTTCTGATTGTTCTGTTATCAGTTTCTAGTCATCATGGAACCAAACTCCAAACTCCTCCTTCATGCACCACTGAAACTATTTGTTGTGATGGGGGTTACACACTTCTGATAAATTCCCTCTATCTGTCTGCACTGTAGTCTTTGATAGATGTTCTAATCAGTTGTTACAGATGTGCAAGTCAGTTATCAAGTTTCCGGATATTTAAAGAAACAGCGCCCCCTTTGGAGATGCTCAAGTGGTGCTATAGCTGGTTTATTTGTTATTTAGTATAAATTAAAACCATATTAGAAATAGTTATTGAAATCGTTAATTGAAATAAATCTGAAATAAAATATAAATATTAGATGGAAAAAATGTTACTTGCATTTTTTACTTATAAAAATAACAAAAGTACATAACAAAATGACAAAAAATTGAACTTTTATTATTGTTTAGTTTATTCAAAATATTAATAAATACTATAATAATACATAAACAACATTAAAATAACACTGGTTTAGAGGATTAGTTTACTTTAAAATGAAAATTACCCCATGTGACTTTCTTCTTTCTGATGAACACAATCTTTTTTTTCCCCAAAAATGATCCATATTTAAAACTTTTTTTATTTATGATTAAATAACACTAAAATACTTTTAGGCAAGTTTTTTTCTCTCTCTTCAAATGCCCACATTAGGAAAGTTAAGAACTATAGAACTACATGTACAATGTGTTTACCTGAAATGTAGCCTGTCTTAACGAACATGCTCTGTGTAGGTCTGGCAGATAGAGTGGCAGACTCAGGTGTGGTTTTGACATGATTCTCATCTTCCGTATTGTCTGTGTTTGCTTTAGTCGTGAGTTCATCATCATCATCTTCATTGTCAGTTGTCGTAGTGGATGGTTTTTGGGTTTGCTCCATCTGCTCATCGATGGGTGCATTGGTGGAGTCATATTCACTTATGGTTTTGATGTCATCTGTGGTAAGTGCAGCTTCCCCACTGAATTCAACATCTGCTCTGAACTCTCCTGGGTTTGTGGACGAGGCCACAGACTGCCAGATAGGACTTTGGGTCCCATGAGGAAGAAATGTAACCTCCAGACTTGTCGTGGGTCCCACAGTGCTGTCCTGATTATCTTCATTATCACTATTGGTTTCATTATGCTCCAGCATATCTGTAAGGTTAGAGGGAGTGATGGTGGCCAGATGTGTAGTAACTGAAGACCAGTTTCCTGGAGGTTCTCCTTCTCCGGAGGTCTCATCCTCATCACTGCCTTCAACGTTGAAAGTTATAGTAGAATTATTAAGATCAGTGGAAGTGGTGATTAGGTGATTAAGTGGTCCTCCAAGCCCTTCCTGCTCCACCTTCTCCAGTTCTTCCACAATCCTAAGGCCAGATGGAGTAGTGCTTTCAGGGAGGACTTCTTCCATTTCCTGTGGAGAACTGATTTCTACTTGTGCAGGCCCATGTGTGGTTGAAGTGCCCAACAGATGAGGCATAGGAGTGGTCAATAGTGTGACTGGCAGGACATCATCATGATCACCAGAACCTTCAGACGATTCGGTTTCCTTCAGTGTTGTGCTCACTGTCGAATAATCACTGACATCATCAACTCCACCAAGAGACACAGGAACAGTCTCAGCTGAGGTCTCCTCGGCATTGTGATGGTCTGCAGAACTGTTTTCATGTATGGGTTTAAAAGCTGACAGTGAACAAAATCAAAGAATTTTAATGTAATTTATAACCATGATCAGTACATTGAAATCAATCAATCAATCAATCAATCAAATTCATTTTAATTCCACTTGTTAAATTAAACAATTTTGCTGATACACTGTATGAATATATTGTTTCTTTTTACTTACTTGGGCTAATATTGTTCAGATGTGTAAATGATAATCTCTCTGTCATAGTCTCAGTTGTCGATGTGCCATATGTCTCTGATTTATGTGGGGTGATCAGATGTTTTGCTTTTTCTGTGGATAACAAGGTCAAATCCTCACCGGAACCCTCCAACCAACCTTCAGTGCTGGATGTTCTTACTGAGGTGGACTGAGTTGTGTGGGTAAAAAGACCCTGGTCTTCATCTGGCTCTGGAGCTTCTGTGATATTTCCTGCATTTTTCTCCACTGTGGCACCTTCAGGAAGGTATGTTGAGGGACTCGACTGGACTGGGGTATTGTATGTTGTAGTGTCATTGCTTGAGTCATATTCCAGTGTAGTGCCCTCAGTAGTCGTAGAGATCTCACTAGTCGCATGATCTTCATCCTCATTCTCTAGGTTGGTGTCAGGCATGGGTTGGAAATGTTTGGACCCACCTATCTCCTTCAGTTGAGAGGATGGTGCCTCTGTTGTCACAGGCTGAGCCTCTGTAGGTAGGATGAATTCGATGGGCTCTCCTGGCTCTAAGTTGGTATCTGGCATTGGTTGATAGTGTCTATGATTGCTGCTCTTAACACCATCAATTGCTGAAGCTTTTATAGCTGGTTCTTCTTCATACATGAAATTATTGTGCTTTGGATCCATGTAAATCTCTGGAACAGACTCAACTTTTTGCAAGGTGACCTCAGTGGACTGATGATATCTGTCTGTGCTGGCTGAGGTGGTAAGGTCTCTTCTGATGCTAGCAGTGACATTTTCCTGAGAGCTTTGGGTGTGGTTGTGTTCCTCAGGCTCTGAAGTAGTCTGTGTGCTGTAGATGGAGAAGGACTCAACAGCCCCCTGAGCTTCATTTTCGGACCATTGAGTGACCTGATCCATGCTGTACTCCTCTTGGGGATCTGCTAAAGTCACAATATGCTGCTTGGTGTCCTCTGGCTCTGTTGCCATGTAATCTATAGGTGGGACTGTCTGAGAGTTGCTGTTAGCTGCAGAGGAAGAGTAGAATAGATACATTTATCCAAGCGTTATGATTGTATGGGATTGAGTTTAGGTCAGGGATTTTCCAACGTTTTGATGCAAAGAACCCCTAAACGTAATGATATCATTGGGAGGCACTCCTTCCTAAAATATAAATGCAGTTGTATATATTCATAAAAACCTTTCATACTGTGTGAGAAAAATATATTATTTTTAATTAAATAATAATTTTAAATTTTAAATAGTTAGCTTTACGTGGTCATTGTACTAGTAAATTGTTAAAATGTTACCAGGAAAACATTCACTTTTTATTACTTTTACTTTTTATTATTTTTACATTTTAGAAATTGTTAGAAAAATTGTTAGAAAAAGACTTCAAAAAAGTATAATATAATTATAAAAAAATAAATCTGATGATTTCTGACCAGTCTTTAGAAAGCATAATAAAAAAAGTTAAACATATTTAACTATCTTAATCTACAGACCTAAAAAACATTTTCCCAGATTCAAACCCATCTGTCAATACCTCTAAAGCAGTAGGCATCATGACGAGTGTGTGGGTCCGGGAATCCTGTTTGATTGCTAAAACGATAGACTGTCTTGACACCAGGATCAGAGCCCCCACACCGTTCACGAGGGGTCACAATGGGGTAGCGAACACTTCCATCAGCAAGCCAGCCAGGACTGCAGTGATTCAGACCATCATTCCATGCGGCATACAGCTGGCCAGTGGTGGCTAGCTGAGCTCCCTGCTGCTCACAGTATGTCTTAGCTTCTGACAAGCTGAAGCGCTGTGGGGTTGACCCATGAAAAACCTCCCCTAAAAACAGTTACATCAGTTACATAATTAAACAGAGTGCATTCTTTGAATATGGACTATAAGATAATTTGGAGCACAGTTAGCATAGTTTGTAAAAGTGAATACTAGCAATGTTTTGGGAGTGGTTTACCATGAATGTTCTCCACATAGCAATACACGTCATAGAGTTCATCATTATCCACCATGCCATAGTTTCGAACGCCTGGTAATCCATCCATGTTTCCAAAACAGCCTTCACGGGGCATTTGGATTGGGTATCTTAGAAAGCATTGCATAAAAACATTTAGATGTATTTTTGTTATTAGTCAAAACCATCTAAGTTTAAACTTGTTACCTGACATAATTTCACAATTTTATATCGTAAACACAGTGGCAGGAAGACAATGTTGCACTGGCTAGTGTCTGCCTCATTTTTCAGCAGCCTTGATTCCAGAAGTATTTTTCCCAATCATCTTTCCCTTTCCCAATCAATACCCCATTTATACTTAAGCATTACTATTCTATCAATATATTTATAGACTCATTAAGACCTATACTGCATTATAAGAACAGTTATAATTATATATATATAATTACTTAAAAGTAATGTATTTGCTTTTTCAATGTGCATGCTCATAATCCATTATACACTGATTTATAAATGATCAAATATAAAATTGTTCCAGAGGCACTTGTTTGCTGTACTAAATAATAAATAAATAATTAATAATAAAATAAATAAATTATAATTTTCATTTGTTAAAATATATATATTGCCCGGCCAAAAAAATGTTGCTGTTTGGATTTAATTTGGCAAATGCTTAAGAGTCAATGACTGGATCATTATTGCAGTGATTTTTATGTTTCTAGCATGTTATATGTTTAGCAACAATTCTTCCAACCCTAATTGATGGAGTGTGTAGCTTTTCATTTCTTAAACAACCACGTGGGAAGACACATTATGGCCATATTCCAGGATGACAATGTCAAGATTCATCAGGCTGAAACTGTAAAAGACTGGTTGGGAGGGAGCATGAAGAATCATTTTCACACATGAATTGGCGCCTCTGAGTCCAGACCTTAAATTCAAAGTCTTTGGGATGTGCTGGAGGAGACTTGACAGAGTGCTGGACTCTTGCATTGTCAATACAAGATCTTGACCAAATATTGATGCACCTCTTGATGGAAATAACATCACAACATTTGTTTTCATCAAAAGGTACATTAATCTTTGGTCAAGATCATGTATTGTCAAGTCTCCTCCAGTACATCCCAAAGACTTTTGCTAGTGCCTGTAAACTTGTCTGCATCACATAGTGCAAGCATAAACCTCACAGGATGGCATAGGTGGTTATTTGATGTGTCTGTCACTCACCTAACAGAGCGATCAGAAAGCCAGCCAGCGTCACACTGCTCATAGCCACTGTGGTACGCAGCCAGCAGCTGCTCTGGAGAAGCAATCTGAGCTCCAATGTCCTCACATGCATCTTTGGCCTCATCAAAAGTGAAGGCATAGCGGCTTGAGGTGTGGCGGTAGAGGAAAACAACACCTAAGAACACATATCATATTAGTGCTCTCATATATCACAGCTTTTGAACTGTTATAAAGTATTAGTAACCATTTTCTAGTGTGGAAAACATCTGTCTTATTAAAGGGGTCATGAATTGAGAAATCAGCTTTGATATATAAAAGGTCATGGTAATATAAGAATATCCTGTAAGTTCCGGAGCTGAAAACTTTCTTGTTAGTCAAAGAAAAGCTTTTATTGACAGCTGCCTCATCAAATGATCGATCTGTGAATGTTCTTCCCTGTGACGTCAGAGTGCAGTGAAACGCTGCCTCAACAGAAGAAGAACGCAGAAGACGGTTGAACTTTATTTTTAATGAAGATCCAGCTCACATGGGTAAGACATTGTGCGTTTGTTCACTTCATTTCACCACAGATTCATTTGTAAATAAGAGACTGGATTTACAGACAGAATGAGATATAAAAAAAAAAAAAAACGATGCTGAGCTTTCTGGATCAGACAGGAATGGTGCAACACACTTATGTGAGAATTATTTTTTTTTTATATGTGATAGTATTGCCTTGTTACAGATTGTTTAATATCTACTGATTATGTGTCTTACTAAACATAACTTACCACGCTGTCACAGGCTGGAGTATTTGAGATGTTGTTGGTTCATTGCCCTGCAATTCGGGATCAGACTGGAACATGTATGGGCCAGGGCTCGCAAAGCCCAATGTCACAAGGCTTCCAGTCAGGCTACCAAACTGTATCACCAGCCTAATCTTAAATAGTAAAATAACATTCCTTTCTTGATGTGGGTTGTTCACTCTCTTGACTTGATATTTGAAGGAAAAATACATTCGCAGAAGTTTTAAACATGCTGATTTGTCTGCAGTGAAGTTTTGTATGTGTATGTGTGTGTGTTAGTGATGCGATTCGTGGTTATATCAGGCGGGCCAAGTAATAAAAAATTACATTTCTTTCTTTCTTTCTTTCTTTCTTTCTTCTTTCTTTCTTTCTTTCTTTCTTTCATTCATTCATTCATTCATTCATTCATTCATTCATTCATTCATTCATTCATTCATTCATTCATTCATTCATTCATTCATTCATTCATTCATTCATTCATTCATTCATTCATTCATCAATTAATTGCAGGTGGATGAGAGATAAATCATTGTGTTTGTTTGATAAAGATATTTTGCAAGCCCTGTGGGTGAATCATTCTGGTTGCCGTTTTTCCACACGTTTTCAAAACAATTCCCACATGTACCGACGGGGGAACTGAAGCTCATTATAATATGCAAAACTGTTATCCAATCACAGCTGTTATCCAATCATAGCAATCAAGTCTTCAATGCGGCACACCCATAAAAACCAAGCGTTCCATGAGAGAGGCTCAAAACCAGGGTAGAAAATAGCCTATTACTTATTCATTATGTGTTTGAATGTAAAAACCATGTGAACGTCATAAGTTGACCTCAGACAACAGTATAAAAAATAAATAAAAAGCCAGTTCATGACCCCTTTAAAACATTGCATTTTTTAAGCATCAAATCATAATCATTTTTAATAAAATGTTCTTAATTATATACATTTATTTAACATAAAAGGAAGGAATTTATATCACAAACTTATAAACTACTTGTATTCAAAACACTACTGATTATCATTGTGACTGGCAAAATCTAAAGTATTGTCAAAGAATTTTAAAAGAATAATCACCTTTTACTTTGACTTGGGCCTGGTCGTGAGCATCCTCCAAGCCGTGCTGGACTTCACAGCGGTAGAAGCCTGTATCATTATGTATCAGCCTATCCAGTCTGAGGGTAAGATCAGCTGAGGAGGCAGCATAATTCAGCAGGGAAGCCCTGTCTTTATACAACTCACTCACCTTTACCCGCTCACCACGGGCCACTAGGATCTCTGTCTCTCTGTTTGATGAAAGAAAGCTCCATTTGACCCGTGGCTGGGTCAGTACGGCATGCCGACCCAAAGACGGAGTCCGGGAGAGACTCACCAGGCAGGGCAGAGTCAGGGAGCCTCCCAAAATGGCAGACACTGGGCTATCAGGAATGGTCACTTGTAAGAAAGTGGTCTCATCTGAGGAAAAGACATGAATGATCCCCTTTAAGTGTCTTTAACTAACATTCACATTTATCATTTGATGCAATGTACTTATTATGTATACATGTTTTTAATTTCAGTAATTACATATATAATTACACTTGCCTTACCCCATAACCCATCTTTAAACCTAACCAGATCACAAAACCTGTTACTTTAACCAAAGCCCACCTCAATAGCAGCAAGAGTTTATGAATACAGCATGAACACAATACAAGTACATTGTACCAAACTTTTTTTGAGTAAATCCAAAATACACCTAATTAAATTTTACTGTGCATTTACAGGCTTTGCCTTGCTGGAAAGCATTAAGTAAAATAACACACTCTGTAACTTGTAGTGTCAATGTTTGACTCTAAGAGCTGTCTGTGACCTTTACTGTTATTTATCATTAATCATATCCTGTGTCTTGAACAGTAGAGGTGAGACAAACCTGCTGCAGGACTGAGGACGGCAGAAGATGACAAGACAAAGAGGCAGATGGTACGCAGCAGTATATGCAGAAACATCGCTGATCTGAGACCGAACAGTGAGAGAGTGAGAGAGAGAGAGAGAGAGAGAGAGAGAGAGAGAGAGAGAGAGAGAGAGAGAGAGAGAGAGAGAGAGAGAGAGAGAGAGAGAGTAGAAACAACGTCAAAGACCACCATTATAAAAGGTCAAATGGGAACTGACATACCACAACATAAGATCTTTGTATTGAAATGAAAGCAGCAAACATTTATTTCCAGTACAGCAATTTAGCTAATTTATGTCATTGAATTTAACTGCATTCTGTTCCAGTGTAAGTTCATGGATATTCATAGGGGAAAATGACACGCTGTCTTGTGTGAAACTGAGAAAATGAGAAAGAGGGAAAGTTCTTTGTGCTTCTGCTGTTGCCAGATTGTGTGAATTCACATTCTGAATTCTTAAGCCTTTGGAAATCAGACTGCAAAATTTGAATAGCATTAAGTGGCTAACTTAAATTATTTTTAATGTTCAATTAAGGAAATAAAAATAAAATAAAAAGGGTTTTCATACTTTTTAGGACAAGGGAACCCCTGCCTAGCCTCTTAGTAAACCCAGGGACAATAAATATATAATAAAATGACTATCATTAAGACCATTAACATTATTACATTATATAATGTATAATGTAAAAACAAAAATAATTATATATATATATATATATATATATATATATATATATATATATATATATATATATATATATATACACACACACACACTCACCTAAAGGATTATCAGGAACACCAGTTCTATTTCTCATTAATGCAATTATCTAATCAACCAATCACATGGCAGTTGCTTCAATGAATTTAGGGGTGTGATCCTGGTCAAGACAATCTCCTGAACTCCAAAATGAATGTCAGAATGGGAAAGAAAGGTGATTTAAGCAATTTTGAGCGTGGCATGGTTTTTGGTGCCAAACGGGCCGGTCTGAGTATTTCACAATCTGCTCAGTTACTGGGATTTTCACACACAACCATTTCTAGGGTTTACGAATAATGGTGTGAAAAGGGAAAAACATCCAGTATGCAGCTGTCCTGTGGGCGAAAATGCCTTGTTGATGCTAGAGGTCAGAGGAGAATGGGCCGACTGATTCAAGCTGATAGAAGAGCAACTTTGACTGAAATAACCCCTCGTTACAACCGAGGTATGCAGCAAAGCATTTGTGAAGCCACAACACGCACAACCTTGAGGCGGATGGGCTACAACAGCAGAAGACCCCACCGGGTACCACTCATCTCTACTACAAATAGGAAAAAGAGGCTAAAATTTGCACGAGCTCATGTTGCTTGGTCTGATGAGTCTCGATTTCTGTTGAGACATTCAGATGGTAGAGTCAGAATTTGACGTAAACAGAATGAGAACATGGATCCATCATGCCTTGTTACCACTGTGCAGGTTGGTGGTGGTGGTGTAATGGTGTGGGGGATGTTTTCTAGGCCCCTTAGTGCCAATTGGGCATCATTTAAATGCCACGGCCTACCTGAGCATTGTTTCTGACCATGTCCATCCCTTTATGACCACATGTACCCATTCTCTGATGGCTACTTCCAGCAGGATAATGCACCATGTCACAAAGCTCGAATCATTTCAAATTGGTTTCTTGAACATGACAATGAGTTCACTGTACTAAAATGGCCCCCACAGTCACCAGATTTCAACCCAATAGAGCATCTTTGGGATGTGGTGGAACGGGAGCTTCGTGCCCTGGATGTGCATCCCACAAATCTCCATCAACTACAAGATGCTATCCTATCAATATGGGCCAACATTTCTCAAGAATGCTTTCAGCACCTTGTTGAATCAATGCCACATAGAATTAAGGCAGTTATGAAGGCGAAAGGGGGTCAAACACACTATTAGTATGGTGTTCCTAATAATCCTTTAGGTAAGTGTATAAGGATAATATTAATACACTCCCTGAACTACACTCCCTGTAATTACTATGTGGTACAACAAATAGTCACATGATTAAAGTTCAAAATTGGCCTTTTCAGAAACAATAGTTAAACATATATAGATATTTCACAGTGTTATCCACATAAACACAACAGGTTAACACACTTTAAAAATATGAAAAATATGAATCTTCCTATAAGAATATAATTAGGTTATAAAGTTAAACCAATGAACAAATACGTAACATGCCCTAACCCTTCTTCCTTCGTAGCCCTCTGGTTGAAAAGGCCTGAGTAGAACAAAACAGAAAGGCTTGCCTACAGTTCTAATTTTCACCGCAGACCCACAGCATAGTCTTTAGAGGGTGTGTTTATTCTTTAAACAAGGAGACTTTGCAAACTTATAATTTGTGTTGAATAACATTTTATTTGTTTTATTTGGCTTTATGTGTGGCTTTGCAATTTCACAAGCCTTTCTAAATCAGAGGTTAGTCGAAAGCTTGCTGTACAGAGGATTTGGCAACCCTGTGCTATGTCCAGCTGGCATGTTTCAGATCTTTGGAGTCTTTGGGAGCTCTTGTATGTGCTCAGAATTCTGACAAGTCACCGAACAGACTAACTATCCTTTTCTAGACATGAGCATCTCTTTACCCATACATCCATCTCAGCTAATGTCATCTTTATGCACCTGTCTCTGTGCTGCCCTTAAACTACACACAGAGCACAATATAGACTGTGTTTCACTAAAACGGCCCAGTGAAAGGGGATGTTTTCAGCAGCTAGATGGTTTCTAAGTGAGACAGGCCGAAATAAATAAATAAAAGACCACCTGCTAGATCTACTGAAATACTGTTTGTAAAGACCGAATGAATTGAATAGTCATGCCTCAACGAGTGAGCCAGAAAAGCAAGCAGACATAACAGTGGTCCAGTGATTCTAACAAATTGTAAATATCTTAGTGACTTTTTAAAACCCATTTGCAAATATCCGAGTGAGTTTTAGCAACACTACATAAGCATTTTTTTATATTTTCATGTAGGACTCAAGGCACTGTTTAAATAAAGTGGAAGGTAATGAGTTGATTGCATCAGTTTTACATGATAACATATCATTTACTTTAAGTTATTTTAACAACAGGATGTTTACAGTGATGTCTGTGCAAAATAAGGGGTCATTTAAGTATCTAATTGTTACTCTTCTCTGTTTACATGAAATCTTTTACAACCAACCAGATGTGAAATTACAGACTACATCCCTAAAGAAAGACCCTCATCTCTGATTTGTAATGTTACCTAATAGAGCGCAGGCTGATGTAGAGGAAATTTACTGAGGCAATTTGAGTTTTAATCAATGAGACAGACATGGAAGTGCAATGGAACAAGAGTCCTCTGGGTTTGGACAAAAAAAAAAAAAAAGTATATAAAAATCTTTCAGCTGTGCTGCAATCAATATCGCAAAATAAAAGGATGCAGGAGAAGTTCAACACTTACTTCAGCAATAAAAGTTAAAGAAAAATAAACACAAATGTGTTTATCTAAAGTCAATTTTGCTTATTAGTATGGTTGAACTGGATCATCAAAGGTCAGCAGCAAAGACATTGGTTTATAAAATGAGATTAAATACATAAAATATATTGGTGCTGAAAAGTAACTTGGATATTTAGTTGTAAAATTAAAAGCAATGTGTTACTTGTTAATTGAAAAAGTATATATATATATATATACACACACACACACACACACACACACACACACACACACACACACACACACACACACACACACACACACACACTATTTTGCCAAATATCCCTCCAAATAATTTAATTCAGGTGTTCTAATCCCTTCCATGGGCACAGATGTATAAAACCAAGCACCTAGTCATGCAGACTGCTTCTACAAACACTTGTGAAAGAATGGGTTGCTCTCAGGAGCTCAGTGAATTCAAGCGTGGTACCATGATAGGTTGCCACCTGTGCAAAAAGTCCATTTGTGTAATTTCCTCACTACTAAATATTCTACGGTCAACTGTTAATGGTATTATAATAAAGTGACAACAATTAGGTTTCCATGGTCGAGCAGCTGCATCCAAGTCTTACATCAAGTGCAATGCAAAGCGTGGGATGCAGTGGTGTAAAGCACACCGCCACTGGACTCTAGAGCAGTGGAGACGTGTTCTCTGGAGTGACCAATCACACTTCTCTGTCTGGGTTTGGCGGTTGCCAGGACAATGGTACTTGCCTGACTGCATTGTACTAAGTATAAAGTTTGGTGGAGGGGGGATTATGGTGTGGGGTTGTTTTTCAGGGGTTGGGCTTGGACCCTTAGTTCAAGTGAAAGGAACTTTTAATGCTTCAGTATACCAAGACATTTTGGACAATTTCATGCTCCCAACTGCGCACCAGTGCACAAAGCAAGGTCCATAAAGACATGGATGAGCAAGTTTGGTGTGGAGGAACTTGACTGGCCTGCACAGAGTCCTGACCTCAACCCGATAGAACACCTTTGGGATGAATTAGAGCGGAGACTGCCAGCCACGCCTTCTCGTCCAACATCAGTGCCTGACCGTGCAAATGTGCTTCTAGACCAATGGTCAAAAATTTCCATAAACACACTCCTAAGCCTTTCCAGCTGTTATAGCTGCAAATGGTGGGCCAACTGCATATTAAACCCTACGGATTAAGAATGGGATGTTATTAAAGTTTGCATGCATGTAAAGGCAGGCGTCCCAAAACTTTTGGCAATATAGTGTATGTATATATTCAAAATCCACATATCAACATAAAAAAATTTACATTATGATTTGCATCTTCTCGAAAAAGCAACAACTCCACAGCATACTTCCTTGATGTAACCTTTTTCTCCTGTTTTCAATTTAAAAAGGAAGTTCACCAAAGATATGGCCCATTAAGCTCCCTAATCCAGAGGTCCAACAGAAGTGGTTTACTGTAAGTACAAGACAGGAACTACAAAGCCCAGAAAAAGCCGAATTCAGGGCACAAAAGCCTCAGACGCACCAGAGCAGGAAGTTCTGACGCTATGGCGCATTTTTTTTTTTTTTTTTGAGATGTAGAGTAATGGGTACATGGAAACGGTACGCCTGAGAGGGAGAGAGAGAGAGAGATGGATGGAAACTGGCATGAACTGGCTGACCCGTAGTTGGATACACGAATGCATGTTACTGCCATAGAGAAGGAGTGTGTTTGCACATTCACTGTACCTCCTCTAAAAGTACACTTAGACTTTAATCTCCAAGATTAAGGAAAGAAGCACATCATTTTTGTGCCAGTTTTCAGAAAGGAAACACCAAAAACTTTAACACTGACAAGACTGAACAAAGCCGCATTGCTGTTTAACTGCAAGTATTTGATCTGTGTCTCTGCTTAACTTCTTGTTCTTTGAGGACATAATCAACAGACGCAGCACCATTTCCATAAACCAAATAAATCCAGATTGCCGAAAGGGCAAACATGGAGGACAGGGCCCAGCAACCTCAAGAGTGCTTAGGCAGGCATCTCCACGGACGCCTGCTGTCTGGAATACAGAATGACTTCATTTGAAGGGAAATGGGGAAGGAGGCAGTCTATTTCACGTACAGTGATTGTGCAGCATGTAGAAGCTCAATACCCTGCTGATGACTTGGTTTTCGTCTTGGAGTTTGCCATATTATGCCCATGCATGCTGGATCTTTTGGATAAACTCTCAGACAAGGGATGGAAAGCAGACAAACTTTCCCACACACATCGTTCTCTGTGGAATGCTGCTCTCTTTAGCATTTTCCCCAATTTTTCCTTTACTTTTCCATGTGTTGTCTGTCAGCTTGGTCATGGGCACTATACCCTTGCTCTTTCTTCTCTCTCAGTGATACACCCACCCTCAAACTTAAGGCCTTTCTAACCTCGCATGACTCTCTGTGACTTCATCCATAACCCAGGGCAACCAGAACTGTCCCCTGAAACACAGACCGACCGGAACTCACGCAGAGAAAGACAGAAAGGGTAATTCTCCCAGGCTGCAGAGGTCTGAGTTGTTATTAGCCAAGCAGGCAGTGGTAGATCTGGCTAGCCAAGCATACAGCCATTCTCTGAGCTCTGTAAGAATCTGCAGAAAACAAATCTGAATAGTGGACTGAGCCTCACAACCAGAACCAGAAAAAAAAATTAAATAAAGAACACAAAACGTATTCACCTTATGCAGCAACGCGGAAGTAAGCCACTTTCTGTGATTGTGTGGGCACTTCCGATTCATTAGCCACTTTAGTAAATAACTGGAAGAATAGCAAAATGCAGTAAAAGGTTAAATAATTTGGGCTACAAACCAGTGTGTTATGATTATAATAATAAAAAAAATATATAACAATTATGCAACAAAACAGCTGCTTTGGTACAGCTAAAATAACTGGAAGCGGACAAGACCGGAAGCCTCAACACAATCAAATTACAATGGGCGCTTTTAAACTTATGTTCAGAAAAAGGTAAATATATATATATTTTTATAATAAGTTACGACTGTAAAGTACATATCATTTATAGAAAGGTTAAACTGTAATTATCAATAATGTATTATTAACAAACATGAATGCTTAATGAACAACAGTATACTCTACCATGTAAAAGTTTGGGGTTGGCAAGATTTTTCTCTACTAAGGCTGCATTTATTCATCAAAAATACAGTAACACAGTAATATCGTGAATTATTATTAATAATCAAAATAACTTCATTCATGTGATGACAAAGCTGAATTTTCAGCAGTTACTACTCCAGTATCACTTAATCTTTCATAAATCATTCTAATATACTGATTTGGTGCTCAAGAAACATTTCTTATTGTTATCAATATTCTGCATAATATTTTTGTGGAAACTGATACATTTTTTGTCAGGATTCTTTGACGAAAAGAACAGCCTTTATTTGAAACAGAAATCCTTTGTAACATTTATAACATGTCTTTAGTTTCACTTTTGAATTATTTAATGCGTCCTTGCTGAATAAGGATAAGTAAGGATAAGGACTGTTGAATAAGGAAGGATTCATTTCTTTAAAAAAAGAGGAAAACAAATCATGCTGACCCTAAACTTTTGAACAGTACTGTATATATTGCCATTAACCTAAATTAATAAATGCTATAAAAGTGTTTTTAAAAATAAACTATAATTAATATAATATAAGAATAAAATAAATACTAATACTAGTAAGAAGTAAGAACTAAATAAATAGAAGTTTAAATGGACAAATTGAACCTTATTGCTAGGAGTTACTATAACATAACATAGAAAGACAGGCCTGTTTTATTGTTCTACCAGCTGCAAAGGGTAATTTATGCTTTACATTAAGACACATGCATGGTTAAAATCATTTACATAATATACTTAGATCTTAACAGTAACACAGTAACATCATTAATATTAATTATTAATAAATTAATGTATGAATCAAATTAATAAAGTATGCATCATCAAATAAATTTTTTGGGACTCTCCAACAATCCCATCCTGCCTTACTTTCTTAGGTGTTTATCACGAGTGACCCTTTACTTTTCACATTGGGGTGATCAGGACTGGACATGAGTGCTGTCCAGTTAAATTAGGTTAGATGTGTCCTGCAGGGGTTCCGGCGAGTATTTTGGCTATGGTGATTGAAAGAGAGGACACCTAAATAATTTGAGAGGAAATGACAAAGACATTTATTTTATTCCACAACAGACACTATAAGTGAAGGCATAAATGTATATATTTGATTAAACAAAAGCAGCAGTAGATAAGATGAATGCCTCACAAACAGTTTAACTTAATCTGTCAGTTTGTATGAAGGATCTTCATCTTATAACTGCTTGCAAAACACTCACACATCAACTGACTTTGGCTCTGTTGAACCTATTTGAGCGATAGGTTTAGAAACAAGCTGAGCCACCATCTAATGGTATAAAGAAATGGAATAAAGTGCTGTGATTTTACAGCTGAAAACACAATGCAGACAATAATGCTCAATGTCTCAATAGAATAAAGTTGACTCGCATAAGCACTGGAATAACTGCAAATGTAGACCAAACAGGTGTTCATGTATCATGTCTCTCATGCTACATTTGGCACCTGGATTTCTGCTTAGTTTGTTCCACAAAGCAAAATCATCCAGCAGGTGTGCTGCAGATATCTCTTCTCCACTTGCACAACCACCTCTAATATTTGTGTCTACAAAGCCTTTAGGCATAATACTACTAACATTTGTTAAAGAGTCACTAAAATCAGCACACTGTTAAAATGGCATTTAACAAGACTCAACTCAACCTTACATCCAATAATATGTAGTGCTGGATTACTTGATATACAAATTATAATAAAAATGTGTTTGAAACACAAAAGCCCTCCAAAGACATAGCAATACATGGTTGACTTACTGAGTGATAATTAAAATAATAATTGTGTTCGTCAGGAGTGGATTGGATATGCAATGTTGCAATGTTGAGAAAACACTCCTTTAAAGTGAAACGATTTCTGTAAATCCAGTGGTCAAATGCTTTGTGGGTCTCAGTTTTCCATGTCATTATAACCACCTAACTAGTGGCTGGTCTGTGTGCAATTTCACAAAACTAGAAGACTTTGTAACTGTATATAAGCAATATGCTTTTTCAGAAAGGAAAATTAAAACATGTAAAAGAATTAGGGAGAATCTATAGGCCTATGTTATGATTTACTGCCATTGTGTATTGTTTGGAATGATTACGTAATCCAGATTACATGTATAGCCTATATGTTTGGCATTTACATGTTTCTTAATAGTTATTAAGATTTCCCAACATAACATTAATATGTAATCTGATACACAATGACTACATTTTGATTAGGGCTCTTACATTAGCAGTTCTTTTCAGCACTCAGTAAGCTGTAAATTAGTATCATGCAGAGTTAAATAACTGACAATTTTTTGTGTGGTAATTGTATATTTAGGTAATGGAGATGAAAAAACAGGTTGATTGTTTGCTAGAGTTGCTGCAAATACATTTACTGTATCTCAACTGCAGACTCAGTTATATGCAAATAAGACACACATTCACTCAGAAATGTCAAGAGCAGGTGTCATCTCTTTGAACGCTCAGTCTGTGAAGAACACTTATGCACCTCCTAACACTGACAAGCTATCAAACACATTCTAAACAAATTCTAAAATTAATTCTAACTACAAGCATTCCAGGAATAGATACACTCAGATCCAAATGAAATGGGCTTTAGAGCCTGATGTCATAAAAGTGCCTTTTTAGTTTCTCTCACACAGACACACACACACACACACACACACACACACACACACACACACACACACACACACACACACACACACACACACACACACACACAGCTGTACTGCATGGTGCTTTAAAATCCAGATGCAAATAAACTGATCTGAAGAACCTATAATGTAACATCAAGAACTTTTAATCTCAAAGACCCATTTGCAGCCAAAAAAAATTCCTAATAAGAGAAAAGTTTCTTATGAAGAACAATGTAAGTATTTAAGAAAGTATTCTAAGACACACTTTATCAATTAACAACTATTAAATGAAGTTATAACAATAATCTGAATGGATACTTTTCTGCATAATAGTGTGTACCAGACTAATGTCCAATTCACATGGGCTGATGCAACATGCATATTCAGCATAGTAATCTCCAACATAGCATCTCTTTCTGTGGCCTCAAACTTGAAAATATGCAGAAAATGTTCTGCGTAAGCAGAATTCACTTACTAATCCTAAAAATGATACTCAAAAGTCAAAATCCAATAGCCATGAAATCAGTTTTCTAAGTTAAAACTGCTTTTACAGAATCATTATAATCAATAATAATAATTTTTAAAAAACCCACATACCTTATTCCTAAGGATTCCTCTTGAAAAGCCCCCGGTTAGATGGAGGATTGTATAGTCTCATAGAGTGCAGGCTGGAGATGATGGATGCTGTGAGCTCGTTCAGAGGAGGAGAAGAAAGAGAGAGAGGATGACAGAGAGAGGAGGAATAAAGGCGCAGGAAGGATCTCCGATCATCCCACTTTCTTTTAACCAACAGGGTTCATTTTCCTATTTGTCCCTTGGCGCAATGAAGAAAGTGGGAAGGAACGGAGAAAAAAGTTAAAATGTCCTAAATTAGAATGAGCTGTGAGAGAGAGAGAGAGAGAGAGAGAGAGAGAGAGAGAGAGAGAGAGAGAGAGAGAGAGAGAGAGACTCTTACTAGCATAGCTACTAATATCACACTCTCTTAATTACCAATCAACAAAAACAAAACAAAAAAGTAAACCGAACGAGTCAACGCGCGTAGTAGGCCTACCGTTTCAAAATGACCAGTGGCCGAGAACTGATTTGTTTCGACCACTCGTGTCCTTCATAAAGCTCGTCTCCTAGAGAAGAGATGCAGGTTTTGTGCGTGCCATTAAACGAAGAAAAAAGAAAACGATGCTGTTGGCTTGTGTTAAGCTCCAGGGGTCGGTTGAGTTCATAACTGCATTAAACGCATTCTGTCAAAGCATTACGCAGGGGCCAGTTTTTCTTTCAGTATTATTTGTGATTAAATATACTGTAAATATGTAAAAGACTGTAAAACGGTAGGCATGTCATGAACGGATCAGAACCATAATTATGTGAGATAACACATGTTCATGTCATGTAATTACCGTAAATAAGAGATGACAGCACGTGAATAAATCTGCAGTGGTCACGTGGTACAAGTCGTAGCTCTCACATTGTAAGTACGAGTTCTACGATCCCGTGAATGCTTTTTACAAGTCAGAATATTTACAGAGAAAAAAAGAAAATTATGCCATTATTTCCTCACCCTAAAGCCATACTAGGTGTAGCCAGTGACATCCTTCTTTCAGACTAATAAGCTACAATCGGAGTTATATTAAAATAATCGGTCAAATATCCATATTTAAAACTTTATAAAGTAAAATATCTAGCTTCTGGCAGACTGCCTTCCGTATTCAACTTGAGAAGAAAGTGTAATGCCTCTCGCAGTTCAAAACACTTATGCTACGTCTGCTACGCCAGTTAAGCTTTTTTTAAATAGATATTTTACTTTATAATGTGTTAAATATGGATATTTTTCTTACAAAAACCCATTGATTCACTTCAGAAGGCCTTTGTCAACCCCCAGAGCCGTATGGATTACTTTTATAATGGATGGATACACTTCTTTGGGACTGTATTCTATAACTCAGATTGTATTCGTAACTCATTTGTAACAGTAATATTGTATTTGTCTGAAAGAAGAATGTCATATACACCTAGGATGACTTTAGGGTGAGTAAATCATGGGGTCATTTTCATTTTTGGGTGAACTATCCCTTTAAGACTGAGTGGTGTTAGTTTAAAATAAACATTTTCATAGGCTAATCAGCATAAGCAACCCCACAACCTTGCAAAATTTCATAAAAATGTTCAACAAAATTTCATAATTCATGAATCATAATTAGTCATGAATTAATCAAATGTATCTTTTTTATCTAAAATCTTTCAGTCATGAATCAGTCATGAATTAATAAATTTCAGAATCATGAATTAATCAAATGTATCTGTTTTAATCTAAATCAGCTTAAATTTTCGGGTTGTCTTAATGTTTGTTCCAAAGACATTCAACATAAAACGAAAGCTGTGCCAACTAGTAATGTGGAGTTTTGTTACATGGATAAACGTCTTGAGGAAAATTCACTCACACTGAATTTACCTATTGTTTAAAGGAAGTATTCCTATTTAAAGGAAGGATCAACTTTGTATTGAGCAAGAGTCCAAGGGTGAGTGCCACAATGAATGCTTAGGTTCACTTATTTGCTAGGCCACAACAACACAGTAAATGAGAATTGAATGGTTATGTAAGCATCCAGCTCTGCACAGGTCCTGGATGAATAAACACTGTCATGGCCAAATATAAGCTACATAATTCTGGACCAGTGCAACGCTGCATCACATCTTAGTATGCACATACACCTTCTTTGACTCGCTGTGCAGACTCTCTCCAAGCAAAGGGAAATTTGTGTCAAGACTGGTGAGCTGTAATAACCAGATCCCTCAGTAATGATGAGACAACTGCTTATTCAGAGAAATGACCAGTTTGAAATGGTTTAGAGGCATGACTCACTGCTGATTCACATCTGTAAGGTTGAATCTGATCCATTTGTGAGTCATGTCTGTGAAGGTAACCGCATTTGCACACAGCAGACCAGAGTCTAGAATCTAGCCTCCTGTTAAAATGGTAGCAAACTTTCAGAGATGAGAGGCTGGATGAAAGTGGTTAGTTTCTGCACAGAGAGAGGAGGGTGAATATGGCTTTGTATATCACATATTCTTTAATACTGTCATATAAAAGAGAAATTTGACATAACACGTATCTCAGTTAAAAGTCAAGTAATATCACTCTGAACATACTGGAAATTACTATGCAAAAAAAGAAAGAAAAACGTTTACATAAAACTACAGAACATTATTTATTGGCTCTTGCATTATGGTAATCCTTTAGCAATGAGCAATGGTACCTATTTCTGTACCACAAGATTACCTCTGCCTGCCAACCATTGAGGATTTTAACATTTGATCCGTTTTACAGACATTACTACCATCCACATCCAAGCCACAAGTAGGAAAGTATGAAGTCACTGATTGCCGTCTCTCTACAGCACACCACATTAACCTCGATTTCATCAGTAACACTTTACAATAAAGTCCACATTGTTAACAGTAGTTAATGCAATGGGTACAATAAACAAAGAAACAATTTATAGCATTTATTGATATTTAATAATATCATTGTGTATTATGCACATTTTTAACATTACTAAATCGAAAAGTTATTTTATAAATATATAAATTAATATATTGATTATTGTTCATTCATATTTGTTTGTGATACATTAAATAATGTTAATTTAAACATGCCTTAAACTTCAAATGTTAACAAATTTAAAAAATGTATTGGTACATGCAGAAATTAACTTTAGCCAAGTTTAATAAATGATGAAAATGTATTATTTATATAGATATTGCAATAACTAATATTAATGTATATAACATTATTGTAATGTATTACCATTTCATTAAAAGACAATATAGAGATAAATAATATATATTCTGTAGTTTTAATGGCAGTTTCAGGTTTGCAAAATTCAGTTTTGCAAACCTATTTTATATAGACACACATTTATACATATTTTATGAATTGGTGGGGTTAATTATTGATCTAAAATATTCATTACATATTAACCCTTTCAACACATAGAGGTTATTACAGTGGACAGCTATTTAAAAAGCCATTTTCTTGCGTTTACATGGGTTTTGATGGCATAGTTGCACATCAATAGGAGTGGACACGAATACATCGTCCTATACACTGCCACCAAGTGGCAAGCCATTGTATGTGGATTTTTTTCTTCTTAAAACAAAGTCAGAAATGCCAATTTGCTCCGGAATATCTCTCCATTCATTCTATCCTAGGAGACTATTGCAGATAACATCTAAGGAGTCGTATCATTGTTAAATGTCCCAAGTATTGATTTTATATTGGAAGGTGGTTATGATTAATCATCTGTCCACTAAATTAGACACCATGCATCACTAGCTATAGTTCATTCATGCTATTACCGTGACTGTTCTTGAAAATATTGAAAAATTAGAACGTAATTTGCAGTTACATCAAAAAAGTAATCTGATTACATAATGCATGTTACCCCCAGCACTGCTTAATTCAGAGGAGACTGAAAATACCTGATCACTAGATTATCCAGTCTGAAAAATCAATAGATCAATGTAGATTTCAGTCCGAGGTTTTCTCAGAGGAGAGTGTCTATTTTGAACATCATAAGAAAGAATTATCAGCTATAATAAGGGTAAATCGACATACTCTGGTAAACTGGAGGGAGCATGAGCTTTTTCTACATAGTCCGAGTTGGGATTCCTCAGAGTTGCACTTTCACCGGTTGTAGAGATCTTTGATGGAACCGCGTCCTCATGTCCTGATACACACAAAGTTCAACTTGTATGAACTTTTTCTCTGCTGGTCGAACAGGAACAAACGCATTTGCGTTGGCAACAATTGAAGCTGTATTATATCTTTTGTGTATATTTCATAGTATTCACACGATTTTTTTATTCATTGCTTTGTTAAATACACACACAGTATCACTGTTATTACTGTATTATGTTTAATACTGTATCTCAAGTTAAAAACATTTGAAAAAAAAAAAAAAAAAAAAACTTGTTTTGCATGCTCTAAGAGCAATAAAAACAAAGAAAAAATCCTGACTGAGGTTGTCATAATTCATGCATGAAAGGGTTCAAATCTGTTGACTATCTGGTTTATTTTGAATGTGCTGCTTCAAACAAATTTAAATGTTGATATGGTAATGGTACAGAGATTAATAAAATAAGTAAAAAAAAAAAAAAAAAAACTATAATGTCACAATCACCCCTCCACTAAGACACTTTGGTCTGTAGTTGAGGCAAATCTCAAGGATTATATAACAGCAATCACCAGCAAACCCTTAGGATTTAAAGGTAAAGGCTTTTCGGTTTTATAGCAATTCTAAACGAGCGGACCTATGCGCTACCATATATCACTTTTGCATATTTAAATTTTTTTAAAAGATGCGAAAAGTGAGGTTAGTGTACATAATGTAAGTATCGAACTGATGTTAGAACATTTATGGTTGTGTAAAAGAGAATCCCATTTAAGGCTGAAAATCACAAGCTTGTTCAGTCGCTGGGAAACTGGTGGGCAAGGAAGATCCGACTGCTTCCCAAACATCACCAAAGTGGTGCGACCAGATTCTTAAACACAGACTGACTGATGATTGAGTGGGTTTGGAGGGAAAAGAGCTTTGACTGTAATCTCAAGGATGGCAGTTGAGGCCCTGTACATTTGGACAGTTAAATACAGGAGGAGCAGTAATTCATGTGGTGGTGTTGAATTCACAGTAGAAGAATGCTGACTCGTCCTGTTCGTCAGACATCAGAAAGACAGACAGGCGGAGAGAGGAACTGTGAGAGCAGTTTTTCTTTTTACTTCCTGTAATGATTCTTTTTTTACAAAGCTTACAGTTAGCATAATGTCCAACATATTTTGCAACTTAACACTTTCTTCAAAATAACTAAATCAAGCAAGTTAACTTTTTATACAGAAAGTGTAGAGCCCCCTAGTGGTATTTAAACCCAAGCATTGCTGAGAAGCTTAGCTGCTATAAAAGGTGTGAAGATAAAAACATATCTATTAAAAAATATCAAATCATTTTTGATTCAGAGCTAGATCCATTGCTTTAGCTGAAAGGCTGAGAGCTGCGAGTTTTTGCTCCCACATATTCTCCACTACTTTGTACAGTTCCATGGTGGCTTTGGCATCTTCTACTGATGAGTGGCCTGTCTTCCCTTTCTGAAAATATAAGAAGTGGAAAAAAACTGAAAGCCTGTTCTTATTTTCATTTATAAAAATAGACTGTGCTGCTTTTGAACCGACTCCAGATTTACCCTGTCTAAAATGTCTGACAGCTGAACTCCTCTAAGAACTCTCTGCGGCACAGGTGAAAATGACATCCAATACGACGTTCTGTGCCGAGTTAACCCACCTGTATGTCCTTGTTGAGGACAGCTTTACTGAGCCTCTTCAGAGACACAGTTTCATGCTCTGGCAGTCCCGCTTTCTGGTTTAGCAGTGGAATCCGCGATGTGTCTCGTGTTTGGCAAGCAGGATGGAAATATTTTAAGGCCTTGAAGTCATTATGGACGGCATGGCCCACAACCATTTTCCCTGTTAATATCTTCACAATCTGTGTGCAAAACATATAATAAGACTAATCAGACTGTTACTGGTTTGTCAATACTTGGTTTGTTTATTTTAAGCACACGGAATAAATGACGTAATGCAATTAGTTAAGCATTCAAATCAAATTAAAGACAAAAGTATGCTTATCAAATTTGAGGGCAGAGTCAAAAATAACACCCACATTTTACACGAGACCAAATCTCCCAGGTCACCATCAGAAGCACCTCAGGTGTTTCAGGTACTTCTGATGGCGACTTGGGAGATTTGGTCCCATATGTAAAGCATTCTGTGAAAAACGTGGGTGTTATTTTTGACTCTGCCCTCAAAGTTGACAAACAGATAAATGCTGGAGTTAAATCTAGCTTTTCCAATTAAGATTATTGTCCAAGGCTAAGTGTTTCTTAACATTTTCAGAGTTTGAGAAAGTGATTTGACTTGACTATTGTAGCTCTCTTTATATTGGAATGAGTCAATCCAATATTAATCGTCTTCAGAGGGTTTAAAATGCAGCAGCCAGACTTTAGACCGGTACCCGAAAATTATCGTATTTCCACAATATTATATTCATTGCACTGGCTGCCGGGTTGTTATAGAACTGATTTTAAAATTCTGCTTTTTGTTTTTAAAGCCTTGAGCGGATTAGCACCAAAATATCTTTCTGATCTTTTGAAATTAAATAACACTGCTAGATCATTAAGGTCATCTCAACAAAGATTGCTGTTCCGAGATCTAGACTTAAGTTGAGGGGTGACCGTGCCTTTTCTATTGTTGGCCCAAAATTGTGGAACAGTCTTCCTCTATCCCTAAGATTAGTCTCCACAGAGTCTGAATTTAAAACCAAGTTAAAAACCTACCTTTACTCCCAGGCCTAAGTTTATTTTATTTTTAAGGTTTAATTTTTTTCTGATTGATATTTTTTGATGTGAACTCCCTTCATCATTGTTTTGAGGTTTTTATTTTTATTTTTTCTGTACAGCACAATGGTCAACTACTGTTGTTTTTATTGTGCTATATAAATACAATTTGATTTGATTTGAAGCATTTCAATTAGGCATTAACTGATATGAAAATTAAGGCGAAACTGATAAGCTGATAATAATTTCCATATTATGGCTGAATACTAATACATGAATATTTTGACTAAATAAATAAAAATAGATAAATAATAATCAAAATTAAAAAAACAACAACAACAAAAAAAAACACTAAAAACTAAAATGGATATTGATTTAAGATTGGCTAAATATTGCATTAAACAATTTTTTAATGCATCAGATTATGGCAAAGGTGATCTAAAAGTAAAAATAGGGGAATGCTCATGACAATAAAATATACAATACCAATAAACTAAAGAAATATTTGATATTGGCTGATAACTGACATGGTACAAAAATACTGTGCATGCATAATTTTAAATCAGAAAATGATTTTAACCTTTTGATAAGTTTTTATGGAGATAGTCTTACTGATCCACTAGGAATATAATATAACCACAAATTATAACATTCTGTGATCTTAAAAATTAAAATAAAGCCTGGGTGGGCTGCAATGTTCATGTAGCTCAAGAATGGCGCTAAAAAATCTGATTAAAAGCTTAATAAGCTTGATAAAAGTGTCTACTATATAAATAAATACACTGTCAAGATCAACGATCAAGATCATTTAAGTACAGATGTTCTTTCATACCTCTTTTTGTGCCTGATGGAAGGGTAAGGCATTGAATAAATCCTGCCTCCTGACTCCACTCCAGCGAGTGCGGAAATCTGTCACAGGATTGATGGGTTTGATAAATTTATCAAAAATAACATCACCGTCGTAGGAAACAATACTGCAGCGGGCAAGTTCACTGCAACACCCCTTCGGTCCTGTTCCCACCATCTCACAGTCCAACGCCACGTATTTTAATGGTCCGAGGGTGCGGGGTGCCGCTTGGTGTGTTGGGTCCCTCCGAGATGTGCCGGCAGTGGAAAATGTATTTGCAGAACTAGAAGGCTCATTGATCTTATTTGGCAGACAATAGGTAAATTTAGGAAAAATAGCATCTGGATTTGATCTATCTTCCCCGTTGAGCTGTGCATTTTTTGACTTTTTTTTCTTTTTCTGCTGGATCCTTTTGTTTTGCTTTTTATTTTGTTTATCTTTTAACAAACCCTTGTGCTCCAGGTAATGTCTCCTTCCAAGGAAACGTCCATGTTTGGAATTTCCTCTGGATTTACCCGATTTGCCTCCAGGACCAGACTCACAAACCAGGTTCAACATAAGCCCTGACATCCTTATACACCCTCAAAGGTTGATAATAACAAGTGTCTTCTTGAAGCTGTCACTCTTAAAAAGAGAGAAAAGAACAAAGACCGTTATGACAAGAACTAACAATGTTGTAATGGGGTCACACAAAATGATTTTGATAACATAATTTATCGGTTTAAGATTCTATTTTCAAATTAGGGTCAGAGTTCGAACAGATACTGTAAAATTAAATTCCACTTTTTTGGTTTTCAAGAATTACAACCAGAGACCTCACTTAACAAACAATATATCTTTCAAATTCTAAAAAGGTACATAAATAAAAAATAAACTAATAAAACAAAATGGTACAAATAAAGTGTAGCACATTCAATGACTGTGGTAACCATTGAAAGGATACTATGACAAAGATATTGCTTTCCTTATTCAAACTAAACTAATTTTTCCTCATAAATATATGATTGACCTGAAGATCTATATTTATATGAGCAATATCACTCTCATAGACATGTGAAATGGCTCTATAGGCTGCAGCATTAATTTTGTGTGAAAAGATTGTTTAATCAATAAAATTAAACGCTAATTTTACATACACTGTCTTTTAATAATTCAAGCACTTTTCAGGTACCTTTACATAAATATGGCTGTTTTCAAGGTTTTCCAGGACTTAGATTTCAAAAAGACAAATACGTCAAATACGTCAAGTCGTCAAGCACTCTAAGCACCTTGTACGAATCCTGACTGTAGAAAGGTTCTGTAGAAAAGAAAAACAGTATTAAAAAAACAAAAAAGTTAATTTTTATTATTTATATATTAAATAAGATATAACTAACCATAATACAAATATTTATATAAATAATAACAGTAAAGTACTAAAGCACAGTGCTAAATATTTTCCAAATACATTTTACACATTTATAAAATGTTCACATTATAACTTGGGTCGTTATACATTTAAAATATATAGCTGCCTTTTAAACTTTAGGATTGGGGCCTCTCATGATATTTGGGTCTGTGGTATCTAAAATTGTTAAAAGCAATGGTTTTAAAGTAACCAGCATCTCTTCATAATATGGGATAAACATACATCAAAGGGGAATATGACAATTTTACTAACCAGGTAGACGTGACATTTTCACTTTCGTTCTAATAATTTTAGTCCGTGTAATCAATGGATTAATTCAACTGTACAATCACGGTTCACGAGTCTTGAAGGTTGAGGGAAAAAACAGGTTCGTAAATGTCTGTTAAATAAAATCTTAAAAATATCTCGAGTTTTCTCAGAGCACATGTTCGAGTTTAAGTTAAATATCACACTGTGTAACGTTACACCGAAATAAAATTGCGCTACTCTATTATGGATAGACATAACACTTCCAAATTGCCGGATACATACCATCATTTGCCCCCAAAAAGGAGATCTTTGATATTTTTCTAATCCTGTATTCAAGCCAAGCACACCGTATACGTGAATGTGTACTTCCGGGTCAGAGGGCTGTTTTGGGAAGTTCGACTCTTACGAACAATTCATTTCAAAGAACCGGATCAAACCTGATTCTGCGAAGTGATGAAGTACTATTACAGACATGCTCTAAAAAAACAAAACAAAAAAAAAAACATGATGTGTAGGCACTTATTACTGTTTATTACTTTTCCCGTCTTTATTTATTAAGGGTGTTTATAGTAATTTAAGTAAGCCTAAATATAACTCCATTTACATTTACATGTTATGTTTTTTTTGCTAAGTCCATAAAAACGTTAACTGAAAAAATAACGTTTAATTGAATTTGCTACAATTACTTAAACTTTATTAATAATACATAAATAAATAATACATAAATAAACAAACATTTAATAAAATATTTATTTAAAAAATGTATAAAAGAACGAAAATATTTTACGCAATACGATTCAACTCTGATTCGCGAATGAATCATGCGGACATGTTTTGTGAATCAGTTCAACCGATTCATTGATTTGTTCACGAATCGGACATCACTGGTAGGCGGTGCTCTTCGCGAACACGTGTGGTTGGATTGTTACATGTAAACAGAAACGTCGTATTATTTTCCAATGAAGTTCCTCGCTTAAATGACTACTCGTATTATTGAAGGGCACCCAGTTTAATCTGCATGGTGTTTTTTAATGTTGTAAAAATGTTTGTGGCGACTTTTTCAGAGCAGGAGCTGAGAGAACTAGCCGAGAAGCTGACATCGCTCCTGTCATCCTACAGACGCATATCAGACTCCTACATAATAGTAATGAATCAACAACTTATTGTACTATTTCAGTGTTTGTGCTTTATGAACTTATATGTTTTAACGTTTGTCCAGATTCCATGTGTCACTCAACAGTAAACGAATAATCCCGCACATTTAAGTGTGTTTTCTGTCAGCTGAGCATGCGTGAGCATAATGAAATATGCATGTGAAAGTGTATCGGTGTTTCTCTGTCCATGCAGGAGTTCTTCAGTGAGAGTTTGTGGGATACTCTGCCTGTGAGCTGGCAGGAAGCCCTCGGTGATCTTACACCCCCACAGATCGCTGACCTGCTGCTGGATAAAGAGATTAAGGACAGGCGGTATAATGAGTTTATTCTGTGTATCACTCTACAGTTGTTTACAACGCCTTAGGTGCCTTAAATTAAGATAACGTTACAAAATCACAACATTGCTTTTGTAATCTATAAAGAGCTTTATCCTTTAGAAAAAGCTTTGGGATAAAGTGATATACATAACAACTATTCACTATCGTGACTATTTACACCCTAAAATAGCAAGTCATCAAAATAATAACAATAATAAATGTAATAAGTGTAATAAATGTAGTGACAAAGTTGAAAAGGAAAGTCTCGTATTTCAGTGTTCTCAAAAATCAGAAAATGCAACACCAAGGTCATGCATGAAGTGATAAAATCTACCTTGAATGCAATGAAGTCATTCTGGACGAAAAGCTTCTGCCAAAACTGGTTTTGTGTTTGGACCCATATTTTACATCAATGGTGAACATAATACCAGAATTGTTTATTTGTATGAGTGTTATTTAGTGTCATTGAGATACTATTATAGTCTTTATTAATATTTTGAATGTTTAAAATAAATAAAATATATATATATATATATATATATATATATATATATATATATATATATATATATTTTTTTTATTTTTTTCTTCTGTTTTCAGTGTTTGTCATTTTTTAACGTGTATAGTTTTATAAATTTTTATTTGTTTTAGTTATGATTATTTTAGTACATCTGGTTTAAAATTCTTTTCATGGTTTTAGTTAACTATAATAACCCTGTATTGTACAAATGTAAACTTCTTAAAAACAAATGTAAATTCCTTAAAATCAAACATTAAAATTAATTAATATTACGAGCTGCAATTAAGTGATTTTGAAAAGCAATTTTCTTTTGAAAAGTTAGACTTTTTTTTTTTTTAATAAAAACTATTTTATAGAGCTAACACATTAATGGACGTATTTTCAAATGTATTTTGTCTTTTAGGTACCCATCTGTGTGGCCTCTGTCTTTACTGGCACTGCGGACAGCAGCACATGCGCTGTCGTTTCCACGTAAAGCACCAGGTGGGCACAGTCAGGACACAGGTGCAGCAGTGCCAGAGGAGTTTCAGTCCAACCAGAGTCAGAGCTCTTTGTTAGGACACATTTTCCGTAAACACGTCAAGCCCAAGAAGCAGCACGAAATCCGCCGCCTAGGCACGGTATGGGTACATTATAATGCATGTCAATGTGGAAAGAGTCTGAATGTCATTATTAAAGAAACAACACTCCAATAAGATTATTTGATACACTAGAAAAATTATTTAAAAATGTTTTACTCTCTCCTAGCTGGTTAAGAAGTTGTGTGATCAGGCTAACTGTAACTGTGTGGTTGATGTTGGGTCTGGACAGGTACAGTAATGTCTTGCTTCATTTTGTTGTTTTAAATATCCCAATCATTATATTTTGAATATGCAAATTACCCACTTTTAATTAGATCCATCCCTCCAGGGCCATTTGACACGGTTTCTGTCTTTTGGACTCGGCCTAGATGTCACTGGAATTGAGGCTGATCCCAACCTTGTTTCCATGGCTAACAAATTTGATAGACAGCTCCTACTGACACTCACCAAAGAGAATCAAAGGGTATGACCCTCATATAATTATATAATAATTATTATATTATATTTTACATTATATTTAAATATATTATCATCTTTGTATATATTGAAATAAATGATATTACAAATATTATCCTTTAAATTATATATATTTTCTGATCCTTTAACCATCCTTAGAAATTGATATCACTTATTTTTTCAGCTTGTATTGAAGTTGAAGTTGAAGTTTATTCGTCATTACACATGTACAAGTACAGTATAACGAAATGAAGTTTGGAGCAAGCCAAATTATTATCTCTCAGACATGTTTTATTTTATATATATATATATATATATAATATTATTATTATTATTATTTTTCTTACTGTGACCTACAGTTTTTTTTTTTTTTTTGATGTGCTGTGAAATTTCTAATCAGCGTTTCTGTTGTAGTCAGGAAAAGCTCAAGGTCTGCATTCTGCACCTGGTCCTTCTCCTCGTCATGTGGTGGGCTGGGTCAACCCACGGGCTTCATGGGATGTCTTCATTCAGCAACTTGTGACAGCTAATGAAAGTGACAGTAGTATTGGACCAACCACTGGGCCATATGAAAAGAAACAGAGGGTGGAAGATGTGTATCTGGAACCTCATTCATGCCAAACCAAAGCAGAGGACAAAGCAGAGTTACAAAATACTCTTCAGACTCAAAAAACTCACATAAATATTTCAGACTCCGTAGCCCAAATAAACACTGGGGCTTTTCCATCAGGAATGGCAACTGAAATGCTTACCTATAAAAGTATACCAGTTACTGATTGTGGTGCCAAAGAACTGGGTAGTTTTGTCCTTACAGGTCTTCACGCCTGTGGAGACCTTAGCTCCACACTTCTGCGCCATTTTGCCAACTGCCCTCAGGTTCAGGTCATCACGTCTGTGGCTTGCTGCTACATGAAAATCTCCACCCAGGAGAACCCAATCCCTCCAGGGGTATTCCAGCCCCCATTTTCTTCAGACATCACAGTGGCGGATTCCTGTTCAGAATATGGTTATCCAATGAGCGACTGGGTACGTGGATTACCAGGGCATCAGTTATCCTACAAGGCACGAGAGGGAGCGTGTCATGCAATAGAGGACTATCTCCAGCGGCTGAGAGAGGAGAGCGGGTTACTGCGGACACACTGTTACAGAGCCATCTTAGAAAGCATCATCAGATCGGAGAAGCCCAATATGCGCAGACCGGGAGTTCAGACTGTTAAGAAAGCCCACGCACTGTCATTTTCCGAGTTAGTTTTCCTTTATTGCGACATTTGATAATATTAATATCTTTAAAGAACTGGCAAATCTGTGACTCACTCCTGAGCTACCGTTCCTGGAACAGGAAGGACCTGGGAAATTAGTTAAATGAAATAGTCAAAATCAATCATACTTATTAGTACATCTGAGATACTAGACTGTTGCATTATACTATTATCTTATGTTTTATCACAGGTATGCTCGTTTGGCATTGCCACGGGTGGGCCTACCCGCTGATCTCCCATATGACCCTGTCTGTGTGGATACAATGCTAGCACACCAGGGTAAAGTGGTGGTGTACTTCAGCCTGGTTCTTCTCCTGGCACCTGTGGTGGAGACTCTAGTGTTACTGGACAGAATGATTTTCCTGCAGGAGAGAGGTATGTGTCGCAGAGCCAGTCACTCATATGAGGAAATGGACTGTAAACATTACCAAGCTAGCTTTATTTTGACACTATTTTTGGTTACATCATTAAAATGTAATATTATTGTAATAATATTATTAATATTCTTTACATAGCATATTTTTACAGAGATAAAACCTTTGTATTTTCATATTTAGGTTTTCAGAGTGAACTCATCCCACTCTTTGATGCTGCTTTTTCCCCACGAAACTTGGTGCTGGTTGCGGTCAAGACCAAAGCACAAAGCTGAATGGAATAACATACACCAAGATATACAACCACATATTTGGATTTACAGTAACATTATGAATGAAATGTCCTTAAATGAACTGCCACACAAACCGTCAGACATTTGGGAACTGAAATTAGAGGTCTGATTTTTATTTTCCAGAGCAATAGCTGACGCAATAATGGGCCAAAGCAGAAGTTGTCATGTTTTAAATGAGTTTTTGTCCGAGTAGCCTAAATGGAAATTCTTCTTACAAATTCTAATCTTTTAATATGTGATTTTAGTAATTTTGTTATTAAAAAGACATCACAACTGTTTTTTTTTTTCCTTAGTTATCAACTGGATTTGTTGTACAAGGTTGTTCATTTTAAGGCACAGGATTATTTGCCTTATCTATGGGTCTTCACCTCCATCACAAAAGACATTTAAGAATCATTCAGACTGAATGTATAAATGTTGTGTATATAAAACACTGTTCAATTAAAGAGGCAGACATTTCATCTTTTCAACCTATAGATGGCACTCTTAAGACAAAACCAGGACAATATTTGAATATTTCTAATACTTCTGGTGTAATAACAGATGAAAATTATAAAAAAATAAAACCCATATGTAAATTAGGAGTGGCAATAACTCCTAAAATAACTGCAAATAATTATAAAAGTCTATAAATTCAAACATGTCTGGAATCCCATTTATTTCCATGGCTTTTCCAGATCTAGGAATCACTTTCAAAACCTAGATATGAGGGAATTTTCCTGTGAACCCTTCTGGCTCTTAAATAAGCAATGACATTCATAAAGGGAACAAATTAAAGAAATAACGTCAGTTTAGATCTTGATCTTATTGTGGTCATCTGGTGCCCCCCTGGTTGAGATCCACTGCTCTGAACGAAACATCTTGTACACGCTTAACAGTTTGCATGTCATTTATTTTTTGATAAATAACACTTACAAAGTGCAGCTAAAGAGAGACAAGCAAGAACATTCAATTCTTCATGCTCTCTACAAAGAATTCATTACATGCTACTGTGAGAGCAGCCACCAGCACAACAAACTCCTGAAAGTCCACCTCTCCATCCCTGTTCTCATCCAAATCAGACATGATCTTCTCCACAACCATGGGGTCTTTACTCGCCTGCAACAAGACAAGAGACGCAGTCATTCACAAATGCACGTCAGCCATAAATGTTAATACTACTTAATGTGGCTAGAACTTACTGCTAAAAAGTCACCGAGTTCTCCCTGAAGCAAGCTCTTGAGCTCGGCTTTGCTTAGCTTGTACTTGTCTCCTTCTTTGGAAGAGTATGTGTGGAAGACTTTAATGAGGCCTTCCATTGCGTTTTCCAGTTTTGAAACCATGTTGTCGTTTTACTTAATATACTCTGCAAAAATAAAATGAATTATGCAAACTCCAAGTCTTACAGTCCACTTTGAACACCTGAAGATCTATGCAGGTGTTAGTGGACTCCTGATTCATTTAAAACACATGGTCTCCATCCAATAAATGTGCAAATACAAACAAGTATGGTTTTGTAAGAATGCATAGCCCTTTTCGATTCTTTCATGCATTTGCACAGACAACTGCTGACCCCAGGGGCCCCTTCACCCCCCTTTGGGACCCCAGAGACTGGGGTTACACAGCACTGAGGAATCTAATATCTGTGAGCAAACAGGTCTTTTGGCACTGGCAGGCTGATGACGAGCATGAGGGAGAGGGAAGACAGGTATGCATCAATTATTCAGTTAGCCTTTTGTATGAACTAAAGGCTCAGAGACTGTTGAGCCACTATTAAGGGACGTAGGCCTTACTTTTGATATTAGACAGCTGTAGGTTTCTTGTACAGAATCTCAATATTGCAGACATTAACACTAACATGAGACGTTAACATCAAACCATCTAGACCGTCTAAAAAAATAAATAAAATGAACTGTAATTTTCTATCAGCAGCACCATTAAAGTAAATTTTAATTAATTGGTACAGGAACTACCTATATTGGTCACAGTAAATGGGTCTAAAAATAAATAAATAATAATTCTTAAAAATGTTCTCATTACTTACATTAACATTTGACTTCATTAAATAATTGCCTTAAAGATTTGAACCTTAAACTTCTCATTTAAAAATTCATGCTTACAATTAATGGCGTATACACACTATTTTCAGAAAGCTATTGTAATTAGCATAACATTTAGAAGTCTACAAAAAAAAAAAAAAAGCGTTATTAACTTACCTAGACAAAAGAAGTGGTAGCAAGCGCTTGAACAGACGTTACTCGTGCTCATTCATTAAATAGCGTCCATTCACCTGTGCGGGGGAATTAGTGAAGTGGGCGGAGCCTTTTCCAACCGCAGCCCGCACGTATAATGATGTCACTACGCACGCTCATGCAATCGAAGGTCTTCACTTTAGGATCTGTTCAAATACATCATGTGATATCTCAAGTTTATTTAATTAAATAAAGCTGTAACTATGCAAAAATGTGACCTATTTTGTAGATTCACAATGGATCACTGATAAGGTATATTGTTTGTAATAGTGTAATATAATCAATCTATAGCTAGCTAGTATATTGTTTGTGATATAGTGCAAACCCAGTACAATGCTTTTGACTGGTATCACTAATCGAGAAAATATCAAATTAATTCACATTGACTTTGATGATTCCTGTTTTGTCAGGCAATTGGCTAAATGTCCACGTGCTGAAACTTGAAACATGGCTCTCTTGAGGCCAACTAGGTGAATTCCTGGGATCATTCTATCCCAGATCTCACTTGAGTACAAATAACTCATGTTCATTACAGCGAAGTCAGTGTATTTGTGGCGGAACAATTATCAAATAAATGTTACACGAATTAGGCCTAATCTATTAACGATATATTTTATTCGGATATAGTTGTATCCAATTTGTTTAAAAAAAAAAAAAAAAAAAAAAAGTAGCTAACTGTTTAGGTCTGCATAAAACAAAAGGATGGTGAATGCAGTAGGTCTAACTAACAACCACAACACACATACGATAGTGATGACTAAACGTCCGCAACGTTTTTTTATTGCTCTGAATGTTTCCACTAAAAGAAAATCACGTGAGAAGCTGAAAATTGCTTGCGAGGCTTCCAAGAGGATAACGTAGATGCGTCATAGCTTCTTGTTTATTTGCAAGCACCCACCCACCTGTTCAGTATTATACATTTTATGACTAATGATTTACAGCTAGATATAAATAAATAAATTAAAAAAAAAACATTATGGAGGTGAATGTGAAACCTGTAGGGCCATCAAACATGGAATGAGGGGCACAAGTTATGCTTATTCCAGATAATAATTTTTTTAAATTTTATTTTTTTTAACCATGGCAACTTTATCATAGAATGATTTTCTTCCCAGAAATCAATCAAGCACACCTGTTTCTCAAATAATTAACCTTCTTCATTTACATTTTTTATTTATTTTTTTATGTACAATAATCCAAAAAGGAAGGCATCACCTTTTAAATCACAAATTCAGACACATTATGATGCAAAATACATTTTATGTGACATGGGTGTAAGAAAATAAAAACATTCAAGGATCTGGCAAAGAAGAGATGAAAATTAATTAAAACTAAATATAGTCTACATTTACAAATTAATTTGAATATTTTAAATCTTAAAACATTCCACACTGATATAAATGTGTTCTTTCTGAGCCAAGAGTAACAGCTTTATTGAAATAATGACTAGTTTCAGTGGATATAGGTGAGGGAACAGTATTGCAGTTGACTACCTTAATTAAGATAAGTATATACACTTGCATACTAAAGCAAACAGAACTGTATTGATTATCGGAGCGAGCTTGTGTTGTTGTGTATGCCACAGGCAACCGGGACAGGAAATCACTGTCTAGATCTATCTGGTTGTTTGTTTTACTCACTGACTGAATCTATGAGTCAGAATTTACTTTTTCCAGTCCTTCTGCCACCAATGAGTCAGACAAACCGGTTTAGACAAACCTTAGCTGAACATCGTTGCAGAACATTCATTGTTACTGTAAAGCATGGCATGATCTGAATATAGGAAAATAAAAACAACATGTTCTATCTGGTCATCTCAGGCCACAGATTTATGTCTTTCAAGCAAGTTCACTCAAAGTTTGTTGACATCTATTAGAAGGCTGATCATTGACCTGGTGGCCATCTTCATCTGTGCCTTTAGTATCTGCAGAATTCTGGTTCTGCGGCAGCTCTATCAGAGAAACAGACCTCACTGAGGACAGGAGGCTATGCTGGCTAGTTGTGTGCTGTCTTATTACACTTGGTTTCCCCAGAACACTCCTCAGCTGGACCCAGAAAAAGCTCTGTTCTGTGGGATGCTGGGGCCACTCTAGGTAGGTTTTGGTATTGAGCATCCTTTTGAGCTTGCAGAATTTACTGGGAAGAGAAGTGGGATCAATGGGCTCCTTCACGACCAGAATGACATCACTGAACGTCTTTCCAATGGCCCGTTGTTGGGCGAAGTAAAGCTCGTAGTTGCACCACACGCTGTTCACGAAGCTCCGCGATAACACGAAGATTACCTTGATGACGAGAATATAAGTTAGGATGCTGTCAGTGTTGGTCTAACAAATTTGACAGTTCTGGGGATCCTTCAGCATTTCAGATTTGTCTTTTTTTATTTAATTTATTAAAAATGGCTTATCTTATATGGAAGCCCATTTCCACTTCAGAATAAAAAATAATTAGGTAATTTGTTAAATAAAATCACATTGTGGAATATAAAGCCAAGAATATAAACAAAGCTGAAATTGCCAGATAAAGTTGTGTGATATAAAGTAATATAGCGTGAAACACAACTGTTCAAAAGTTTGGAGTTAGTACAACTTTTTTAAAAGAAATGATTTTATTCAGCAAGGATGCATTATTAAACTGATCAAATGTTACAATAAAGACTTTAACATTTCTGTACAAAAGATTTCTATTTCAAATTATTGCTGGTTTTTACCCTTCCATCCATGATTTCCACAAAAATGTTAAGCAAGAATATAATAATAATAAAAAATGTTTTATGACCACCAAATCAGCATATTAGAATTATTTCTGAAGGATCATGCGATACTGAAGACAGGAGTAATAGCTGCTGAAAATTACTTTAAAATATATTAAAATATAAAACGGTTATTTTAATTTAAAATGTATTGTTAAACAAATGCAGCCTTGGTGAGATAAAAAAAAAAAAAAAAAAAACATTAAAAAAAAATCTTACCAACTTCAACAAGCTTTTGAACGGTAGTGTATAATGTTGCAACGATTGTGAGATATGAAGTCACGAATCTATGAAATAACGTCACAAACTGTGAGATATATTGCTGTCCATACACAACGGTTTTAGAGACAGGATGGAATAGGCTTCTATAATTTGAAGACTTGGATATTAACATACAAACTACACTTTTGTAATGAAAGATACACAATTCTTTAAAACATTCTGGCTAATCCTAACATTAATTTCAGAATTGATCTTTGCATCTTTGAAGAACATAAATGTGTGTGTGTGTGAATGTACCTTGCGACTATTTTCAATGTTCTCAATGATGTTGTCAATGATCCACTTCCCTGGAATGAAGTCTCTTTCATGGATGCAGAGGCGGTAAGGAGGCTTAGCGTTCTCTAGACAAGGGAGCAGCTGGTCTCGGACCCAGTCTGCATCCGAGTGGCTGTAAGAAATGAAAGCATGAAAGGTGTAGTCCACAGTCTGACCTGAACCTTCTTTATGGGCCCTATACTTGGCTCTGATGATCTGGTATGTGGCTTTAATGTACCATGGAACATTGAAAATGTAGCACAGAAGAATGATACCAAGGACAACAACTGCTGTTGTTGACACGGAGATGATGATAATGAGTCTAATATTACAGGCTAAATGACCAGGGAAGTATTGGGATACCAATGTGTTGAGAAGACGCTCGGGATGGTAACACTTGTAGTTGTTCGGCCAATCCGTAATGGTCAACTTCCCCTTGCTTGTGGTTTCCTGTATGAAGGTGTAGAGATCACAGATACAGTGGTAAGGGTTGTTGCCTGCGGTCAGTTCACGTAGGCTAGGCATGTCCTTAAAAGACGTCAAGCTAACAAGTCCAAATGAGTTTCCATCTAAAGTGAGTGTCCTCAAGTATGGATTCCTCCAGCCAGATGGGATGAACTTGATCTTGTTGCCGCTGAGGAGAAGCTCTGTCAGGTTGGATGCCTTATCGAAATAGTCCATGTCTAGCTGGTCTAGGCTGCTGTATGAAAGATCGAGGAAGATTACAGAAGTGGGGAGGCACTTAAAACAGTCGCTCGTCACACTATTATGATGAGCGATTACTTTGGTAATGGTCTGTCTCCAGTAACAGACACGGTTCCCCATATATCGCAGCTGGTTGTGGCTCATATCAATTGTTGTCAGCTTGACAAAGTCCTCTGTCAGAGATGCCAAATCACTGAGGCTGGTAAGTCGATTATGGCTGACGTTAAAGGTTTCGAGGTTGTGCAATGAGTTTCTAGTGTCACATAGTGGGTTATAAATATAACTGTCCCTCAGATGGTTGTTAGAGATGTCCAGAAGCTCAACATTTTTCATCTCTGGCCACGAGTCGCACGGCACACTATTGAAGTTTACATTCCATACAATGAATTGGCGGACATGATTAAGCCAGGTAAAGCTCCAGTCAAAGCGCATTATATCTGGATTACTGATGTCCCTGTAGAACAAAACCACAGCATAACAATTAAGGGGAGAAATTTTTCAAATCATATAAATTTATACATATAAATATTTTCTTAAAAGGTATACATGTGTGATGTATACATTTAAGAAAATATTTATATCTATAAACACACATGCAAATATTTCTTAAATATATACATATGTGTGTATTCAAATATGCATATTTATACACAGTACACGCACACAAATTATGTAAACAAACTTATTTTGGATGCGATTAATCGCTTTTAATAGTTTGACAGCCCTATAATAAATACATTTAAAACAATTCTTGCAAAAGATGCGTTTACACACAAACATGGTTTTATTAAAGACAATCGTTTAAAAACCTGTAACATAAAAAAATAAATAAAAAACAATGCTCAAATAATTATTCTAATCAACAGGAGTTTGTCTAACTTACGAGAGAACCAGCTGTTCCAAGGTCAAGTTTGATATACTGGATCCCTGTGTTTTATTCAGTGAACGAGCAAAATCGATGAGCAGCAGTTCCAGGGCTTTGATTGGACTGATTTCCATATTTACCAGAGCCATTCTCAGAACTTCCTCGTTGAATTTACCTCGATAGAATGTTAGGCGATGAGTTTTTACATACTGCAGGCCATAAAAAATATCCTGTTTACCAGAATAATACTGGAATTCAAAAAGGTTTCGAAAACGTAGCACATGAAAATCCTTGTTTGCTAGATCTTTCAATATCATGGGAAGCACATCTGGTTTATTGTCTATAGCTATATCGAGCCACAAGTTGTTTGTGTTGATGTTGCTGAAAAACCCAGGTTCATAACTTTTAAAACCAGTACCAGTTTTAATAGCAAATTTGTCCAATAAGATGTTTTTCAACACATAAATGTCACGGCTTCCTAACCTACTGACCAGGGATCCACCAATGGACAGCACTTTTAACTGGGTGAAATTCAAAAAAGCAGCACCCAGAGATACTTGTGTGTACAAATTATTGGACATTTCCAAAACCTTCAAATTTGTGAGCAACTCAAGAGCTTTGAAGGGAATTTCTGTTATAGAGTTATTAAATAAGTTTAGATCCTCCAGCAGAAGGTTTCCATGAAATGTATCATCCATAATCAGAGAGATGTTGTTGAAATTAAGCTGGAGGACTCGCAGATGACTAAATTTGAAAAAATCTTGTTTGCGGATGACCTGTATGGTATTGAAAGACAAGTCGAGCTTTTCCAGAGAGTCAGGCAGTGTTGTTATAGGCACACTGTCTAACCGGAGACCTTTGCAGTCAGCTGCACGGCCATCAGATGCTATTGTACAGGACTGCTGGGCTTTAGTTGGCTTTATCTGCAGAACCGCCTGGAAGCTGAGAAGTAGAGCCAGCGAAGAAAGCATTCTCACAGGATTTGCTTAGATCTGCAACAAAAAAAAAGTGTCAGTTATTGGGATCCTAAACTCTCAATTTCATCTTTTCAACTTGTGAGAATAATCATCTGCACGAGAGTGCAATGCGCATATATACGCTGGTCATACAATTAGAATATCATCAAATGTATTTCACCAATTCCATTCAAAAAGTGAAACTTGTATATTATATTCATTCATTACACACAGACTGATATATTTCAAATGTTTATTTCTTTTAATTTTGATGATAACTTGACAACTAAGGAAAATCCCAAATTCAGTATCTCAGAAAATTACAATATTACTTAAGACCAATACAAAGAAAGAATTTTTAGAAATCTTGGCCAATTAAAAAGTATGAACATGAAAAGTATGAGCATGTACAGCACTCAATACTTAGTTGGGGCTCCTTTTGCCTGAATTTCTGCAGCAATGCGGCGTGGCATGGAGACGATCAGTCTGTGGCACTGCTCAGGTGTTATGAGAGCCCAGGATGCTCTGATAGTGGCCTTCAGCTCTTCTGCATTGTTGGGTCTGGCATATTGCATCTTCCTCTTCACAATACCCCATAGATTTTCTATGGGGTTAAGGTCAGGCGAGTTTGCTGGCCAATTAAGAACAGGGATACCATGGTCCTTAAACCAGGTACTGGTTGCTTTGGCACTGTGTGCAGGTGCCAAGTCCTGTTGGAAAATGAAATCTGCATCTCCATAAAGTTGGTCAGCAGCAGGAAGCATGAAGTGCTCTAAAACTTCCTGGTATACGGCTGCGTTGACCTTGGACCTCAGAAAACACAGTGGACCAACACCAGCAGATGACATGGCACCCCAAACCATCACTGACTGTGGAAACTTTACACTGGACCTCAAGCAACGTGGATTGTGTGCCTCTCCTCTCTTCCTCCAGACTCTGGGACCCTGATTTCCAAAGGAAATGCAAAATTTACTTTCATCAGAGAACATAACTTTGGAGCACTCAGCAGCAGTCCAGTGCTTTCTGTCTTTAGCCCAGGCGAGACGCTTCTGACACTGTCTGTTGTTCAAGAGTGGCTTAACACAAGGAATGTGACAGCTGAAACCCATGTCTTGCATACGTCTGTGTGTAGTGGTTCTTGAAGCACTGACTCCAGCTGCAGTCCACTTTTTGTGAATCTCCGCCACATTTTTGAATGGGTTTTGTTTCACAATCCTCTTCAGGGAGCGGTTATCCCTATTGCTTGTACACCTTTTTCTACCACATCTTTTCCTTCCCTTCACCTCTCTATTAATGTGCTTGGACACAGAGCTCTTGTGTCTTGCCCTCCTTGTACAAGGTGTCTTTTGGACAACTGTCAAATCAGCAGTCTTCCCCGTGATTGTGTAGCCTACAGAACTAGACTGAGAGACCATTTAAAGGTCGCGTGACTTCACTTCAGGATATACATACTGTCATTGCACTGCACTTTCTGTTCTCGTTGTTACTGTGTAACAACCTGTTATAAACCTGTTTGCACATTATACTCTTTATACATTTGTTAACCACATATTTATAAGTCTACAGTTTACTCACTGCACAGTTTACTTCAATTATTTTATTCCACTTTATTCTTATTTTTTACTTTTTTTTTCTCTTGACTTGATTATTTATAATTCTACAGATATATATACATATATATATATATATATATATATAGTACTTTTTTATCCTATTTCTATATAATTTCCTCCTTGTGTTTTTAACTGTGAATTTGCACTGTCCATGGAGCGGACCTGTTTACATTTCACTGCCGGTTGTATATTCTGTATATAACTGTGTATGTGACAAATAAAACTCTTGAATCTTGAATCTTAAAGGCCTTTGCGGGTGTTTTGAGTTCATTATCTGGTTAGAGTGTGGCATCAGGTGTCTTCAATATTCAACCTTTTCACAATATTCTAATTTTCTGAGATACTGAATTTGGGATTTTCCTTAGTTGTCAGTTATCGTCAGTATATTATATATATATATATTATACACACACACACACACACACACACTGACCCCCTTTCGCCTTCAGAACTGCCTTAATTCTACGTGGCATTGATTCAACAAGGTGCTGAAAGCATTCTTTAGAAATGTTGGCCCATATTGATAGGATAGCATCTTGCAGTTGATGGAGATTTGTGGGATGCACATCCAGGGCACGAAGCTCCCGTTCCACCACATCCCAAAGATGCTCTATTGGGTTGAGATCTGGTGACTGTGGGGGCCATTTTAGTACAGTGAACTCATTGTCATGTTCAAGAAACCAATTTGAAATGATTCGAGCTTTGTGACATGGTGCATTATCCTGCTGGAAGTACCCATCAGAGAATGGGTACATGGTGGTCATAAAGGGATGGACATGGTCAGAAACAATGCTCAGGTAGGCCGTGGCATTTAAACGATGCCCAACTGGCACTAATGGGCCCAAAGTGTGCCAAGAAAACATCCCCCACACCATTACACCACCACCACCAGCCTGCACAGTGGTAACAAGGCATGATGGATCCATGTTTTCATTCTGTTTACGCCAAATTCTGACTTCAACAGAAATCGAGACTCATCAGACCAGGCAACATTTTTCCAGTCTTCAACTGTCCAATTTTGGTGAGCTCGTGCAAATTTGTAGCCTCTTTTTCCTATTTGTAGTGGAGATGAGTGGTACCCGGTGGGGTCTTCTGCTGTTGTAGTCCATCCGCCTCAAGGTTGTGCGTGTTGTGGCTTCACAAATGCTTTGCTGCATACCTTGGTTGTAACGAGTGGTTATTTCAGTCAAAGTTGCTCTTCTATCAGCTTGAATCAGTCGGCCCATTCTCCTCTGACCTCTAGCATCAACAAGGCATTTTCACCTACAGGACTGCCGCATACTGGATGTTTTTCCTTTTTCACACCATTCTTTGTAAACCCTAGAAATGGTTGTGCATGAAAATCCCAGTAACTGAGCAGATTGTGAAATACTCAGACCGACCCGTCTGGCACTAACAACCATGCCACGCTTAAAATTGCTTAAATCACCTTTCTTTCCCATTCTGACATTCAGTTTGGAGTTCAGGAGATATTGTCTTGACCAGGACCACACCCCTAAATGCATTGAAGCAACTGCCATGTGATTGGTTGATTAGATAATTGCATTAATGAGAAATTGAACAGGTGTTCCTAATAATCCTTTAGGTGAGTGTATGTATATATATATATATATATATATATATATATATATATATATATATATATATATATATATATATATATATATATATATATAAAAAATTAAATCAAATAGCCTAGCATATTGTGAAAAAATAAATAAATAAACGAGTCTCATACATCCATTTAAGCATGCGTGTTTATTTTAGTATTTCCGTCAGTGAAACAATACTACAGCCTGTAAAACATTTAAATAGATATCAGTAAATAAATGGAAATATAAATAATGTTAAATATTAGTTAAAAAAATTACTCGTTTTATATTTCCCCATAGAGGTGCATCATAAGCCGCTTTGCGCTGAAAGGGATGTAGGACACAAGCAGGAAAGTTTGGTCCTTCGTCCCGCCGGATAGCCATAATCCATTTCCGTAAAACTTCACCATGATACTGACTAAACTGTAACGTTTTGCCTGATGTTTATTAGATGCATTCAGATAAAAAGCCTAGGCTAATAAATACAATTGAATTTGACTCATTGATGTGTTTGGGCTTTAAATGTACTTTGATTAGTTTGTGTCAACAACAATAACTAAAATAATCCTCCACAAATGTATAAAATAAAAGCATGTGCTACCCTGGTGTGATTATTCACGTCATCCTTAAATCCTTGCTTATTTGTTATATATATATATATATATACATATATACATTCACCTAAAGGATTATTAGGAACACCTATTCAACACCTGTTCAATCACATGGCAGTTGCTTTAATGCATTTAGGGGTGTGGTCCTGGTCAAGACAATCTCCTGAACTCCAAACTGAATGTCAGAATGGGAAAGAAAGGTGATTTAAGCAATTTTGAGCGTGGCATGGTTGTTGGTGCCAGACGGGCCGGTCTGAGTATTTCACAATCTGCTCAGTTACTGGGATTTTCACGCATAACCATTTCTAGGGTTTACAAAGGGAAAAACATCCAGTATGCGGCAGTCCTGTGGGCGAAAATGCCTTGTTGATGCTAGAGCTCAGAGGAGAATGGGCTGACTGATTCAAGCTGATAGAAGAGCAACTTTGACTGAAATAACCACTCGTTACAACCGAGGTATGCAGCAAAACATTTGTGAAGCCACAACACGCACAACCTTGAGGCGGATGGGCTACAACAGCAGAAGACCCCACCGGTACCACTCATCTCCACTACAAATAGGAAAAAGAGGCTACAATTTGCACAAGCTCACCAAAATTGGACAGTTGAAGACTGGAAAAATGTTGCCTGGTCTGATGAGTCTCGATTTCTGTTGAAACATTCAAATGGTAGAGTCAGAATTTGGCGTAAACAGAATGAGCACATGTATCCATCATGCCTTGTTACCACTGTGCAGGCTGGTGGTGGTGGTGTAATGGTGTGGGGGATGTTTTCTTGGCACACTTTAGGCCCCTTAGTGCCAATTGGGCATCGTTTAAATGCCACGGCCTACCTGAGCATCCCTTTATGACCACCATGTACCCATTCTCTGATGGCTACTTCCAGCAGGATAATGCACCATGTCACAAAGCTCGAATCATTTCAAATTGGTTTCTTGAACATGACAATGAGTTCACTGTACTAAAATTGCCCCCACAGTCACCAGATCTCAACCCAATAGAGCATCTTTGGGATGTGGTGGAACGGGAGCTTGCCCCGGATGTGCATCCCACAAATCTCCATCAACTGCAAGATGCTATCCTATCAATATGGGCCAACATTTCTAAAGAATGCTTTCAGCACCTTGTTAAATCAATGCCACGTAGAATTAAGGCAGTTCTGAAGGTGAAAGGGGGTCAAACACAGTATTAGTATGGTGTTCCTAATAATCCTTTAGGTGAGTGTACATATACATGTGTATATATGTATGACTTAATGCTCAAAACAATATTTTCTGCCAAGGAAAGAGGAAATGATTAACCTAATGTCATGCTTCCCTGTAGAACAGACCCTTCATTATTGTCTTAAGTTCCTTGTTGAGTTCCATGAACTGATTTAATGTTTCACTGGCATAGCACGATATTCCTCTTTTTATTTTTCTTAAGTTAATGCAAAATTTACCATTGGAGAGTTTATATACACGAACATGATATTTTGAGTACCGAATAAATATTCTAAAAGATTAAAGGTTTTATTTTATAGAATTTTCTTACCAGAGTTCTGTTATAAAATAATGTAAATACAGATTAAACACTTGACACATATTTATTAAATCATATTCCTAAAGCATATTACTCAAACTGAGGCTAATGAATAAAGACCAAAAAGACTAAATGATGAATGAGTGGTGTAGAAAATAGAAAACCTTTCTAAGAACAAACATACACTTTTAAAATAAATAAATGCATTTTCTTGCTCACAGGTATTTTAAGCATCTAAACTCTACAAGGTCCAGAATTTGTGAGACAGAGAAACCCATTGTGCAAATTTCAAACGGGTTTTCACATGAGAAATATATTTTACCAGACGTGTGGGTTTACTTTATCTTAACCCCAGGTTCAATAGTATCTCAGAATGGCAAACTAAACTAAATACCTCAAGAATTTCAGGGAAAGCATGTTTCAAACTACACAGTTTGATATAAAAGTAATAATTAAACATTGGTCTAAATGATAGTGAATACATGTTTGCTGAGGTTTTATAGGTGTTGTATTACTGTTAGTAATACCTACTGTTTTACTAAAATGTTTAATGACATGTATACACATATACACACACACATTATATGAGATTATATATATATATATATATATATATATATATATATATATATATATATATATATATATATATATATATATATATATATATATATATACACACACACACACACACACATCTTTTTTTTTTTGTGGCAATAAAAACGAGCAGGAGCGACGAGGACTAGACTGGGGGAAAACGTTAGTAACTTACACGAGTAAGATGTGATTCATTTGATAAACGTATAAACTTTATACTTAGGTGTTTATAATAAAGACAAACAAACGCACACCTACTACAAACAGGTGTATACAGACTAAATGGTTTAAAAATCGTTAGCTAATTTTGCAAAAGGCAGATATATCACGCTTTCATCGTTCTGATTTCATACTTTATGCATCCTCGTGTGGGGAAACGTGCATAGCGTGCTCTATTCAAACTAAAGAAAAACATCGACTTACCTCAGACGTTCCCGCAGTAAGCATATTATCATCAGTGTCAGACAAAGTTCAAGCACATCCTATCAACTTTCACGGAGTTTCTCGCGTCAGTCTATACCTGGTTCCACAACGCAGACAGTTCAAGTTGTACTGCGGTGAAGAACCGCCCTCTCGCCCAGTTAATGGTTCAGTTCAGCTGTGACGGTTGTTGGAAAAGCTCATTAGAGGTCTCGTTCTGTCATCATTTCACCTTCATGTCATTTTGAAGAATGTTTTAGCTACCATTAACTTCCATTTGGACAAAAAACACACTGACATTTCTCAGAATATCTTACTTTATGACATGAGGGTCAAATGATGACAGAATTATCATTTTTGGGTGAAATATTTAAGCCTTAAAATTAAATCAAAACGAATGTTCTTGTTTTCATGGAATATTGTGGTATTTATTACAAATCATTGATTGTTTTTATTCATGAGCGCTTGTAATCTTTAATCAAAAAGCCCCCCTCTCTCGTAATGCCATCTCTTCTCTGATGACGTGTTTACTGGAGTGAGGGCGGGACCTGTCGCAGTCACAGCAATAGCAATCCACAACGATCCAAATTCAACTCCCACTGCACAAAATTTGAAGAAGAAAGCACCACCCAACATGTTTTCTTGTTCAAGAATCTGTTTCACATAGTTATACACCAAAACTGTTTGGTTACCAAAGTTCATCAAAATATCTTCTTTTTCCAAAGAAGAAAGATATGTAAAAATGCAGGCTAAGAGATATAAAGGTATACCAGAAATGGGGTGGGGGGTGTAAACTATCCCATTAATAAATTATGGTAGAAATGTAATTTTGGTTGAACCGTTCCTTTAAAGATCTGTGGCTGCTAACACAAAGTTTTGATTCCTGAGCCCTACACACCCTCAGGGGGCTCCAGAAGAAGCCACTGCGATTAGAGCATTGTCTGCCTTTGCCAAAGACATCTGCTAAATGAACATGTTGACACATGTTGTGTGCTTCTAGCCAAGGAAACTATGGCAAGCCGTTTTGACTTTTATTCATTCACAGAAGATGAATTCTTGATATCAACAATTCAATTTTCAAGTTTGTACCACGTACTGTACATGTTAAAATAGTAAATACATATTTTTTTTTACACAGAAAACATTGATGAACAATAAAAACAAATACAGTAGATATTTTTTGTTATTTATTTTAATGCACATTTTCAGGGAAACATTTAATGTATAATTATATGTTTCTGTATTTTACAATGTCTTCAACCCCTTTAGAAAAAAAAATAGCTGACTTTTGGTAACCAGTTATAAATATGAATTATTAAGTGCAAGCTTACACAACTGCAAGATGCTTTGAGCAGTAAACCGTGCTGAGCGTCCCTTCATGAGAAAACACTCCCTGCCACAAGTCTCGGGCAAAAAAACAAAAACACGATGCATAGCAAATGACAGACGATAAAAACACAGTGACCTCACAACACTAGTTACAGAGTAAAAAACGAATAAAAAATTAAACATGTAATAGTTGTTTACAGTTGTGATTTTGTGTGATCTAAATTGAAAGACCCTGTGTCATTTACACTGCCGATTTAGAGTGTGTGTGCGTGTGTCGGTGTGTATCTAGATTCTGCTATGTGTCAGAAGGGTAAACGTTTGGCTTCGAAGCACAGTGAAAAAGTTAAAAAAGCTCTCTGATGAAAATTACACAACATTGGTTTGGCACTACAACGTTCCTGCATTTAGTGCAGTGTAGCACATTAGGCCAAGAGACAGAGGTACGAGTACACAGAGAGGACAACAGTGCTGTGGCATTCAGCATGCAAACAGAAGGTTAGCATAAGTAGCTAATGCATAATGTGTAAAGCAACACTGCAGTTAGTCCCTGGACTATTTACATGGCTTATATGACACTTTAAATATCTCATGATGCCCAAACATCAACCCAGAGATCCATATGGAAGTACAAAACAAGTTTTTGATTAGATTGGCAGATTATGTCACCAGTAGAGCAAGAAACAGAACGACACGAGACTACAAATAAAAAAAAGAGTCAGTCTTCTGAAAACACAATGCACTTCTGGTTAATTAGTAATCAATTCGTTCATAACACCATTATTTCACTCTTGCTCCCAAAATACAGCATGGAAAGAACAAGGTTAAAGACAAATTTGGCATTTGGGGTCAGTTGCTCTGAGGAAGAGAGAAAAACAGAAATAGTGGCGGGGTGCTTGTGTATGTGTGTTAGGGGCGCAGATAACAATTAAGAGATGTTTATGTGCTAGTTAGACTTATTTCTCCCTTTCTGTAATGTGTATAAGACAACAATCATAAAGTTTTATCGCTGAAGTGATGATCAAATAAAATTATATGAAGTAGAATGGTGACAGATTTACACTCAGAACACCTTAGTGCAGAATGACTGTTTAGATCCATCAGGAATGCTTTCTATTCCCATAGGCAGCAATGGTGAAGAACAGCATATGCAGAGCATTACAATTAAAACAACATTATAATTAAGCCTCTTTACACTGCAACTACAAAATGCAACCTCATATTACATGTACCAAAGCTTATTTGAATGCAAAATGTAAAAATGTCATGAGCATGAAAAGTACAGGCATCAAGGATGCAAGAGTTCATGTCTGTTTGTTAAACACAGTGACGTACCGAGATTATCTGGCTATTATGGATTCTGGTTATTCTTCCTGTCCACCCACTGAGCAAAAGCAGTTGAATCTGTATTGGTTTTGAATCGTTTTTCGGAGTTCACATTTCTAATAGTGACTGATAAGTGATTTCAAACTTCTTAAACAGGCGCAAACAAATCAGCTGTATGTACTCCTGAAATAACATTCTGCGTCAGTTCGCAATGACTAAGCCAGCAGATTCTGCAGGTTCTGCTCAGTTTGCAGGTTGTGCTTAGGATGTGACCCTTACAGCTTAAAGGGGCTCATCCTTGTTTTAAGGCTTCAGAACTGTCTTAATGGCACACAATGGAAAAATAAAAGAATTTATAACAGTGTATTCATGTTTCAGCATGTACTCGCTTGTGTAACTCAGTAATTCTACATACCAACGAAAAAGTAACACTTTAAAATAAGGTTCAAATCATTAGGTAACGTGGATTAACAATGATCAGTGCACATTAATTTAATTAAATGTTCCGTTTCTTACATACACTAATATATTTTTTAGCATTACAAGCTGTATAAATGAACTTGGATACTTCATGGATTATGAAAAAACATGAATTTACAATGAACAATAGTGTATTAAATGTTAAACAACAGTATATTAACATTAAATACTGCATATTAGTTCATGATACCCAATGCATTAAATAATGTAATTGAACCTTACTATTAAGTGTTAACGAGAAAACTAACCAAGTTAAAGAACTGTTCTGGATTCCATGTCTAAGTGTAGTTAGCAAAGCAGTCTTCTGAAACATCTGGATGATGGCACTAACATTTTGCAAGCAATGTACAAATCTCATGTATTAGATATTTGAATATACAGTATATAAGTCTAAATGCTTGCTTTCAGGCTGATGGCATGAAACAGTTCACTTACATAATGTTATACATTATGTTATACAACACTGGTGTTTGGTATGATAAAGCATTTTTGCAAAATGAGACAATTTCAGGCATTTTCTCGGCCCTTCAAAGAAAAGAATAGCTTAGAATAAGAAACAAGAAACACAGTTTATATAGAGACCAGCTGCTCCCCTGCAGTTTAGTTGGACCGGTCAAGGTACTCATGCTCTGCTGACCTTAGCATAAAACTCGTTTTCTTCTGACCTGTGAGGATTCATTGGATCTACAGGAGCCAGTGTGCCGCAGCAGCCAGCAGCAGAGCCGACCCCAGGGTGGAGGCTAGCGAGGTGGAGAGGGGCCCACCGTTGAACACCAGCTTGTAGGACACCACCTCCTGTTGCAGACCGTTCTCCTCCGCCAGGCAGCGGAACACGCCCTCCTTCAGAGGCAGGTCAGGGGTGGGTGCCAGCACACAGGAGGAGCCAGAGATGGTGCAAGGATATTGCTTGACGCAGTTGTCTTTCTCCCAGCGGTAAGTGGCATGATAGGATCGCACGGGGCATGGTAGCAGAACCGGTCCATCTTTATCCACTACAACTTGTTTGGGAATGGTACTGCGTGCCTTATGAGCTGTATCCCACAATTACAGGAACATTTTAGTGTATTTGAAACAATTTTTAATACAAATATTTTTATTTTATATATACACTACTGTTTAAAGGTTTGGGGTCAGTAAGATTTTTTATGTTTTTATGTCTCTTATGCTCGCCAAGGCTGCATTTATTTGATCAAAAATACAGTAAAACGGTAATATTGTGAAATATTTTTACAATTAAAAATGAATAGATTTTAAAAAGTAATTTATTCCTACGCTGGCAGAGCTGAATTTTCAGCATCATTACTCCGGTCTTTAGTGTCACATGATCCTTCATAAATCAGTCTAATATGCTGATTTGGTGCTCAAGAAACATTTTTTGGTGCTCAAAAACTGTTGTGCTGATTAATATTTATGTGGAAAGCATAATAAATATTTTTCCGGATTTCTTTTGATGAATAGAAAGTTCAAAAGAACAGCATTTATTTGATAAATATTTTTGTAACAATGTAAAAATATTAATTTCTTTTATATCATAAATGTATAAATATATAGCATATATTGCAGACATGATACTACTATTAAAGTTTGTCTCTTCTGAACAAATCACTTGCTTTACTATTACAGGGCTACACAAATGTTATTTATTTTTTATTCTTAGGGTTTTAAGTGTTTATTTGTCTATATCTTTTTTAAAAGATGCTCAAAAGAAGCAAATTTCTAAATTCTGTTAGGTTAGTGAATTACAGAAGAAAAAAAAAGTGATATGAAAACTATATTTAGAAGGAATGCAAAAATGGGTCTCAAGAAGAAACTAAAACTGAAGCTGAAACTGTTTGGAAATCTTTCAAATTCTCAAGTGCTATAAAGGGTTCAGAGATATGACAAGAAAACCTGTAAAAGTCTAAAAGACAATCTACCTGTAGCATCGCCGCAGACTGAGGCACTGGAATGATCAAGGGTCTGAACAAGGGTCCTGATTTCAAAGTAGGGAGAAAAAAAAACCTCAGGATACTTTGTCAGGAAAAACAGTAATGCATCTTTTTGTTGGGATATTTGTGACTGCATATCTACCCAGTGCTAATGTTGTAGTCTGCTGGGATTGCAGTACACTTCCTCTTGGACTGGTCCCACGCACAATATGGATCTCGTGAAAGGATGCATTCCCTGCAGCTGACTCCGTAGCGACCACAGTCAGCCAGGGGGAGGCGCTGCACTTCAAGCTCTGTGCCAATATAGAGATGACCCTGGCAAAAAGCAGAAATCAGAGGTGAAAGGTGCCATCTGGCTCCCATCAAACACTATTTTAAATATCTGTGTGAACAGCCTTTGAATTACTCTCTCACTGTAATGTGCAAATAGTGACTCAAAGCTATATATAACTATATTTCAGCGGAAACAATATGTCCAACCACTGCAGGCTAAAATTGGCTGAGTTCACATCATTAAAATGTGGGTCTGTACCTTTTTAGAGTCAATGGCCATGTTAATGACGGGGCTATCATCCTGGAATAAAGAGTACTGCGCTATGATAAAGGCTCCTTCTATGGTATGGAGCACCTTCAGGACTTTACCCTTTTCTGTACAGGAGACACAGGAAAAATTGCATTAGAAAAAATAGAAAAACAATAATAGAATGAGAAGAAATTATATTTGGTGCAAGATGTTGGTGCAATATTGAATATTTTTTTCACTATTTGAGATTTGTTTTGGTTTACCGGTATCTGCATAAAAATGCAGTACTTTCATGCTCCTTAGCACATTTCTCTGCGATTCACAGTACCTGTGCCCAGATAGATGATGCTGTAGTGTTCATCATTGACAGCCAAGACTGTGTCTGCCACAATATGTGTGAAGTGGTCATGAACTGGCAGTTCCAGAGGAGTTTCATCAACCGGGGTGATCATGTCCTCAATCTCAGGGTGATCCTTGATCACAGTCAGGATCTTCTGGTTATGAGCCTGAGTGTTGTTCTTGAAAGCACACTGTATAAAGGCAAACCACACAAATGAATAATCAGGTTGTGCCTTTTTTTCTGAAATTGTAGTATTTCATAGATGCATTCAAAATTAATTTAAAGGTACAATATGTAATTTTTGCTTATTCAAAACAAAGGGATAGCTTGATAACGGCTTGAATCATGGGAGTTGTTGTCTTCACCTCTACAGCCAGTGGGAAAGAATCAGACGGGACTCGGGCAGAAATCATATTCATGGATGAGCTAACATATTAAAGATTGATTGACGTTACTGTAGTATGAAGCAGGGTGGGGCTGAAAGCCGTTGGGGCGTAACGAGGCCGCTGAAGCGATTGCTAATGAGAGACAAGCGTGACACACGCCTCGAGAGCAGTGGAGCTTTTGTTATGCTGCAGACAACAGTTTCCACTTCTTCTGCTGTTTTATCATATTAGATACATTTGAGTATGTTGAAGGTCACATTATAATGCTACTCTGTGCGTTCAGTGGGCGGCTACTATGAGACACTTGTTCTCTGCAGTAAGCTAGATCGATATTAGGTAAAATATGGTAAAATATGGTACTTGCGGTAAATCAAGAAAACAAGATTTAAACAATAAGACTAACTGTGTTGAGTTGAGTTTTCTGTTGATGAATGTATCCAAACAGTTGCTCACCTGTCTAATAAAACACAATATACTAAAGCATCTTTGGTGTTTCCATGGTTTTTGCAAAATAAAACTGGAAATCGAGGGTAACGCGGATATGATGTCATTGATAGGCGACGAACATTTGAACATTGAGATTTGAACATTCTTGTAAACATTTGGGATAATGTAAGTACACAAGTCAACAAAATATATAACATTGTTCTAGTGGTTTTTGGATATTTTAATCAAAAAATCTTACATTATTGTGCCTTTAATAAATGTAATAATATGTATAACAACATGACTGTCTGTTGGCACATAATTATGCCTTTGACTGGTTGATGTTTCGGTGCGCTGTACCATTCCAGGACGAGGGGCCGTCAAAGGTGAGTTGTAGCCCTTCAGTTTTGATGTATTAAAGGCTTTGTCAATGTCTTCAATGGAGTACGCACATACTACAGTGGTGTTCCTATAGAAAGACATAAACATGGAAAACAGATAAAAGTAATGAGTTAATAAGTACAGTAGCAATGCAACAAAAAATTATGACGATAATAATTTTAATGTTTTTGTAACAGTTCATTGTGTTTGGACTTTGTTTTCTGTTTTCACTGTCACTCTGCCTGAGTTAGTTTGTTAATTTGTCACCATGGTTACTAATTTTATTAGTCATCAATTTTCAGCTGTTGCCAAATTTGTTCTTTTTGTTTTCTCACAGTATATTTCTGTCTTCTATTGTCGGTTCACACTTACGCTAACGCTGAGTTTGGTTACGCGAGTCTTCTGTTATTAAAGCCTTTCTACATTAATTGTCTTCATCGTGCTCTTTCACACACCATGCTTAGCAAAGTTTTGGCCAATAACCGATGAAAAAGCCAACATTAAAGGGTTAGTTCACCCAAAAATGAAAATTAGCCACCCTCAATTTTTCTCGATTTACTCACCCTCAAGCTATCCTAGGTGTATATGACATTCTTCTTTCAGACGAACACAATCAGAGTTATATTAAAAAATGTCCTGGCTCTTCCAAGCTTTATAATGGCAGTGATTGTTGCCTCGTTTTTTGAAGTCCATAAAAGTGCATCTGTCAGTCATAAAAGTAATCCACACGGCTTCGGGAGGGTTAATAAAGACCTTCTAATGATTCGTTTGTGTGAGAAAAATATCCATATTTAAAATGTTATTAAGTAAAATAACTAGCTTCCGGCAGACAGTGAAAGAATAACAACTGAACTGACGCATGCGCAGGGGATAGAGCAAAACCTCTGCGCATGCGTCAGTTCAGTTGTTATTCTTTCGCGGTTTTCTTTTCTGTACTATACTATATACTTTTGTCACAAAAAATGGTTTGGGATCCAACATTATAATGAGCTGAATGAAAAATGTTTATTCATTCTGAGATCTGTTAAAATATTACATTTACCAGTGTTAAGAAATTATTAATGTTTTTAATGATTAGCTTTAATGATTAGTAAGTAAATGTTAATGTAAAAATAGGCGAAATGAATGAGCATGCACAATTCAATATCCAAGTGATAAATTGAAAAAGGGAATGTAATTTTGATCAATATGGTACCAATAGTTCTTATAAATTGAAAAAGGATATAATGAATATATATAGGCTAATATAGTATATAAGCTGCATGGGACCTCCATGAGGAGCGTCAGGTTGCCATAACAAAAGACAACGGCACTAACGTTGTCAAAGAGGTGGACTAGGTTCCAGTGCTTTGGGCATAGACTTCATCTGGCCATCGGTAAGTTAAAATGATTTCATCTTTTGTTATTAGACTATAGCAAATATATTATACTATTATTTGGGGTTTTAGGGTAGTTGTTAATTTAAGAATAACATAATTTTAAATACAGTGTTATGTGAGCCACAAATCATACTAAGAGTGGCCTATTTTATTTAGAGCTGCGTATGTATAGGGTTGTGTATAAATAACACATCTGCCACAGCTATTTGCCTACTACTACACTACCATTTATAGCTTAGAGTGGTGACATATGAATATTAAAGTGTTTGTTGTAATTTTTGTATTACTGTTTTTATGCTATTAGGTTGGAAGTGGGCATTTAATCAGAGTGTGAATATTAAATGTTTTTAGTCACTGTAGTTAGTAAATGTTTTGTCTTATCACTCACAGGAAATGCTCTGAAAGATAATGCACAATGCATTAACCGGGCTAAGGATATGCAGGAAGATTGTGGGCCACTTCTCCCATAGCTAGAAGAAGAGAGTTGCTTTGAGGGAAGCACAAAGAGAGCTTAACCTCCCAGAGCATGCCATGGTGACAGACTGCTCAACACGATGGGGTTCTACTCAAAATGATCGCAAGAGTCCTGGAGCAGCAAAATGCGATGTCCAAGGTTCTCTCTGCAGATCGCAAAGTGGTCATATCATGGCAGGACCTGGAAGTCCTGGAATCTGTCAACAAAGCACTCACCCCACTCCAGGACTTCACGGATATCCTGTCAGGTGAACGCTATGTGAGCATATCTTATGTGAAACCTGCTCTTTTGAATACCTCAGTGCTGGCTGAAGAGGAAGAGGACACTGGCCTGACCAAATCACTGAAATCCAAAATTTTGAACTACCTCAACGAGAAATATGAAGTCACGCAGGACCTGCTAAACATGCCCACATTCCTAGATCCAAGGTTCCGAACACAATACAGCTCTGCAGTAGAGACCCAGACCTTAAAGGAACGAGTCATCTCTGAGTTAATAGTGAGTGAAAACACAGTATTTACTTAACTGGCTACAATTCTATGTAACAGATTTCTAAAACACGTGCAGTCTTTATTTGTTTCAGGAAATTCATCAGCAGCAGCCTGTAGCCCAAACAAGCAATGCAGCGATGTACAAGGATAGCCTGGATGTGGAAAATCCACCTGCTGCTACAGCCAAGAAGAAAACTCAGTGTAGTTTCTTCAAGGAAAACACACGCACAACAACACCAACAGCATCGACCACATTTGATCCCATGGTACAATTTAGAGAAGCAGTGGCTGCTGAACTCAACGCTTACATTTACATGCCAAGTGTAGACCATGGAGAAGACCCACTGAAATGGTGGAAGTTACACAAAATAAACTTCCCTAGGCTAGCAAACTAGCACAGAAATAGCTGTGCATACAAGCAACAAGCTCTGCATCAGAGAGAGCTTTTAGCACTAGTGGTAATGTTGTATCGAATCATCGCTCCTGTCTGAAACCAGACAAGGTGGATATGCTTGTTTTTTTTTGGCAAAGAACCTCTCAAGTGATAAGTAGAGATTTTTAGAAAGAGGATTTGGAAGTACCAGTTGTTGCTTTGTTTTTTTGTTTTTAAATGACCAACAACAGTTTTAGTGATCTGATTGAGTGAACCACACATTTATATCCAACTTCCTTTTTGAAAGTTTATACAAACATGTTACATCCAGCTAAAATATCCCTGTTTGGACAGAATGTTCAAAATATCTTATTTTCATGAACATTATTTTTATTTATAAATCTATCATAAATCTATTTATTTTATTTAGCTGTACTATTGAGACAATAACAAGTTTGTTTGCAGTAATGCAAAGATGTCATTTAATTTTGTAAAAATATTTTAATTTGAAAACGTTGTGCATTTGTTTGTTGTTGTTGCTAGTTTGAGTTGAGAAATACAAATTTCAGCATTATCAGTAATCTGTGTGTGCATTTTCCTGGAGAACCAATCGAGTTGACTCATGATACCATTTGTTTATTATATCGCAAATCGCAATATTGACCTCAATAATCGCAATATGACATTTTCCCTAAATCGTGCAGCCCCAATATATATATATATATATATATATATACACACACACCTTTATAAAAGAAAGTTTGAAGTAAGCACAACTGACAGTGTTTTGAGTAATAAAATCTATAGAGATATATTTTTTGATCCCTTGCCAGACGCATTATCCAACAGCCTGGTGTCAAATGTGTTCCTACTCACTTTTAGACTTAAATATTTACTTACCAGGAATTGGAGAAGAGGCCATATATCAACCCAGTGCGGAGATGAGAGCTCAGAACAAAGGCCTGTTTGAAGTTGTTGTACTGTACAGGAGTTTCAGCTTTCCCACACATCACACGTGCCTTCAGGAATGTAGTCCAGGAGTTCGGCAGCATATTCTGAAGCCCTCCCTCATCAACCTGAGCCACAGATGCAAAGGTTATCACAAACCTTGAGTACTTACAACAGTGTATCTGAAGCAGGAATGGATTAAGGGCTTGTTACCATACAGACTCGTCCTATCCGAGCCCTGTAAGGCTCTTCGTCAAGATTGGCTGTACTGTTGACCTCACTGAAGAAGAAATAGATCTCATCTTTGAGTTTCTCTCTGTGTGGTATCACAGCGGCTCCTGCAAACTGGGGATCTGAGATAGAGGGTGAGAGCAGATTTATTATTTTCATAGACTTAGACTGTAAGTCTTTGAACCTTCGTCTTAGTTAAAATGTATTTTTCTTTTGATGTTTGCTTCAAACTGCTTTCTCCTATCCCAGCTTAATATGTAGAGATTTAAGTAAGCCATTTATGAGATGATTTCACCATAAAACCGTAAACACTGTGGCATTGCTATCAATATTTGAAAGTATAAATATGGAAAGTATATTCCATATACTACTATTCAAAACTGTTGGGCTCAATAAGATTTTAAGAATTGAATACTTTTATTCATTAAATTGATCAGTGATAGTAAATACTTTTAGTTTATCACAAAAGTATAAACATTTCAGACAAAACTTGTTCTTTTGAATTTTTGAGCACCAAATCAGCATATTAGGATCATGTGACACTAAAAACTGCAGTAATGGCTGATGAAAATTCTGCTTTACCATCACAGTCTGGAATAAATTATATATTAAAACAGAACAGTTATTTTAAATTGGAGTAATATTCCACAATATTACTGTATTTTGGTGAACATAAGGGGCTTGTTTCAAAAACATTGTAAAAATCTATATATTTTATTATTATCTTTAAAATGTCAGTCCTTCAAGAAAATCTCCAAACTGCTAATGCAATATAGATAACAGCTTTCAACTCACTCAGTAGCCATTTATTCTCTGTCTTCAGCTGCTTTTTGGAGCCATATGTGCGACGGATAGTGCCAGTCTGTCCTGCAACCGCTGACAGAGCAGAGTACAGATTCCCATCTAAATAAGGAGAGAGAGAGATAAGTATATCCATCAGCCAAACCTCTGTGACTATAGTCCGTCAAATCAAAGATTCCCTAAAACTTTGATTCAAATTTAGCAATGTTTGCAGTACTTTGATACTCAAAGTAAACACGAGGACTGCGAATGAACTGTGAACTACTTCCTTCTGACTGACAGATGGAGACATTTTAGAGACATGCAACTTCTTTCAGCATCAGTGTTGACCTTTCAGCTCTGCTAAATTCACATGGCATATGAAATACTCAACTTTGTATCTGACATTTAAAACACTAAAGAAAAGGGCAAGATCTCTTTTTGCCATATACTACAGGGACTGTTGATCTTTTTGGAATTTGTTCTTTTATGTTTCCTCTGATACACTGTATTTTCTAAAGAGATCTGGCAAGATTTGAAGCTTTGAGCATGTATCGTTTTTACCAAATAGATCTCTGTTCTCTGAAGGATTTATGTCAGGTCAGAATAAAATTCATTAAAAGTTACATTACAGACTACTCTACTTCAGAAACAAATACCTATAAAAATGAAAGAACTAAATAAATAAAAATAAAATGAACAAAAACATTCTCTCCCATCTTCACATTATCTCCGTCCTCCATTCCTCTCCTCTCTCTCTACCTGCTGACAGACTGATGGAGCGCTGAGAAGGGAAAGGTGCCAAGATGTTAGCCGCTACTGTTTCCCCTGGCATGTCCATCAGTACACTGTCATTTACCTGGATGAGAGAGATGACATGATTATTCAGTAATTCTCAGGCTTTTATTAAGAAAACAGCAGTGACACTGTAGCATTTTGAGAAATCATACCACTTTTTTAGCAGGAAAGGTACTGAAAACTTTTTTTATAATATTATTCATCCACTAAATGTGTGTCCCACATTTCAGGATGTCAAACTCTCATTTTATTGTACTACTTTCAGTATCCTTTTTATTCTAAGCACACAGTGGTGGAAACTGTTAAATGATTCGGTTATAAATCACACCCACGGCAGAGACACAAAAGTGTTCCCAATAATACAGAAGCAGTTAAATAAATAGCCTGAATTCTGGCAAAACAGCTGAGCTCAGAGGGAAAACTGGTGATATTTCCTTCCATTTTTTTATGTAATCCACAGAAAATGCTAAAGCGAATTAAATAGATTGAGTAATATTTCATAAGTGTCTTCGCAAGTTTTATTAAAGGAACCTGAAATGTCTGCATTTAGCAGTTGCAAACCTTTACAGGGTTTTTGTCTTCATAGTAAGACCGATATTGTGATGCATCATTATAGGATTGTCTCGCAATATATATCGATTATCGCAGAATTGCGGTATCGTGAGCCATATATCGTATCGTGAGGTACCCTGTGATTCCCACCCCTAGTCCTAATCGTAAACACTTTTGTGGTTTGCTTACAGATGGAGTTTAAACTGCTTCTGGATTGTGAGAGTCGCATATATAATGGCAGGTAAAGCATCTTACCAGAAGCCAACATTTAGGAGAACCCGCTCTTGTCCCACACACCACGAACGAATCACCGACTTTCTCAATTAATGTGATGAAATTATCACACTCTTGCTATAGAATGATGGAAAAGAAACACGATATGTCAATGTGAAACATACAGACATCATATATTATAAATTACAGAAAAAATATAATTGCTAAACACAGTATGCCATCTAATTGTGGGCTTTTTTTCCTTTTTCTATACTAACTGGATTTTGCAACTTCAGCATAAACAACCCAACAACCATCTTTATTTAGATTTTAAAGACGCCCATCACTCATGTGTTTGCTTTCTGTCTGTGCCATTACCCTTAAAAAATAGCCTCATTCAGTCAACTCTGAGTGATGACCTGCTCATCATGGATGCCTATTTCTGTAGAACCAGGGCAGTGAATGCAGCCAGGCTCCCGCTCGCATAATGAGGAGCGTCTGCGATTAAATGTTCTGATTACAGTCAATTTCAGAACTCACTATTTATTATAATCCAGCTAAACCTGATGTGTGTAATTCACACAGAGGATTTGTGAGAAATGGGTAACTGGACACATTGTGCTAGTCACTTCTTGTGCAGTTAGATTTGTGAGTGATTTGAATCGCACGGCTTAAATGAGTCAAGATAATCCTTTTCTTTGCATGAAATGGCAAGCTGCTCGAGGTCTGAACTGACGGAATATTGTGGGATTGTCTCGCTTACCTTCCATGCTGATGATTTAGAGACGCACATCTCTTTTGCATTCTCATCCATTACCACAGGGATCTGTGAGCACATCAATAACATTACTAATCATGCAGCCTTGCATGCATAATAATGCAGGGATGAACTGTTCTCATCATTTTAGAGCTATATTCTATAATTACAATGAGAAAACAGGACATAAAATGTTATGGCTATAGTAAAATGATAAGCTATAACTATCCCTCTTTGCTTTTATGCAACCACAAGTATTACCTCCATTATAAGGATTGTTCTACTTCATAAATAATAAGACAGTTTTGTTACTTGCCGAGTACCAGCTATCTAGGTCAGGATTTAGAGCAGTGATAGATCTACTTTAGCTCCAGGTTATGGTGTCACCCCCCTACCTGCGTGTCATGCACTCCTTTATCACTGAAGCTGAGCTTATAGATGACCCCTTGGCCCCCCACATACAGGACATCAGTTTCCTGTTGATGGTAAACCGCCGTGTAGTTCTCCGGTTTCATGAAGCGAAACCGAGGGGATTCTAAAGATAAATGAAATACAATGTTTTTGACAGTCTTTATATGTTGTACACATTGCAAAAATGTATAATTTACGCCTAGTGAATCAGGGGTTCTCGGCCGGTGGGTTGCAATTCAAAAATGGGCCACAGGGGAAAACAATGCAAATAATAAAATGTAAATAGCCATAAAAAATCTGTATAGTTAGGATAGCAAAATAAAAAGGCTTCTTATATGAGCCCAAATGCTTCATCTATCTTATGTTGTTGAGATCAAAGGCTGTGCATTCATTTAGCTTTGTTTTGGTCCAAATTCATCACTTGTTTTATAGTAATAGCTAATATTTGGTCCAGTGTTGATCACATCTGTGCTGTTATATACATTAACAAAAGTGTCAATTTTCCACTTTAGACCATGTTCTATATAAATAATTTTGCATATTGTTGGACCTGTGCTTTTGTTAAATGTTATGTTAAATAGTATGTAATTGCCTTGATCACTTGATTTCCACAGTAAAATCTGGTTTTAGAGCAAAACCAGCTGAGAACTAAAGATCTAAATGATTAGCTCAAATGCCTTAGCCGCGTTTGTGGGTGTTTTTCATTTGACCTAAATGGAGAACGCTGCCAAATGTGGTTGTCAAGGGTAACCGTACATTAAAATTGTTTTGATACAGCGCTGTATAAAGAAGAACTTTGCACTTATTTCATAAAACTAACACGTTGCAACAGGTGTTTGTCTCGGGCTGCGCTGGTAGAGATTTCATCTCAATCAATAACTGGCTATTTGAAGGGGGCTGAGGAGGTCGAAAAAGCCTGCAGACCAGTCTGAGCCGGTTTCTATTTGCATATAAAGGTCTCGTTTTCCATTACACAATACTTAAGTTTATCAGAGAATTTGTCTCCCCATCGCATCCTTCATGATTCAAGAAGACGTGCACTGAATTGAGGAAGCGTCGTTGTCCATGGTGCTGAAGTGGGCGTTCAAGACCAACAAGCTCACTGGAGTCTCATCTTGGACTCTCACGGTTTCTCATATGTGTATTTGAGAGAGGTTGTAGTATGGTAACACCAAGGGGGTTACCATGAGACAAGTTGATGTTTTTAAATAAATACATGGCCCATATTGGTTGTATGACATTGAAGTCTGTGAATGTGCTTAGAATAAATAATAAAGATGGGTTTCGTGGAATTTTCCACAGGCTATTCTGCATCTGAGAGTGTGTTTTTCCCTGGATCGCATGCTGTACCCTGTGTCTTGGAAATGCATCAGTTGCTGCAGTGCCATCATTCCCGTTAGCTCGCGCACCTGCATTGCAGCGCTGTAGATTGCGTCCTATGCTTTTATTAAAACATACCCACTTGCTGCGTATTCTACAGGAAAATTGCTTCAAAACAGCGATGTCACTCAATGCATTTACAAGTTTACCTAGAAAGCGAATAGTCGTTTCAGAAAATGACTTATTCAGTAGCCTCCGGGGAGATTCAGGAGCTTGTTTACTCATATGTGCCAAGCAGACTACTCGCTCTTGACCAACCCATACACCACTAACATCTCGTAAGGAGATGTTACTATGACTACACAGTCAAAAATTCTTCCAGCATCCTTGCATGAACCTCCAGTTATACTTAATACATACATGTTGGCATCGGCATTATACGCTTCATTTTTATACAACGTCAGTTACAGTTTTTATATTAACGCGATGCATTTACTTTTATTTTTTTTCATTGTAGTCTAGGCTCGTGTACTCTTAACCATGATTAATATCACATACACGTCATGATGTAAAGTCATGACGTGCATATGAGCCTCAATTGTTTTTTGTTTTCAAATCCATCTTGGCTTGCTTCAATGTACTAACATTTTACTAACACAGCGATTTGACTTTTTTTTTTTTTTTTTTTTTTCTTCTTAAGAAGTCTTCCAGACTTAGTACGCAGCATTTTTTACCCAAGGGGCTAAATTAAGATTAGCAATTTCTGCTTCAGAAAGGATAAACATGACATCCGAAGCCGAAAACGAGAAATTTCCAGACCTCTCCACAGAATCCGTAACAGAATGAAACTAACGTTACAACACTGAAGAAAATCAAGCCTTACCCATCACGGCAAATTTCAGCCGAGGTGATTTTTCGGCCAAAACCACAGAGAACAGGGTCGCCAGTACGAGTAGATTCATGTTTCTGAGTGATGCTTTAATTAGAGTGACGACACGTTAATGAAAGTCTTATCTTAGATAAAGGCTGATGTTGTTTTGCAGAAGTGTGCGTGATAAGCGGGCGCTGCCTTGTCCCTCAGACCTCTGTGAGAATCTGAGCGGTAATTGCCTTCACGTCACATCTTCAGAGAGAGAGAGAGAAAATGGCGAGCAGACATGCGCTCACGCGGATTGACGACTAGAGTGAACTAAACACTTTATTTATTAGTTTCATGCATTGTAATGCATTTTATGTAGCTCTCATAGACACTCTAAATATTAGGTGTAGCAACATTGTAACATTTAGAAATGTTTATAGGCCTATTCTCCCCCCATTTTTGGGGAGATGTTAAATACCCAGTATTTTAACCTTTTGCATGCAATATTAAATCACTACATCACAACAACAACAACAACAACAACAAAAAAAAAAAAAAACCCTGCATTTAGAAGTTACAGTTTTTTTTCCAACTGCTAACACACTAAAATGACATGCACAGCACAATTATTTAAACTGACAGCAAAACCTCTACTCAAGTCTCCTAAAATCTAAACACATTTTCTGCTTTACACACATTTTGCAATTCAAAATGGCACGGTTCTCTGCATAAGACACAACAATCTGACCACAGGTGAGCCACTTTTATTTATTTATTTTATTTTTTATTTTTTTACAACAATGGAAGATGTTGCCGAGATGTTGCAATTTTCTTTTTCAGTTTACTGTTTTTTTATGAGCATATTTTTGTTCAGTCCAAAGTAAATATATCTGCTGTGCATATGTTGCACTGACTTTTTTGGTGAAAATTTAAAAAATAATAATATTAATAATAATAATTGTTTCAACAGCGTGTGTGTGTATCTGTAAATATTTCTGCGCATGTGAATAATCATCTGAAGAATTTTCTACAATTTGAACTACATATTTTAGTATTATGGCAAAGCATACTAAAGATGAGAGTGCTTTTCAGTATGCCCAACAGTGTGTAGTCGGTTAGACAAAAATCTGTTAATATGAATGAAGTGTGTGCTATTTCATGCAAAAGTTTGATTTTGATAATGTTATGTGTAGTTTTTGCAGTGCTTCATTTTGCAAGATATATGAGGTATTTTGCAGTTTGGGTGTGTGGTTTTGTGAATTGTGTTAAGTATTTTGATAAAACCAGCCTAGTTTGCAAAATTGTGTGTTAGCAATTGGAAAAAAAACTGTAATGGCAATTTAAGAAAAGATATATATCTAGAGAGAGAGAGAGAGAGAGAGAGAGAGAGAGAGATGTGCACGCTGCGTCTGTGCAGTGTGTGTGTGTGTGCCAATACGTGCTTCAATGAAAGCAGCGCATTAATATAGAGCGGTGTTTTAACTGACTGGAACTACTTGTGCATTACACTATTTGAACGCACACCTTCCAGACAATCACAATCGAGTATTCTGATAGAAAATGTTGTCTGTATACATAATAAATAATACGGACATGGGCCAGTAAGAGCTGGCCTCAAGAGGCCCCCCTTGAGGCCAGGGGAGTGAGGTTTACACACACAGCTCTTACTGGCCCATGTCCGTACTATAGCTATTAGACGCATATTAGTACTATAGCGTCTGACGTTAGAGACTGTGGTCTTTAACATCCTTGTTAGCGTGCCCGCCTCCAGTGCTGGAAACGCTGGTTCAAATCTCGCTCAGAGCGGGTCGAGTAGGACTGATGACATATAATTATAATTATCAAGCTTAGAGTTAGTTCCGACTCTCAGCTGATCCACGTCTACCTATAGGAATACGAAGCTATCACAGCATATATAAGGTCCTTCAGTATTATAAACAGCTATCACATTGCTCAGGAGCTAATTACTCTCCTCCATCCCCAGCTCCTCATCTTTTCCAGTCAAGTTTTGGCCTTCTGATTTCCCTTTGAATCATACTAAATTCTCCAGTTATGTTGTACATTAAATTATTGAACATCATGATATCTGCAATACATTTACACTATTGCCAAAAGTATTGGGACATCCCTCCAAATCACTGAATTCAGGTGTTCCAATCATTTCCATGGCCACAGGTGTATAGAATCAAGCACCTAGGCATGCAGACTGCTTCTACAAACATTTGTGAAAGAATGGGTCGCTCTCAGGAGCTCAGTGAATTCAAGTGTGGTAGCATGATAGGTTGCCTGTTGTTAGTGGTATTATATCAAAGTGGAAGCAATTGGGAACAACAGCAACTCAGCCACAAAGTGGTAGGCCACATAAAATCACAGAGTGGGGTCAGCACATGCTGAGGCACACAGTGCACAGAAGTCGCCAACTTTCTGCAGAGTCAATAGCTACAGACCTCCAAACTTCATGTGGCTTTCAGATTAGCTCAAGAACAGTGCGTAGAGAGCTTCATGGAATTGTTTTTTATGGCCGAGCAGCTGCAGCCAAGCCTTACATCACGAAGTGCACTACTGGACTGGAGCAGTGGAGACATGTTCTCTGGAGTGATCAATCACACTTCTCTGGCAATACGATGGACAGGTTTAGGTTTGGCTGTTGCCAGGAGAACGGTACTTGCCTGACTGCATTGTGCCATGTGTAAAGTTTGGTGGAGGGGGGATTATGGTGTTGGCCCCTTCCTGTTCCAACATGACTGCACACCAGTGCACAAAGCTGCAGTACTGTTGAATTTGCTTTGTCAGTTCTTGCCAATACTTTGAATTAGAACAGAATTAGCTATAAGAATCTGCTCACTCTGCATCTTGCCCGTGTTATTGTCCTATTCATCAGGTTCATCAATATTCTTGGAGCTCAGATAAACCAATGCTCACTGCATCAGTGGCAGAAAACATACTTCAGTACTTCCTTATTCATTGTAGATTATTTGACACCATGCAATGTCCTACATTTGTCATAAGTAATTTCAAATGATGTCTGTGTAAACTAATATCAGTTTTAAAGCTTCTTGTGCAGTTTTGTATAGTACAGGCCATTGTCTCATTTATGTGTCTTTCTTTGGCTCCAGCTAGTGGCCAAAAGGCATAAGTGACATATTTTGGCACAAATAGTTCCTCAAATATGTGAGTACAGAATAGTATATATAGCAAGATGTGAACATGCTGTAATAGCTGTACATTTATTTGACCATGTGTATATATATATATATATATATATATATATATATATATATATATATATATATATATATATATATATATATATATATATATATATATATGTGTGTGTGAAAAGTGAATAATTTTAATAAAAATAAATTAAAGAGATCATACACAAAATATATATATTTTTAGTACTGTCCTGAATAAGATATTTTACATAATCTTTTTTTATTTTTATTTTTATTTTTTCATATAGTCCACAAAGCTGCATTTATTAAAATGACCCGTTCAAAAGTTTATGCACCATTGATTGTTAATCCTGTGTCATTCTCTGGATGATCCACAGCTATGTGTGTATTTGTGATGGTTGTTCTTGAGTCACTTGTTTGTCCTGAGCAGTTAAACTGTCCAATGTTCTTCAGAAAAATCCTCCAGGCCCTATATATATATATATATATATATATATATACACATATACACACATGTCGCCTCTGGCTTACTTATGGGGACACTTAATATTCAACAATATTATTGATCCGATTGTACTGAATGAGAACTGAACTGAACTGAGCTAGATGATGACATCATCAACTGATTTATTAATGAAATGAACTAATTTAATAATTGATGATCTTTACAGTGGAACTGAATCAACACTGAACAGAAGAACAGCTGAAATGCATAATTATTCTGTTATCGCTGTAAAGCTACTTTGAAACCATCTGTATTGTATAAAGCTATATAAATAAAGGTGACTTAACTTGAAAACAGTGTGTTTGTATATATACACAGTGTGTCTGTGCAGTTTATACACAGTAAATGTTTATCTTTTAAATATGTGACAAAATTCTCATCTTAATAAAAAGATTATTTAACCGTTTAATTGGAACACATTTTTGGAGAATAAAAATCATTTTTATTTGATCATAGTACAGTGTCTGTCTGTGGGCTGAGCACGTCTGTAGCCAGACAGACCTATATAACAGATTGAGACATCTAGAGGTAATCCTAAAGGGTTTAAACCACTGGTCATACACGTGATTATCTTTTTTTTTCTAGGTTATTCTGGGCAACAGCTGAAATGATTTACTCTCACTCTCTCGTGCTCTTTCTCTCTCTCTCTCTCTCTCTCTCTCTCTCTCTCTCTCTGCAGAATCCAGTTAAAGCTTGAGAACTGTCCAACAAAACGACAGCCTGACTAAAACATCACTGCGAGTTCCCTGTCTCTTCCTGTGCTCTCAGACAATAATCCGTCATCAGTGTAATACAACATACCTATCACGTATCAATTTGACTATGTTATTAGACTGAATAAATGGCATAAATTCTGTAAAATCAAACATAAATCTTAGGTAATCAGATGAGAGGCAGCAGGAGACAATTATTTCTCGGTTTAACAAACAAGACAGTGACCGATGCAGATAATTATGCAGAATCTTCTCTCTTGATGTCACCGTTACATCTCCTCCACAATCAGATGAGCTAAAGAAAAACTGCAGCCACTCAAGGTTATAGGTGCTGCACTGATGAAACAGATGGAGCTTACTTCTTGAAAATGTTATACTGCATACACCAGAGTAACAAAGAGATATGATCACAGTGTCCAAATTGTTCAGACTTTCAGGACTCAGAAATTAATTTTACCTAGAAATGAACTTAAATTTTTAATGAGGAGGTTTAAAATGGAACACTGTGGAGTAAAGATAGTGAGACAAGATGGTTTTCTGAACAGGCAGACTTGCATAGTCTTTAATGATCCAATGCAAAATATTACAACTTACAAATGCATTAACAAAAACATCAAATATTGAAATGTAACTTATATACATTACATAAATTGCAAAGCATCTTAGGCAGATAACCAGGTGTGGTGTGCAGTCATGACATTTTGTGCATAGCCATAAGAGCCACTGGCATGGCATAACATCACTTGATGTTTATAAAAAAAAAAGAAGAAGAAAAACAAAAAAGAAGCATAAAAGACATTTCTGAATGACCTTGCAAAATTTTTGTAATCTTACTGCAACCTATAAATATAACATCTGTAATGTACAATATCACACACAATATATAATACAGTAAACCATTTCAATAACTTGCCGTCCATTTAAAATCCTTAACTTTCTAAAAACGTATTATTAGTTAAATTAATTTATTTCCTGTTGCAATGTTTTAATTGCTACAAACTACAATAGATGTTAACAGGCTGTTAAGACATATAGTTCTATGGGTTTTTTCAGTCTTTTGCATATACATTTGTACAACAAAAGTTACAATATCTAAAACTGCATTGTAACTGTTGTCAAATGCATCATCATATGACGTGTTCTGATTTAATTTGGCAGTGAAATGAATATCTCTAAAGGCTAACTGTGCCTGAGCCCTCACAAAGGAAGAGATTTTATTCATTAAACTAAGAGCTGTGAGCTTTAAAAATGACACAGCAAATCAACTAAATCACCAAAATAATTTATAAATTATTTACGAGTGGAACATTATTACAATTTCTGTACGTTACATTTTATGTATTTATTTAGTATTATGTTACTTATTATTATTAATAATATTTTATAAAAATAATTATTACTATCGAACAGTAAGAGAATTTGTTTGTTGTTTGTCCAGACTTTGGAATTGCTCAATCCACAATACTACCTTACTTACCTTAAATTTGATATAATCTAACTTGTCAGCTAAAATATTGTTATTATAAAGAGAAGTTACTATACCTTACATTAATGTAAATCAGGCTTGCAAAATATGAATGAGATTATTATAAAGATAAATTGCCATACCTATTTACATGAATGTCAATCAGGCTTGCAAAATATGTTATCATAAGGCTTTGTACCTTGCTGTGTTGGCAAGCTGCAACTTTGAGAGTTACTACAGTTTTAAAGGCTCAACTAATTGTAACCATGACGATTTATTCTCTACTCTCAAATAAGCTTCATTGTGAATCTCCCAGTGTCCCCACCATCTCCACCTCCACCCATGGATGATCGTGGCACGAAGTCTATAGTGGCAGTGTGTTTTATCTGTCCTTTGCTCTGACTCCAGAAGAACATAAACACAAAACAGATCGCCACAGAGCTGAGGAAAGAGAGAAATCCCATGGTGGTAGCAATGATGAGGGTTTTAGCATCAAACGGGTAAGGACTTGACACCCGTGCGGAGGAGTTGGTAGAAGGAGGTAATGAAGTTTCCATCCATCCCTCGTCAGAGAAATATGATGCTGTGCGGTTTTGTGGGAGCCCCTCCACTTGCAGACTCACAGAGATGCTGTCATTACCCGCTGCATTATTTGCAGTACATAGATACGTTCCACTGTCTTGTACTTGGGAATAACGCACTTCTAAACTCCCATTAGCAAGCACTCGTACTCTCCCGACAGAGCTAAGTGCAGTCTGCTGGGCTGACAGCCAGGTAATAGAAGGCGACGGATAGCCGTCGGCTCTGCAGTCAAACCGTACACTCATGCCCTCCACCACACTTACATCCTGCAGCTGGCGGTTCAGAATCTGCGCTTGTCTGCATGTAAATATAACCGGAAGATCAGCCTCTGAAAAGTCACGGAATGCCTTCTTGTGCTGATTCAGAGCTGAACAGGTGGGTTGTCGGCCATCAAAATCCAGCCGCCGACGTCGTCGCACAACCCAGAGTAGCCTGCAGTCACAAGCCAATGGGTTTCTGTCCAGCCGCAGTGTCTGCAAGTTACCTACAGAGTGGAAGACACTTTCTTCCAATGTCGTCAGACGATTTGAAGACACATTAAGCAAGCGAAAGTGGACCAGACCCCTGAAGGCAGCTGGCTCAATCCGTAACAGGCTCCCACCTACCAGGTGCAATTCTTGCAGCCGTAGAAGCTCGCCAAGCAAGTTGCCTTGTATGGAGGTGATGGGGTTGTAGGACAGGTCGAGATACTGCAGGTAAGCAAGATGGCGCAACGGAGCATAAGGTACAGAGCTAAGGTTACAGTTGCTTAAAACTAAAGTGGTAAGGTTGAGACCGACCAGGCTGTTGCTATTTAGCGTCTCAAGAGAAGGCCAGTGGAGGATCTGCAATGTGCGCAGCTGGTGCAGTCGGCGAAAGGCATTGTTGGGCAGCACGCTTATGGTCAGCTTACGCAGGCGCAGCTTGGTCAAGCTCTGAAGTTGCGAAAGAGCCTCAGTGGGGATGGAGGTCAGATTGCTGCGGTCCACATTCAGCTCCTTCAGCGCCTGTAGCCCAACAAAAGCCCGTTGCGAGATAAACACCAGGTCGTTTTCTCCTGCATCAAGCTGCTGTAAGTTAATCATGTCCCGGAATGTGTAATCCAGGAAAACCAGGATCTCATTCTCACTGATATCCAGATGTTGAAGGTTGGAGAGGCCGGAGAAGACCCCGACCGGGAGGATCTTTAAACGGTTGTTCTTTATCCTCAAGTATTGCAAGTTCTTCAGCCCCTGAAATGTTTCCACCTCAATCATGGAGATAATGTTCTCACTCAGGTCCAGGTCCTCAAGCTTTGACAGGCCCGAGAACTGACGCCTAGCCAGCGTTTTCAGTTGGTTTCCTGAAAGATCTAAGCGTTTGGCATTGCTGGGTAACCCCTCAGGCACACCTGTCAGGTGTCTTGAGGAGCAGTTGACCTCCAACGTGTCACGGTAACAAGTACATTTCTGCGGGCAGGTGAGGTCAGCAGCTGATAGGTTTAGGCACCACAACAGCAGGACTGTCCATACGCCCCGCTGGCCACACAGATCCATGAACATCTTACCTCCTTCCTGCAAAAAGAAAATTACATATAAGAGTATCCACAATAAGGACAAATCTTTTTTTAAATCACAATGTCAAGTTCTTAGAAATGTAACCTGTGTATTCTTGTTCAAAATGACTGTGAAAAATGAAATGACTGTGACCATCAAGTTTTTTTAATCATAATTTTATTTTTAATCATTGATTTAATTCATTATTTTCAAAAATGTTATTAAATATATTAATCAGAGTTCAAATTTATTTATTAACTATTAATAAGTAGTGAAGCAGTTTTGTTAAAATATTTTTCTAAGAATTAATTGATTATTTCAAACTATATGTTTTCTTTTCAAGAATTTCATTCTTTTAATTAAGCCCTCCCAAAAATATCAATATAAATTTAAATTCTGAATTTATGCTCATCCTAGCATTGTTATGGTGCGTTCCCACCAGACGCGAATGAAGCGTTAAGTGCGAGTGATTTACATGTTAAGTCAATGCAAATAGACATTCTGCGGTGCGATTCGCGCGAATGAGGCGGCTGAACTTGGCGGATATTCGCGCCGTGTTTACCAGTCAGGAGCTTTTTCTAGTAGTGACAACAATGAGGACAAAATCATATGTGGATACCTGGAGCTGTACGATACATATTCTTACTTTATAGAAACAGGAATAAAAAGGATCTTGCTTGGAAGAAAGTGAGTGAGGAGGTCGGACAATCTGGTAAGTTGTAAAAAACGCTCTTTACTCAATTTGAGCTATACATAGGGTGATTTCAGGATGATTGGGACACTTTTTGCCATTGAGATGACTTGGAAAAAGTGTCCCAATCACCCTGAATTCACCCTACAAGTTAGCTAAAGCTGGTAAATTTATTTGCGCAAATCGCGTCTGGTGTGAACGCACAGTTAGGCCGCCTCTCTTTTCAGAGAATTCCCTACTTTGTCTTTGTGTTAATTTTACTTAGGAGCCTCCTCTCTTTTTGGAGAGTCAGTTTGCTGAGGTTAGCTCATTTTAGAGCCTCAGATTGTTCTAGATTAGTTTTTAGTCTGTTGGCCTCCTCTCATTGGGAGAGTCATTCTACTGAGGCCTGCGCTATGCATAGGCAATACTTGGGAGTTTTAGACTCTGATAGCCGGTTAATTGCCTCTAGGGTTGAGCTTGACTCCTCTTGTTTTAGAGAGTTGTCTTGCTGAGTCCTTCCCTCCCCAGAGCTCTACATATATTTTTTACCTATGAGATGACTCTTTTGTGAGTCTCTTTAGTGATATTATCTGTTCTCCTCTACTTTAGAGAGTTGTTCTGCTGAGGCCGCTGCTCTTAAAGCCTCATACAGACAGTAGTAATGGCTCTTAGGAGCCTCCCCTGTTAACTGTCTTTTTAGGGTTGAGTGTTGTTAGGCTTACCCTCGTTATAGAGAGCAATTGAGTTTGAGTTTGTTGAAGTACTTCCCCTAATTGGTTAGGTGTAAGTACTCTGCTCCCTAGAACTCTGCAGATCGGTATCAGGTTGTAGACTCTTCAGGAGCCTCCTTGATGACTCGTTCCAGAGCTTGGCCAGTATTCCCCTCGGTCGAGAGGATTGTTATGTAGAGTACATGCTCCTCTAACTATGACGAAGCTGTCTTTGTGGTCGAACTTGTATAGTACATCCCTCAGTTAGGAGGGAGTGTATGCAGAGTACTTCGCTCCCTGGGGCCGGATAATGGTAAGCTTTTCTATGGCATCCTTATAAGCAAAGGAGTATCAGGTTGAAGGATTCTTTGCAAACCTCCTTGATAGACTTGCTTTAGTAAGAGCTTAGTTAGTACTCCTCTCGTTTGAGGATCATTATGCTCAGCTTCCCCAGAGCTATTTTCATGCTCTGTAGATCCTGGAAAACCCTTTTGGATTAAACAATGTCACTCCCCTTGCTTGGAAGTCTTGGAAGAATCTGATGTGTTGTGGTTATTGCCATTATGCAATACCTTCTCACCTTTTTTTGTCCCTGGCCGTATTCCCATAAAGGAATCTTTTATTAGGTAAATGATTCCAAGCCTTTAAACTCTGCACGAGGCAAAGTGCGAGGTGAATGGTAAGAGTTAACTTCCTCATTGAGGCATGCAGCTTGGGTAGTGGCCATAAGGAGTAATGTCACCAACAGCGAAATACTGGTGCGTACCTTCAGGGAATTTGAGGGGATTTTGACCATTTCGGGTTACAAATGTATCACAGGTTCCCTGAGAAGGTGAACGAGACACTTCGTCTCGTTGCCATGCTTCTGGGCTGCCTGCATGGCCCCTTCAGACAAAGAAGTGGATAACATGTTCTCTAGGCACCCTACTTACACCTCACGGTCGCACTGTTGATGGCCAAAACAATTGTTGCAGTGTCAATACAATAGGATGCAGTGTCTCGTTCCCCTTCTCAGGGAACCAAGGTTACATTTGTAACCCGAGATTCAAGAGATTCAAGATTCAAGAGTTTTATTTGTCACATACACAGTTATATACAGAATATACAACCGGCAGTGAAATGTAAACAGGTCCGCTCCATGGACAGTGCAAATTCACAGTTAAAAACACAAGGAAGAAATTATAATAGAAATAGGATATAAAACATTTTGTTATTGACCCAAATGCATCTTGATCAATCACAACGGATCAGTACTATTGTAAATACTACTACGTATTAATCTACATCTAAAAGAATTAGAAAGCATTTTCAAGAGCTATAGATGTAAATATATAGTTATTGAATTAGATATAGTTATTAAATTATAGTTATTTAATTAGAAGCCAAGCATTGCTGCTTTACCTATAACTCATATTTTTATCTGTCTAGTTATACTTACCAAGAGACTTTTGTAGTGCCAGTTCTCATAACCAGATATTTTCAGGATGGTATCTATGTCAGGCTCAGTGTTCGTTGGAAATGTATTTAGTCACATTTAGACATCACATAACACTTCCAAAAGCCTAAAGCCAGAGAGAAGAGAAAAAACAGCAAAAATTATTGAGACTGATTTATGATGATTTGTGCTAACAATCTCTTTAATCCTCTGCTTTTAGACAGACTGACTGATCCAGACACAACTGAAGTTGTAGAACAGCTTTTCATCCATTTCTGATGGATGGACAGTGGAATGTTCTACACCTGCAAAATGTATGTGTGTGTCATTTAAATTCACACTCATTAAATGTAACAATTCGGTGAGGCTTAAAGGGTTAGTTCACCCAAAAATGAAAATTCTATCATCATTTACCCTGTTGAAAAAAACAGCATATGCTGGTTAGGTACATTTTGAAGCATGGCAGCTGGATTGAGCTGGTTTATGCTGGTCCTTAGTAAGTCATGAGCTGGTTTAAGCTGGTCCTGAGCTGGAGCTAGTTAGGACCAATTTAGGACCACCACTTGACCATCTAAAACCAGCTCATGACCAGCTAAAGACCAGCTTAAACCAGCTACCATGCTTTAAAACATACCTAACCAGCATATGCTGTTATTTTCAACAGGATACTCACCCTCATGTTGTTCCAAACCTGTATGAGGGATACGCAAAGAACAAAGAAGATTCAAGGAAATAGTACTTAATAAACTCAACAATCACTTCAGGGAAACCACAGGAGATGTAACAAGTCTAACCACTGTAGTGTCTGGACTGGATCACGATGAGAAGCTTCAGAAAGCTTTTAGCCTTTTTGACTTTTGCATATAAATTGATGTCCTGGCACCGAGGAGTCTGCGTTAAATGTCACTTTTGTGGCTTGGCTGAGGCCTTCCAGAAAACCCCTTTCAACCCTTTGGACACGTCAAAAGCATATATATATATATATATATATATATATATATATATATATATATATATATATATATATATATATATATATATATATATATATATATATATATATATATATATATATATATATATCTAAGCATGCTTTCCTCACTCTCCGGCAAGCCTTCACCTTCAAACTTCCCATGGATCGATAACCCAACCTCTGGAAGGAACCAAGAGAAAGCTTCAGCTCACGAACACTCTGAGAAACTCAATAATACACGCTTCTTGCTTAGCTCAGCACCAAACCCAATGCAAGTATAAATTTTATCGAAATTTAGATGTGTTTTAAGACTTGCCCCTGTTTAAGGTTTGTTGCTAGCTCTCAGGTTAACTGTTTGTGAAATTCCTTGACCTTCCCTGTCTTTCTTTCTCTTCTTCTCTCTCTCTTTCGTTACTCTTTGTTATTCTGTATATGTATTTGTAGTATCATCTGTTAAAACCATTGTATCCATTGTTGCCGCTCACAAAACCTTAGTCACTTTAATGTTCAGATTTTGCTACAAGCTTTCATATAGCATTGTTGAGAACTTTAATTAATATTCTAATAGTTCAGAAAGTTATTCTTCACGGCCAGAAGGATAATCTTCCTGAAGATTTGATAGATTAAGAGTCGCTGGACGAACGGATCAGTCAATTTGATTCATTTTAATAAAAAACAAAACAAAACAAAAAACAAGGCTGAACACTGAACAGAAAGAACTCAGGGCTTAAATACACAGGGAGAGGTTATCAATTGAACAGAAACAGGTGTGTGGAACTAATTAAAGGGGGGGGGTCTAATGCTATTTCATGCATTCTGACTTATTTACACTGTTAAAGAGTTGGATTCTCATGCTAAACATCGCCCAAATAAAAATAAAATAAAAACGAGTTGGACGTATAACGGAGTATTTCTGTGCAAAATACAGTCCTTCAGGATTCTAATACGTTTCGGAAAGTGTTTTTCGAGTTTTCCCTGTGACGGCATAAAAGGTGGAATTGCTTGTATGGGCACTTCTCCTGGATGCGTGGGTGTGCACATCAACCAGAACGAAAGCAATAGTGTGCCCATCAACGAGCTTTGTTTGGTTTACAGAAGCCGTCAGCAGCGCTGTCATTTTGCTTTTAGACCACGAAATCAACAATGTCACTAAAGAAGTGTGTTTTTGGTTGTAAGGGAAAGATAACCTTGTTCAGCTCCCCAAATAACCCAGCGTTAAGGAAACAGTGGATGCAGTTAGTTAGAGTTGTGCAAGTGTGTTTGTTTGTTCCTGGTCATGAGTCGAAACTGCAGGCGGTGAGTGAAACTGCATCAAATGTGTTTTGTAGGCAATCGGTGCGTAAGTGCATATATAAATGTAAATGTAAACAACTCAAACGTAGAGTGAATCAAAAGTTATCCAGGGATAATGCCATGATGTATTTCGTGTGTGTGGACGCTCGTGACTCTTTAGCTCCGCCTACTGAAATCCTACATGAGATCGGCTAATTTCAGAAAGAATTGGTACAGTGTATCTATCTTTTATATCTGTCTTTTATAAATATGATAAACTAAAAACTCTTCAGAGTTATGAGTTGTGCAGTACTATAGGTACTCAATATTAACATGAGACTGGCAGAAACCGTGTGTGTTATGTACCCTTTAACAACCAAGGAACTAACTAGGGAACACAGAACAATACTAACCAAACACAATAAAACTAAACAGAACTAAACATAACCCTGACTGTAAATCAAAACGAAGAGACAGGTGACAGCTGCACAGTAACGGGCTTATTTCCCTCCAGCCCTCTGTCTGAATTTACAGCTCTAGAGGGTCTGATGTGAAAGGACAGGTGTGCAGGGTACTTTCACTAACCTGGCTTAACCTCATGTCACAGGGTGCAGGTGCAGAGACCAAGACACAAATTAGGAATTACCCACTCAGCATGGACAGACGTTGACTCTGCTTGAGTTTAATGGACAGAGCTGAGCCAAACGACATCAGAACCCAGAGAAAAACACTTGACTGCTCAATAATATTTGAATTCAACATACATACACACTATACATAAAGTGTAATTCATGATCTGAACATACATGCACTGAATTAGTAAAACTGCACTGTAAAAGAAATATTATAGCAAAGTGGTTTTTGAGAGAACCTTACACAAGGATGTTTAACTTTACACTGAAAAAGTAAATCAAGGCAATGTGATGTAGATGTCTGAGAATAAGATTTGTTCTTTCAACAAGTGTAATTATCCTCAGTAATTTAGTCTATTTGGGTGTGTTTGCTCACTGAATGTGAAATTCTGTCGAATGTCAATTAGCAGCACAAGAATCTTTTATTTATCTTTGTCATGTACAGTGTTTATTAATTACTCACCTCGAAAAGGAAAGATAGTCTTTGCCTCAGAAAACATTTTGCATCATAAAGATGTTTCACTTCAATATTTCACACATAAACCTCAATAAAGGTGACAAACAGCTTATAAGGATGTTTTAAACCTGTATGAGTTTCTTTCTTCTGTTGAATACAAAAGTTGAATATGGATATCCAAACAGCTGCTGGTCCACTCCTCATTGACTTCCATAGTATGGACAAACACCATGGAAGTCAACGGGGACCATAAACCTTTAACACTGTTAAACTGGTTAACATTCTTCAAAATATCGTCTTTTGTGTTCAACAAAAAAAGAAAGAAACTCATACAAGTTTAGAATTATTTAAGGGTAAGTAAATGTTGACAGAATTTTCATTTTTGGGTGAATTATCCCTTTAATAAAGTACAAAAATGAGCTTTAAACACAAGACAGTAGCACTGACTACAAAAACAACAGCAGCATTAAATAAAACCACAAACTGTAAATCAATAAAGTTGTACAATGCTGTAGAGCATGCTGGGAAAATCACAAACTCTTAATAAAACAGTTTGAGATGAAAATGTTTGTCCGAATTGGGAAAGTTTGGGGGAATATCATTTCATTTCATAGTGCCTCCATGCCTGATAGTTGCTACCAGAACTGTAAAAAAAAAGCTATTTTTTATCAGAAAATCTAAAGTATCACATTAGCGGACCTGTTTTTAAATGCATAAAAAGTCTATAAAAATAAACAAAATTGGAATTAAAATGCTTAATAAATCATAGTTCTACACAGAATGTGTACACATTTCTGGTACAGTCCTTTGCATACTAATGAACTGAATGAAATGGGTACAAACTCCTACCGCGTCGTGACAAATGATCTCAATGAATCCAGTCTTGCATTACACCTCTCCCACTGCTTGCTTGCTTAATATATAGCCTATTCACATGGGTCTGGGTTTCGCTTGTTCTCCTGTTTACACACAACTTCTTCAGCTTCTATTTTGAACCTGTTCCTGTTCCAGTGCCGTCCCCAGTCTCCACACAAAGGCCTTATACTGGCCAAATAAGCTGACTCATAATGCGAAAGGAGGGAGAGAGAATCACTCTTGGCTCTGCTGTTTTGATACCATATTGGTTTTCCACACAGCAGAGATCCTGGCTTACACAAATTAAAGGTGTGAATCCCTCTCTGTCGACTTGTGAAAGACACAGTGCAGCAGGTGTACGAGATCTGGACATGGAGGTGACAAAACTCATGCTCTGTGTCTTGCTGCTTGCTGCATGACATTTTCACACTGTCTGACAACTAAGCTCATCTTGATTGCTATTAATAAAAGCAAGAAAACTTAGCCTAAGTGATATTGATCTCATGATTTTAATGCTGAAAAATCTCGACGGCTGGCTTTGCGTTAAATTAATTGTTCTTGTACAAAATTGCTTTTCTCTCTATATAGCATTTGTGGTTCAAATAAATTGTTTATTTTTACATATTAATATAAAATATACTTTATTATATATAGTGTGCGAATATATTTTATATTAATATATAACATATATTGCTAGAATTGCTAGATGTTAGAATGGGAAAGAAAGGTGATTTAAGCAATTTTGAGCGTGGCATGGTTGTTGGTGCCAGACGGGCCGGTCTGAGTATTTCACAATCTGCTCAGTTACTGGGATTTTCACACACAACCATTTCTAGGGTTTACAAAGAATGGTGTGAAAAGGGAAAAACATCCAGTATGCGGCAGTCCTGTGGGCGAAAATGTCTTGTTGATGCTAGAGGTCAGAATGGGCCGACTGATTCAAGCTGATAGAAGAGCAACTTTGACTGAAATAACCACTCGTTACAACCGAGGTATGCAGCAAAGCATTTGTGAAGCCACAACATGCACAACCTTGAGGCGGATGGGCTACAACAGCAGAAGACCCCACAGGGTACCACTCATCTCCACTACAAATAGGAAAAAGAGGCTACAATTTGCACAAGCTCACCAAAATTGGACAGTTGAAGACTGGAAAAATGTTGCCTGGTCTGATGAGTCTTGATTTCTGTTGAGACATTCAGATGGTAGAGTCAGAATTTGGTGTAAACAGAATGAGAACATGGATCCATCATGCCTTGTTACCACTGTGCAGGCTGGTGGTGGTGGTGTAATGGTGTGGGGGATGTTTTCTTGGCACACTTTAGGCCCCTTAGTGCCAATTGGGCATCGTTTAAATGCCACGGCCTACCTGAGCATTGTTTCTGACCATGTCCATCCCTTTATGACCACCATGTACCCATTCTCTGATGGCTACTTCCAGCAGGATAATGCACCATGTCACAAAGCTTGAATCATTTCAAATTGGTTTCTTGAACATGACAATGAGTTCACTGTACTAAAATGGCCCCCACAGTCACCAGATCTCAACCCAATAGAGCATCTTTGGGATGTGGTGGAACGGGAGCTTCATGCCCTGGATGTGCATCCCACAAATCTCCATCAACTGCAAGATGCTATCCTAATATGGGCCAACATTTCTAAAGAATGTTTTCAGCACCTTGTTGAATCAATGCCACGTAGAATTAAGGCAGTTCTGGTATTAGTATGGTGTTCCTAATAATCCTTTAGGTGAGTGTGTATATATATATATATATATATAATATATTTTACTTTTTAATTTCATTAACATTATCAACTTTTAAATGACCAAATTTGTGGCCCAAACCCAAGATGCCTCATAGTAAAACCTTTTTCGTTTCCTTTGCCTTTATTTCTGTATTTTTCTCTATACTATATTTGTATTTTAAAATAAATAAAAATATAAAATATCCATATTTTAATTATATATTTTATTTAAAAATATAAAAATATAATTACAACAACAAAAAAATAAATAAATAATAATATAAATATAAAATATATTTATATTTTTTCATTATCATTGTTCAAATTAAAATTTGTGACCCAAACCCAGTAAGATGCCTGATAGTAAAACTTTTGCATCACATACCAAGACCGTCTGCATACCAGCTTTGGCAAGGCTCTTATCTAACAATCAACACTCTGCCAAACATCGAGTGTGCCCTTGTTGATCTGATGCAATGTCATCACTGTTAGCCAGCCCTCACTGAACAAACCCAAATAATGTGATGTTTTCTAATTTCAGGCCTGACTTTCATACTTTCATGTCAACAATCAAAACTCATCAGGGTCAGACAGGCTTCATTAGGTTACAATAAATGACATGGACCTTTGCCAGATTTTATAAAAGGGGGGCAAAACCTTTTCACTGCTGCTCTAGCTGTTTCTCTGACTCCATTAGTAAACCACAACACTTAAAGCCTCTTAAGACTGACTCCAATTCACACTTCACTGACTCTAGGCATGCAGAAGGGTTTATAATAGTAAAAAAAGAAGTATTATTGAGCTTTTCTAGTGTGAAAAGGTCAGGGGAGAGACGTGCAGAGCAAACAGATAAGGGAATCCAGGTGTTTTGCAATTCAAATTAACCTTCAACATTACAAGATATTCACAAAACGTCAGCCAAAATTACGAAATTTTATTTTTATTTTAGCTTACACTAACAGTGTCTAAAATTTCAGGACCTCTTCAGTGACAATCTCAGAGTTCTCCAACCTGCATGTTTAGCATGACCTCTAACCTCTGAGTGCAGCCAGGGAATGTAGTTCACCTGTCTCTTGGAGCCATGCTATTCTCGTCCCAGCCGGGTAAAAAACTACCCCGAGCCACTCTCCAATCTCCAATTAGAATTCCTCACATTAATTCTTCACAGCAACAATTGCAACAAAGTGAGAAATAGGCTGTTTATGGCTCCTGGCCTTCCACCCCCTCCACAGAATGAAGCCATGGGAATGAACACAAGTATTAAAAGCTTTCAGAAACAGGTGTTGTTTAGCTATGGGATATGATGACAGATCTTCCGGACATGGAGTATTTGTTCCCTTCGAGCTTGCCCGGGGAACGGAAAAATAAATATTACAGGGAAGGTGAGGTTCACACTTGGATGCACAAACCACAGATGCTTCCTCCAAAGTGTTTGTATTTCAAGCCCACAGTGAATTTACAAGATGCTTCTGCTCATCCTTCTGTAATTCGCCTTTGCTAAAAGCTATAAGGACAGATTTTAAAAACTATTTCTGTTGTGTTTTTGCATGTAGCATATAATACAAGCATTTATAGTCTCAGCCTCTGTTGAAGTGTGACTGATTTTGCTGCTTTGGTCTAAAGGGGTGGCAGTGTGTATTGTAAACATCAGTGGACACTGCAGACTGTAATACAGTATGTGTTTTGCGGCAGAGGTGGTTGTTTGCCAATGTCTTGTTTTTGTGTACCATGCCATTAACACCATATCAGATTATGCTTTCCCTGAGATTCAACAGTATACAACTGCGCACACTACTAAATGAAATGATTCAATTATGGTTAACGACTTCAATTTAGTTTTTCCGATAAATATGCCTGCTCATTTCCCTATTTTTACATTTAGATACTATTTGCCATCATTTAATGCTCACTTAAACTTAAAAACATTTAATAACACTCTTTAATACATTTAATAACACTGTTTAAATTTAAAAAGTTAAAAGTGAAATTAAAATCTCAAAATATCCAGTTTTCATATACTACTATAGTATAAACCTAACCTAACAGCTGTACATTATAATTTTGTGATACCTAAATTCACTTGTAGCAGTTTTAGTGTTATTTATTTAGACAAAATAGTATCAAATATCATATTATATCATATAACTTTTATCAGCTATAACATGAAAATGATTATCTCAGTGCATTCCTTATTTTTGAATTGATGCACATGGCTTGTTATTGTAATATAATCATTATTTTGTTTTGCGCCAGAAAGCTGAAATAAAATTATTTTAAAAATCAGTCAGTATTTATGGTATTTATCACAGAAAACAATATCTAATATTTTGTATATGTTGTGTACATTTAGCTTGGTCAAAATGTTCAAGCTTCTCTGTTTTTCATGATTATGTGGAACAGCTGAGAGAGGTCACGCTGGGTTTAAATCACAACAGTCTGAAGGACAGATTATGATAATTCAGCTTTGTGCTGGTCACTTCAGTCAGTGCGTGTACATTGTGTACCCCAAAGACAATCAAATGTGATGCAAAAGAAAGATATCTGTGGAAAAATGAACATGAGATAATCTCACATGTCCCTACTGCCTGCCAGAAAGCACCACACATACTGTATGTGCATGAGTGTTTTAAAATGACTTTAACAGTAACTTTTCAAGGACACACAAGTGAGGTCACCTCAGGCTAAACTGAATGCATTAATGTAACTGGGACACTGCATATGTGCATTGCACAAGTTCATTGTTAATTTCAGGCAAGTTTTTAATGAACAATAGATGCCAACACTTGCATTTGTACTGTATATATAAACATTTGAAACATGCAGCGTTAAAAGCATCTGAAATTCAGTAGACATGCTGGTAAGGGATGGAGATCATTTGTGAAGGCCTGGATTCAGATTTCATTTAATTGATGCAACATGTCTTGAAGCAGAGAGTATAAATCAAGTCTGAGTCCATTGATTTTTGGTGTGATTGTGGAGAGGTCACACATATGGATGTGGTTTAAGCTCATATGTCATCTGTGAAAAGCACAGAATATGCTTCACCCATGTATGTATTAGACGTCCATAGATTTTAATCCATCAACTGGTGTTGCAACCCAGTGCTGACAGATTGCCTTTCATCCATGGTTACAGATCCAGCTCTTAACTGAAACATTCTTTACTAAAAAGATGGGTCTGGTCTACAGGGAAATTTTGCCAGTGAGACTGTGTGCTGTAATACAGGACACCCATTAGCAGGGTCATATTGTGCCCTGGATAGTTTATTGTCTAAGCAGTCCTAAATAGGTCCGTTTTAGGGCAGCAGGATTACACAAAGAACCAGGATGATGCTCACAATGTGAGGCAGACTTATCAGGGCCCCAAATCTCAAATTTAGTCCAAATGTAACTGCTGTGCATTATTAAAAAGGCAAAACTGGTCAAAAACAGGGCATCTGCACCTGTTCAGTGATATTAAACCCTGCTCCAAAATGACCTCATAAATCACATGCCGATACATGAGGGCGTGATGAGAATGTCGAGTGACCAAGCAAAACAAACCAGTGATCAAGTAAGTGCTTTTGCCGCTCCGCCCCATCAACCGATGATAAATCAGGTCCTGCTGTGCATTACAACTCTTCTGATTAAAGTGCTCATCTGGACCGGCCCCAAAGCTTGCGCCCCTTCAGCGCTGGATCACGACTGTGCGACAGGAATTTGCCGTGCTGCACATCATTGGCGATGCGGGATGCTGTTTGAAATCTCATTAGAGAGAACTTGCTCAGATTGATTATTTCTAATTAAGACAGCCATGAGTGCCAGGGGCCTTCAAAACCTAAGTGACCACGCAAGCCGAGAATGTGAATGCTGCACACAATGCCAGCTGACCACTGGTGCCCCTGACTGCTATTTTAGTTGTATATTTGCCTCCCAAAACAAAAGCCTTCAAAGATATTTGCCTCAAGTCACTGAGTCTAATTGGTCTGTCAATCAATCAATCAATCAATCAATCAATCAATCAATCAATCAATCAATCAATCAATCAATCAATCAATCAATCTCTATTTAGAGTCAGTGAGTCTAATCTATCTATCTATCTATCTATCTATCTATCTATCTATCTATCTATCTATCTATCTATCTATCTATCTATCTATCTATCTATCTATCTATCTATCTATCTATCTGAGTCATTACATATATTGGTCTGTCTGTCAATCAATCAATCAATCAATCAATCAATCAATCAATCAATCAATCAATCAATCAATCAATCAATCTCTATTTAGTCATTGAGTCTATCTATCTATCTATCTATCTATCTATCTATCTATCTATCTATCTATCTATCTATCTATCTATCTATCTATCTATCTATCTATCTATCTATCTATCTATCTATCATCTAAATTTACTATTCAGCTTTACCTGATATTTAAGAAAAACATTTTTAATAATTGTTTACATTTTTAAAAAGAAACTTAAATAGTCCACATAATAAAACATCAAATGTACATCTACAAAATTCTACAAGAGTTTTGACATCCATACATAAGTCTGAATGTCACGAAATTAGTAACTTCAAAATTAGTCATAACCTTAAAGAACACCAAACAAACATTTTGATTTGAATATATATATATATATATATATATATATATATATATATATATATATATATATATATATATATATATATATATATAAACAAACCAATATTTTTAATAAACCATATATATATATATATATATATATATATATATATATATATATATATATATATATATATATATATATATATATATATATATATATATATATATATATAAACCAACGTAAACTAACAAAACACAAAGCAGAACTCACCCGCTTTCCTCACAATATCTGCATGGCATCGATGTCATAGCTCTCCAAGTCTTTTCCCATCTCGGTTCGCAGTTCCTCACTTCTGCAGAATGTCCTCTAACATCGTGCTCAGAAAGACGACGAGCCTGTCTTGAGACAAGACCCGAATGTTTTTAATCGCTTTGTTTCTTCATTAATTCCTTCTGTCTACGACACATCCCTCCGGGGTCTAGTAGGATAATTGTAACCTTAATTTAGGTTGGCTGTTCTCCGCACTGACGCTCCTCTGCACTCGCTCTCCTAACTTCCAACTCCCACCTGCCCGTTTCAATACGAGTGAACGTCCAAACCCCAGCGGTTTTAGAGAGCAGATCGGTGTTTACTGGTCTATTCAGCAGAGCTGATGAAGGATAACACCTCGTGAGGGCACTCTGAGAGAATGACAGATATTTGCGCGGGCTGGCCAAATCTCCGGATTTAGGTAAAACAGCAGATGGTTGCTTGAGGGAGTGAGACTCGTGGCTTGTAGATGGTTGAAAACATCTCATGGGACACATGTTGACTTTAGTCGATTTATAGCCTACGATACAAAAACTCACTGTGTAAATGTGACTTTTTGTGGTAAATTGGTTTTTATTGCTTGGTATTTTGGTCGAAAAGAGAACATCTACTTTTTTAATAGGCTAAAAAGCTGGCATCTGTGGTTGTCAGAACTTTACCATAAAAATGTTACAATATTACATGACAGATTTAGCAATAAAATGCTATAAACATCAACTAAAAGGCAACATGCACATAAATTATTTAAAAATGGGCTACCAACGTTTTAAATCAATTCTGTTTGCAGTGGGTGCACTGATTTTCATGAAAATAAGCAATCACTTACTTGTAGCATAGCCTTAAGGCCTATTATATATTGCTATTATTACTCATATTAAAATATTGCACTATATGCCTATATTGCCTTGTTAATCTGCCTAATTTCCACCTTGATTTGGCCTATCCAAATTGAAAAGCTTCCCATATCGGTTTAAATACACAATTTGTCATTTTACAGGAAACCCTTTGAAGTTACATAAAAAAAATTGCTAAAAGTGATAAACATGTAAGCTGTCTGAGTGCTCTAGCACCCTGCAGACAGTTCTGGCTGTTTCCACTAGATGGCAGCAAACACTGGAAAACAGTTTAAGAGGTTAAATACTGAATTTTGTACATTCTCTCAGTATAGTATTAGAGCATTCCTAGTATTTTCTTCCAAAAAAAAGTTTTTTCTGTATAATTTTAAATCCTTTTTTTTATTTTTAAATAACTATTTTTATGGTATTGTCTAATCCTACAGTGCAGATAAGATAATGATAAACCACACTGTTTGTTTTTCATAAGGCTTTAAGTCAGATGTGTGCAGGCCTGCAAACAAGATCTTTGTTTGGGTGTGCAGACCAGGGTCAGATCTCCCAGGGACTAAAATAGTTTTTTTTTTTTTTTTTTTTTTTTTTTTTTTTTTTTAAATAAGAACAGTAGCCATCACCTTGATTTAATAATACACAAAGTTTGGAGTTCACCATCTGTGGAGAGACAACAATGTTATACAACTTTCCTTGAAACATCTTTGTGGTTAATCAGACTTTGACAGATTTTACCCTTCATGGTGAAAAACACTAACATTCAGAATACATTATTCTTAAATAGCCTCAGTGCCTTTTAAATGGACATCACACAACATTAACCATATGTCATCCTTTATTTTATTCTAATTTTTGAGTGAGGAGGACAAGAAATGTGCACCCAATGAACCATAAATGTTCATTTTGGCACCAGTGTACCAGAGGTGTGATACATTTCAAAAACAATGAATCAAGCAGGTCATGCCATAGCCATTTGCTCACAAGTATTATAAGGATGTTCCTAAATGGTAACAGATTTATACATTGTTATTACAATACATGGATTGTGCAAGTAAAATGAAAACAGAGATATCAGCACTGGAGTAGCATACAGTAGTGGTTGGGGAGAACAGTGACACTCTCTACATTGCCTGTAGGATTTTAATTAAATCTGGCCACTAGAGGGAAAACATTTCAAATGAAGGAAGGGACTGAGTGCAGAAAAGTCTCTAATAGGAAACATTCACCTTTATCCTCATTTCTTGGAGTTCTTTAAACTTCACGAAAGTAATCCGTCACAACAATACTGGCCTATTTTACCAAACCCTTTGTCTTTTCATGTTGCTGTTGTAAGGCCCGCTAAAATCGTTCCAATGAGGGTAACGATCCGCGGTTGAAGGTCTCTTGCGCGCTCGGTGCTTTCAGCTGGGCAAAAGGATTTAATTCCAATTCATCTTGGTCTGACTCCATTTTATCATAACCTGAATTCGAAATTAAAATGACAATTGGTTATTTGGTCATTTATTATTTAATAGTTACCATTTAATTATTCTGTTTAATCTGTTGTTGAAATTATACCCGTTCATAATCTAGAGTAAATCAGAATAGATCAAAAATGTAACAATTTATTAACAGTCAGGTAAATGTATAACGCCAATTACATAATCAACTCAAAGAGTTCAGACATAAAATCAAACACGAAGTAAAGAATGAAATATGGACACCTGACTTCTTAAAATTACAGAACGCTGAGCATCTGACCGATATAAAAGTTCAAGCCCTGACCCTTTCAGAAACATCTCCTTAAATATCAGACCAAGATGTAAAACTCTTTCAAAATGTAAACATGTGTTAACAATGGGAATTTAAATTGAATCACTCTCCCATATGCCTGTATTGTTAGAAGACCAAATAGCTGAAAGCCACACCCACCGTAATTAGCAAAATGTCTTTAAACTTCTTAAAACCTTTATTATATTCTTGTTTACTTCTGTGGGGATGAGATCTTTGTACCAATCACAGTGAGACATTTCAAATGATAATCAAACATGTATTATTGTTTTATGAGTATTCACATTAAACCATATAGATTTTGATGGTGAAAACTGGAGGAATGGGGGAAAAGGCAGTGCAGATAAAGACATGTAAATGAAGGTGATTCGTCGATGATTAACTCAGTGTGATGTCATCTCGGATTGAAACGCTAAATGCACAGGAGTGAGTTCAGATGCTGATTTCCTTTGTTTTCTCAGGGAGTATATTCCTTACAGTCTTACACCATCTAGCTATATTGTTACCAGCAGCGATAATATAATTTAATTCACAGATCTCATTCAAAGTCTGTACTAATTAAGTGGTTTTTCCCCATTAATACACTTACATTTTGCTCTAAAAACCCTGTAAGCAAGAGATCCACAAGAAGTCTGAAGCATTTAAAACACAGATATCAAGAATCAGCATATGAATCAAGAAATTCAGAAACAGATCAATTCTGAATAAAACGATCTAAACATAACAAGCTAAAGTCACAACAAATTAAATCCAAGAATAAAAGAAATGGTAAGAATTCAGCTGCATAATTTATTAATGCTGCAATGCATGCTGGGAGTCATATAGGCTGCATCCGTAATCACATACTTTCCTACTATGTAGTAGGCGAAAAACAGTATGTGACAAAAGTAGTATGTCAGAATTCACAGTACACATAATGTAGGCAAAAAGTACCTGTTACGTTACAGAAGGGACAGAGACAGTGCTGATGGGATGCAGGTGATCGTGATCAATACTCTGGTGAGGGTGTGCGCTGTGACTGGATGACGTGGGGCTAGGTTGGAACGTGGGAATGTGGGAGCTTCAGATCAGCAAAGGTCTGCTGTCATCTTGTGTCTGTGCAGGGCCCGTTGAAGCTGATGGTGTGCGGAGTCCCAGACCCTCTCGCTCTCCCAGAACCAGTAGTCGACAGCCAGAACATCCGACGGTTCCCCGGACCAGGGGAACAATGGGGGTTGGTAGCCAAGTACGCACTGGAATGGAGGAAGACCAGTGCTAGGCTGACGTAGGGAGTTCTGTGCATACTCTGTCCAACCCAGGAACTGGTTTCAGGAATCCTGGTAGCCGTGACAGAAGGTATGGAGGAATCGACAGATCTTCGCATTCCTTGCAACCCCTCACGTACCTTCTGACGTCAGCAGCCATGTTAGGCCACCAGAAGCGCTCCCTCAGCAGCGAGGGGGTTTCAATGACCCCTGGGTGGCCAGTGCCCAGTGACGTGTGGGACGTGTGGATGAGGGGAGTGCGCCGTGTGATATACTGTACCCCTGGTGGGCAACCCGGCAGAGTGTTGGTGGAGACATTGGAGGAGGGCAAGGTCTCTTCAGACCAGGTGATGGGGCTTAAGAACAGTCTTTCCAGGAGAATGGGTTCAGAGTCCTTGGAACTTTCCTCTGGGTTATGGAGACCGGACAGAGCATCTGCCTTTACATTCTTTGGACCAGGATGGTAGGAAATGGTAAAGTTGAACCGTGTGAAGAACAATGCCCAGCAGGCCTGGCAGGGATTCAGCCGCTTGGCATCTCTAAGGTATTCGAGGTTCTTATGGTCTGTCAGAACTAGAAATTAATGCTGGGAACCCTCCAACCAATGCTTCCACTCTTCCAAGGCCAGCTTGATGGCGAGAAGCTCCTGGTTGCCGAGGTCATAATTTACCTCCACCGGGTTGAGCTTGCAGGAGAAGGCACATGGGTGGAGTCTACTTGGGGTCCCCTGCTGCTGTGACAAGACAGCTCCTACTCACGGATGCATCCCTGGTCGAGTGCCTCTTTGATGTATTCTTCCATGGCCTTCTCCTCCGGGAGTGACAGTGGGTATATCTTACCACAGGGCACTGACTCACCTGGAAGCAGATCGATGGCACAGTCCCATGGCCAATGGGGAGGCAGCTTGGAGGCTTGCTTAGGGCAGAACACGTCGCTGAAGGGGGCGTAGCATGGAGGGATATCCACCGAACGGTTCTCGACCGGGCTCTCGATAGATGTTGCACACACCGGTAACTCTGTGGAATGTCGCCGGTTTTCCAAGAGATGACGGGGTTGTGCTGCTCTAACCATGGGCGCCCTAAGATCACGTCAGTGGTGGAATCCTCCAGAACCAGTAGATTTAGTTGTTCCGTATGCATGATTCCAACTTGGAGCTGGATGGGGCCAAATTGTTCCCCAATTGGGGAACAAAATTGTCCACGACAGAGGGGTTTCCCAGTTACCGAATGGATCTGGTAGGTAGACGGCGTAGCAGTGGTCTGAGCTGACAGCAGAGGGTGCCAGAGATGAAGCTGCCAGCTGACCCAGAGTTGAGGAGGGCACAAACTGGAAGGACAATATTGGCAGCAGTTAGGTTCACAATAGTGGGGAGTGGTTTCATTTTATGGATAGAGGGAATGATGGCACTCACCATGGGACGTGGAGGACGGATGGGACAGGATATGAAGTGCTCAGAGGAGCCACAATAAATGCAAAGACCCTGGGTCAGCCACCTCTGTCGTTCAGTCTGGGTGAGGCGCACGCTCTCTAGCTGCATGGGTTCTGGGACTGGTTCTGGAGGGCTGATGGATTCTGGTCAGCAGAGGGTAGAAGGAAATAGGGGCTGGCCCTGGTGCTCTTCGAGACACGACTGCATACGAGTGGCAAAGCGGATGGATGGCTGGATGAAGTGTTCAAGCCCGATGGTGTCCTCGTATGCGTCGAGATGCAACCTCACGCAGGGATCCAATCCCTGATGATAGGTGGTCAGCAGGGACTGCTCATTCCATCTGCTGGCGGCAGCCAATGTCCTGAACTGGAGGGCATACTCATTGACAGACATATCATTTTGCTTCAAGTGGTACAATTGGCCACCAATAGAAGCATCCCAGGCTGGCTTGCCGAAGACCTCCTTGAAATGTGAGCCAAAACTCGAAAGAGACTGCATTACGGGGTTGTTCTGGGTCCACAGGGTTTCAGCCCAGCGAAGTGCTTTGCCACTCAATTGTGAGAGAATAAAGGCTACCTTGGATCGATCGTCGGGATACAGGTGTGGTTGCATCTCCAGGACCAGCAAATACTGTAGAACGAACCCGTTGCAATCCCCCGCCAAACCAGAGAAGGGCGCCAGTTTGGCCATGGGACTGGCGTAGACGGGGCGAAGGAGAGGTGACGGTGTTTGCGCAAGTAATCGCTGGTGGAGGTGCTGGTGGACGGGATGGCAGTGCTCGGCAGACTGCGTCCACTAGTTCTTGAAACGGATCCAGAGTGCTTATGCTGGTGTTCTGCAGTGTGGTCCGGTCTTCTGTTATGTTGCAGAAGGGACGGAGACAAGAGTACAAGTTAGTGATGTTTATTGAACAACCAGCAGGTGAGTGCAGGAGTGCAGGTGAGTGATGTAAGGGCTTGTGGGAGTCTGATGACGGTAACTTGACGGTAACCAATCCTTATACTTTCAGGTGTAGCGGGCAGGAGACAGACTTCGATCGTTGGAGACTCAGGAGTACACAGAAGACAAGGGAACATGCAGGAGGCTTGGAGAGACACAGGTTAGGGCAAGTCAATCGTCTGGAGTCCTTGAGGTAAGCAGAGAGGTAAGATCCTTAGTACTAACGAGACCGGACAGTGACTGTGTGTGGGAGAGTGTCCTTTGTGCTGTGGGTGATTGCAGTGCTGATGGGATGCAGGTGATCGTGATCAATACTGTGGTGAGGGTGTGCATTGTGACTGGATGACGTGGGAGCCTGACGTGTCTGTGACAGTACCCAGATGACTTACTTCTTCTGGTGAGATTCTGAAGTGGACACTTTACTATCCCATTAGGCCATTTGAGTTAAATTGATTTATTTTGGTTTAATTGTTTTATTTAATTCAGTTGAGTTTCAGATACTCAAATTATGTGAGCAGTGTTTAGTTTAATTTTATATTAAGAAATATTATTTGTTTAGTACCAGATTTACATTAATAAGCGAACAGTGATGCACCCACATTATTAACACAGTATAAATATTAGTTTTGAAATGGTTTAAGGCAGCTAACAGTGAAATTACTGGGGGTTTGTTTTACAGATGGTTTTTAATTCAACAGTTTTTTTTAACAGATATTATCTGGAAACTGCTGCCAGAAATGTTTTTAGGTGTTTTTTTTTACAGTGTATATGTAGCTATTATGTAGATATTTAGGTTTACAATATTTAAAGATTATCCATTAATCTATTTGAAATATTAAATTATAATCAAAAATGTTGTCATTACTATGAACAGTTTGCTTTGTCAAAAAATAATGCTATATATGAGAGCACTTCAATGAATTACTTCTTATTCAGAGCGTTTTCTCCTTTCTGACACATCTTCTGTAGAGCTGCCTTGGTATTCAGCCAGGAATTGGGATTATTTGCTTTTAGGTTTTTTTCTTCCATGTTGTAAACAAAAGCCTTACTGCTGTTTGTTGTACATTTAAAAAGGATTGTAAAAGGATGTTTATCTCATATCCCAGCACAACCTTCTGAAATCTACATCATTCCCAGCAGAATATTTTTTTCTTGCTCTCTCTCTCTTTTCCCCCCGTTTATTCATTTACACAACTCTCTCTGACCCGCCTTTACAAATGCTGTTCTGACCTTGGCTTAGAGTCGCTGCACACTGATTTGTATTGGTCAAATCCTGCCATCACAAACCCTCAGATCCCTGTGCACGTGGCAGATGGTACAGTTGTGAAATTGTGAATGTGCTCTTGCTCTTCAAAGACTGTTTGTCACACTGCAATAATGTATATTTTGCCAGGCCTTCAGTGTCTTAACTCTAATCCCCATCATGTGGACTTCTGTGCATCAATGGTGGCGGCACTGGGAAAACAAAAACAAGCTCCAGTGATGGGATTTATGAATGGAATGCCTCAGCTGCAGCAGCACTTTTTTTTTTTACTAATATAATATAATATAATATAATATAATATAATATAATATAATATAATATAATATAATATAATATAATATAATATAATATAATTTTAGGGCTGTCAAATGATTAATTACGATTAATCACATTAAAAATAAAATTTTGTTTACATAATATATGTGTGTGTACTGTGTAAAATGATTATGTATATTTGAACACACACACACACACACACACACACACACACACACACACACACACACATGAAATATCTGCATGTATATACTGTATATATATAATTTATATATAAATATTAATATTTTGTATATACAGTAAATATATATTTTATGTGCATGTGTGTATTTATATAAATAAAAATGTGCACATATTATGTAAACACAAACTTTTATTTTGGATGCAATTAATAGCAATTAATCATTTGACAGCACTAAATATAATATGATATATAATTAAATAATTAAAATATTAAATAATAGTGAAATTAAAATGTTTGCATATAAAATATGGCTTATGTTTAAAAAGCATCACAGAATACCTATGTCCTTGTCTTGGTGGAAATATTGGATATATATAATTAAAGAAATGTTGATTACTTAATCTACAGCTACTGCTTCTGCTGTTATAATTTTTGTTACTAATATTTTTATTTATTTATTTATTTTTGCATTTATTCCATTTTATGTGTGTATCTTGATTGTACCTAAGATTTTGTTTATCCATCCAAGTTCTGAGTGCAAAGGGTTGGGTTAGGGGTTAAGGGGGTGGGGTTTTACATTTCAACCGGTTGTATATTCCGGTTGTATATTCTGTATATAACTGTGTATGTGACAAATAAAACTCTTGAATCTTGAATCTTGAAGTAATAGTGGTCTAATAAGTTTTCTTTCTAGTATTGCAAAATGTTCAGTATGTTTTTCAAAAATAAAAACACTAAATTACAACAATAAAAAGCATCACAGAATGCACCTCATGAGGTTGGTTGAAAGTGTAAAGCTTCTTTCAAAAGTTGGCTCCAATGAAGTAGCTTAAACATAATACATAGTTTTAATAAGTTTAACATTTTTTCGGTCACCTGCATTTCTGTTATTTTATAGTTTTGAGAACTTTGCTATTTCTCTAAAATGTAAAAAACTGGTATATAGTTGTGTCTAGACTTTTGACTGGTAGTCTATAAACCATATACAATAGTGTATACAAAAGGGAAGTTTGATGCATGTTTCTCTTGTTCTCATTCTGAACAATAATCTGTAAAAACATTGAATCAAAAGTCTTGTGATAGTCATGGGAGCAGACATATGACTGCAGCAATGCATTCTGGGCTTCTTTAGCTGTGCGGTTAGACTGGAATGTAAAGTTACAGGAAACAGATGTTGAGTTTTCTACCAACAGCTAACTGAGGGAGGGATTGTTTTTCCTTTTGCTGTGTAACATGACTGAACAGTTTTGACGCTGAGCTATTTAAATCTATATTAATACAATAATAATATATTCAAATGAATACTTAATATTGCATATTTAATTAGGCCTCTGTTTATTTGAGCAGTGTATTGCAGAGCATTTGTTTGCAATATTAATTCTTTGTTTATTGTACAGGACATACAGAAATTTGAGTGTTCGACAATATCTGCACTCACAAAATGTCTAGAAATATAAGGCTTAATCCTTAATGCTTTAGAAAAACAACACTTAAACACACACACACACACACACACACACACACACCACAGGCTGAAACATTTTGTAAAGCATGAATAAGCAGGTGTGTATTACTGAAAAATGCTTCAATCATTTAATGTATCCGTGTCAAAGCCAATCCTTTCTTTCAGGTATTGCTGGTTAATATGTAATAATATCAAATTAATTCCAGTGAACACTGTGTTTTACCAAGAACTTTCTTTTAATCTACGTTAATCTTACTCAGTTTAAATGCAGAAAATGGTACAGGAAGTGAGTCTTGCTACACTGCACTACAAAAAAAAGTTCATAGAGTTCATAGAAGTGTTGTGTTTTAGTTTATACAGGGTAACGCTCAGAGAATTGAAGTATTGAATAAATCTAGAACGCGTTTTTTTTTTTTTGTTCCCCATGCATTAGTGTTGTAGTACTCAAGACCATTTTTGTCTTGACCACATTTGTATTCGGCCTTATCTCGGTCTCAGACTTCAGATGAAATGATCGATTATTGTGTCCCGACGCCCATTCTCATTAATGAACCCTACGTCAAACGGACTGTGCAAAAATCAGGCTAAAATCTTGTAGCCTGAACCAGGCATTAGAGGACTCAGGATTTTGTTTCAAGACCAGTCAAGACCACAACTGCTGGGAGTGGTGCAGGTATGACGTCACTTTGCTGGCCAACCGGCAGTTAGCGTCGCACTGGTTCCCTCGAGAAATTTTGGATTATCGCAGAAAACAAGCTCTGTGATCAACAAACGTTTATGATACGTTTTGTCCATAAAGTTAATTATCACAGATAAACATAACTTTTATTAATTTTGAAGCCTAAATGCTTCAGAAGTAAAAAACTAATGGTAGGCTATAACCAGATTACACCATGGTCCTGCGATTTTCAACGTCACCATCACTAAGATTCCGACAACTCTTTCAGTTTCTATTTTTAAAACATTTTCCCAGAACATTTATGAGCATAATGAGGCTGTAAAAGGAGACTGAGTTTACCTTTTTGGCGTGATAGCGTTTAATACAGCCTCTGTAGTCCCATTTAACCACTTTTTAGCAACCACTTTTTAAGGCACGTAACAGCTTAAAAAAATCACAAGTGGGGTAATATTGATGTATTTTATGTTGCAGAATAAAACGTGAAAGTGTCTTGAGCTTGTGTTCACCACAAATCCCATTCAAAAAACCCACTGACTTCGGGAAGTGCTAAAATGCTAACTAGCTTCCGCGTTTTGGCCTACAAAGTGATGTCATACCTGCACCACTCTGTTAAATTTCCGGTGCATTGTCTGATTTATTTATTAACATCATTCATGTGATTGGCAGTAAAACTTACTGCTTCAGATGCAATCAGTAACTTATTTTATACTTTTTCAGAAATGAATGAGGGATTGTGTCAAAAATGTCACCAAAATGAATACAAATGCTTAGAAAATGTAAGATATTTTTGCAAAAAGTACTTGTATGAGATCTGGATTTTTATATTATAACATGATATTATTAAGCGATATCACAAGAGCAAGAGGGCTCTATATAGCGTCTTATTCTAATTATATTTATTGATTATTTATTGGTAATTTCTAAGTGGTAATGTGGATCTTTATGAATTTAAGGACTGCTGGTCTTAACTTGGTCTCGGATTAGGTGGTCTTGACTACATGCACAAAAGCTGAATACGTTGTTAAATTTAGTCTGCTCAGTTTTGTCACCATGTCAGCAGGCTATGCTGCTTTTGGCCTGTGATATTTATGGGTATGCTTGTTTGTGAGTAATCTGCACATAGCATGAGCAACTAACACTAAGGGGACTTCCCTTGACATACATTTATATCTTAGTGCTGACCGCATACCTAGTAGACATCATGGGACAATTTTCATGTTGGACCTCATACACTGACACATTGTGCAGGGAACTCAGGTTGTTGACTAACAAGAGGAAGTGTTCATGACAAGCTAACAGGGCCCCAGGAGAATTATGCTCAGAAAGAGGTGCTATTTGTTGATACCATTCAAATCAGTTGAGTTTATGTACTTCTTCCAGCTAAAACACAACCTGACCTACTGAAAATGTGAGATGACCTAAGATGAACTTACTGAAGGCTACAAATGAGAAAACGTGCATTACTTAACCACATCCATGCATTTGCAGAATCCCAACAGAAATGCAATTGCCCGAAAAGCTGGATGTGACTGTTTCCTTTGTTAGTATGACTAGCCCAGCAAATGCTAATTGATGGCAAAAATTAAAAACTGGGGTCAATAAGCAATTCCCAAGACTTTAGCGGGAGTCTAAAACGCTGCACCAAATTCATTATGTAAAACTGTTTGTGTAAAATTAATGGATCTATCTGGCACCAGTGGGAATGGTTTAATGTAATTTAGAACTGAAAATGAAAAGGGATATTAAAATAGGGGTGAGCGGGGCACAACCTAACGCGGGGTTAGTTGTAACACACATGATTTAAAACTTTCCACACATGCCAGGATGAAGAAACTTAGTGTATTTACTAGTTGCCATATCAACAATATATAGAGAAAAAATTGCGCCAAAATTAAAATATACTGATATTACTATACTGATAATATACTGATAGATATTACTGAACATTTATTTAACCATAGCAAAATTTTATTTCTTACTGAACTTAATTTTTCATCTCTGTTTTTGTTTGAATTTAAAACTAGACAAATCTGATATTATTTCAATCTTACACCTGTTATTTAAGAGGTGAGATCGTTCTTTAATGCTGATCTAACAGCAGAAGGGCAGGTGCAGGTGGGGTGTGTTGTAACACTGCGTTACAATGAGCCCATATTAGAAATATGCTATTCTGTTCTATACTTTTATGAATTCTATTGAGAAACCATGAGAAAAAGGTGAATAATGACTGAGAGTCAATGTTCAGAAATTAATCAGCTATTAATTATTATTATGTTTTGAACTATGCTGTTTACCTGTTTTTTGCAGTGTGTTTGCTGTCAAACTCAAATATTTGTTTATTTTTAATTATTAAAAATGCCATTATTTTATATGAAAAAGTTGATAATTATATTTTATTGACAAAATATTTTAGTTTGTCTTGGATTGATAACATTTGAAGCTGTCATTTGGTGATGTTACAATGTCCCCTCATGTTACAATGTACCCCACCTACGGGGCATGTTGTCACATTTCACTTCCATTCTTTCGGGGTATATTAAGAAAAATGTATACACTGTATTAATGAAACAAAACCACATAATTGTACTAGACGTGTGAAATTAATGTGGGAACAAATAAAATTTACTCTGAACCCCAAGTGGATTTACACAAACTGAGAAAGTCAAAAAGCGTTATGGTTGTGCCCTGCTCTCACCTATTGTTGTTGCTGGTGGTGGTGTTAGATAAATTCATTTTAATTTTATATACTAATCTCATTTTCACGACCTTGGTAGGATACACTATTCCCAACTTCCCACTTTTCCTAAAACTGTAACTCGACACCTGACATCATCGCTCTAGTCTGGAGTTTTAGCGATTCCAGATGCAGCGGGAATTCTTCCCTTCCCCGCTACAGGAGTAACTTCCTCAAAACTCCAGCATATAAAAGGGTCGTCGACCAGCCAGTTTCAAACCAGCATCCATCTTTTGTTCTGCACTTCTGGAAATCATCCAGGTAACCGAGGTTGCTCGTCGTAGATTATTTTTCTTTACTCGTCTTATATAGTTTACATTGTTAATATGTTTTAATATTCGTAAAGTATGAAAAATCGAAACATTTGATGTTCTGGGTTGCAGCTTTGTTACAATTACTTTCGCTTTCTTTTTGTTGTTCACGAAACTTTTAACACGCTATTTTTGAATAAAACAAAACGGTAAATCTAATCTTCCTCATTTCAGTATTACCACTCATCCTCGCTTCTCTAAAGTAGGTTGCAGGGTGGGTTTCGTTTTTGCATGTGGTTTACAGTAAACACGCACGTACGTTGCACACGCGCATGTCTAGTATTTAGTGGCTTTTACACCTTCGACTGTATTTCTATTTTTCAGGGCATTATGTATACATTTGGTGGAATCCCCCTTCTCGTGGTGGTGTGGTGCGGACTAGCTCACACTCTGGACAATGTCTTACTGGATGAAGCATGGGAAAGCTGGAAAATCACCCATAGGAGGGAGTACAATGGCCTGGTGAGTAGCATAACGACTGACAAAATAGTCAAATGTTTTTTTCCTCAGGGTACTAAAAGAGTTAATGCTTTAGGTTCGTGAGCTAGATTGTTTATTTTTTTATTTTTTTTATTTTTTTATTAATTTGTTGTATGACTACATTGATTGAAATGTACTGGAAAGTCCATTTCTCTCAGAAAAAAAAAAAAAAAAATACAAAGTTTGTCACTGGGGCATTACCAAAGTACAAAAAGCGAAAAGGTACATCTTTGTACCTTATTTACCCCTAAATGGTATATAATAGTACCTTAAGCATTCATATTAGTACTTTTAAAGTACATATTAGTACCTTAAGTGTACCTATTAGTGCCTTTTTGCTTTTTGTACTTTAGGGCACTGCCCCAGCTTTACCTTTTTCTGGCAGTGGGTTTTACATGCTCTACAGCTATCATTCCATTTGGTATCCCTGATTGTTTGTTACATGTGTTTCATGGTGGACAGGATGAAGAGTCTATACGACGGGCAATTTGGGAGAAGAACATGCTGTTTATTGAGGCCCATAACAAAGAGTATGAACTGGGGATTCATACCTATAATCTGGGAATGAACCATTTTGGAGATATGGTAAGTAGGGCCTACCCTAACTCAGTCTACTAATATTTGACTGCTGCAAAATGCTCAACCCATTATTTTACAAACAATGGCTTTCATATATATATATATATATATATATATATATATATATATATATATATATATATATATATATATATATATATATATATATATATATATATATATATATAAGAGAGAGAGAGAGAGAGAGAGAGTTTGATACTGCTTTGTTATTTGACTTGCTATACCTGTTTGCAGATAAGATCATGACAACAGGAATGTTTCAACAGCAAAATATGTATGATAAAGGACTGTTTATTGAAACTAGATCTAACTTGTTAATGTTTTTGTGGGCTGGTCAGCAATTAGAAGCCTTTTTGTCCAATTCTTATCTCTCTGCAGACACTAGAAGAAGTGGCAGAGAAAGTAATGGGACTCCAAGTGCCCATGTTCCGGGACCCAGCAAACACATACGTGCCTGGTGACACAGTGGAGAAATTGCCCAAATCAATTGACTACCGTAAACTGGGATACGTCACTTCTGTCAAGAACCAGGTGAGGAAATGACAGAATATTCCAGTAATATTTCCTCATTCTGAGAATCTCTCTCATGATTAACCTTATCATCATCATCATTCTCACCTTAACTCTTGGTAGTAACAAATGTGCTTTCACACACATTTTCACAGAATGAAGGTTATATAACCATTGACTTCATATGTTTGGATTTCAAGCCATCTACAGTTATCACTGTACTTGGGCGTCATCTAGTGGTTAAAAAGATGAAGCTTTTATTTTTAAATCAGTATATAAGTGTTTAGGCTGATCCTCAGTGAGTGCTGTATTTCTTTGCTCCCCTCAGGGTTCGTGTGGTTCATGCTGGGCCTTTAGCTCTGTTGGGGCCTTGGAAGGTCAGCTGAAGAAGACCAAAGGTCAACTGGTAGACCTCAGTCCTCAGAACCTGGTGGATTGTGTGACAGACAATGACGGCTGTGGTGGAGGATACATGACAAATGCCTTCAGATACGTCGCAGGCAACCAAGGCATTGATTCAGAGGAGAGCTACCCCTATGTTGGAACGGTATTAATCAGCCTTAAAGACACCATGAAATCAAAATTGACAAATCTTATTTATTTATTTTTATTTTTTTATCTATGTGCTCTCATAAATTTTATTAAGTAAAATTTTCCGTCTCAAAAAAAAAAAAAAAAAAATATGAAAACAAAATGCCTGCTACATTTTAAAACACTTAATGTGAAAAACACTTAAAGGGTTAGTTCACCCAAAAGTGAAAATTATCCTATAATTTACTCACTCTCAATTGATCCTAGTTGTATATGACTTTCATCTTTCAGCCGAACACAATCGGAGTTAAAATATCCTGGCTCTTCCAAGCTTTATAAACGGAGTGAATGGTACCTTGTAGTAATCTATACTGCTCCAGGGGTTAATAAAGGCCTTATGAAGCGAAGTGATGAGTTTTTGTAATAAATAAACTTCCGGTAACAGCCGTTCTGGCGACTGGCAGAAGAGTGACATAATTATATGACATATTATGTGAGATATTATTTTTATTACAAATATGCATCACCTCAGAAGGCCTTTATTAACCCCTGGAGCAGTATGGATTACTTTTTTTTTGTGCTATAAAACCCCCAAAAAGGTACCATTCACTCCATTTATAAAGCTTGGAAGAGCCAGGATATTTTTTTAATATAACTCTGATTGTGTTTGGTTGAAAGAAGATAGTCATATACAACTAGGATGGCTTGAGGGTGAGTAAATTGTGAATTTTTGGTGAACTAAAGCTTTTATGATGCATACTATATAGAGGCGAGCAGACAAACCCAAAATATTAACGCAATGCACTTAATGGTTAAGTGTTTTCTTTCTAATGGTTTTCTATGGGAAAAAAAGCTTTACAACAAACTGGCCGTTGCATTTATATCCTGGTTCACCTGCTTGCCTGTACATAGTACGCATTATCAATAAGGTGCATACAGAATTTGCTGTTTTAATGTCACAGTCTTATTACATTAGCACTTAATATAAACCTGGTAAAAATGACTGGCAGACAATGAATGAAAGCCTTGTTTTGCCCTCCAGGTGGGTGTTCCTATACAGGTGTGACATAATGTAAAAAAACTATGAATATGAAAAACTATGATCCAGTCAATTTGTGATGGACCAAATCAAATCTCGTCCTACATTTTTCTAGTTCCATAAGCCATTTCATACAGATATACGTAACAATAGAGAAGAAAGGAGACTTCTGTTTCATGCAACGTTAAGATGCAGTCATATTGGGACTCCATATAGAACCCTAGGGTTCTTGGCTCAATTTTAAAGGACACTTGCCAAAAAGATTGTATATAAGGAGAAATGTCTTAAATTATGTCATAATACTTTCATGTTCAATGGTTATTTCAGTTTTTTTTTTTTTGTGATAAAGTATGCTTACAAGCTTTTTAATTCATAAAATTTAATTAAACATTAAGAATTAAAACAAAATGAAATCATTAAAACTAAATCCATACAACGATCCAAAGATGGGAACCTCATGAGAACTGAAAAGTTCTATGAAGTGTCTGAATGAACCCTTTTAGGTTCTATGTAGAACCTTCTCTTCTAAGAATGTAGCGATGTATGAAGTACTGTTCACACTCAGGTTTTTACAGTGTGAACAGTTCACACACTTTTAAACCAAGCAGCTTCCTGTTGGTCAGCACAGCAAATTCTCGTAACCAGCTTGAACATGATCGTAAGTAATTTGCATGGGGAAGTTTTTGGCCCTTATGCAAAACTCCTGATCGCGCAGATTCCTATTTTAATGACTGGATTTAGTTGAGCAATGGAAAATGTGACTGCATCTTTATGCTAACTGACTTAGGGGGCAAAATTATCATTTTTTTTTGTCACTAACAAATTTAAATAAAAAAAATATTTTTCAATTATTCTTATAAGTTCTTTGAATTAAGGTCACAGGCAACCAATGATTTACCTGTTGACATATTTTATCTCACTACTGCCCCCTGCAGGATCAGCAATGTGCCTACAACAGTTCAGCGAGAGCAGCCAGTTGTAAAAACTATAAAGAGATTCCTCAGGGTAATGAGAGGGCACTGACTAATGCCGTGGCAAAGGTGGGACCTGTGTCAGTGGGTATAGATGCCATGCAGTCCACCTTCCTGTACTACAAAAGCGGTACTTAACATCTCTTCTATATCTATATTTTGTGTTGTTTTGCTGAAATCTAAAAAGCTTGACCTGTACTATGTCAAAAACCCATTTCTAGGTGTGTACTATGATCCCAACTGCAACAAGGATGATGTCAACCATGCAGTGCTAGCTGTTGGTTATGGAGCCACACCGAAAGGCAAAAAGTACTGGATTGTAAAGAACAGGTGAGAAATAGAACAGTGAAAATCTATTCTTCAAGAGAGCAACATTGTTTAAAATAATAAATAAATGATTTAATTACAATTATTCAATTTAAAATAAAGTAAATATGTAATTTATATTTAATTAAAAAATAAGGACATTTTAAGTTTATTGAAAAAATAAATAATGTGCATTTAGTAGTGTCTTCTAATCCATCTATTTTTTTCTGCTTCTGAAGCTGGGGTGAAGACTGGGGAAAGAGGGGTATGTCCTGATGGCTCGTGAACCGTAACAATGCATGTGGCATTGCCAGCCTGGCCAGTTTCCCAGTCATGTGAGAGCTGGAAGCAGGGAGCTCAGAAGGGACCAAACTTGTCTGCTGCTGACCAACAACTAAAGGGACTCTATCACTATAATTGTGCTCCAACATGTAATAATGATTTGGAAAACACTCTCTAAAAGAAGCAATTAATATTAGTACCATAGGTTAAGTGTATTTTTTCTCTTGTGTCTTAATCCCGTTAAATCATGTAGTCGAAACTGTTTTGTGCAATATTTGAAATTCAAAAGGGAAGTTTTGATATTGTGTATACAGTGTAAGTTTTTTTCTTACTCCCCTGGTGGGATCTGAGATCTCTGTTTTATATTTTGATTATATAAATTACCATGGGCTTTTTATGACCATTTTAAATAAAACTGTTAATTTTGAGTACATCATACTCTGGTAAAAGTATCTTACTATTTACCTCAAAATGACATATTTTCTCATGTATGTTCTAAAAAGGTCACACTACTAACACTTTTAATAAGTACAAGGCAATACCACACATCTGTACAGAAACGCATGTAAAATAAAATTCAGAGGATAAAAAATATCATTGTCAACCCTCCTTTATTTTGAATTCTGAGAACATTTCTATAAATCATGACTGGTATCCGTAAGACGTTCCTTTGGTTATGAAGACTTAGTTTTAGTTTTGCTGAGGTGGAAAAGAAAGCATCAGAATTGATTTGAGGAAGCTTAAACCAAGAGAAGTCGAGAAAAGACATCAAAGACAGCACATAGAACTAAGAGCTAAACTATCCTATGCTGTTTAAACAAAAACGATGACAGTTTTGTTCTGTGGTAAGAAATCATATGACCATAACTGAACCAGTTCCTCATTAACAGATGAATGACCCAGCTTTGCACTTTTGTGTACCCACATCTTCACATTCAGTAATTGTAGCTTAAAATCTCTGAACTTTGACTTTATTTAAAAATTCGACCTGAACACAAAGAATACAACATCAGAACTTAATAAGCCACTATTAGTGCTAAAGAGGGATAAATAATATTTAAACTTTCACATTTTGTCTATAGATATAATTTTACATGTGCAGTGCCCTCATTTTTAGTTGCCAGGCCTCTGTATGACATTAAAAATAGTGAATGCACTCCACAATTATGCATACTATTGTTTGTGTAGCCTTTCTGAATGATTGAAATCTTCAGTACTTATTGTTCAAAGTTCTAAAGTATAACCACAGACCACATAAATGTGACCTGAACTGATAAATGTTCTGAAAACAGTCTACCAAATTAACTATTAATGTCCTATTAGTCCTATTAATGTTAAAGAAGATTTCCCCTTATCAGCAGACATTTAATCGTTTTAAATGTGATTATTTTTATTCAGCTCAGCACAAATATCTGTCGAAACATGATGATGACTCATTTAAGTAAGTGATCAGAAAATGCCTAAGCGAAAGGAAATTTTTTTCCTGTACCCTCTAGTAGTCATGTGGCTTTTTAACATTTGGCCAATGGTAAGAAAATGGTAGGTTCTTCCAGAACCTTAACCTCATGGCTGAAACATTCTCAAAGCCAGACAGGTGTTTATGTCATGTGCTAGCATGCTCAAATGATGGTGTTTAAGCACATGATTTCCTCTGGCTGTCTTCCTATTTCCTGTGTACTTTCATATTTCATGTAATAAATGATAATTGTGGTTTTAGGCCTCGACTACCACGTTGTTATCAAGTATTATATATTCTCGTCTGAAACAAAAATGGTTTCTGTGTATCAAGTGAAGTCACTCGAATAGTTAGTAGACCTATCTTTTTCCGGTGTTTAATACAAATTTCGCTAGATGGCGACACAAACACGACATGACAAAACATAATACAAACATTGTTTTCAATGCGTGTGAAACCTTTAGAACTAGTGAGCTGCCTACACATCATTTTGATACCGACGGGTTTTTCTTCTAATACTCAAATGTAGATGACATCTTTCTTCAACTGACAGATTCATAAGACCAGCTGTAAGAGTAAAATGGCAAACCCCTTCTCAAACTATAATTAAACAAATTTTACATTTTAGGTTACTGCATACACCATTCATCTTACAATTGTATAAAATTAGTTTAATATTAAAAGTATTTATTTTTATATTTTATATGACTCGCTTAATTAAGGAATTGTTATATTGTTTTAACTACGTTGCACCAAACGTTTATTATTGTTTACTTATTAATATTTTTATATATATATATTTTTCTTAAGTAACAGGGCGAAGCAAAAAGTAAGCAAATATAACTGTTCTAAATGACAATATAAGCACAGATTAGCACGTGATGGAACAAAAAAAAAGCAAAGGAACCAGGAACTCCCAGACGTTCGTATCACCATCATCTCCTCCACAAACGCCGAGAAGTGCAGCTTAACGAGAGTGCACAGGTGAGACGAGACACAGCTGAACTCATGTTTTGTTCCCTTTTCACGTCGTATCTTTTTGATAAAAGACGCCTTTGTTGGCTGGTTCTCAAAAAAAAACCTTTCTCTTTCGTTTTTAATTAAGGCGAGGACTGTGGTTTTATGAGCGCTTTTCCTCAAATAGATTGGAAATTTTTGTCAAAAGTTTTATTAGTCGTTGGTAGTAACTGCGTTTAAAGGTAAAACGCTCAACGTACTTAAATTATAGTTTTATATGTGTCGTTGAATTAAGGAACGGATGAAGTCGATCAAACACATCCATCAAACACAATTTTCGTTTCTTCCTTATACTGGCACGTTTCTTGCACCGTTAATGTGGTTAACTTGTAAAATTGCCCTATTTGCTTCCCTAATCCAATCTGGTTTACACTTGTTTTAGTATTATCATTCATTGATTTATTTAGATTTTTTTTTTTTTCTACCAATTTCACGTTAACTTCTTTCTGGTAAACTTCTGCTACTTCCTTTTACGCAATTTGTTTCCGTCCTAAAGTCATGACGTAGGGTTTAAGTTTAGCTATGAACATTTATAACAAACAAGATTGTTTTCAGAAGTCTGCTTCACTGAATTGATCACTTCTACTCTGGCTGATGTGATATTTAGGTCAGGTGTCAACAATTCAATGAGAGTATATTAACAGAAAAAATATTGCTGTTTTAATGCATGTCAGTAACTTTCATGGGGCGTTTTGCTCATGCCAGGCCATGATGTTCGGGAGCTTGCTGTTTGCCGTGTGTTGTAGCACAGCACTGGCCCATTTCAACTCCGATCTCAACCAGCACTGGGAGTTGTGGAAGAAGACGCATGACAAGTTTTACTCCACTGAGGTGAGAACATGATTTTCATAAGCATCTATCTGATGATCCCACAGCTGATCTTTCATCTACTTACATATTTATTCTCGTGGTTATTCAGAGTGTTCTTAATGAATATTTTCACCATTAGCTTGAAATTATGTTGATGGTATCCATACAGTGATGGAAATGTTTTGAAATATTTATGATTTTAAAATGGTAGTATTTACAGAGGATCTGTAATAAATGCAGTGATGTAGTCCCACACAAACGTATCACACGTGTGATCCCTGTAATATGATTTGCAGGTCGAGGAACTGGGCAGGAGGGAGTTGTGGGAGAAAAACCTTGACATTATCACCCTTCACAACCTGGAGGCTTCCATGGGATTGCACTCATATGACCTGGCCATGAACCACATGGGTGACATGGTGTGTGAGAGAAGGAGAGCGTGCGCACACACGCGTGTTTGTTTCTTCATTTGTGATTTATGTGCATGCACAAGCTTTGTTTTCACAAGCAAAAAAAAAAAAAATCTCTCCTGGCATGTAATACTGCTTTACTTCCATGTTTCTAGCATGAAGCTAATGTGAGATTAAGATTTTGTTCACTGATCTTCTTTTGTTTTCCTTCCAAATATTATTAGCTTTCTAATATCAAGAAATGTTACAGCTATAGTGTAACTTCATTCTTCATTTCTATTTTGTGTTGATTCACAGACAACGGAGGAGATCCTCCAAACATTAGCCATGACTCGTGTCCCCCCTGGCTTTAAGATGCCAAAGGCGACATTTGTGCGCTCTTCTGGGGCTCATGTCCCAGACTCCCTGGACTGGAGAGAGAAGGGATATGTCTCCAGTGTGAAAATGCAGGTATTAATGTACTATATATATATAAAAATTGCTGGTATGATATCTGCTCAATTTGCTTTGCATCCCTGCTGCTATTCAGCTATATAAATCCTGTAGCATAAGATGCATTTTGCCAAAGGAAAATGGCTGAGATATTGATTGTGGTGTAGGTATTACTCATGATGTGACTTGTGACATTCTCTGTCAGAGAACTATCGCAAACATTAGTTTCACTTCTTTTGCTTTGTCCAGTCAGTGTCTAAGGGAATTTATTTCCTTTTTTGTTGGTAACTTCCCCTTTAATGAGTTGGAAATTCAGAAAACCGCAACTAAAATGGCTTTGGCATGTTACTGCAGCCTCATAAGCCATTATAATCCAAAAGTTTCCTGTTTTATCATGCTTTTCTCTCTGCTTTCAGGGTGCATGTGGTTCTTGTTGGGCGTTCAGCTCCGTTGGGGCTCTTGAAGGTCAGCTGATGAAGAAGACAGGAAAGCTGGTCAACCTCAGTCCTCAGAACCTGGTGGACTGTTCCTCCAGATATGGCAACAAGGGCTGCAGTGGTGGATTTATGAGTGCTGCCTTCCAGTATGTCATTGATAATGGCGGAATAGACTCTGATTCATCTTACCCTTATGAAGCGGTGGTAAGAAAGCTTTACGTGTCAACTAATAATTACACTAGAAGAAACGTCAAGCATACTGTACAAATGTTTGGTTGCATATTTTACTGTGAGATCTGATCTATATGTATACCGGTCCCTACATTGCTGGATTTACATTTGTCAGAGTTTGGAGCATGTTTTCAAAAAAATCAGCAATATTGTAATCCATTGTCATTATGGGCCTAATGTGTAATGTAATAAATAAATGTGTCCTACAGGAAAGGCAGTGCAGATACAATCCATCCCAGCATGCAGCAAACTGCACCAAGTATTATTTCGTCAGTCAGGGAGATGAAGAGGCCTTGAAGGAGGCTTTGGCCACTGTTGGGCCCATTTCAGTGGCCATTGATGCCACCCGCCCTCAGTTTATCCTGTACCGCAGTGGTAAATACTACTTTGAGTACCAGATCAAGTTCTTGGTTTTTAGGGCCGTAACGTTATGACGCCATCTCTCATCTGTCCACAGGAGTTTACAATGACCCAACCTGTACCAAAAAAGTAAACCATGCTGTGCTGGCTGTGGGTTATGGTTCGTTTGCTGGGAAGGACTATTGGCTGGTCAAAAACAGGTACAATCAGAATGATTGGTTTGTGACCCTAAGTTATCTGATTCTGGAAATGTACCCACTTATGAAAAATTTACATTTTTGTAAAGTGTCAAACTTGAACTGAATAAATGCAGATGCTGATTGTTTTCTTTTGCTTTAACAGTTGGGGCACTGGATTTGGAGAAGGTGGCTACATCCGTATAGCCAGAAACCAGAACAACATGTGTGGCATTGCCTCATACGCCTGCTACCCAGTTATGTAACTAAAACACTGCTAAAGTGTGCAAAATGTATCAAATAAGTTTACTGTTTTATAGTCTAATTTCTTGGATGGATGTGTGTGTGTGTATATGCAGATTTTTTTTTTTTTTTTCCTCCCCTATTTTAAAAAAAAAACAAATGTATCTTTTTATGAAATAAATATAAAATTTTAAATGTGTCTTCTGGCTTGTGAAGCTTTCAAATAAAATCTGCTTTCACTCAATTCAGTATGTTTACAAATGGTCAGTAGAACATCACAACAGTTTCACCTGAGGTATTAAAGGCTTTACAAAAGCTCCACACTACGCTATGGTAGGATTTCATGCATGTACATTTCAAAGTGTGAGTCCAAAACAGTGACTCTACTTGCAGGTGAAGTTTTACTTCATAAAGTGGTTGCTGGGTTTTTTTTTTTTTTTGGAAAAATTAAAGCTTAATGGCCATTATTTGAATTTATTATTATTATTTTTATTTTTATTTATTTTTTTATTCTTTGGATGTCAATCCATAGAAGGAAAAAATGTCTTAAAATTTTTATTTGGGACAATTTTAATTTAATGGCAAACCATGTGCACAGCAGCAAAAGGTTCTAACTCTCGTAGCTGATGTGTGACTCCCTTCAAGGGTGGAATTTGGGGTGTTCCATAAATTGCTTCTCGAACAAGAAAAATCTAGGGCTGGGCTTAAATTTTGTCCATTGGGACTTGACTGATCATTAAGCCCTGAAAGGGCGACGGCCCTATTGTTCTTCTAAGGATTATTATTATTATTATTTTTTTCTTTCGCTTTTTGGGGCCCTTAACATGCTCGAAAACTCTGAAACTTTGCACACTCGTCCGAACGCGCGCCATCAGGGTTTGGGCTGGGTTTGGGACTGGCGTGGCAGGGGGCTCGACAGCGCCCTTTTAAAAAAAAAAAAATAAATAAAACTGTCCATAAATCAAAAACGCTTGCATGTATTAGTATGAAACTCGCACATATATAGAACTCATCGGGCCGAACAACATCCGCGCTCTAAGTTATGCGTCAGCCCAACAGGAAGTGAGCTATTATGGGTCGTTTTAAAACGCATACTGTGGAATTTGAAATACTCTCCTAGGCGATTAACCCAATCAGCGCCAAGCTCGGTCAGCATGAAGGCAAGACGTTGAGGATGCTAAATTGCGAACGGATTTGTGATATCTCGAACGGTTTGGCCGTGGCAGGAGACTAATTTATGGCGAGAAATGGGAAACAGGAAGTGTGTTATAACTTCTGCATACATTGACTGATTTGGATGAAACTTCAGATGTGTGTTCGTTGTAAGAGGCCGATCACATGGATATGACTTTTGTGAGTCAGTTATAGCGCCACCAACTGGCAGCAGGAAGTGTGTCACTTTCAAAAATGCTTGAATCACCGCCTTATTTTCACCCGATTTACTTCAAACTTCATCAGTATAATGTCAAAACATGGCAGATATAGACATATGAATGGATTCCTGATATTTGAAATACTGCTTGCCATGGCAACGTGTCAAAGTTTAATAATCTTTTGGGGTGTTTTTGAGACTCTTAGCATGCTTGAAATGGCATGAAACTCAACACACACATCAGTGATGCCTTCCAGCAGATATGGCCAAAGTCTTAGCAACGGGCGTGGTGGAGGGGCTTCAGTAGCGCCACCTTTGACAAAAGTGGGGGGTTAGTTTTATCTACAGTCACCAAACTCTGTATATATATTGTTCTCACTGTCGGACATCTTTCTAATTTACAGTCATTAGATCTGACCAACAGGAAGTCAGATATTTTGGTTTGAATTTGGAATTTTGGATAAATCAGGCTCTGAGTTATTATAAACTATTCAGTAGGAGATGCATGGAATCGACACCAAACTCTCGGTCAACATGAAACAAAGACACTGAAGATGCTATAGTGCGAACGATTATAAGATATCTCAAACGTTGCTGCTATGGCGAGGGATTAAATGAAGGACAAAAAAAGGGAAACAGAAAATGTCTAATTTCTTGTAAAATCATTGTTTGATTTAAATTAAATTAAGATTGTATGTTCTGTAATTGAACCTGGGTGAATTTAAATTGAATGTACTATTTTTCAGATCAATATATTTATTTTATTTAATATATTTAATCTGAATCTTATTTTGTCTGCCCTCCTTCATTGTCCAATAGATGGCACTGTTGACTTAGTTTTGATGGGGAAAAACCCTGTTTCCCCTCTCTGTCTCTGTCTCTGTCTCTTTCTCTCTCTCTCTCTGTGTGTGTGTGTGTGTGTGTGTGTGTGTGTGTGTGTGTGTGTGTGGAGAGGGGGATGGGTGGCTGACAGCCAAAGCATGCCTCTCTGTCTTTGCATTCTCTTTCTCTCTGTGTGTGTGTGTGTAAGGGGGATGGTTGCAACTGCAGTATTTGCTTATCTTTGCTGTGTTTGCAAAGATCACGTATGACGATGTCTTTAAATGAATTATTTACTGATAGAATTCAAATTTATTAAAAAGTAAATTTCACATGATTTTATAAAAGTGGCTGTTTATGATAAACTTCCATAAAAATGTAAAAATTGTAAATTGTAAAAATGTAAGCTGCAAAAGATAACTTTGCACTCATTTCAAAGGGACCTATGATATCATATGACATGAAATTCATCTAAATTTAAATGATCTCACGGATGAGGCTGTTGTGGTTAACGATTATATATTATATTTGCTGCAGTAAATGTGGCATATTCAGATTACTTTAATATAGTTATTTTATATTTAACGGATTTAAAATCATATTGCAGCAAATGATAACTTCACATTTGAAATTAAACTATGACACTATATCAGTATTCAGACAGGACTCATTTTCTAAATGACATTTGAGTTACAATTCTTATCACATGACATCTGAGATTTCATGTATTTATTCAGATAGTGTTCTTTTTTTTTTTTCTTTTTCTTTTTTACAGAGGTGTGTGTGTGTGTGTGTGTGTGTGTGTGTTTTCTATACAAGATACATGGGCTTTACAGAAGGTCATGTGCTGTGTTTGCAAAGATCACATATAAGGCATGTCTTTAAATGAATTATTTACTGATAGAATTCAAATTTATTAAAAAGTAAATTTCACATGATTTTTTATAAAAGTGGCTGTTTATAATAAACTTCCATAATACTTAGACACTTGATCTTACTCTTACCTGACACTGATATTAAAATCGTCGTTGCAGTTTCTGTGATTTGGCTCCATTTATTAATTTTGTAATTAACACTTTTTATTGGATACCTCCATATTTAAATGAAAGCACACTTTTGGTGCATGAGATTGGTGAACAAACAGTAGCTAAGGTAGGTCAAAAACACATGAAGAGAAATGTTAGGATAATACAACATCAGCATTCGACGGTATTCTGCACTCATTTGAACATGACCTTGACATCATCTGACATGAAACTCATCTAAATTCAATTGATCTCATAGATGTTGTGGTTTGTGGTCATAGCAGCACCGACTGCTGCAGTTAATGAGGTGAATTCAAATGACTTTGACAGTCATTTTGTTAAAACATTATTTTAACTACAAAAAATAAATAAATAAACAACTTGTCTAACGTGACTTTACGTAATGATGATTGATCTTAAGATATTTTAACGTATATGTATGTGTTGTGCGTACTCCATGTTTACACGTGCACAATAATAGAGTTTAGATGCGTTTCATATCATAGGCTATCACAAATAACTATCACTTTAGTGTGAAAAAACTAAAAAAAAAAACCTATACAAATACCTTGAATTAAATACTGGCCTTCTGGACTTACGAATTTTTGAGCTGCAAAGATAACTTTGCACATATTTGAAAGTGACCTATTATATCCTGTGACAATAAAATTAATCTATATTTAAATGACATCATGGGTGTGGCTTGTGGTCATAGTGGCACCAGCTGCTGCGGTAAATGTGGCATATTTAAAATATATATATTTTTAAATATTCTCCTGTTTAAATGCATATTGCCTGTCGTGCACAGTTGCTCTGAAGCCACCGGGTGGCGGTGCCACCGCTTGGGCCTTCCGCTATCGCTGCTCGCAGCTTTAATTGTGGTTTGTTATTGCTGTGATCTCATGAGCGACAGAGTCTCACACCAGTAAACGCATCATCAGAGATGAGCTGCTGCAAGAGGAAGGGGATGTTATTTTAATTAAAGTTTGAGGGTTCACATGAATAAAGATGTGCACAGATAAAGTACAGCAATGTACTTTGTCCATTTTGCTTTCATGATGAATGAGGCATACTTGTGATTAAGTTGATTAGAAATGTATTGGTAATTAAGTCTTAAGATCAAAGTGTGCAAACTTACTCATTAGCATGTCTCGGTCACCCTGAAATCAAAATGGACAATTGTTTTACTGTAAAGTTTTTGTTGTTGAATGTGTGATTTGATTTATTGATGCTAATACTGAGTTCACCACTAGATGGGGGTATTTCACCTACTTTTGCTTGTGGCTGTTCATACCGCATCAAAAAGAATAAAAAGAAAAAGTTTTTCCTGGCGATTTTATTTTACATCACTAATTGATGTGTAATTTCAATGTTGTTCAAAAATATATGGAAGACCCTTTTTGTGTCAAAATCATTTATAAAAATTGGATTATAAAGAAAAACTTTACTAGACATTATTAGACATAAAATATTTGTGTGATTTTCTGCTAGCCTAAGTGGTGAACCAACAAAAAAAGTGCCACATGACAATAGGCAGAGATTAGCACGTGATTGAACAAAATAAAAGCAAAGTAACCAGGAACTTCCATTATCACTTCCTCTACAGACGACAAGAGACGAGACACATCTGAATTCAGGTGAGACGAGACACATCTGAATTCATTTCTCGTTCCCTTTTATGTATCTTTTTAATATGTATGTATATCCTTTGTGTCTTGTATCTTCTTTGTTGACATTTTTTTCTCTCAAAAGGTTTCTCTTTCAGTTTTAAGGTATTCACTGGTTTTATGAGAGCGTTAAAAGGACGTTGTCTGGATTTGATTCCTTTTATACAAAAATTAGGATGACGGTGTTTCACTCCATAGATATGTAACTATGTACTGCGGTTAAAAAAATGGTTTAGTTAAGATTTGTTAATGTTTTTGAAAGAAAACAGTTATGATCTTCAAATACTGTGTTTATATGATAAAAAAATCTTCAATTTTCTATTGTAATATTTTTTGAATCTGTAATTTATTCTTGTGACGCAAAAGCTGAATTTTCATCATCATTACTCCAGTCTTCAGTGTCACATGATCTAATATGCTGATTCGCTGTTTAAAGGATAGTTCACCCCAAAAGTGAAAATGTGCTGTTTATCTGCTTACCCCCAGTGCATCCAAGATATAGGTGACTTTGCTTCTTCAGTAGAACACAGATTAAGATTTTTTCCAACTCCAACCGTTGTGTACATTGACCTCACTTACCAGAAGTGATCGCGCGCTGAAGGCTGTTGGACATAGTGGTGTATTAGAGGTAAAAGTTATAATAAATACTTGCACAACCCGATCTTTTTTTTTTTTTTTTTTTTTTTACTCTCATAGTTCTCATACTCTCATGTGTTACCATTCACATGCATCATACAACTGACAGACTGCAACGGTTGGAGTTAAAACTCTTCATTTGTGTTCTACTTAAGAAACAAAGTCACCTATATCTTGGATGCCCTGGGAGTAAGCAGATAAACATCACATTTTCATTTTTGGGTGAACTATCCCTTTAAGAAATATTTATTATCATTGTTGAGTGTTTGTTTTCAGAATGATTTGATGAATAGAATGTTCAAAAAGTCTTTCAAATCTTTATAAATGTTTCTTTAAAAACAAACTCTCTCTCTCTCTCTCTCTCACTCACACACTCACACTCACACTCACACTCACACTCACACACTCAAGATTCAAGAGTTTTATTTGTCACATACACAGTTATATACAGAATATACAACCGGCAGTGAAATGTAAACAGGTCCGCTCCATGGACAGTGCAAATTCACAGTTAAAAACACAAGGAGGAAATTATAATAGAAATAGAATAAAAAGTGTATATATATATATATATATATATATATATATATATATATATATATATATATATATATATATATATATATATATATATATATATATATATATTATAAATAAATAAATAAATAAATCAAGTAGAAAAAAACACACACACAGAAGATTATTTCATGAAGGAGAGTTCCCCTCACCCCATAACTTTATTTTTGAATTTATCACATAAACAGAATACATTGAATATGACATGCATGTGCTTGTAATGCTTCATACGTATATGGATTTAGTGTCTCTGTTGGTAATCTCTTCATACTGTGGTAGATGTGTGCATATACAGTACTAACAGATAAAAACTTTCATGGGGCGTTTTGCTCTTGTCAGGCCATGATGTTCGGGAGCTTGCTGTTTGCCGTGTGTTGTAGCACAGCACTGGCCCATTTCAACTCCGATCTCAACCAGCACTGGGAGTTGTGGAAGAAGACGCATGACAAGTTTTACTCCACTGAGGTGACAATAGCATCTGTCATATCCCAAAGCTGATCTTTTACCCACTGCTAGAATCATATTTTGTTTATCACATGTTCAGTGAGGAATACAAACACTTCCTTGATACTCATGCTCAACTGGTAAAGCTTGTTTCATGGGCTTATTACAGGGCTCGACATTAAGCATGTTCATGTGCTCTTTTTTTTTGTGTTTTTTTTTTGTGTTGTAAATATAATTTATTCTGAAGCAATATTCTCACCAGTGTTCAATCTTTTTAGTCATTGAGTCATTCATTCAAACAAACGATTCATTCAAAGGGCTCATGCATTCAAGAATGAGGCAGTCATTTCTGAATAGGTTATTGAATCTTTGATTCAACCGATGCGTTATGATTCTGCTATTTGGAACTTTGTTGCTTGGAATCTTTGTTTGGAACTATTTCCGCTGCTGAAATAGAACAAAAACAGTCAATATTGTATCTAAAATGTAAGTGACTTAATGTTAATCAATTGTTTATGGAACTGTCGTATGAAATCAGTGTCATTTTCAGTTGTGATGGTATTCAGGAAAACCGCACACTTGTGTGATGTTGTTTAACTGTATCATATGTTATAAAAATAAAAACTTCACATTTTGAATGTTTACCACGCAGTTTCTCTGTGTGAGCGGAGCTCATTTGTTTCAATTTCTCTCGAGAGGCTGCACGAGTGTCAACAGCGCAACCTTGTTCCCGTCAGTTCATTATATGTTATACTATTATCCACTATCGATCACCACTTGCACTAAATGAATGCAGAATCATTCTTGCATTTTGGTGATTCGCTAGTTATTTTTTGTTCTTGCCGCTTTAATCCGCTTGTCCGGTCGGGCAAGTAAAATTCTGTTTCACTTGCCCCTTCAAAAATCCACTTGTCCCAGACAAGCGTTAATGTCGAGCCCTAAACTGTTGAATTGTATTTTGTTTATGTTGGCAGGTTGAGGAACTGGGCAGGAGGGAGTTGTGGGAGAAAAACTTTCAACTTATCACCCTTCACAACCTGGAGGCCTCCATGGGCATGCATTCATATGACCTGGCCATGAACCACATGGGTGACATGGTGAGTCCAATGTCCCTTTTTGCCTTTCCTCTGTGCTTCTTTGTTTATGATTTTTGTCAGACAAAAATCTCCTGCATCTAATACTTTTTATTTTCTTGTTTATATTTTTAGCTTGAAACTACTGTAAGAATTGAGAATTGTTTACTGTATTTATTTTTCATTTAGCAGATTTTTCTTACAATGCGACTTACAAATGAGATTTGCAATAGTAGCTTAAAATTAGTAGGACAAAAAGTTAAGCTTTTTTTTTTTTTTTAATAGACAAACAGAAAAACAGTGATAATGCTATTCTGGTCTACATATATAACCACTGCAAATACAGCATCCACCTGCAATAGGCCTGCTCATAATGCACATAGTTGTTACCAAACAAAAAACCCAGCTTTTGAGTAAACATTGAACAATCAGCCAGGTATACACTTGTTGGTGCCAAAAAACATTTCGGACACCTTTCCAAATAAATGAATTGGTTAAATAATAAATAAATAAATAAATAAATAATATATAATTTTAATAATTTACTTGATTTTACACTCAATTCTTCATTCACTGCAGAAAGTGAAACTAAAAACTCAGTGAGATTCTACTTGGTAACATTATTTAACCATCAGTATGTTAATTTATTTCAATATTTCCCTCCTGGTTCGTAAATAATTAAAAAAAAATATTAGTGTTTTGTTTTTTAAAAATGAGCAGTTCCTAATCTTATTACAGCACGTCAGTTATATGTAATGCACTATAGAAATTATTGCAGGCACAAAATAAAATATTAATTTAATTCTAAAAGTAGCTATCTCACAGATCATCCAAACTGAAAGAGATTGAGATCGCCAGGCCTGTATTTGCATGTGCTGCCTGGACTTTTGCAGCGCTTCTTTTTCCCAATATTTGCAATAAAAACACCATGTGTTGGAACTTTTTCAGCCTGTATTGTCAAACTGATGAAGATGTTTCTTTATTTGTTGGTGTTTTTCTATTCATGTGTTTGTGTCTATTTCATCTTTTTTTTTTCTTAAATATTCTGTTTTCCTTTCAAATATGTTCTAGTATTATAGGGGAAAGTATTTGGGAAAATTTCTCAACCACCATCAATGTGTAGCATGTGTGCGCCAGAACACCCTCCATACACCAGATTATTGGTGGTATAGCCAATCAGCATATATGGACAGCACATCCTGGGGTCAATGGGCAAATTTGACACAGCTGGGTTTCACACCCTACTTTTTTTTGAAGCACATCCTAGATCATGCTGCTTTTTGACATTATGGTGTCCCCATCAATATACTGGGGCGGTTAGGACCCACACAGACCACAGGGTGACCACCCCCTGCTGGCCTCACTAACACTTCTTCCTGCAGCAACCTAGTTTTCCCATGAGGTCTCCCATCCAGGTGCTGACCAGGCTCAACCCTGCTTAGCTTCAGTGGGCAACCAGTCTTGGGCTACAGGGTTATAGGAACATAGTCTATATTAGATGCCTGGCAAAGCAAGCAAAAATGTAATCATCTGAAACTCACATTTCTCTGTTTGTCATGTTAAATCACAGACAACGGAGGAGATCATGCAAACATTAGCCACGACTCGTGTTCCTCCTGGCTTTAAGAGGAAAACGGCAGAGTTTGTGGGCTCTTCTGGGGCTTCTATCCCAGACTCTCTGGACTGGAGAGAGAAGGGATATGTCTCTAGTGTGAAGAGCCAGGTATTATACCATATATTTTGAGAATGCAACCCGATATTTGGTAATTTAGATTTGTGTCTGTGTAGCTTTTTTTTTTAGTTGGACAGCTCAGTTTTGTTTCTTTTTTATGACAAGAGACAAAAGCTAATTAAAAAAATTCAGGTTTCACATTTGTAGTATTTCCCATTAATCTAACCTAAAATGGATAATGTCTATCATGGAAGCAAACAATTTCTCAGTTTGTGTTTTCTATTTTAGTAGTTTTATCATGCTGCTTGTCTCTGCTGTCAGGGTGCATGCGGTTCACTATACTTCAACTCCGCTGGGGCTCTTGAAGGTCAGCTGATGAAGACACAGGAAAGCTGGCCGTCACCTCAGTCCTCAGAACCTGGTGGACTGTTCCTCCAAATATGGCAACATGGGCTGCAGTGGTGGTTTTATGAGTGCTGGCCTTCCAGTATGTCATTGATAATGGCGGAATAGACTCTGATTCATCTTACCCATATGAAGCGGTGGTAAGTTGTTTTGTGGGGTCCAAGTGAAGAAAAAACTTATAATTACAGAGGAAAGAATATGGAAGAAAGTTCCATATTAGATGCCTGACAAAGAACTGTTGCAAAAATTTTATCATCGTGAAACTCTTCATCATTTTTTTAACCGCTGCAATTTGTCATTATTATAATCTAATAGATAAATGTGCCCTACAGCAAGGGCAGTGCAGATCAATCTGAAACATTAACTGCACCACAAGCTGTTCTGTCCCTGAGGGCAAGAGGAGTTGGAGGCTTTGCCAACATTGGGCTCCATCTCAGTGGCCATATGCCACCCTCTCTAAGTTTACTGTATCAGAGTGGTGATATTTCTCTAGTTTGAATCAGCCAATTATTAAGGTTTTTAAGTATATTTTGAAATAATTTTTATAAATATTATGACGTTAATCGCATCTCTCCAAAGGAGTTTACAATGATCCATCTTGCACTCAAAATATAAACCATGCAGTGCTGGCTGTGGGATACGGTTTGCGCTTTTGATGGGCAGGACTATTGGCTGGTCAAAAAAATTCAGGTACAATCAGTATTATTTGAAATTTGCCTAGTCTCAGACCAAATGCATGTTTGAGCTGTTTTAACAAAGCTATTTGCACTGACAGTCTTAAAGGTCCCCGTAGTTTTTTTTTAGCAGTCATCTTTGATCATGCATTTAAACGTTTTTCTGCTTTCAGGGTGTGGGTGCCTTAAAAATAGCAATTAACTCTACACCCTGCTTCATTTAATATATGCAAATTAAGTTGATGAACCAGCACAGAGATCCACTCACTCAAGCTTTACTAAGGGGCAACCTCCTAGTTCCTCTAGAAGCCAATACGGAAGTGACTGTTCCTCGACTGACCACTAGTGACAGGGTCCAGAAGGGAGCAGAATCTCATTGAGCCCCATGTTAAAATGGCCAACTTTACAGCAGAAAAACATGTTTACAGCCTGGTACAAATTGTGATTTTGGTCTATATAGCTAAGAATTTTCTCATACACCAGCTTATTGGTGGTAAGTTGTTTATATGGACAGATGTCAATGGGCAAATTTGGGGAATGCAAGTTTGACATTTATCCCCATCACTACATGAAGCGCTAGGACCCACAGGGTATTGCTGGCCTCATAATTCTTCCAGCAGCAACCTAGTTTTCCCAGTAGGTCTCTCCAGGTGCTGACCAGGCTCAGCTTTGGCCTAGTGGGCAATGGATACAGTGTGATAGCTGCATACTTATACATTAGATGCCCATAATAAGCTAATATTATAAGAGTATAATTTAATTGGCTTCATTTGTTTAAATTATATTAAGCCTTAAAGTTCTGCATAATTACATGTGGCCACTTGAGTGACAGGTGGATTGCCTCTGCTGTCACTACTAGCTGTCAGTTAGCTCCACCAAGCTACTCTTTTTTTTCAGTTATCCGGGAGTGACGCGCTGTCTAGAAGGCAGGCTGCATTTTAGGCGCCAGTGCTCATTTCAGAAACCTATGGGTGATGCCACGGACACTACGCCCAAGTTTACAGTCTGACTTTTTTACTCAACTTTCTGTAGTAAACGCTGCAGGTATTTCTTCCCTACAACATTTCAGACCGTCAGTGGAGAAAGGCATATAACATTTAATTCGCCCGTTGTTGTTAAACTGAAGGAAAAAATAATTATTTTCTTGAGCCCTGCTGCTTCAGAGCATGATATATCCTGCCCACATGGAGTTTGGTTACTGGTAGTTTGTGACGTCCAAACACATAACCATTTCAAACTGCGTTTTTGGTTCACTGGAGATTTAAGGAGAAAATACACAGCAATGGTGTTGACTTATGAATTTGCACATGGTTTGTCTTAAAGCATATTAAAAACATATAAACAACATTAAAAACTTGATTTTCACCACAGGGGTCTTTAAAATATGTCAGTGCCATTGTTTTGTCTCAAATGCACACCAGGTTACAATCACTAAGGCACATTTATAAAAGTCATAAATGTCTTGATTAAACTACTGCCTAATTTTAATCAAAACATTAAACTGAATAAATGCAGATGCTGATTGTTTTCTTTTGCTTTAACAGTTGGGGTACTGGATTTGGAGATGGTGGCTACATCCGTATAGCCAGAAACCAGAACAACATGTGTGGCATTGCCTTATATCCTTGTTATCCAGTTATGTAACTAAAACACTGTTGTATGAAAATATCAAAACAAGAAAAATATATTTTTAAATAATCTAATTTCTTAACAGTAAATGTGTTCTAGATATATGTGTTTATTTGTATTTCAATTTTTGTTTTCCAAGAGTTTTAAACAAAATTCCAAATGTATTTTAAATGTATCTAACAAAATAAATTTTGATTTTTTTAAATGTTTTCTTTGGCTCTTTCTGAAGCTTTAAAGGAAATATGCTTTCACTCTATTCAGTATGTTTACAAATGACTTGGTTTTATTCAGTGCAACATCACAACAAACAGTTTCACATGAGGTATTAAAGGATTTTTCAAGATCAGCACACAATGTCCAGTTATGATTGACATTTAGATTGCTGTGATTTTTACACCTTTGGTTGATTAGCCACATTCATAAGGTAACACAAGGGATAGAATGGCATAAAATGACACAGATGTTCACACCAGCAGAAAGAGATTTTAGATGAGTGACAGATAAAAGAAAACACTTGCTACCTTTCCAGTCTGCTTATCTGAACCATCAATAAGTGGATCTCCAGATGCCAAAAAAACAAAGGAAAAAAAAGCATTGAGAGTGAATTCTGTCAGCCTATGTTGTGATCCAACAATCAGGTTTGCTAAAATTATATTTTTATTTGGGTGATTCATATGACACAGCTAGAACAATTGCATCATATTTGTAGAGACAAACATATTCAACATTTATTTTGGTCTCTATCCTCACTTTTACACGGTAACACTTTGGTATTTTCTTTTTTTTCCTTCTTTTTGGAGGGATAAGCAATCATAAGATCAGCAAGACCCCCTCTCTTGCTCCGATTGTCATTCCCATTTGGTCTTTATATTGATAAATGTTCTTCAATCGCTCTCTCACACAAACATACACACACACAAACGCTCAACACACAAATTCTCTCTGCCTGCAGGTAGGGCTGTGATTTAGTTGTGTTCACGGATTGATTCCAGCACATTTGGCTATAAAAACTTAGTAACGCACAGACGCTCCCTGAATGGATGGGATCTTTGGTACAGTTACATCTCAGCTATACGACACATCACACACAGTTGAGGTAGATGAAATTAGAGCTGTCGGGTAGAACAAAAAGGGCCAAACGGGTTCCCCTCGGTGAGATAGCAGAATGAAACTATCATTTCAGATTTACACGCTTTCAAATATATCTGAAGAGGTTTAAAACGACGAGAATATACCGCGATTTATTAGTGGCTTACTTCATTGACAATAAGTCTGTGAACAAAGGGTCCACCAGGAGGCGCCAAACACTAACTTACGTCAGTCATGATTGCTAAACGTGATACTCGTGACGCTACAGGTCGTCGAGTGATCTCTAACCATCTACCGCTGTAATTTAGCAAATTTTAATAACCTATATCCTTACATCTCTACGAAAAGAGAGGCTCGGTAAACTACTAGCACTGCAACAGGGTGACCTGGAGAGTTGAGACGCACAAGCTGACACCCTTTGCCCTGCACAGCACGCTTACAATTGTTGCTCATTAAACTTTAATTCCCACCCCCAAACTCCCATTCTCCACCCCTCCCCTTCCTCGCCGTGATTCAGTAATGCAGCTAGCCTCTGATCTGCCACCCCTCTTGGTGAACGCCCTAAGCCCATGGGCCCGACCAAGCACCGGCCCCAGCCGCCGAGAGGACACAGATAAAAAGGCCCTCTTTGAAGTCGGCAAAAGTCGATGGCCTCTTTCATGGGCCCTCTTTCAAGTGCGTGCTGGGAAGGGGCCTCACTACATGCCCTGCAAAGGTTAAACACAGGGGAACGAGAAAGAGCATTGAAAAGGGGACGATCTCTCCCTCGACGGCCCATCCCGAGAGACTGGCGCAGCATGTATGATCGTCGTACAGTAAATGTGGACTGCAGTGAGGAGATCACAGTTCAACAGCCTAAATATAGAAGCATCTCGACTTCATAGCCACTTGTGTGCCGTTTTGCGATCACGCTGAGTCTCGGTCTGTTCAGTCAGGCTGTGGCCTAAAGGGTCTAAACATGCAGCACGTGTGAATGAGGAACATGGATGGGTACGCCAGCCTAGCTATCTAGGAGATGAGAAACGTTGGACATTCAGGGAGGACAAATATTCATCTTTGGTATTGGGACTCCTATCAGAGACAGGGTCATTTTTCACACACAAACGACACTCGGTGAAATAAATACTGACGGTAACTAGCGAATAAATAAAATAAATAGCTAGAAGATTAGAAATAAATACATAAATAATTATAAATACACAAAGTGGTTCTCAGTTCATATTCAATTCAAGCTTTTTGTAAGTATTTTTCATCAGGGTCATTGAGATTTTGAGCTTTTTCCGGTAAGAACAGCCATCGGCCAGATTGTGTGCTTGAAATTTGTACAAAAAAAACAAAACAAAAACCAGATTTCTCCATCCTTAGTGTGACATCTAAGAAATCATTTTTGAAATCGGATGGATTTTGCAAGAGAAGAGAGCGTTCTGGATTCTTTTTGCAGCCATTTTGTCAGCAGAAATTCACCAACAAGTTTAAAGTCTGTTGCAAAAAGGGTCACGGCTGCACTTCCCCCACCACCTTGTTTTGAGTTCTTCCTCATGTTGTCTGGATGCGACACCATCCTGTGCATTTTGTAACGAAGGAGTATAAAAAGAAAACAAGCTCTCGAAAAATGTTCATATTTTGGTTTCAGCTTCTTTGTCCAGTAGTTTTTCCCTTTAAAGGAATCTCTGAAATATTTGCTTGCATCCTTCTTTGTTTCTTTGGTCATTAATTGTCCATTTGTTGCAAAATCGTCTCTCTCGAGAACCCTAAAATTATCATTTTGCCACTGACTTTCCATCTGTCACAATCAACAAAGAAAAACCAGAAACATTTGGACCTTGCACTGATTTTAGACGCTGTAACGAATTACAAAATAAACAGTTTCAATATCTATTCATAACCCTCAATATGCTGATTTGTGAATGATTTCATAAGCCCTGATGTATCGGGCTTGTCCTTCGCGATTAAAGCTAAAATAATCAATGCTAAAACTACAATCAAATCCTGTCTCATCTAGACATTGCGGACATCACCCTCTTAAAGACGTCATCTTTGGTTTCATATGCTGTTGATTTGTATACAAAAACACCCTTGATTAAAAACTCTAGGAGCTACAGGTAAACCTGTGCTGTGCAGAGTGGAAAACGGCTCGTTTTCCCATCATGCCGTGGAGCAGGTAACAGCTGGAGATGCGGTGCTGGACCCCGACGAGCCGGTGGAGGATGGGCGGCCCTCTTCGGTCCAGCGGTTGACGTTTCTGCGGCGAGCGTTCATGAAGAAGTTGCTTACGGTGGAAAGCTCAAGGCCCAGCTGCTGAGAGATGGTGATCTGCAGGTCCTTGGTCGGTCGGTGGTTCTCTCTGAAAATGGCCAGGAGAGTGCGACGCTGCAGGTCTGTGAAGACTAGCCGGGTACGCTTAGGCCCCTGGTTACGCTCTAGCTTGGACTGCTCCTGCTCCTTACGCTTACAAGCTGGGAAAAAAGACAAGAGAGAGAAAAACATTAGTCTACAATTGAGACCTGAAAAACTAAATAGGTCTTTTCATCTTTATTAGCAATTTATCTTTGTTATCTAATAGGCTCTACACTTTCTTAATTGCAGAGAAAATAAATAGTCTGTTTCAGTGTAGATTTTTAACAAGTGGCAAACTGTAAACAATAAAAAAAGATGAGCAAGTGATGGTTGACAGTTTCACCAAGTGAAAAATATGGTTAAAAGGTGAAAAAAATCTAAAATTTGAAAGATCTCAACATTTTAAAACGTTAAACATTGCAACCAGATTGAGGGATGATGATTAATTTCTTTGCTTTTGTAGAAATATATGCGGAAAAAATCAGGCAATTACAGTCAAAGTTTAAAAAAGAAATCTTTAAAATGGAAAACACTGCATGTAAAGTGAAACTGAGCAGCCCTGCACAGTTGAAAAAGATGCAACAGATCAGTTAGAGCTAATGTTGTCAACACTCTGCATTTTTATGTTTTAATAATTATCATACACAGCTATTATTGTTATATAATATACGGCTTAATTAAATACCGTGCTGGGTGTTGACCAGACTATTGCCTGAAAACCATAGAGAGTCTCTATCAGACAACTGCCAACTTGATAGATAGATAAATGTACTTTATTGATCCCTGAGTGGAAATTCAGGATAAGGGAGATTAAGCGATAAGGAGAAAGACTGTAAACGTGCTGAACAATAACCATCTATATCAAATACGAATACAATAGATGGCGAACAAATCTGAGGAAATTAAACGTTCAGAAAGTCTGTTTCCCTCAAAATGCACATTTTAATGTTTCACTTCAGCATTTTACCTCTGTCTCATATTTAAACAACTCCCGATCCTCTCGATCGGCCCCACCTGCTATCGCCAGTACAATGGCGACCATTAACTAAATGCTTCCTGATGTTGTAATCATGTGTAAAAGGTAGGAATTACCATGCTATAAATCCTGAGCTCCGCACCACACTCCCAGACATAAACATCCCCCCATAGAGTTCTTATGATCGTGGGAGCAGGCCCTAATCATGATGTATACCACTTGTCTCATGTAGCTGAAACGTGATCGAAAGCCTTTTTCATAAACCACCCCAACCCCCCAATTGCCTATCACCCCCCTCTCCCCCAAGCCGTACTCCCTGCCTACTCCACCCCCTGCTGATTTTTTTCCGGCCACGGGCTGATAGAAATTATTGATTAAATCTGTGCTGCTCAGACTCCCCGACCTATAGAGGAGCTTTAACCCCTTTACTGCTGGATGAAAGGGGAGCTTCTGCGTGCCAAACAACATTTATTGTCAATCTCTGCAGGGCGACAGAGATCTAGATGCAACTATGCAATTTTATATAAAAATACTTTGGGGCTAAAAATGTAAAAGTAACAGCATCGGTGAAAGAGCCTCTGCTATTTAGGCCGATTATATCTCTGATTCCTTAAGACAAGAGCTTTAGGCTTCAGTGCCTGTGTGTGAAATCCCAATGCTGTCCGAACGCCGAGCTTTAGAGTAATGATCTCTACCCTGCCCTGCGACTGAATTTCTCTCTGTTCATCTCTCTCCCAATCAAAGCTCAGCCAGTTTGCGAAAACACACAGACACAACAAACAGAACACATCCACACAAAAGACCTGAGGAAAAACTGAGAATAGATTTGTGATATCTAGGAAAACCAGGATAGGAATTTTAGGTATTATTATATAAAAAAATGGGCTTTTTGTACAGCGAATGCAGTGTGAGCTCTGTTTGCAATATGCATGAAAGCTTGTGTCATCATTTTAGCCTCCCAATAACAAGTATCTGAAAAGTGCTGATGGATTTTAAAAGGATGGGTATTTGTTGTGTAAATACTGGTTAAAAATCACTGCATTAAGCTGAATCATCATTAAATGTGTCGGTAAGTTGAACTCCTGCTGCCTCTGAGAGAGGAGGCGTGTAGCCGCATGCATTCTAATGTTTGCTCATGCCGTCTTATTCACAGGAGGTGTGTGCAGGAGCCTTCTGCGTTGCTTTCCCAAGGAAATCAATACCAGCTAGTAATTAAACAAAGGGCATGGTGAGAAAAGTCAACACTCATGGAAAGTGGGTTATATAGGGAAATACAGAGGCGTCCACTTATGCTTTTGTGCGCAGAAGCTGTGGAAAAAAAGCCTCAGGAAAAAATCCATCAAATAGTAATTGGCCAACAGAAAATTCACAGTCAATATCAATTAAAATCTAGGACAAATAATCCGACTAATAATCCAAGCCTGAATTATGCATGAAAATAAAACAACGCAAAAAGACAACAACAACAAAACAGCGTTTACATTCATCATCCTGTATGAACTTTTACTGCCAATCACGAAGATTTCCACAATGGCATGTTTAGCGACTACCACAAAAAAACAACAGCAGGACACAGTACCACTCAGGCCAACAGGGCATTGATTGATTCCATGTATTTCGTTGCATGGAACACCCCTACGACTGAGGGCACAGTGGTCACCAATCAATATCTGTAGTGGTAATGCAAGCAGAATAATTCATTCTGAAGCGTATTTCATGCTTAGGTGATTGATCGCTTGGGATTCGGAAAGATTTCGGGTGAATCTGCGTGTCTGTGTTTGTCTCCCACCCCACAATCCTGAGTGGCTGCTGCAGCACGCCAGCCGACATTTTGAAAACCGCCCCATCCCTGCATCGACAAATGCACCGCCCCCCCACCCCCCCACCATCGTCCATTCTCATGTTACTGTTTTTCTCTGGATCTCTTTGTGTGCTTTGGACAACAGTTAAAGTTTCAGCCTCTTCAATGTCAAAACATTGTAACACGGCAAGAACACTGGGTTGGAGGTGAAATCTCTCAATAATATCTCTCAAAATTTTTTACATAGCATTATTGCAACACATTTGTATGCTCATTTTAACTATAATTCGATCAACTGTTGGTGAAAAATAATGTTGTATCTGTGGTACTTTTTTCAGAACAACTGTAATGGAATTTTATTTTGTTTGTGGTTGATAATATATGTACCACTTGTCATCGTCTTTAACAATACTTGCCCAGATCGACTTGTTAATTTTAGGGATTTGTTCTGTTTCACAACAACAATACATTTCTACTACAATTCAACTAAACAAGCCCAAGCGTTTTACCTTCCAGACGTAATGAGGCCATCCTCTGAAACTCTGGCTCCTGTAGCCAGCGGGACATCCTCTTGAAGGTTTCGCGGCCAGACTTGAGTTTCCCCCAAGGTTTGGGGTTCCTGAGCAGGTCTGACAGAGTGCCCTGAGACCTGCACAGAACCCGCTCTGCAAAAATGGCCTGTGGGATGCTGTACCTCTTCAGTTCAGTGATGATTCTCTGAGCCACATCTTTAGTGTTGATCTCCTCCCCTCCGCCACCATTCTGTGAGCCAGCCAGCATGCCCTCTCTTCCCAGGCTGGAGCCGGAGGAGGAAGGGGATAAAGAAGGGAGCTCCCCAAGTTTGGAGGCCTGTTGGCTGGGGAGATGGTGCTGATAACTCTGGTTGTATATATGAGGGTGGTAGGTAGGAGTGTGCTGATGGGCCTCCATTTTGTTTAGCTGGTGGCTGACCCCATGCTCGCCCCCCAAAGAGGGTGGTGACATCTCCCTCACAAAGTCTGATGCTGTTCGACAGATGTTAGCCCCATTGCTGCCCATATGGACCTCATGGCCACCTGGAAGCATCTGGCTACTGTGTCCATTCTGACTTCCCAGACTACCATAGCCATGCATGGCAGTCTCCAGGCCCGCACTGCCCAGAGGTGGAGACAGACCCTGTCCCAAACCAAACTCTTTTCCATACGACGCGTAGTAGTTTCCTCCTAGACCTCGATCTTCTCGCATGAGAGTGAAGCTGCCGATGACGTTGCTGACGGGCAGGCAGGGATGGTGGTGGTGATGATGGTGGAATTTGTCATCAAAGGGTTGGAGGGGTGTTAATGTGGTGTAGGTGCTACCACAGCTGGTTGGTGCATCCCTGCCATACCCTAGGGTTGCCATGCTGTGGTCGTACGCAGGGCTCTGGTGGTCGGACTCCAGGCCCATGCCGGGGCCTCCCAGAGAGGGACGAGGGAAAGCAGCCGTGAGATCGCGAGAGTGAAGCATGGCTCGGCTGTCCTGACTGTGCGCCAGCTCTACGTGGCTGTGCACGGACATCTCACCCATATTGCCATCCATGTCGTTACCTTCCTTACTCCGCTTCTTCTTTAAATTCCAGCTGATGTGTTTTTCTAACAGTCAAGTGTGTGGTTACTGTAATATAATATAAAAACAGTTCCTGATGCTGTTTATATCTCAAAATCTGATTTCAGTGTACTCTCAGAGACATTTCATCACAGTGGCACCATCTTGGGTCATGCAAGCAAATTCTGTGTTCCATAAAGGCATCTGTATTTATCCATGTGAGTCTTGTTTTTGCCTTGATGCCCAACGCTGAAAAAGAGACAGGATGACCATGATCACTGATTTGTTGTTATTGATGATATATCCAGCTTTATTGATTCGTCACAAATATTAAAATACTTGAACCACCGTGATGATTAATTCCGTAATAAAATAATAACTTTTTTTGTCTATTAATAGCATACTTCTTTATTATAGGCTATCTGTTTAATACAATTATTTTAATTTAAAACTAACCTAAACAATCATGTCGAGGTTTAAAAACAGGTTGAAAAGAATTAAGTTAGGATTGCTTACCTCGCAACGTAGCTTATCCGACTGGATGGAGAGAAGCGAATCAGCCTCTCCAAAACACAATCAAAAGCCGATAATGAGATGGGATAGTCAATACACCTGCAGAAATTCCGAATTTACAATCACACAACAACCGTTTTTATGTAACAGCGACTTTTGTGTGTCATCAGCACATTTCGGTGTTCAAAAAAAAGCAATGGCTCGGTCCGGTCCGTCACCGCCGTTATCCGCTATAGATTCTCTCTCGCTGGACCACAACTGTGGAGGATGCAACGCAAATTATGCGTAAGGCCGTATGATTTTGTCCGATGTCCGGACTTAGCTATGCTGCAATCAAAAATAAGCGCCGATCTATGTCTAAGCATCGCGCTCCGTCGCTGTCATTATCTCTGTGGTTTTGCCCTTCTGTATCCTCATCGATCTCGGCCCCAACTCTTTCTCTCCTCTCTCTCTCTTCCCCCAGCCCCCCTCCTCTGTACGTCACACTCTTAAAATCTGACAGATGTGGGGTGAATTTACAACCCTCGTTAACTCCTTCCCTCCTGCGGACCTCAAGAAGCCATTGTCTTAGGTGGGGCTCTTGACAGTGTTCGAATTATATAGAATTACAGAGTAAGTTGACTTAAAAAAATAAAAAATAAAAATTAAATAAAAAAATAATAATTAAGAACATTTTAGGGCGCAATCTGCTGAGTTTCTCGAGTATGAACCCAAATTGTCTGCTGGTGCACCTAGCACAGATCATCAACAAAACACAAGTAGCCTATTTTGTCATACATTTGTAATGTAGATATTTAATAAAATGATGGATATTTAGTAGCAATATGTTTTCGGTCAATTATGGATTTTAGTAGCCTACTCCCTACTGTTGCTATGGTTACCTCCTCAAGCCAACGCGATTTTGCATTTGCTAGTTGCTATTGAAAATACGCGCAACAATATTTTGAAGCCAAATATAATTTTTTTTATAATTTATACTGTTATAACTACTATTAACGTGACCTTTAACGGCCCTTTAGAAGTTTCTTTTTGTTGATAATACATTTAGAAAATAAAAAATGAGCATGAAAACGCATCGAACACAATTTAATCCAATTAAAAGGCCAAAACGTTTATGTACTGTTAACTACATTTTTATTTTCCCAAGCTATAAAGGCAATTAACTGAAGCAAGGGACAGAGAGCGGTTCTTATCAGCTGTCAGCTTACCGTGTAGTGGACAATTAACATAAGAGTTTGCTCCTCAATCACAGAAGTGCTAACCAAGATCAATGCACTTGATCTATCCAATGCGCACCTATGACCCTATTTCTGAGAGCACACCCTTTCCTAAACACGCGACCCAATAAACAACAAAATTACACTTCTGTCATATTTCCATTAAAAAAAAAAACGCAATTTAATGCGCTGTGAGTTTGTGCGCGTCAGACAGAGAGAGGGAGAGATGGGAGTTGATGTGAGTGGGTGTTTGAAACTTGGAATATTAATCATATCTGTCTGTCAGTTTAATTTTTAGAGATGAGCAATTCTAGCGCTTGAAAAATTTTCCAGTGCGATGTGGGACCGCTGTCTTCCCGCAGCAGATGCTGCACTATCGATCCGCGCCGAGCAGGGCTGAGGAGGAGGGGTGTGTGTGTGTGTGTGTGTGTGTGTGTGCGTGCGGAGAGTGTGTGGCTGGAGGTAAAATGGTCAGCTCTTACCGCAAAAAAAGGTCTGTTTGAGGGTCGAGGTGAAAGTTCACTCACTGCGGCTGGAGAGCTCAATTTAAGATAGAACACTCGAATAAAAGCAACATGATTCAGAGTGGACCGGTAACCCTTTACACCCTTCATAATTTGTAATTCTGATAATAGTAAATAATAATAATTTCCCTTAAACCTTATAATAATGTTGTGGTGCATATAGAAAATGCAGCATAGCGTGACAATTCAATCGTGTCAGTAAACTCAGGAGACTCCTGACATCAACTCAACCAAGAAAACATATTAAAAATAATAATAATATAGCTAGATAAACAATAGCCAATGATCATCAGTATCCTCATCATTGTGTTACAGTGCCATTTCCTCTAGGCTATACATTTTCCCCCGGGGAATCAATAAGGTTTATTATATTATTTGAATAGAATATAATTTCTAAGATTTTGCATGAATTAGAGAGAGTTTATCTGTGAGCTACAAGTTCGGCATCATGTAAGGCATTTCAGATTATTATTCACATATTCTTTTCCCTTTCTCTGTCTGGGACACGTATCAATGATCAAACATTGTTCAAAACAAACCGTGGAAATCAAAACAGCGGCCAGCGAGTTAGTAAATTATTTATACCTGTCTATTGAGTTCTTTGAGCCTTTGGTCGAGCCACGTCCTCCTCCCGAGCGGTGTGTATCAAGAGGCCTGCAGGTTAACACGTACATGAGGCTAAATGTGCAGAGCTAAGCAGACAGATACTAACAGTGTGTGTTCTTAGAAAGTTATTTCAAAGTTTAACCCCTTAACATCACAATGTCACTGTCTTGTCTTGGAGACGCTGTAGAGACGGTGGTAATTAGCTCATATCACTCAGTACATAACATCAATTAAATGTATTTTATGCAGTGGCCTAAATGCGTAAAACTGAATAAATTAAATGATGGACATGCGACAGAACCACAACTTTTGCAGAAAAAAAATAATTGCACTCTGCAGAATGCACACACACACACACACGTAATATATATATATATATATATATATATATATATATATATATATATATATATATATATATATATATATATATATATATTGTAATAATAATTTTACAATTCAACGCAAAACAAAATGTAATCTGCATTTCGAGGTAGCCTATAGGCAGATCCGTTTTCCCATGCTTGGGATTTTCGGCCTCCTGATAAATCTCATGGAGATAAATGCTATTGATCACATTTGCAAACTGTCTTGCTTGTCTCTTTTCTTGAAACCTTTGTGTCGGGATATTAGAATTGTTCTGCTCTTTTATTTTGTGAAAAGACATACACAGCGCAATACATTTGTTGAAACACGACGGCTTCATATAACATTAGACATATTTATATAAACATTTAATAGAACAATAAAGAGTAGTCCGTGTTTAAATATTTCTAGCCTGATTGCAGTTACCATTGAACAATTATTTAAATAATAGCCTATTGTTTTTAAAAAGATGTGTGCAGGAGTAGGCTATAATTTGCTAAATCTATCTTTCCATCTCCATCCGAGTTGATCTGCTTGTGCTCTGATTGCAGCGCTGTGGCACTATCAGCCTGGGTAAATATTACAATTAATTAAAGCCCTTTTTAAAAACCATAAACAATCTAACAAATGAAAAGCAACTAACACAAATCTGCTAATGCACGGTGATGAATGCGTCGTGGGGGGGAAAAAAAAATCATGAAATTGTGCAACAAGCTTGAATAATAATACAGATATTTTACTACTGTTAACCTACAAATATTATTTTTAAATGTAACCAAATTCATCCATTTGAGAAGTGTGTAAGAACAGGCTTAGGCTAACCCTAACCCTAACCGTGAGACGCGTTATTTACATTTCAGCAATATTTGTTATCATACGTTTTTGTCTCCTGTTTTAGTGTTAATATTTTATATCAATATTAATATTTTTGCTTCGGAAGCACAGGGCAATATTAAAAGAATAAATGAAATACAATGATAACGTCCTACAGCCTAAAACATGCATTCAGATGCGAAAAGTAAAGGGGCTAAAGAAATTAATTTCGTCCAAAAATAATAGGACGCATGGTGAATAATAAAAAGAACTCGATCGATAAAAAAAGTCAATAACTCAATTAACATGCCCGAACCTCACGGAGAGCAGGCCCACAAAACAGAGAAAGGAAATCATATGAAAAATAAAACTTTGTGCGCCTGACTGCAGCTATATTCACTGTAACCTTACAATTACAACTTCTAACTGAGGACTATTTCATTATATAGGCTATCTATAAATATTTCAAATTATTATTATTTATTTTTTTGGCATTTTTAAAATTATTTACTTTTCTGGAAGATCAGTTTAACAGACTTTCATCAGAAAAAAAAAAAAAAAAAAAAAAACAAGTACAGGAATTTATTAATTATCATCGGTGTCCGAGAATCTCGTGCTAAGCTACGTTTAACTTTCTTTCTTTGATTTTGAGTTTTAAAGTTTAAACTTGTTACTTGTAACTGTAAAAAGTAAATAAATAATAATAAAAAAATACCAGGAAAGTTTAGCTATGTATAAATACATATCTTACATTTGCAGAGCATTTATCTACATCTAAGAGCATATTCATACCGGCGTTTATGTCCACTGGATGCATTATTTTGTTTAAAAATAATTTCTTATTATGTCATGCCATACATACAGCTTAATGCTTTGTCCGGCAAGACTAATGGCCAATCAATAAAGAGAATAAATTCTTCACTAGAATTCATAATTATATAAAGAAAAAAATATACCAAAGGCCTACCTATGGGCCTACATACAGGCAGGTGGCCTATTATATGCATGTAAAGGTATTTATTATAAATGTTCTATATGAAAAGAACCGTTTTCAGACAAACCCTGAGAGAGATTTATAATTCTCACAAATATGGAGACAAGACTGTATTAGGGGAGTCTGCTGAATTATTATTAAGGTCATGCTCATATTCAGCTTTCAGTAACGTTTCACTAGTCACATTCACAAACTCAGCCACAGTGTTAAAGGATAATCTTTTCTATGATTTTACGATTTAACCTCTGAGCCACAGCAAGTGTTCAGCCGCATTCAAATGGGCGCGCGCCCGTGTATTTGGTTCTGTTTATCGATTGGGAAACGTGGGCGTGCAGCCAACAAGCAGGATGGCAATCTATTATTACCATTGTGAATTAATCGGAGTCTAACAACTGGCCATATATATATAATACAGCATGTTTATTATAAATTGCTAAAAGAGTTTTTATATTTTACATACTAGTGCATAGCGTTTAAATTCGACTGAACCTAATCAAATTACATATTAAAACAAAGTATAGTATTTTAGGCCTTAGTTCAGATTTTGACGCAACATTGCATGACGCAATCCAGATTAATCAATTTGGAATAAAAAAACAAAACTAAAAAAAAAAAAAAAAAACATTGGAATAATTTTTAAATAATTGAACAACATTTCAATTTATAATAATAAAAATACCGTTAGATTTTAGTTATTAAAATTAATTTAAGATGCAAAGCCTTCTCCAAATCAAAAGTAGCAGCATTAAATAAGGCAGCAGCCTGCCTCACAACACAGCATGCAACACTTTAACATTTCCATTGCACAATCATTCCAATCGAAGCACAAAATAACAGCAGCATCAGCAGAGTACTTCAAACACCCACATGCATTGCACAGTGTAAATACACATCTATGCAAGCACAACAATCTGCTTTAAGTCCATGCAGAACAGTCACGCATTCTCAGCTCGTGAGTGTGAAGGTCTCACAGCATTGTTTGTGTGTTTATAAGAAGGTGTGTTCTGCACAAGGGTATATCCAGTCTAATAGATGCTCTGTGGGTGGGTGGAGGGTCTGAAATTGCCTTGCAGTCGGTTAGCATCCTTTTCCCTGCCCCTCTGTCTTCCATTTTTCCCCCCCTCTTCCCCTTTCTCCGTTCATCTCTGCGGATGTAGCATCCATGTTCTCCATCACATCTTCAATTTTACCATAAGACATCATTCTCCAGACCCCATTTTGCAAGTCCATCTATTTCCACACAATTTGTCCTGTATCCATTTTGCTTTCCTGCCGGGCGATGTGGTGTCTTCCCTGTCTCAGTGTGTGTGTGGCTAGATGCGGTTTCTGTTCCTGCTCTTTTTAATCAGCATGTTAATAAGAAAGGTAACTAATCAATACGTTCAATGGCCTGGCGATTGATACCATCTCAGCCTCCCTCCCCTCTCTCTTTGACATACACACACACATACACACCCTACAATCACAGAGGCTAAATAATCAGCAGAAATAAATATGACTACGATGAGAGAATACTTTAGTTTTAGTTCACTAATTTGTCGACTGGTATCTTTAAGGGATCTGAAGAAGATTTGAAATGGATATTTCAGAGGGAATTCAAGCATTTGCTTTATTAAATGTGAGGGATCTGCAAACACAAAGGAATGTTTTTTTTTTTTTTTCTTGTATCAAAGCACAAAGTGATACACTTGTATTCTAACATCAACACCAAGAGTAAAAATATCTCTTAGTGAGTATGTGTGTTCCTCACCCCAGGGTAAGGTCTTCTACTACAAATGGCCAAATCCAAAAGGGTGGAAAGAGAAAAATGGCAGAGGATAAAGAGAATTCCCTCACAGAAGAAAGTGCATGGGGGGGGGAAAACATTAAACACACATGCAAACACTGAATGGACTTTAAAGCTGACATTCTGCAGACCTGTGGTCTTGCTTTTACTTCACGGTAGTTTATCTGCAGTGTGTAAATAGCAAAGTTCTCTTATGTTTGCATTTGGTTGACTTTGACTGTTTGCATGTTGTGTCTGCCAGATCGTACATTCCTCTAAAGATAAAGTGTTTTTTCTATGTAGCATGCATTTTTTTAGATACAGGATAAAAGGCAAAGTTTTTTTAAACGAATATTCTGTTCAGTAAAAGTTAAGCTTAATCAATAGCATTTGTGGCACACACACACACACACACACACACACACACACACACACACACACACACACACACACACACACACACACACACACACACACACTTTTTTATGGGGACTTTCCATAGACATAATGATTTTTATACTGTATAAACTGTATATTCTATCCCCTTACACTAACCCTACCCCTAAACCTACCTATCATAGTAAACTTTCTGCATTTTTACATAAAAAAAAAAAAAAAAAACATCAGTATGATTCATAAGATGTTTTCCTCATGGGGACCAAAAATCGTCCCCACATTTTGTTCCCATTATATAGGGTTTACCAGGCCACACACACACATACACACACACACACACACACACACACACACACACACACACACACACACACACACACACACACACACACACACACACACGTTGGTGCACCTGTCATTATGAGGACATTCCATATACGTAATGTTTTTTATACTGTACAAACCGTATTTTCTATCCCCTTACACTAACCCTACCCCTAAACCTACCCATCACAGAAAACATTCTGCATTTTTACATTTTCAAAAAACATCACTTGGTATGATTTATAAAATGTTTTCCTCATGGGGACCAAAAATTGTCCCCACAAGGACAAGGATTTCGGATATTGCCATCTTTGTGGGGACATTTTGTCCCCATTAGGTAGGGTTTACCAGGCCATACACACACACGCACACACGCACGCACACGCGCGCGCACGCACGCACGCACGCACGCACGCACGCACACACACACGTTGGTGCACCTGTCATTATGAGGACATTCTATATACGTAATGTTTTTTATACCGTACAAACCGTATTTTCTATCCCCTTACACTAACCCTACCCCTAAACCTACCCATCACAGAAAACATTCTGCATTTTTACATTTTCAAAAAACATCACTTAGTATGATTTATAAGATGGTTGTCAAAAATTGTCCCCACAAGGACAAGGATTTCAGATATTGCCATCTTTGTGGGGACATTTTGTCCCCCCACATACACACACGCACACACACACGCGCACATAATCTAAAGCAATGCTAAAAAAATCCTGCCTCTGCCTCACAACACTGAACTTACACTTTAACACGATTCTGCCTACATTTCCATTGCACAATCATTCCAGATGAAGCACAAAATAACAACAGCAACAGCAGAGTTGTTTGCAATGGGTTGACTTTGACTGTTTGTGTTTGCTTGACACACACATGCACACAAGTAAATTTGACTCGTCTCTTCTTTTATTAATTAATTAATTATTTAAAAAAGCATAAATTTGAAGCTTATAATTTTATAAAAGCACTTTATTTCTGTCAAAACTTTAGGGCATTAGGCATGTTGTTGTGGCAAAAACCAAAAAAAACAAACTGAATATATCTTTAAACTCAAGTTTAGTAACGCATATAATTTACATATTGTGGCTATACTTTTGAAACTTTTTTTAATGGTCCCATTTACTTCCATTGTAAGTGTTTTTCTTCTTTTCTTTTTCTATATAGAGGACAAGGCAAAATATATATATTTTGGAACCCAGAATATTCCTTTAATGTGATATCTAAAACATTCTGAAAATGAAAGTTCTGTCATCGATTACTCACCCTCATGCCGTTGTATGACTTTCTTCTGCAAAACACAAAAGAAGATATGAAGGCGAGAAAAGATATTTTGAAGGCAAGTAAATGATGACAGAATGATTCATTTTTGGGTGAACTATCCCTTAGTTTTCTTATTTCTACATTTACAGTACCATTAAGCTTTACCTATCAAATGTGGCTTATTTACATGCTTGGAATTATTAATGACTAATTGAAAAAGCCTAAGTGCCATGTTCCAGAAATCTCTGATATGACAGAAGCCCTATCATATTTCTGGCACTGATGCAAGCTTGTGTTTCAGCTCAAAGCTCTCTCCGAGTTTGGCGTGTGTGTGTGTGTTTGTGTGAGCGTCCCAAGGGAGGTTTAGAGTGACCACTGCCCCTTGACCCCCCCTTTACACTGTCACCCCACAACCCAAACCTCCATCAGAAATGCGCTAGTCACCTAGCAACAGAGGCCTAGTAGTCAGAGGTCAAAGACCAGGGGCTATCACAGATATCACACACACTCCAAGAAACGTTAATATAGATTCCCAGAATTACAGTCATCTATTTTAAGAATTATGTCATGGCATCATTTTATACTGTATACATTAAGCCTCCATTTAAGCGTTGTAAATTGACTGTCATGCTTGCACATGCACAGGAAACACTGAAATATAATGCCTCTCAGCATGAAAATAAAAAAAATGTTAGGGATAAATAGTGTCCCCGCACACTTTTGACGCTGAAATTTCTTTGTTTTCCACTGAATGACAACAAAGGGTAACGATGACCATTTCACTTTATCCAATCAAGAAAAGGTCACTGACCTCTGACCCCAACTGACCATGAGGGGAGGATGGGCATGATCCAATCACCTTAAACAGTCCGAGGCAGCACGTCCAGGGTGGAAGGAGGTAATGAAAAGAGGGGGGTTGAGAAAGCGACCAAAGAATGGACGGGTGCAGATGCAGCATTAATCTGTGCCTTGATCGGGGCCTGCAGCACCTTGAATGGAAGGATGAAGAAGAAGGGTGAAAAACAGATCCACCTCGACGACATCTGTGCTATGTTTTAATCTGGTGGTGATGTGACGAAATTCACTTACCGCACTTTCAGTCTGACATCATTCGAGAGGAGTTTAATCATCATTTTGGATTACACAGGAGGCATCACAATATGAGAACTTATGACCCTGATGACCTAATCCGCTTGTTAAGGCGTGACATAAGGAATACTGTTTCCGAGTCCAAGCCTCTACTCATTTAAATTGAGAAAATGATCTCAGCAGCAGGTTATGAGCACTACCTATTCATATCACGGCATCTCGCACACCAATGTTTTAATGAGTCATAAAAGATGAATCACTGCTTGGCCATCTGAGATTTTTGTATGGAGATACAGGTTAGTTTACGTAGTATTACAGCATGCCGTGAGTGTATCTTAGCACCGTTTGTTGTTTGCTTTCGGACACAGAAATGCTGATGCGTGACGTCAGGCATAAAAAGAGGAATACTGCAACCTCAAAAGGGCCATTCACACCAAGGATGATAACTATAACAATAAAGATTTAATAGTCGTTCTAATTGTACAAGAATTGGGCAGTCCTCACCACTGCTATTACACTGAAGAAACATTAGAGTGATATAGTTGGAGTGACTTTCAGAATGACTTTTTCCAGGTGACAAATGACAAAAATGTTGACAGCCAATCAAAATCTTTGGGAGCTCAGGCATTCAAAGCAGTAGGCATAACAGCAGCGTGCGCTTATAATAAACAGAACATTATGATCTGTTGGTGTGGATGCTAATATAGTTATTGTTTTTGGTGGTTTCCCTCTGAACGACGACACTAGCGATCCTTTATGTACATTTTATGAAGGTAAAACAGGCCAGCTGCTCGCAAAAATGCTCTGAGATTAGGCAACTGTCGCTCCATTCAAAAAGAAAAGGCCGTTCTGTACACACACACACACCCACACACACACACACACACACACACACACACACACACACACACACACACACACACACACACACACACACACACACACAGATGGTTGGTCAGCACGTGCCCGAAGGAGGGCAGAGCAGTGACCCTCAGCTGGACACTATGGCCAGGTCAGTGACACTCAATCCCTTCTTTCAGGCCAGCTGCTACTAGTTCTGTGCTAATGGCACCTCCCCAAACACACACACGCACACAGCCTTAGGCCCCCTCAATCTGCCTACACTGACCAGTGAAAAGGCAGAGAATGGGGTGGGGTGGAGGACAGCTGGACACTCGCCACTCTCTTGCCTCCTCAGGGGGTGTCCTAGTGTGTGTGGGTACATGTGAGTGAGAGAAAAGCTTAATAGCCTGGTGTGGATGAGAGCAATTGGAAACAAGAAGAAAAAAAAAGAAGCGGGTCTGGCACACATAGACCCCACAGAGAGGCAATTAGCAAGTTAGCAGTGACTGACTTTGGTTGGCCACCTGATTTCCTTCATAGAATTCATTTTCTTCTAAGCACTGTGACATCACCTGACGGCATTTAGCATTGCGGCTACTTTGGCTAAAGTACCCCAGCAACTGCAGGTCCAATGATCCACAGCTCCAGGCTGTCCAGTACCATGGGCCGGGCTGAGCCAGACAGTCAATAAATCAATAGGTCACTCACGCACACACACATGCACACGTCACTGCAGGGCTGAGAGGCCACATGAAACTACCATTGATTGAAGGGGGTAGGGAGAGCTTTGACGGTCAGAGCTGTGCATGTGTGTGAGGTTATGGGGCTCACCTCAATTCCTAACACTGCAATAGGGAGTTCAAAATGGCCTCAGTAATGCTTACACACTTAAACACACACACACAGCAGAGTCTACCTCAGACTATATTTATCTAACTAGGAATATAATATATCAGTTATTAGTTGATATTAGCATTTGTTTATCTGTCATTGATATTAGATATGTAATTGTGCCTGCTTATTACCTTGCTGTCATCTAACACGTAAGTTAATCTTTAAAAACACCCAAATTTAATAACTCCTCTATACATTATAATGTATTAATGCCTTAATTCACTTGTAGCATTTAAAACGATTTTAGTCTGTAGTGTTTTATTTTTATTTTAACACAGCCATTTATCAGTTATTGGTCATAAAATTAAAATGTTTATCAGCTTATTGGAATTGGATGCATGCTTATTTATCACCCTTTTAACCACGTTTAAAGATGTAGATTTCTTCCTCTTAAAAATACAGGTTTTTAATTGGTATTGATGGTTTGAACATCCTTGGAACATTTCAAAAGATCTTTATAGTGGAAAAGGGTTCTTTGAATAATTATAGTGCTCTTTACACTAAGAAAAATGGGTTCTTTTAATTGTTCACTGTCCGAAAATGGTTCTTCTAAGGCGTCGCTGTGAAACCCCCCTTTTGGAACCTTTATTTTTAATAAGAGCGTAGGCACACAGTCAAACCAAAAATTATTCAGACACCAGATGTAATATTTTACTAGTGGGTGCAGGGCACTATAGTTCTTTTATGTAAGCGAGAATAGCCAAATAAAGTAAACTGTGACATATATACCCAACAATTTTTCATACAGTGGACTACCAGTAAAATTGATTACAAAAAATTGGGATCAAAATTATTCAGACTTTGACCTGCCCATGTTTTGCATAAGTATTTTTTTCTTTAATTGCTAATGCAACCTTTTACACCACAGACAGAACGAAATGAAGCATTGCTTGGTCATTGGTTGACCTAAATTGGTATCATCTAATTGTGTACTTTGTGTCATTTAACAGCTGATTGGTTGATCGTAATCCATTACATACCTTTCTGTACGTATGACAGTCCTTGTCATATTTTATTACCTTTTTCTAAACTATAGCGAATAAACTGTGATAATGTGAGAAAACGTTGAAGATGTCTGAATACATTTTGGTTTGACTGTATATTTCCTTACTGTGTATGTTATTTCACGTTATCATTCTATGTTATGACTTGTTAACTTGACTTCATGAATGTGACCCGCATTCACATAGATTACGTCTGAGAGGATTCTTGTGTTAAGTTGTCTGCTGATCTGCTCTTTGTTGCAGCGTTTTGCTCACTCATGCGCTCATTGAAAAAAAAAAAAGCCTTAGCCTGTTCTTCTCTGGCTCTCTTTTATGACCTCGTCAAGTCAACGGCTGCAGCATTGAACATGTTTACTTGACCTGCAAATTGGGGTCAACGCAAAGTAAAGTCCCATGCAAAGAACACAGGCAATGTAGTAGCCAATGAGACAAAGATGTTGTGTACCAACTTCAAAATCAAATGCAAATTGCATTGACAAAAAAAAAAAGGCATAATAAATAAAATAGATCAAACGTCAACCCTTTTTAAATGGCACTAAAGGTGGCAGGGAGTAGGAGACAGGTGTAAATAAACGCTGGGGCTCTGTCCTTGCTCTGTGAGTTGCCATGGCAACGGCTGATAGAGCATCCTATCGATCGCACTGTCCAGTCTGAATTGTGCAGCCCCTGAACCCACGTTTTTCCCTCTGTGTGGTGATGGGTGTGGATCAATACCTGATATTGTATGCCTCTTTTGCCTTGCGTCTCTCGTGGCCTCCATAATAGTGGTAATGATAGTGAGAGGGAAGGAAAATTAAAGGAAGAAGCGAGATACAAAGACAGCTGGCTCTATTTCGTCACAAATGCAAAGAAAAAAAAGACGAGTTCCCTCTTTGGCCGAAAGGCACGCTTTTAAAAACAACAGAGAGCCATCATGACACTTTGCCTGTATTCTTCACAATCATTGTACGGCAATCTAGAATTGCCAGAATTACTCTAGAATTGTACTGCGTGCGGCCCAAACAAAATCTGCTTTTCCCAGCATGGAAAATGTCACATCTGATTTTTCCGCACATCTCCCTCTCTGCATATGCGAACAGCCACACGACATTTACCTAATGTAAGGCCGTTTAGTCCAGCCATTGCGTTGACTGTTATACAAATCACAATGGCCTGGAAGTCCATACTGCGGCGCTTCAGTAAGAGCTTGTGAAGGAGAGCGAGGCACGGAGGAGGACCTGCGGGAGCTCGTTTAAATCTGGCCTGAGGGATCCCTGCAGCTAGAGGTCACGGTTGGAGTCACTGGCACTGGATTTAAAGGTGGGGCTCCTTAAGGTGCCTCTGTTGCCCCGAGGCACAGTCATCACAATTCCTGCAGTGCTGGAAATGAAAGGCGGTCTAGGACAAAGGCCCTTTCCTTGCTTATGGCCACTGCTCAGAAAAATTACTCAAATGATTGAGATGTCGGTTACATCTTTCTTTTTCTCTCTGTCCTCCTCAGCAACACCCTAGTGTGAGTTTAAGAATTACTGAGCGGTATGACTTTTTGAGTCAAATTAGTTTTATATTACTAGTTATATATTGTGTGCAAATACATTGCAAATTTTTTATATAGCCTACATACAAAACATTCTGTGTGTTAAAGCAAACATTTGAGTGTATTGACTATGAGAATATTGTTTACTGATAATGCAAAAAATAAATCTTTTTTTACACACATAGACTTCCGTCATCCCAGACTGAGGAGTCCTCGATCTCTAGAGACGTGACTGAAGTCGCTCAAGCTGTTTTTGTGTTTCTATCTGTGCTGCATGGATTTGGCTGTTCGCCCGCAGTACTGAGAACTGTGCAGCAGTACAAATGTAAATCTGTGTTCCGCGGGGAAGGAGTGTGAGGGGGAGCGGAGTGGCTGCCCTCGCATCCCTGCGAGATGAAAACCCATCCACTCGGAGAGGCACAGCGGCTACCGGGGCAGAAGTCAGGCGCGGTGGGGCCGGGCATGTGGGAGAGAGGAGTGATGGAGGGAAAGTTTTCTCTGCCTCCAGCACTCTGCATATGTTGTGAGAGTAAGAGCCTGCAGTGAACTTGGCAGCACACTTCAAAACTTTATGAAGCAGACGCGCACACTGCATCCTAATATGAGCTGTGTCTTGATGCGTGATTCGGGATTCTTGAGATTTGTCAGACGCGGTGCCTTGAATTTTTTTTTCTTGAATTCTTGGCTCTACGATATGAGATTTTGCTCGCCTACACTTTGTTTAAAGAGTGGCTTCTCATTGGGTTTGCTTTGTTCTCAAAGCACACAGATGCACTGCTGGATTAATCATAGATGATGTTTATCGCATTAGGGTACACAGTGTAAATTTAGGTACCGAAGTTTTACCTCAGGCCAAATTACATAACCACTCATTGGGCCATGTTTAAAATTGAGAGATTTTGGATGAACTATCATTTACTCACACGTTCCAAACATGTATGACTTTCTTCCTTCTGTGGAAACAAAAGATATAAATATATATATATAATACTTTTTTTGTCAATACAAGAAATGTCAGTGGGGCCCAATGATGTTTGGAACAACATGAGAATTTTCATTTTTGTAATCTTTTTTTTAATAAATTATCAAATCATTATTATTAAATGTTCCATGTATAAACACAAGAACTAGGACGCAGAAGGACAAGAAGTTTTAACATAAGATCTACCTGAACAGCTACACTAAATCTCTCATATTTAATATTTCACCTGCCAAAAAAGAAGTGAATTATAGATACTGACCCAAAATCAGTTTTGTATTTTCAAATACTGGTTCTAATCTAATTTAAGACAGATAGCACTGGTCCTGGATCTATGGTTGGGCAGCTTCTGTATTCAATTCGAGGTCCACGTTAGTGAGCCACTCCGTCCTGTCCAGGAGCTCCATTCACTTCACAGTCAATAGTTATTTATCATCCAACATATTAGCGATTGCAGTGTCGATATGAAGTCCAGCGCTGAAATTAGTCAGTGCCAAGTCTGTAACTACAGCCCAAGGTCAGACACACACTCCATTGACAGGAGTGATGGTCCGCAGCTCACAGGCGCATACATCCAGCCCAAGGTCAAGTGTACGGCACTGCTATTTCAGAAGGGACACACGTGTAAAACACTCTGTCATGTTGAGCGATGCCAAGCATGAATTTAGCTTGGTCAATACGCATTTTATCTCACGTTTTGGATACTAATCAATGGTATAAGTGGAAGCCATTCTAAAAGATTCAACTTTTGCTGTGTTTTTGCTGTTTGGTTAGAGATAAAGTTGCAATTTTTAATTCATGTGATTTCCCTCAACATGTCAGACTGTCTAATGATGATTGCACATGAACAAATTGCCTTGCTATTTAAATGTGTACTCTTTCAGATACGAACAATGGAAAAGCAAAAACAAACACACAACAATGACCATCAAGATGTCCGACTTCTTGCTGTATATATTAATTTGAATCAAACTGAATTATCCTCTGTATTTTTATTAAAATGTGAACTTCTTGTTTAAGCATTTCTGTTGGCATCCTTTAAAAAAATGTAATTGCACTAAAAGTTTAGCCAAGCTGCTAAGCTGAAGAATTGCTAATCAGCTGCAAAACATTTTCTACCCTTCTGGCAAGGTCAGGGGATCACAGTCCCCTGCTAAATGTCCAAAGCCCCCCCCTCCCAGAAGCCCTGAGGGTGATATAACCCCCTACACATAGATACACAGCTAACTTGGTTCGATTGCTTGGTCCAAACTCGCCCTCCCCCTTCCCCCACAGGTCTCTTTTTACATTGTACTTTTTAGGTCCAAACTGCGATATGTTTGCATCATCAGTGTGAGTACAAAAAGGAAGAGCAGATGCTAAACGGACCAAACTCTGATGTCAAAACCCGAAAGCTCTAGTGTGAAAGCAAAAGGGTGAAGGGGCTTCTGCTGTAACTGATCAGTGACAAATCAAGTCCTGAAGACAGTGTTTCACAGCCAAGCCTCAAACTGTGGCTCTGGAATTGGAGTTTGAGACACTTTTGTCTCTGGCCAACTTCTTGGCACACTCAGGCAATGAGCCAACAAATATTCTGGAACTAGATAAAGTGAACACTGCTGTAAACAGGGACTACTGCTTATATATTATTGTTACCATGGAGATCTAGGATATGTTTTCAAATAAAAACTTTGCTATATTAGCTCCATCCCAATTGAGAGGTTACAGCCTTTGAACTGGGATGCAGTCGTGTATTTTTTCAAGTAGGTGTGATAAAAGAAAAAAACCTCTTGCAAAAAAAACCTCTCATATGTTATAATTAATTTAGCTTAATTTAGCATGTGAAAAAAAGGACTTCTGCACTTTATATCCCCATCTAACAGGGAACAGTCTTTGGCTAACATTCTGGCAGGGTTCACTCAAAGTTACGAATAAACATTCTTCCAATAATGTTCATTCAAAAATTAAAATTAATAATGTTCTCAAAACATCAGCACAAAAACATTACCTATACATCAATCATGGAATGTTTTTTTGTTTTTCCTGAAAATGTTTATTCGAATTTTATCTAACTTTTTTTTTTTTTGAAATGATAGTACATTTTTCAGAATGCTTCAAAACATTCAAAAATAACATTCCTAATATGTTTGCAAACTAGAATATTTCCTTAATGTTCGCATAACCAAGACAAATATTTAAAAACGTGATGTTTTGAACGTACAGAGAAACCTTCAGTAACCAGTACCAAGAAGTTGGCCAGAGACAAAGTGTCTCAAACTCCAATTCCAGATCCGCAGTTTCAGGCTTGGCTGTGAAACACTGTCTTTGGCACTTGATTTGTCACTGAGCAGAGACAGCAGAAGCCCCTTCGCTCTTTTGCTTTAACACTAGAGATTTTGGTGTGGCTTGACCAGCATCAAGAAACAAAGCCAAAGCTCAAATGTTGTATCACTCTAGACACATATCCTAAAGTGCGTTATTAATCAAATTATATCACTCGCTCAGGTTCAAGAACATCCGTAAAAACTCTGCTTCACTACAAAAAATGGCATGTTTTTATTGGAATCACTGTTTTGATACAAACACACAATGTGCATGGTGCCATCTAGTGGAATAACTAAATCTGTACATGGTACCTTATCTGCAGTGACTAAAATACAACAACGCTACTAAAATTTCCTGGCTGGCACTGAAAGCAAATTATGACTATTCAAATGTACCTCATAGAATATTAACATAAACAACAAAATACACCATTTAAAACTCCTCGCACTCACCATGTTATCATATGCGCTTGAACCATAAAACTTGTTTTACAAAGCCTTTCTGCAACTGAATGAATCAAACCAAAAGACAGCATGCATCATGGGTCAGTATGTTGCTGTGTGACTGTACTGGAAATTTTATGAGTGTACTAGTCACAGTGTTATTTGGGTACACTGACTTTGCGTCTCTTCAGGGCACATGGCTGGGGATCTTGGCTTAGCGGGAACTCTAACTGAGAGAGCTGCAGAGAAAGAGGAAGTGTATTTAGTTGTGGTAACCCTTTCGAAAAAATTAGTTCATTCAAATGTGCTCTTAGTATACTTCTTTTAAACTAAATACTTTCAGTCTACTATTTATGTACTTCTCAGAAATATACTTAAAATTGTCAAATATATTTGATTTATACTGACAGAAAAGTATAGGTATATTTGGACTATACATGTACTATTTGATCGAGATATACATAAAAGTATAATTAAGTATTCTATGTATACTAGGTTTGTAGTTGTGTTAACTCTTTTTATTGAGTAGCCTATTAAATACTTTTTTACATAGTTTACATATTGTCTTACAGACTTACATTGTTTGAAAATATTGTTTTGTATATATGTTTCTTTTGTGTAAGCTAGTCCACTAGGAATTTACTTCAAATCTACTTTACTCTTTCCCTGCCACTGACTGAATTATTACACATCTAGTACAGACAGAGTACAGACTCTCCGGATCTTCACATTTAAGTGTTGATAAAAAGGATTGTATGAAGCTAGAAAATTTTTTTTTTTTAAATGGAAAGAGTTAAAGTACAGTTAAAGGTATATATCAAGTATTAAAAAAATACCTAAATAGGAACATAGTAGTATAACTAAAGTGCAAAAATAATACATAAATAGTAAACTATAAGTGTGATGCTATGTTGACTTAACGAAAACTACTGTTACACTTTTATATACTAAAAAGCGGGACAATTTAGTCCCAAGAAGTATTAAAAGGTACACTTACAAGTTTACTACTAGTACACATTGATATTATTATACTTGCTACATAAAGTATACTTAAAAATATACTTGAACTTTACTTAAGTATACTTCATAAAATGAACTTGAAGATGAACGCTTTGAATAACCTGTTTTAAAATGACAAACTGATCTGATCGCATGATAGAGCTGTCAGAATGAGAAATGTAGCATGAGGCTATTTTGCATTTAAATTCAATGATTAAACAAATATTCACCAAGTTCCAGTGAATATTTTGGTAAATGTTATACAAGTCCAGCATACATGACAACACAAACACGGGCCATGGGCATTGTATTTCCCACCTTAGGCTCAAAAATGCGTCCACTCCTGGTTCTCCTGGCGTCCACCTTAAGATCAGCAGTTTTCTTTACCAGATGAAATAAACATCACATAATTAAACATAATTATACACAGGCCACTAGAGCAGACTGTGATTGTGGGGAATTTCTTAGCGCTACCTTTGCATCTGTTGTAAGATCCTCCTTGCTGTTTCTGTGAGGCTGTTGTGAGTTCTCCTGAGTTTCTGTAAATGTGACAAACCATGAATAATGGTTGCTGAAAGTTGGAGGTGATTGCCTTGACTAGGTCATTAAACTGGCAGACACAGAGTGTAACATTCACCTGAGTATTCAATGCCAGCATCAGTGATGACATTCTCCTTTGTCATCAACTCCTGTGAGCAAATAAGTCCATCATTTGAGATTAATACTCATATTTTGTCATGTTAAGGCATAAAAAGAAAGGAAATATCTGCTAACTATTAAAAGGACCCCACCTGCTGAACTGAAGTTTCAGACATCGTCCCATCCTCAAACATTTTCAAAGACCATTTTGTACTCACGCATACTTCCACATCATTATCATCATCAGGCTGTTAACGCACATAAATACATGTATAGTATCAATCACTTCTTTACACGACTGATATAATATTTTCTGCCAGGCAGGTCAGTAGGCGCCTAGCTTCTTTATCTCACCGGATCAAGTCTCTTCCGCTCAGTGGTGACGTTCATTCTGAGGCTATGAAAAGGTGTGATCACCTCTCCCATGGTCAGATTTACTGGTTCCCTCTCAAATATCAGTGTCCTGTTGTCATCGTCCTTAAAGCCTGGTGGCTGATACTCCAGAGGGGTCACTGAAACACAAATACACTTTGACACTGAATAATAAAACACCAATACCACAGGTGCCCAAACGTTTTATTATGAAAGATCAAAAATCAACTTGATTGAGGGCTGTGGGCCAAAAGTAAATGTTGCATTATATTAAACTATATATATATATAAAAAAAACTAATATTCTCTATATTTCAATGTAAAAATTCAACAAATATGTAGAGATGCACCATTCGACCAGCCATAAATCGGAACCGGGTTAGGCTTTTTCGTTTTATTTTGGCTGATCTCTTTTCCGGACTGCATTCCAATCATTTCCCAAAATGTCATTTGTGTGGAAATATTATGAAGTCTGTTAACAGGACGTTAACACAGACCAGAGACGGGACACACCAAAGATGAAAGCAAAGAACAGACGCACCAGCAGAGCGAAAACTGTTTTTGTTTTGTGCAGGTGTCTTATGTAGCATCATTTCACAAATCTAAAGTCAGACCATTCTGGTATTTCAATCAAAAACAACTGCTCATGCTGCATGTGTGTAGCATCTTTGTTTGGATCGTGATTAAAATGCAGTGGTTGACTCTAATTTCAAATGGCTACAGATATTTTTTGTTTAAGGTCAGTTTGCCTGTTATAGAGCAAATAAACAACAAATAAATTGGCTTAAAAAAAGCAACCAGTATGAGAATCAGCCAATTTGCTTGCAAAAACAATCGGCCATGGAAAATCACAATTGGTGCATCACAAAAATGTTAAATAATGAAAGATAAAGATAAATTAGAAATTAAGAAATGCTTCAATATAAGGGTTAAGATATGATAGGGCCAAATCAAAGGCCAACTTTGGCCATGGTTTGGCAAAGTAAATGCTTTTTTTAAAATCACATGCAAAAGAGAAATAAAGAGACACACAGTGCATTTCATGTGAGTGGTACAGTCTGTAACATATAGCAGGCGTATTTACCCTCATCATAGTAGAAGAGTTTCATGTTGAGGCAGACGTCGTCAGGCAGAGGGCCGAGATTTTGCATCAGCATGTAAAGTTTACGCACCAGCAGCATACTGGATTTCTGGGTGTTGTCACAGGCCATTTTAGTCAGGTTCTGCCCGTTTTTGCTGAAAACAGATATTTATATTCACAAGAGGAAACATTAATATGTGGTAGTAAAAAATAATGCTTGAAAATTTATATTAAGGCATGCTATGCAAGTAATGTATTTTGGGTTGCAATATTTGAGTATTTTGGGGTTGTAATCCATCATCTACAGTAGTTTTGTTAAAGGGATAGTTCACCCAAACATGAAAATTCTGTCATCATTTACTCACCTTTTAGTTGTTCCAAATTGTATGAATTTCTTTCTTCATTTTTTTTTTCTCCAAAAAATTGTTCTTTTGTGTTCAGCAGAAGAAAAAAATCCAAACAGGTTAGGAACAACTTGAGGGTGAGTAAATCATAACAGAATGTTTGGGTGAATTATCCCTTTAACTGCTCAAATAGATATGCCACCTCTCAAAGTCCATCTGAGGTCCTTTCTCTGTGTATTTGATTTTAAACTGGTAACATTCAGTCACTTTCTGCAAAAAAAGGAAAGAAGTAAAAATGCAAATTCAAAATCTGAAATACAAAAACAAGGTCATCATGAAATGATTTCATCTGCATTATATTCAAAAAGATTTAAGTCCCAGTAACCGGAAGTAGCAAGTGAGTTTTCTTCAGAGCTGTGACGTATTTCCAAGTGAAACAGAATATTGAATAGAGGGCAGGGTTTTACTTCAGCGCTCCTCCTCTCCATCTCTTGCTCGTAGCAGACTAACGGTCAGAGGGGAGTGGTTAAGCATTTTCAAAACTAAACCGTCAAACTGACATCATCTGAGAAGGAACGCTGTTTCCAGACCGAAAGTAACTTTTCAGATTTTGATTAAAGATTACCGCAACAAACCATTTTTTTCTGTGTATTAACTTGCACGGATTAATTGTTCACCCTAAGACCTTTCATATGTGCTAACAAAGTAAATGAAAAATAGGATTTCATGAGGACTTTAAGTAACATTTTATGGCATTCAATCAAAAAAAGAGAGAGAACATCTGATCACCTGTGGATTGTCTGGATCACAGTAAATCTGCAAGTAAAAATAGATAGTTTTATTTTATTATATATTATAAGCTAGTATAGTTCTGCTGCATACATATAAGTTTATTTTGATTACTGATAGTTTTCAAATCAATTAATTAATACTCACTGATAGAAGAACCATGCGCAGCTGATAAAGCAAAGCAGATGCAAAAGGTTCAAAGGTTACTAACAGTGATGATGATCAGTCATATAACTGGTTAAGAAATATAAAAGAAAACTACAGAAGAGTATAAAAGAACAGACTTACGTATCTTTTTTGAAGTGCATCAAAACATCCCTGCAACCTGAAAAAGTGGTGGTGAGATACTCTTCATGTAGTTTTGACTAGATGTTCTCGAAACATATTACACATACAAAATATGTATATGTGGGAATGTGAAAACATGATGTGCTTGTCAACTGTCCACTTACCACTGCACTATCTGCTGAGCACCTGGGCAGCTATGCTCTCGCAGTATGAGGACTTTCAGCTCTGTGAAACGAAAGGGGGAAAAAAAGATGATGAAATGCTATAATAATGAAATAATTAAGGATATGTTACCTGTGATGTGTCACTTTTACCTCCAACATATTTGCGTCCATAGGCCTTTTCTGGGAAAAGGCCCCTGAGGTAAGTGATGCTTGAGACAGCAATGGCTATAAGTTTTTTCACAAGCACCAACGACTGCTGATCGGTGGAGACCACATCCGGCAGCATCTGACAGTTCTGGAAAAACACATTCAGTAAACATGTTACTGTTAGAGTCACAACTTATGGACAGGCTAGCAAAAACCTAGACAAGCGAAAGTTAGATTCGTTGGTGGTATTGTGCTGGTTTCAAGAAACTAATCTTTAACGTTAAGTTAACGTTACCTGAAGAGCCCGCAGTTTCTGTTCACATGCCATGATGATCGTGACAGATTACCAGTCAAAAGCCAAAATAAAAAAATTAAAAAATGGCATCTGCAAATATAAGTTAATGTGTTAACGTTACTCGCTTGATGGCTTTGGTAACATACAATTGCAGCAAAGTTTACTGTTACTCAAAAACACATAACCGTGTAAAGAATATAATGATCTTACCAAATAACGTTGGCAATAAAGACGACTTTATCCAAAGGCAAATATATCCTAAAAATGGATAATAGCACTTATGTTGGCCTGTCTCATCTCAACCGACGTTTTAACTGTCAATCACTCTCGCGCGCTATCTCGCGCCATAAACACGTAACGTTACGTAACGTCACGATAAAAAAAGAAATCTGTCGGAACATTAGCAGGAGGATAACACCAAAATGTGAACTCTCTTATTTAGTCCTGTCTAATTATGTCTAAGTACCATATAAAAAAGCAATCGAATGTTAAGTTATTTAATACGGAAAAATAAAATTATGCAAATAATTATAGCAGTGAAGCGTTCAATTGATAGCAATAAAGCATTGTTTCATAATTAAAAACAGCAACGCTTTAAGTTTTTTTTTTATTCGCTCTTCTCATACCTTTTTTGAATTTTTTTATTTCTTTTCATTCTACAGTTTTTAACGTGTAAAGTTTTTTTTTTTTTTTTCTACTCTGAAATTGTGACGTTTTCCAATATAGTATATATCCAATCCAATACAAATATGGTATATTGATAATCAGCGCACTTTTGTTAAAATTATCAAATGTCATTCTTACCTCAAGCATGTCTTGAACATAATGCAGGGAAAAGATTATAATACATTTAGGGTAGGGGATAGCAGATTCAAAGGCATTGTAGCTTACTATTGGTCACTTATTTATTTTGATATGACTATTAGAAATGTATTAAAATGCATGATTCATGAATTGTATATGAAGTCTACTTAGGCCTATAGGCCTTAAAATTACAATTTCAAAAATAGCAATTATAAGGTCTCCTCGAGATAACAATATAGTCGCAGGCATGTTCAACATTGAAAACCTATTGAGAATTTTTATTAACATCCCCAGTAGATTTTAATGTAATTTAACAGTTTAAATTGCCCTATATAATCTTTATTATTGTATGTATGAGTTTGCAAAGGCATTAGCTTACCATTGGTCAATTATTTATTTTGATATGACCATTGGAGATCTACTGGCTGGTTCTCCTGTCTGTCAAACATCAAACCAGATTCCTATTGGCTTTTGCGCTGCGTGACCGTCCCCCAAAATGACGTCGCTGCAGCGAACGCCATTTTGATACTGAACACCGTGGGTGGATCGGATCGGGCACGAATAGACAGCAAAATTTACACTCCCAACGCGTTGATTAAGCAGCAAACGCCGGACAGACATGTCGTCAGATAACCAGGACACGGAGACGCAATCGGAGCAGATGGACGAGACTCAGGTGGGGATTAGATTGGGGCTGCGCCTCGTTCGTTGCAGTCTCTTACGGTGTCTGTCAATTTCATCCACTATAATGTCATTTATGCCTTAATTAATTTATATTAAAATTACTGCTTATTGCTCACTGACACCTTCAACAGAAATCTCTGATTCTGTGCTGTTTGATTGCTGAGCTGTCACCTGCATGAGTTGAACAAGGTAATAGTCGAACATTTCACAAGCATGAGCCTCCTTTTGATTGGTCAGTGAGCTCAGACGTCACGAAATAACAGCGCTTGATTGGTTCATACTGTCGCTTCTCAGTTTTGTCACACCTACTCTAACCTGATGGTGTCAGTTGGGTTGTATGAACAAAAATAACTGGGGCGCCCATTTTCGTGTTTCCGCAAAGTTGTCAATCCATACTACGAAAGCAGTTGTAAAAAAAAAACTGATTCTGATATTTCTATTTCGTTCTTCATGTTCATTTTATAACAACATCTGGAGACCATTGTTTATTGACAGTGTTGTGCTAAAATGGCATGTATCCATGAAATGAGATTCAGGACACGACTAGGAGTCCCAAGTGCATGTAGTTTTTAAGAGTAGTTTTTACTGTGGGAAGTAAACAGCCTTGTTTGCACTTTTTCCAGCTGGTGCTGAATATAGCAGCTCATAAATTACTTGTTATAGATCCTTGTGAATCAGCATACTGGACCTAATCAGAAGAGTCTGTTTCTTCTCCAGGGGTCTGTTGCATAAACAGCCATGTCTTAAGATCTAGATTCCAGAATGACCAACTAGCAGTTATCCAGGCTTACTTTTCTGTAAGACCAATCTATATTTTTAAGTAACTGACTTAAAGTTATGAACATTTCTCTTTTGACGAAACACATTATTATTAATTTGGATAGACCTGTTTTTGATCTATACCATTGGGGGGAAATGAAATGCCATTTCCTGAGTCCTTGTCGAGTGGAATAAACTCAAACAGGATTCTGCCTTTGTTTTTTTTAAATGCTGTTTTATGAATTATTTGACTCCCATAGACTCACAGGGTGTAGCATGTAGAACTTAGATACTGTGTCATGAGGATTTACAAACCTGTTTTTCTGCAATCTGCCTTCTGCTACAATTGAATGCATGTATCTTTTAGACAGCATAACATACAAGATCTGCCCCTTTTGACACAGTCTAGTTATTTGCAAAAATGGTCTTAATCTCAAGTCATGCATTCATAATGGAAGTATACTTAAATGTGTATACACTGCAGTCTATGTCATTAGCCCTTTTGTTGTGTTTTGTTCTTTACAATTATCCTAGCCTCAGTCTAAACACACCACCATTCCTCAGCTTATGGCGAAGCAGAGGATGATAAAATGCAACCACACAAATGAGGGTGAAAAATGTTTAGGTCCTCAAGTATTTATCTTTCTGTAACCTTCAATATCTGTGCTATGCTATTGCAAGACCTGAAGACCGGTTTAGCTGTTTTACTGTTCAAAACAAACCCCCTTTTAAACCACAACAAAACAGAAACCTTAAGATGTTTACACATCGCTTTGACTCGGATGTTGATGAATGGTTTCAGTTGTGACAGATTTTCCAGATTGTGGTGTTTGTTTACTTTAGCTTGTATTCAAATTGAAACCAAAATTTAATTTCCCTAACCAGTAATAGTGAAGTCACTGTCAGAGAGCTGTTATAAAAAAACACCTGGGAATTTAATGGCAAACTAAACAGTCATGTTGTACCTTGCCCTGAAATGTGATTAAAGGACCACACCTTTTAGGAATTACAGGAAGATATCATGATGAAAGGGGTTTGTTTTTATTGTTGTGTTTATTATATTTTGAGAGTGAGGTTTATTAATTTGAGTTTTGAGTGTTGATTGGTTTGTTCCATCTTCTTCCTCATAGTCATAGTTGTAAGACTAAATGAGAGTAAACCGCTTTCCATTGTTTAATAAAGTCTGTTTACATAAACCCATTCAAAACATACATTTATATATTTCAGCAAGGATGTATTAAGTTGATCAAAAGTGAGAGTAAACTCTTTTTACATCGTAAAAAAAAAAAAATCAAATAAATGCTGTTCTTTTGCATTTCTTTTGAAGGAATCCTAAAAAAACAAAACAATGTGTTGCGGTTTCCATAAAAAAAAAAAGAAGCAGCACAACTGTTTTCAACATTGATGGTAATAAATGTTTCTTGAGCACCAAATCGGCATAATAGAATGTTTATTGTGTGTTATTAGTACTGTTTATTAGATTGGGTAAACCCAGCCTGATCTGCCTGCGATTTGATTTCGCCCTGCAGCTCAGTCTGGGAACCTGTACATTCATTTATCCTGCTTCTGTTACACTTTTGCGGGAACCAATCACAGACTGGTTTATCCACCTGGCATGCTATTGGTGGGTTTAACACAATGACAGATAGAAAAGATGGGTCATTACCCCTTGATCACACCTCTTGTGGTCTGATTGGTTGAATGACTATCCAATTGCGTACAGAGTCATTTGAATTATGCTCGTTGATCACACCTCTTGTGGTCTGATTGGTTGAAGGACTATCCAATTGCGTACAGAGTCATTTGAATTATGCTCGTTGATCACGCCTCTTGTGGTCTGATTGGTTGAAGGACTATCCAATTGCGTACAGAGTCATTTGAATTATGCTCGTTGATCACGCCTCTTGTGGTCTGATTGGTTGAAGGACTATCCAATTGCGTACAGTCATTTGAATTATGCTCGTTGATCACGCCTCTTGTGGTCTGATTGGTTGAAGGACTATCCAATTGCGTACAGTCATTTTGAATTATGCTCGTTGATCACGCCTCTTGTGGTCTGATTGGTTGAAGGACTATCCAATTGCGTACAGAGTCATTTGAATTATGCTCGTTGATCACACCTCTTGTGGTCTGATTGGTTGAAGGACTATCCAATTGCGTACAGAGTCATTTTGAATTATGCTCGTTGATCACACCTCTTGTGGTCTGATTGGTTGAAGGACTATCCAATTGCGTACAGAGTCATTTGAATTATGCTCGTTGATCACACCTCTTGTGGTCTGATTGGTTGAAGGACTATCCAATTGCGTACAGAGTCATTTGAATTATGCTCGTTGATCACACCTCTTGTGGTCTGATTGGTTGTGTCATTTGACTATCCACCTCTTGTGGTCTGATTGGTTGAAGGACTATCCAATTGCGTACAGAGTCATTTGAATTATGCTCGTTGATCACACCTCTTGTGGTCCTTCAACCAATCAGACTATCCAATTGCGTACAGAGTCATTTGAATTATGCTCGTTGATCACACCTCTTGTGGTCTGATTGGTTGAAGGACTATCCAATTGCGTACAGAGTCATTTGAATTATGCTTGTTTATCACGCTTCTTGTGCAGTAGAAAATATAGAGCAGACTTGCCAGACCAATGTTCTATCTTAAATTGAGCTTGGTCTGGTGATAGCCATTCAAATTGTTTATTGTATTTTTGATCAAATGAATGCAGCCTTGTTGAGCTTAAGAGACTTCTTTTGAAAACATGAAAAATCTTACTGACCCCAAACGTTTAGTGTACATATAAGAATTTTACTATGAAAGCTATTAAACTGATGTCTAATAACTACTGATCGCAAAAAAAAAAAAAAAAAAATGTTTTCAGGAATCTCAGGACACAAACTCAAACCCAGTGCGGACAGAGGAGGCCAAATTGAAAGCGAAGTATCCCAGCTTGGGTCAAAAGCCAGGTGGCTCTGACTTCCTGATGAAGAGACTGCAGAAAGGGGTATGTTTTAAAGATTTAAACATACTTTTTTACTTTAATTGTACAACTAAAAACATTACTCTATCAAGAGACATATTCATACAGTTCCAGGTGCTTGCAACATAGCCAAAACAAATAGTACCCTTTTTGGAATTCATAACATTTGAATTAAATGTGTTCCAAATTGTGAATTTTTTTTATTTATTTTTGTCTCCAGCAAAAGTATTTTGACTCAGGAGATTACAACATGGCCAAGGCAAAGATGAAGAACAAACAGTTGCCTGCCGCAGCTGGTCCAGACAAGAACATCGTTACCGGGGATCACATTCCAACCCCACAAGACCTTCCGCAGAGAAAGTCCTCATTGGTTACAAGTAAACTGGCTGGCTAACATCACCTGTAGGTTTTGAATAAACCCTCTGAGCAAACTTCCAAAACCTCCCCAGCCCCGCCAGACCAGCTTCACCAGGACTGGTTATCAATTTATTTTGTTTCATTTGTTTTCATTTGGGTGTTGAGTTTTGCTGTCATTTTTGTTTCACTTAAGTAGGTCTAACCAACCTAGCTCTGTTACCCTCTTCAGTGTCCCACATATGGTAAGGAAAAACTAAACCCTCGGTATTCCAGACCCCAGTGGAGCATGATGCACTTTACTCTGTACCCTGTACATCAGTCATATTATGAACAAAACCCTGAAGACTTCATAAAATGATGTTAGATGCTTTTATAAGATTGTTTTAAAAGGCATTGTTTTACATAGATAATACTTGACAGCCATTGGCCCCAGATGTACATGTGCCCTCTAATCATTCGCAATGACAAAAGAATGAATGTTTTGTGAGAATTTCTTTGAAAAAATCAATGAACGAGTGGTTCGAGCAATAGTGGTAAAGAGTGGCTGTTAGGCTCTACACTCTCCTACCTCTCGCTCTCTAAGTATGGCTCAGTTTAACCAAATAACAGCTGCTTATGACTGGATTGTTTTAATATTCTCAGCCTTCACCTTCCATGGTAGGATCTGAGCAAGCGGTTCCAATCAGGCAGATTAGATTATTGTAATCGCAGTTTTTGGGTGTAAACAGGGAATGTTGTAATTCACTGATAATGGCCAAGAGCAGAAATGGTCTTTGTATGTGGCATGATAAGGAAAGGGGCTTAAGAAATGGATCTTGTCTTGGCATACGTTAAGCGTCAAAAGTTTTGTATGTTTCTAAAAAGTAGTGGCTATTTGTGTTAAGTCTTATGGGCATCTGGAGTTATTCTGCTTTCATGTACACTACAGCAGTGTATTTATTAATGGGATTATTTTATAATATCCAACACATATATGTAGTATGATGCACATGATATGACCCTTTTGATCATCTGAGATGCAATCGTCTTGTCTGTCTTAAAAAGTGAGTTTATTTGGTCCTAAATATCTATGTTTTAAGGAATGAGGTGCAGAGGGAAATTTGCAGAATGGAGCAGCACCTTTGGTTCAACATTTGTAAAATATGTCAGATCTAAATAGTAAAATGTTCTGCTTAAATTCGGACAGTTACATGTTTAAACGCATAAAACATATTTGAAAATATTACACATAGATTTCTTTGACATACAGATTATTATTGGTTTTCAAACCAACCTCAAACATACAAAGGACTGAATATTATATCTTATGACCCATTTTTTTATTTTTATTATTATTATTATTATATGTGGTACCGTTTCTTATCATTTAGCAAAGTGTCCTTCTTCAGAGGACATGAATCAATAAACTTCTTCAAAGCTTAAAGAAGACTGCGCAGGGCTGTTGTAAATCATTTGAAGCTTTTTAGTGGATCTTAACAGCTCATTTATTCCGGCTGGTAAGACTTTGTACACTCTTTACAGAGTCCTAGTATGATGATAAGACACCCTTACAGGGGAAATTTAGACTCAACCTAGGTGGTTTTACAGTCCAGGTGTCTAAGTCAGGATTTGCATAGTCTAATAAAGTTGCCCCTTCTAAAACCACATACCTGCCTATATGTGGCCTGATGGAAAATTTGTTTAGCCATGTGATGCTAACAAAAAACATGTATATTAATGCATGTTATTCTTGGTTAAAAAATAAATAAATATTGTACCATCACTATGTAAATTTCACTAAAAGGTGACTTGCATTTAAGGGATTGAATGTGTTTTGTCTTTTTTCACATATGGTTGAGGTGCTGGTGGCAGTTGGCAATACATCAGGGAAATATGATGGTCTTGCACTTAGTATTTGTCACTCAGTGGTATGTGTGGATGTACAATGTTTCCTTTGAGGAATGCGTTATTGCACAATGCTAGGAGATAATCTTATTTTGTGCTGCAGCCAATATGTAAATAGTCAAACTGTGCATCTGGTGTCATATTTGTGCATTTTGTCATGCATTATCTGTCTCAGTTGTCTAGAATTTGAAAATGTTCTTTCCAATCTTCACAAAGCTTGTGTTTTATCTTTTTATTTGTTAATATTGTGTGTCTGAATCTCTCTCTCTCTCTCTCTCTCTCTCTCTCTCTCTCTCTCTCTCTCTCTCTCTCTCTCTCTCTCTCTCTCTCTCTCTCTCTCTCTTCTGATGCAACATGACAAGAATTTCATCTAATCTAGTGTGAAAAATGTAAATATGGGGGTTAAGGATTCTTGCATTGTAATTAAGGAAAGCTTTGTAATTGAATGGATTAAATTCACAGGTCTGAACCCAAAACCTTCCACTGCACTGCAATGATTCATGTAACATATTAACTGTAAACCTACAATTTAAGGCTCTCTCACTATATATATATATATATACTCACACACACAAATGTATTCATGATTTGCATACTATGAAGCATTTGGTGTTTAATTATTTCTATTTTTTCATCCCGTATATAAATGCATTATTGTTTCAGATGTTTAGCTTGAGTTAATTTGTGTTTGATAATGGATTTCCAGAGGTTTCCAGAATCTTCAGGTTCCTTACAATTATATGTACATGGAAGGATGGCTAATCACGAAGCAAAGATAGATGTTTAAAATTAATATTGGAGCTGTCTGAACTTCAAAATAAAGTTTTACATTAATAGCAAAAACGTTGAGTGTTACTTTTTCTAACGAAATAACTTCCACGTGTTTACTTTGGTTTTATTAGGCCTATAGAGACTGTTGTTTATTTTATTTTTAAAGTTTGTTGTATTATAGTGCAAGTAAATCGTCCGAAAGATCACATTAAGAAATCACACATTTCTTAATCTCGTTTGCTGTAATTTTTTGCCTGTACAGAGAAATTACTGCAATTCCTGTTTTGCTGTAGAAAGAAAAACTGCCAAACGGAATTCAAACAAAGACGCGCGTGCGGTGGTCAGTTTACACAAGTGCGCGGCCAGTATGTCATACATTCAATTTTTTCTACATTCATGCACCGAAATTAAACTTTTTAGCTAACTGTTTATAATTATAGCCTGTATAAGGGGTGTGCATGTTAAATTATATTCTACAAATTCTGTTTTTGTCACTAAAACTATTTGTCACTAGGGGGAGCCCCACTCTTTGAAAAGCTGAAATGGGCGGACCCATGATAGAAAAACATGGTGATATTTTTAAAACTCAAATATACACATCTTGTTCTCATAAACATCTCTGGTCGTTCATAAACAGAATGGTCGTCAATCCTATACTACGCTCTTACCTGTGAGACATTTTGACATGACATGAAATTATTTTAAATACTATTGTTCATGAGAACGTATTCCAAATGTGACATATTCAGGGACGTTACACGAACATGGGACGCATTTTACGTGCAGAAACGGCTGTACCCAAGCTTCGTTTCGAAAGCGCAGTTTGCGTTCGCTACGTGGGTCGCCAATGATTGGTCAAGAGACCAAAGTCCCGCCCCGATAGTATAAATATTCAGAAAGGTTCCCATCTTACGCTTCCGCCTTGAAAACGAAAAATGTAGAAGGATTGCGTTCAGTTTAAATTCAAATTCAAGTCAAGGAAGAAGACGTTCCCCCTTAAATGCATCGTCGATAAACTGGATTAAAGGCATTGCTGTGCAAAGATGTTCCCTGGGAGTAAAGTTTCAAACGACATGTTTCAAACATGCATTGGAATAACAAGTCTTAACGTCAACAGCTCTGGAGGGTTTGGTGGCAAGCGACTGGTAATGCCGAAGCTGAAACAACAGGACCAGTGTACGGGGGACGGGCTCCAAGGCTCGGTACCATCCTCGCCTGGGTCGGATTGCGAGGAAATAGACAATTACACGTGCCTTGACACGGAAACGAGAGAAATTATTGACATTTTCTTAAAAAACTTTTCAGGACTGCCTCATTCTAAAATTGGAAAAAAACAGGTTCTGTCAACGATGAAGCGGGTTGTGGAAAGTCTTGTGGTAAAGCACGAAATCGCTTACAAAGGTAATTTCATAAGTTCTTTCATTATTGTAACATGTAGCGCTCTGCTGTTTCCCTTTCGCTTGGTTTCATAATGTTTAGTGGTTGATAAGAACAGCCTCACCCTCTGCACACGCACCTGGCCTGGCAGGTTGCTCCACTTTATGCCACGTATTTCCACATTTATGACTCCGCAGTGGCCTCTAACATTTGACTCCTCTCAGGTATGATTGCACGTCTGAATCTGGAGCAGAATGGAGAAGATGTGAGTTTCATCCAGACTGTGGCAACAGAAATCTTCAGCGATGGCATCACAAACTGGGGCCGTATTGCAAGCTTGCTGACTTTTGGGGCAATTTTGTGCAAGCATCAGAATGACAGAGGACTTGGCAAGTGTGTGAGTCTGGTGGGGGAAGTCATCGCTTCCTATCTTCTCACTGCCCAGCGGGACTGGCTGCTCAAAAACAAAGCATGGGTGAGTTAAATTTTTCCCCTTTCCCCCACCACCTCCACAGGACTGCATATGTGCTTGTTTTGAGTTTCCTTTGTTTGTAACCTGTAATCACCTTGTGTGTGTATATATTTTTCTCCTTAGGATGGCTTTGTGGAATTTTTTCATGTCCCGGATACAGAGGCGGTTGTGAGAAACACACTGATGGCCATTGGTAGTGTGGCTACATTTGGAGCTGCACTTGCTTATTTGATACGATGAATCCGCATGGACATTGTGACGGATGTTGAAAGACTCAAAAACCGAGAGATCAGTTTGAGTTAATGTTTTTCTTTTCAATCTTCAAAACGATCTTGTTTTGGACTTTTTGGTGTATTTAAAATCTGGTTCAACTAATCTCTTGAGAAATCAAACTATTTTTTTATTAAAAGTGAAACTTAAAATTTCCAGCTGTTCTGATCTGAATCACAGGTAACCCTTTCAATAACACATTTTTTTTTTTTTTTTTGCAGTTTACACAATCACATTTGAAATTGTCATCACTTCCAGCAGTGTTCAAGTATACAGACATGAATGATGTTCATAAACTTGGCTGAATTCGGAAATTGCAATATTGTCATACAAAGTTCACAACTATTTGTTGCAACTGCTATACATTTGTGTAGTTAGCCATTGTAGTACAACGCCTTCAGATTTTCATGGTGTCACTTCCGGTTTCAGAAATATTTTACAATATAATGCACTCATATCCCTGCACATAACTTCAGGTGCTGGCTTCAGCTGACAAATATGCTGTACAGCTTTTATCTAAAAGCTAATGGTGGTTCTGTTTTGAGTCCTAATTTAGGTCTATGATGGCAGGATAGGATAGTTCACCCAAAAATTAAATGTAATTTGCTCGCCTGTTGTTCCAAAACAGGCGTTGTTCCAAATCTGTATGAATTTTTTTTTTTTCTGCTGAACACCAAGGAAGATATTTAGAGTGTTAACCAAACAGCTGATGGGACCCCATTGATTTCCATAATATTTTAGTCAATGGGGCTCATCAACCGTATGGTTAACAATATTCTTCCAATATTATTTTTTTTTTTTCCAGCAGAAGAAATAAATTCATACAGGTTTGGAACAGCTTGATGGTAAGTGATGACATTTCTCACTGGGTGAACGATCTCTTTAACCACAAGGCTGCTAAATGTTGTCTAAACCTACACTGAGAAGTCTGAGAACATGTTTTGGTCATTGACCATTTTCTGTGAGTACTGTTCTCTAAACTGCAAATTAAAACCTGCAAGCTGATACCTGTATTTATTTTTTTATTTTTTTCATCTTATATTGAATTTTCACCTTAGATTTAATTTAACCCTTTACCACAAAGAACCTAGTACACCGTTGTGGCAAGGTCAGAGGTCTTCAACCCTGCTCCTGGGGACCCACTGTCCTGCAGAGTTTAGCGCCAACCCTAATCAAAGACCGCTGAAGCTAATCAAGCTCTTCAGGATCACTTGTTGAAAATACACAGGCAGGTGTGGAAATAAACCTTGCATGACAGTGGGTCCCCAGGAGCAGGGTTGAAGACCTCTGGGCTAGGTCATAAGTCGACGTATATGTGCTTTATTTAGCCCATTGTTATTAGCGTCAAAGGTTTTTTAGCTTTCATCTGTACATTTTATTGTATCAGAGATGTGTAAATTGCCCATTTCAGCCTTTGGAATGAAGTTGCATTGTGTTGCGGAAATGTTTTGGGTTTGGCAGAGTGAAACCCATTGGCACAATGAAACTCTTTGATGAATACTATTCATACATGTCTCTTATTTAAAAAAAAAAAAAAAAAAAAAGTTCATTGAGTTGCTTAGTCACATTGTTGAATCACCTTCTACTCGGGGACCCAAGCATATTAATACTTCATTATACAAACCCCTTGCCATCCTTCTGGCGGTCATCATGAGTCACTGTCGTGACTACTGTAACCAAACCTCTCAGCCACTGTGAACTCTGACTGTAATCTAGTTTTTGGCTCAAATAGAATTTTATTTTTTTAACCATAATCTGTCTGAGTTTATTCTTTGAAACATAAGCACAAATTCCTTTTGCTTTTTAACTGTAGAATGTGTTGAAAGCATGACCTATTACATTTAGTCATTTAGCAGACGCCTTTATTCAAAACGACTATGAGCAATAGAAGAATTATGACCTCAGTGCTTGTGACCTCAGTGTTTGTCATCATTTCTAATCCTTAAACAGGGAAGTTTCTCAATTGATTTCTTAATCTCGTTTGCTGTACTTTTTGCCTGAAGACGCTGAATGTAGCCAGTTTTGTTTGATTTTAATGTGGAAGTAATCTTTGTTAACAGTATGACTGTCACACAGTAGAACCGTGTTATTTACTTGACTGACTTTACACTTCTGTATCCTTGGGTCATGTTTTAATGCTGAATGGCCATAGTTTTAAAATCGCATGAGGTTCAAAGAAACTTCAGCAGTTTACATCCCAGGTCAAATCCCAGTGAATGAAATCAGATGTTAGTGGCTTGCATGGGGATACCCTAATGGATGACTTCCACTCCCTATAAAGGGCACAGGAAATGTTTTTCCATAGCGAAATGGAAATTTATAATGCATTGACATTCCGGAAATATCTTACTATTTTGCATGTGTGTGTCACATAGATAAGGAAAAGGGCTGTTGGAAAAGTCATGAACCATGAGCAAGGCAATGGATCTCCAGCGAGGGTCCAATGACAAGGAAGATGTTCTGACGTCTATGACGTCTACGTTTGTTTCAACAGCAGGGGTGTCTAATCCTGCTTCTGGAGGGTCACTATTCTGCAGAGTTCAGCTCTAACACCTGCCTGGAAATTTTTAGTGATCCTGAAAACCATGACTAGCTGGTTCAGGTGTGTTTAATTGGGGATACAACAAAAGTCTGATGTCTGATGGCCATCCTGCACTATTGGAAGAGATGTATTTGAGACAGATTGTATATATCACACCTGGTACACCTGGGTAGAAATAGTTTTCAGCGGAAACTTTTTTTTTCATTAGCGTTCCCACATTTGACAAATTAATGCAAGAGAAGAAAAAACTAATTAATGCCTTAAAGTTGTAATTCATCCAAAAAAGAAAATTCTACCATAATTTATTGTCATGATGCCCCAAACAGGTTAGACTTTCTATCCAGTGTGGAATGCAAAAGATGATAATTTGAAACACAATGAAAATTACAATGAAAGTCAATGGGGACCAAATCAACATCGGTCCCCTAGTTTCATGGAGAAAAAACAACAACAAAAAAAACGGATACATTCCAAAGAAGAATGGAAGTCAAACTGGTTTGGAGTGACATGACCATGACAGTGTGTAAATTATAGTGAGTTAGAGTAAATTATAAGAATTTGGGTGGACAATCCCTTTAACTCCTATAACCAGGAATGTAGTCTATGTAGTCTGCTTCAAACATTTTGAGCTAATTTGAAAAAGAATCTGCAGACAAAAAAATGTCCTAAAAAGTTTTAGTATTTCAATAAGAAGAAGTCTGTAGTTGTTTTTTCTGGCTAAGCTAAACAATATTTGTGTGAGTGTGCTTATTTGCTCAGATTGGCTTCGTGTCTGGTTACAGGCCATCCGTGGGGTCTAATGAGGACTATGGTAATGACACACACAGGGCCTCACCTGATCCTCCGGCTCACTGCAGAAGCACCTGCTGTGGTTACCTGAGCCAGGAGGCACATGGCTGTTAAACTCAGTGGAATACAGGTAAAGCCATGTGACAACACATGTACTAATCTGTACAGTCTTGTGCTATGGTAGTCCTGGTATTTTTCCTGGTGTTAAAGTATCACACAACATACATCTTTAATGAGGGGTTAAAAGCTACTCACTTGTGATAGATTTATTTGCTTGGCCCAGTGTTTTTTTTTTTTTTTTTTTTTTGGTTCTTTTACTGACTTGGGTTCTTTAAAATAACTGGAATACATTGATAAAGTGATATGGAACTGTAGCGTGGTCAATACTAAAACTACTTCATAGCCATGCTGTAATTTGAAAAACATTAGAACGCCCATCAGCCAATCAGAATTAAACATTCTAGACTTCTGTGTTATACAATAGACTACTTAGTGTGGATAAAAAGACAGTGGAACATAATACTAGTTAATGTAAAGAATAAAGTGCAAATAAAAATTGAGTATACAAACAATGTGCATATCCTGACTGCATTTATTATTAGAAACTGCTTTGTTAGATGTATTGTCTATTGACTTCTGTGAATGTGGAACAATAGGAGGAGGAGCATGCATTATTAAAGCAGGTTTTCAAGCAGGGATCCAGGGAATGCTAGGAGGCCTGTGGAAAAGTTTAGAGAAAAGCAGTGTAAAACAATATACACTATACACTATATTGCCAAAAGTATTTGGACACCCCTCCAAATCATTGAATTCAGGTGTTGCAATCCCTTCCATGGCCACAAGTGTATAGAATCAAGCACCTAGGCATGCAGACTGCTTCTACAAACATTTATGAAAGAATGGAAAGGAGCTGAAGTCAAGCGTGATAGGTTGCCACCTGTGCAATAAGTCCATTCGTGAAATTTCCTCACTACTAAATATTCCACGGTCAACTGTTAGTGGTGTTATAACAAAGTGGAAGCAATTGGGAACAACAGAAACTCGGCCACGAAGTGGTAGGCCACATAAAATCACAGAGCGGGGTCAGTGCATGCTGAGGCGCACAGTGCACAGAAGTCGCCAACTTTCTGCAGAGTCAATAGCTACAGACCTCCAAACTTCATGTGGCCTTCAGATTAGTTCAAGAACAGTGCGTAGAGAGCTTCATGGAATGGGTTTCCGTGGCCAAGCAGCTGCATCCAAGCCTTACATCACCAAGTGCAATGCAAAGCGTCGGATGCAGTGGTGTAAAGCACGCCGCCACTGGACTCTAGAGCAGTGGAGACATCTTCTCTGGAGTGATGAATCACACTTCTCTGTCTGGCAATCCAACGGATGAGTCTGGGTTTGGTGGTTGCCAGGAGAACAGTACTTGCCTGACTGCATTGTGCCAAATGTAATGTTTAGTGGAGGGGAGGTTATGGTGTGGGGTTGTTTTTCAGGGGTTGGGCTGTCCAGAAGAGTTGAAGCTGTTATAGCTGCAAAGGGTGGGCCAACTCCATATTAAACCCTATGGATTAAGAATGGGATGTCATTAAAGGCCATGTGCATGTAAAGGCAGGCGGCTAATTAATCGAATTAACTAGATAAACAAATAAAATTGATTCAAATGAGAAGAATATTGTTATACATAAATAAATAAATAACATTTTAAAATAACATTTGTAAAATCTAAATATATAAATACATTTTGATTTAAATAATACAAATAACCGTACAGTACTACAGACAAGGAAAAAAATAAAATAAAAATAAAAATACACAATATATCAATACATTTACAATATTCTTTTTCCACAGTATTAAATGGGTCTAAATGAAGCAGACAGAAAATACCTATAGTAGCACTTAATAGAAAACATTTGGTGTTTAAATAAAAGCAAAGTTGAATTAGCTTAAGTAAAAAAAAAAATATGACTATCTATATATATATATGCTCTGTATTGTCATCTTTTGATTCTTAGTTTGAGATCTTATTACTGTGTGTGTTTTTTTATTTATTTATTTTTTTTTATAGTGCTTCCACAAGAACAGTTATCTCAGTCATGAAATATCATGAAATAAATATCATATCTTTAAAACTTTGGCCATAAATCCCATCACATGTTCTGCAGGGAAGCTGGCTATGCTTGATCATTTACTCTGCTGTTTAACTTTATCAAGTTTTTTTCCTTAGTTTTTGTACTAAGCTCCCAGTGTTTAGTTTTCATGTTCTGATAATCTTGCTGATAGAACAGTTCTGCTAGTCATGGCAGATCATTGCTGGATCATCAGGTCTATGACCTTTCCCCTAGAGCATGATTCCACGAGGGAAACACGTCACTTCCACATTCTGTCATAAAGATACAGCTCTAAAATAAAAATGTGTGCCAACCTCTGACCCCTCAGGTGACTATTTTAAATGTGTGATTTATGTGTTTAATAAATATTCCAAATATTTAATCTTCTGGTTAAATGGTTAAACAGTTAATCAGCATAATACTGGAAAATAAATTGCCCTGACTCACTGTTGCCTTTGAATCGCCTGACTTGTGTCTTGCAATGTGTTCCTTGCTTTGTACACAAACGCATGAGCAAAGATTCATAAGTCACATGTGGAAGGCTGTCGTCTGACATTCATCATGTAAATAAAATCTCTTTATCTGATCTGGTTTCCCTTAATCTGGCCCTCTCACGTTTTTTCCTCTTATGGAGGCTTCCTTCCTGGATCATTAATTCTGAGCACATGTAAATGTATAATCCAAAAGATCTTGTAGAGTTTATAGCTATACCAATGATGGTACAACGTTGTGATAATATTTGAGAACAAACTCTTGAACATTTCGAACTGTTACACTGGTGAAGCAACTGCACATTTGTACTATGTGGTAATGTTGGTGTTTCAGTGGCTGTTGAAATATAATGCAGAAAATTAGCTAAAGAGTTTTGAATAATCTGTTGTCTTTGCGTGTTTTCATTGTTATGCACATTGAGAACTCCAACGCTAGTGGTTAAAACAACTGTTTACAGAGAAATACTGAGTAAGTGTCAGGTATTGCCATCATGCAAGGCTACTTAGATTTAGACGCCAGTATGTTTGTGGAGAGATTTTACTCAAAAGTCACCATGTTTACAGTCATAATAAGGATTTATTCTGCAGGCAACAGGTTTAGACTACTTTTAAGTGGCAATGTGGTTTGTTCTTATGTTTAGACTGCAAAATTAGTTGAACAAGGCCAAAGGGTTATTGACCTATGCCACACATTCATTGTCAAAATAACTTAATGACTCCAACTCAGAACATATGAGACTGACTATTGATATTGTGGTCAAAATGTTATGCAATCAGTATAATTTTTGGTTTCACTTTATTTTGATGGTCCCTTTAACACATTCTGTTGACTAGAAGTAATGTTACACTTAAATGTCTACTATAACTCTCGTAGACTGGTAGGCTTAGGGTTAGAATAAGTTGACACTTGCAAAGTTGGGGCAGTGTTGGGGAAACTTGCATGTAACTACATTACATAATTTAATTACAAAATAAATGTAATTGTAATTAGTTACAGTTACTGAGAAAAAATGTGTAATTAAATTACAGTTACTTATGAAAATGTTAACGATTACAAAGGGGTTACATTTGAATATTTTCTGTAAAACCCTAACCCTTTTAGTAAAGGCTGTTTAGTAAAGCGATGCCTATTCTGATGATTTTGATTGCTTCTCTTGTTTGAATTTGCAGCACACCACGTCTGCCAATTACATCTTACAAATAAAGCTTCAGGCTAACCTGTCTGAGAGTTGCCACCATGGCGAGTGATAAAAATGTGTTTCAGTGCTGGAAATTATAAAAGTAATCAAAAAGTAATCAAATGTAATCAGTTACTTCACTTTAATAAAGTAATTGAAATAGTTACACTACTTATTACATTTTAAATAGGGTAACTTGTAATCTGTAACCTATTACATTTCCAAAGTAACATTCCCAACATTGGTTGGGGGACCATCATAGAGTTAGCAGATATTAAGCAGACAGTCTACTGTCAAAATAAAGTGTTACCGATTTTTCTTTTTATATACCATGGCAACTCCAGCTGTATGAAATGGAAAAAGTGATCAGATGATTTAACTTAAAAAAAAAGTGAGGAAACACATTGCCTTAAAAGTTTAAGTAATAAACTTCATGCGTAATTGAAAAAATTAAGTTATGTGAACTTGATAATTCCACATAACTTAATTTTTTCAATTACACATGAAGTTTATTATTTTTTAAGTCAACGGGTTCCTCACTTTTTAAGTTGTCAACTGATCACTTTTTACAGTGTAAATAGAGCATATTATGAAATAACAAGTTAAAATAATTTTGTTATTACTGCAAGTGTAATTTCTGTGGCAGTCTTTATGAATGAATTCCACATTATATATATATCGTATACTCTGAAAAATGATCTAGTAATAATTCACCATAACACCATAACATATTGTGTGATGTCACAGTGTCCTTGTAATATGGCTTAAGATTTATGTCAATTATTTTTTATTCATTCAAGCACTTTATTATTCGGTAGTCTGTAAATTTTGTATAAGGCTGCTTTTATCCATATATATATTACACTCACCTAAAGGATTATTAGGAACACCAGTTCAATTTCTCATTAATGCAATTATTTAATCAACCAATCACATGGCAGTTGCTTCAATGAATTTAGGGGTGTGGTCCTGGTCAAGACAATCTCCTGAACTCCAAACTGAATGTCAGAATGGGAAAGAAAGGTGATTTAAGCAATTTTGAGCGTGGCATGGTTGTTGATGCCAGACGGGCCAGTCTGAGTATTTCACAATCTGCTCAGTTACTGGGATTTTCACACACAACCATTTCTAGGGTTTACAAAGAATGGTGTGAAAAGGGAAAAACATTCAGTATGTGGCAGTCCTGTGGGCGAAAATGCCTTGATGATGCTAGAGGTCAGAGGAGAATGGGCCGACTGATTCAAGCTGATAGAAGAGTAACTTTAACTGAAATAACCACTCGTTACAGCCGAGGTATGCAGCAAAGCATTTGTGAAGCCACAACACACACAACTTTGAGGCGGATGGGCTACAACAGCAGAAGACCCCACCGGGTACCACTCATCTTCACTACAAATAGGAAAAAGAGGCTACAATTTGCACCAGCTCACCAAAATTGGACAGTTGAAGACTGGAAAAATGTTGCCTGGTCTGATGAGTCTCGATTTCTGTTGAGACATTCAGATGGTAGAGTCAGAATTTGGCATAAACAGAATGAGAACATGGATCCATCATGTCTTGTTACCACTGTGCAGGCTGGTGGTGGTGGTGTAATGGTGTGGGGGATGTTTTCTTGGCACACTTTAGGCCCCTTAGTGCCAATTGGGCATTGTTTAAATGCCACGGCCTACCTGAGCATTGTTTCTGACCATGTCCATCCCTTTATGACCACCATGTACCCATTCTCTGATGACTACTTCCAGCAGGATAATGCACCATGTCACAAAGCTTGAATCATTTCAAATTGGTTTCTTGAACATGACAATGAGTTCACTGTACTAAAATGGCCCCAACATTCACCAGATCTCAACCCAATAGAGCATCTTTGGGATGTGGTGGAACGGGAGCTTCGTGCCCTGGATGTGCATCCCACAAATCTCCATCAACTGCAAGATGCTATCCTATCAATATGGGCCAACATTTCGAAAGAATGCTTTCAGCACCTTGTTGAATCAATGCCACGTAGAATTAAGGCAGTTCTGAAGGCGAAAGGGGGTCAAACACAGTATTAGTATGGTGTTCCTAATAATCCTTTAGGTGAATGTATATTCTGTACTGTATAAGCTCCTGTGTTTTCTCAGGAATAAAAAAAAATAAAATATGCACTTTTTCATTTTGATGATGTAATACCATTACTTATGAAAATAATTTTTATATTAATTTAAGCACTTTCATATGTTCTCTATATCTGTGTCATTATTTCGTGTTTTCGGAGAAATAAAAAAACAATACTAGTGTCCAGTCCTCTTTTAAATATAGCTTTCACATTACATTTCAGTTCTGTAAATTGCTTGGGTACATTTCTTTGCCCAAGTAGAAATGTATCAAGTTACTTTCACTTTTCCTTATAAAAGATTCTGGTAAGGGATGATTAACTTCTTGGTACTTTTACCACTGTCCAAAACTGCATTACTTTAATCAGACCTGCAAATGCATAAAGAAATGACATAGTCTTGCAGTCTATGCATAATATGTTACAGGGTGTATAATATTTGTACTGTTTTATTTTTATATTATGTTGTTAAAACAGGTTTCTGTTTGTGAGAGTATACTTTTATTTTGTTCACCAAGAATATAAAAATAAATTAAAAAGGGATGAATTGCAGATTAAGATAAAGCACATTGCTCCTGCAACCAACCAAATGATAAAAAAGATGATTGAATGCCCCCAAAACACAAATAGACATTGGCAGCTGTTGTCATAGAGGGTTGATGTTTAAGAATGATCCATAGATTGGACACACTGTATGTGGCTTGTACTTTGATCTGTCTGGTGAGGTTGATCTGTTTAATCTTAATACCCAAACTGTCCAATTAGAAAAAATGTTTAAGAGTCAAACTGTGTAGTGATTTATTACAAGTCATCGAATGAACACAGATGGTATTCATGAAGTACTGGATTTTTTTTTTTTTTTTTTTGTAGATGAGATAATGTTGGAAGGGGAAATGCAAAAAAGGCATTCCTCTGGAATTTTATTTCTACCCGTGCAGTTCTCCTTTCTACTGTTTCAAAGGTTGAAAAAGACTGGAGTTTTTGTCACATGCTGTCATATAAAAATAGAGAAACAGATCCCAACTAACAAGGAACATTCTCAGAACTTTAGCTAACGTTCTGGCAAGGTTCTTTCAAAGTTATGAATAAACGTTCTTCCAGTAACATTAGAAGTGTTTATTTAAAGTTATATGGTCTTTAATAATGTTTGTAGAATGTTAGCACAAATATACATCATTCATGGAGTGTTTTATTTTTCTGAAACGTTGTAGTTGGATGCCTGTCAAAAAAACATTAAGTAACATTCCTATAATGTTTACAAATGATAAAATGGAATGCTCCTTTAAAGGTGCAGTGTATAGTATTTATGAAGATCTATTAAAGGTGGGGTAAGTGCTTTCTGGTAACCGATGTTGATATTTCAAATCACCAAAACAAACACGCCCCTACCCCAAAAGGGTCTCGCCCCATTTTGATAGCTCCGCCCCACACAGCCGAGGGTATGATATCATCAGTAAGTGAAAGCAATGCGTGTTACTATGGTAATCCAGATCGAATGTTTGATGAAAAAGTCATCCCTTACATCCCTTACATTCATGAACAATTCGATAGCACGAGCATGAACATATTACAATTGTGATGAGATTAGACAGTTATATCGATCACTAAAAGAGGAACCAAAGGAAACAAACATATATTAGGAGTATATTATCTTACTGTTCGGACACACTTTGGGAGCTGATGCTTGAAACAGACATTGGAGGAGGTTTAGACGCTCCAGGCTTATCGGGTGTAGAAATGAATGGTCTTTATAATCGTTGAAGTGAACGACCATACACTCTAAAAAATGCTGGGTTAAAAACAACCCAAGTTGGGTTGAAAATGGACTAACCCAGCTATTGGGTTGCTTTAACCCAGTAAATGGGTTGTTTTAACCCAACCGCTGGGTTAGTCCATTTTCAACCCAACTTGGGTTGTTTTTAACCCAGCATTTTTTAGAGTGTACGATTGCAAATGGACAAACAAGCGAACATGACACACGAGCATATTCAAATAAAAGCCAGCACACATACTGAATTAGTTCAATGCTACTCGCCTATCGAGAAGAAATAAAGCAACCGATTGCAGGCCTTAGCGCTCCTTGAGTTCTCTGCAGAGCTGGAAAGCTGATATTTCTCGCCTGATCGTAAGCCTTCTTTTGTTCCATAGGCCACTTTTGTTTTTTTAGCTGTCATCGCTCAGCTAATGTCCGTCCTGTGTGTCGTCTCTTTTGAATAATGACGTGCACTGAGCGCTCTCTTCTCACCATCATTAGTAGACATGCTCCTTACTGCTGATTGGCTACAAGTTTGTTTTGGTACTCGGCTGAGACACTTTTACTAAAGCATTTTTGAAATAACACATACCCCACCTTTAACAGAAATGCAATATAATATACATAACTATGTTTTTCTGTGGTGTATAAAGACCTTACATAATGAACCGCTATGTTTTTATTACCTTAGAATAAGCCATTTCTATCTACATACACCGCGGGTCCCCTTACAGTAAAGTCACCATTTTGCGCCACCATGTTTCTACAGTAGCCCTAAACAGACAAACTTCTCTACAGAGCACAAGCTACTCTCTGCTGTCTCAGACGATGACATCTTTGTCCTGTGTCGCTACCGTAGCTTCTCTACGTGCTTCGAAAGGGAGGGGTGAGTGGTGGGCGATTGCAATTCGCAACCTCATCGCTAGATGCCGCTAAAATTACACAGTGCACCTTTAACGTTTCCATAATCAAGAATTTTATTTTTAAAACATCAAAAAAACGGGTTGTTTTGAGCATTCAGGTAACATTTTCAGAAGTAATGTTTTCATAATTTAATAATTGGAACATTAGCAAAGTGTTCTTAGAACATATTTTTGTTACTTGGGATGCTGGAAAATCATGCTGCTTTATTAATTAATTAATTAATTAATTATGTCTAATGTATGCGAAATAGAGAGAATGTTGATTCTCTTGGCAGCTTGTTGCATATCTGTAGATTTTAGGAATGTGTACAAGGAAATAAACAAAAACACACCCATTTACATCCAGGAAATGATTAGAAAATTATTTGCATAATTTATTTTGCATGATGCATCTGTGGTGGGTGAGATCAAATTTTTGTTTTTTTGTGATGTCTATACATTTATAATTCTTTTCCATCATGAATGTCAAAATACCCATGCATTTCTGTAAATGCAGCCAAAATACAAAATGTCCTGGAAAAGGAGTGAACAAGGAAGGTCTTGCTGCAGCATGTTTGTTCCAGGGCGTGTAAAACTTTGCCTGAGAAGAAATGTAAATGAAGAAACATTTCGCTTTGACTAACTCCTCAGAAGATGGAGGTTTTATGTTGCAGGTGATAAAATGTAAACACAATAAGTATAAATGGATCATTTTTCACCTCTCAGCTGTTTTGCATGCTGCATAAAGCTGTAAATAGGCCAAAGGTTCTGAGCAACTTGCAGGTGTCTTAGTTTTTTTTTTTTTTTACTCATCCATATATCAATATACAACATTTGTATTGAACATTTCTGTTGCAAAAACACTGCCATCAAATAGGGATTTTGTACATTCCAAAAACTTGCTATTGCAGGTTTGGATACCTACCTACGCAAATTCTGTGTAGGAACATTTCTGTTTTGTTTTTTGAGAAAAGTAGTGAACAATGTTCCAGAGGACTGTTGTCAGCCACTAAATATTTGTGTATATAGAAACAGTAAATTCCACAGGACTTGTATAACATAAAGCAGGTTTTTTTCCTTGATTCATCTTAGCTTGAGTGGAGTAGTGTCAGATAACCTTAGAGTCTCAGATGCACTGCTGGCAAACCAGATTAAAGAGGTTAAATGTTCATGCTATAATGTGCTCTCATTATGATTTATGTTAGGCATGGTAAAAAACTTGTCTGGCTATCACCAGACCAAGCTCAATCTTTTAAGATTGTATTACTGCACAAGAGGTGTGATCAATGAGCATAATTCAAATGACTCTGTACGCAATTGGATAGTCCTTCAACCAATCAGACCACAATAGGCGTGATCAACAAGCATAATTCAAATGACTCTATACGTAATTGGATAGTCCTTCAACCAATCAGACCACAAGAGGCGTGATCAACGAGCATAATTCAAATGACTCTGTACGCAATTGGATAGTCCTTCGACCAATCAGACCACAAGAGGTGTGATCAACGGGCATCGATCCATCCTTCTCTATCCATCATTGTGTTAAACCCGTCAATAGCGCGCCAGGTGGATATGCCAGTCTGTGATTGGTTCCCGCAAATATGTAACAGACACAGGATAAATGAATGTACAGGTTCCCAGACTGAGCTGCAGGGCGAAATCAAATTAGTTTAGTAAAAATCTATAGCATATTGTAACGATGATAAATTTGCTGTACATTTATCTGCATTGTTTTATATAATTGAGGAATGGTTTTAGGTTTAGGGGCTCAAACATATCAATGTAATAGTAAAATATAATTATACAAACTGATTACACTTAAATAATTACTGTATGTAATATTGTTTTAGTGTATATCTTGCAAAACTGCATATTTTGTACATGGTAATGAACTTTTTTCTTAACGGAAACTTTATAGCCTGCCTCCAACTTCAGTATTCTGATGTATTTCAGAGTGAACCAAAATATTGAATAAAAGGTGGGGCTTGATTTTGGTTGGATGTTCTGCCCAGTCCGTCAAAATGACATCATCAGATAAGGAATGCCATTCCAGAAAGAAAACATGTTCATTTTTCTGGATGAACACAGATTAATTGTTAATCGGAGGACTAATAATGTGTGCTAACAAAGTAAATGTCTACGTATTTATTAATTTGCGGCTGTGTATATCCAAATGACAACAATTTATGTGTTTACGTACAATTTGGCATGGTGTCGCTCTTTTTTGGACCTCATACCACCCCTTTAATTTAAATTTTATACATTTTTTAATATATAATAATATCACCTGACATGTCTGTTCAGTGAATTGAGGGGCTGAAGTGGAAACAGACTGAAAGGAGCAGTCCTTTCATGAAACAAAGCCACATGGGACACAGTGCCAACAATTGGTAAGATAAATATCACTTTTTAACTTGTTTAAGTTGAAATAACTTTAAATAGAGAATATGTGCATGTACATCAGTAAGTAAAGAATTATTTTTGATTGTTTAAAGATTTATTTTGTCTTTATTTATATCCAAACTGTTATGACCAAACATTGTGCAGGTTGGCCACTTTTGTTCAGTCAATACCATAGGGTTAGGACCATACGGTGCATTCAAGTCCTCCTGGGAAGTTTGTTTTTACAAGCTCGGAAAACTCAAAGAATGGACATTATGTGTGTCAGTTATTATTATTATTATTATTATTATGCTGCCACATACACTCTCAAAAAAAAGGTACAGTGCTGTCACTGGGGCGGTACCCAAAGGTACAAAAGTGAAAAGCTACATATTTGTACCTTACTCACCCCTAAATGGTACATATTAGCACGTTTTTCGGTTTTGTACCTTAGGGTACCGCCCCAGTGACAGCAATGTAGAACAATGTAGAATGATGGGCGATAAATGATAATAAACTGGCTAAATGAGTAGTGTTTTATGGCAAACTTTATCTCTCTTCTTCATTAACTGTACACATACACTCACCTAAAGGATTATTAGGAACACCTGTTCAATTTCTCATGAATGCAATTATCTAATCAACCAATCACATGGCAGTTGCTTCACTGCATTTAGGGGTGTGGTCCTGGTCAAGACAATCTCCTGAACTCCAAACTGAATGTCAGAATGGGAAAGAAAGGTGATTTAAGCAATTTTGAGCATGGCATGGTTGTTGGTGCCAGACGGGCCGGTCTGAGTATTTCACAATCTGCTCAGTTACTGGGATTTTCACGCACAACCATTTCTAGGGTTTACAAAGAATGGTGTGAAAAGGGAAAAACATCCAGTATGCGGCAGTCCTGTGGGCGAAAATGCCTTGTTGATGCTAGAGGTCAGAGGAGAATGGGCCGACTGATTCAAGCTGATAGAAGAGCAACTTTGACTGAAATAACCACTCGTTACAACCGAGGTATGCAGCAAAGCATTTGTGAAGCCACAACACGCACAACCTTGAGGCGGATGGGCTACAACAGCAGAAGACCCCACCGGGTACCACTCATCTCCACTACAAATAGGAAAAAGAGGCTACAATTTGCACGAGCTCGCCAAAATTGGACAGTTGAAGACTGGAAAAATGTTGCCTGGTCTGATGAGTCTCGATTTCTGTTGGGACATTCAGATGGTCGAGTCAGAATTTGGCGTAAACAGAATGAGAACATGGATCCATCATGCCTTGTTACCACTGTGCAGGCTGGTGGTGGTGGTGTAATGGTGTGGGGGATGTTTTCTTGGCACACTTTAGGCCCCTTAGTGCCAATTGGGCATCGTTTAAATGCCACAGCCTACCTGAGCATTGTTTCTGACCATGTCCATCCCTTTATGACCACCATGTACCCATTCTCTGATGGCTACTTCCAGCAGGATAATGCACCATGTCACAAAGCTTGAATCCTTTCAAATTGGTTTCTTGAACATGACAATGAGTTCACTGTACTAAAATGGCCCCCACAGTCACCAGATCTCAACCCAATAGAGCATCTTTGGGATGTGGTGGAACGGGAACTTCGTGCCCTGGATGTGCACCCCACAAATCTCCATCAACTGCAAGATGCTATCCTATCAATATGGGCCAACATTTCTAAAGAATGCTTTCAGCACCTTGTTGAATCAATGCCACGTAGAATTAAGGCAGTTCTGAAAGCGAAAGGGGGTCAAACACAGTATTAGTATGGTGTTCCTAGTAATCCTTTAGGTGAGTGTAATGCATACAACATTCTACTGTCGGCATTCAGAAATAAATTTATCATGACTAAAAACAATTTGCTTCCGCCATTGCTTCCCTAATTACAACTTTGTGGTGCTGTTCATGTGCGTTCAACTCATACAATCTTTCTGACATGACTTGAACGCACCAATAGTCAATGTTTTTCCTATCTACTGATACTTGCAAGAAATGGACACAAGAACATTTTATGGGCAGAAGGAACATGATCGAGAAGTTAGGGTCATTCCTTCTGACAGTGAGCTTGAGGAGAGTCAGGAAGACTGGATCCGTGAATCAGGTTTGAGAGACAGGAGGTCAGGGGACAGTCAGCAAAGTAACGTGTGTATGTGTGTGTGTGTGTGTGTGTGTGTGTGTGTGTGTGTGTGTGTGTGTGTGTGTGTGTGTGAGTATGTGTGGTGTGTTTGTTTGGTCTATATTAACATTTATACATGACGTTTTTGATTGTTTGATGTTAATGATTGGTTGGAACCATTTGTGATTGATGTTTGTCAAAATAAAACTATTTCTAATGCACATATTGCTTGTTTTCCCTATTCCACATATGTGACACCCCCTTCCAAAAAATAAAAATTCCTGCCATAGAGGGTTAATACCTACTAATTATAAGATATTTTTTTGACACAGTTCTTGCCCTCAAATATAAAAAAAAAAAAAAAAAAAAAAAAGATTCTCATATGGTCATGGTTTAAATACTTTACCACGTTGTAAGAATGGCCAAATAACATTGAGCTCAAGATATTTACCCTCTGATAGGACATTGACCTTGACCTTGTCAGTGAACTTGACAGTAACTATAAACACTGTGAGAACTTGTCACTGTTCTGTTCCCACGACCAACTCTTATTTCAGTTGATCTCTCTGAACTCTTTTTCCCATGCAGGGTTCAGTTACTTAGAAACACATTTCCAGCAGGGCTTCGTTGTCATTTTCACTTTAAACATCTCAATATCTCAGTGCACTCACTGATAGTAGGCCTGAAGTTTTTAAATGCTCCTTCTCTCTTTTAACCTCACAGATATTTACAATGTACACAGTGCTGCCACACTTCTGCTATACAGTGCCTTTGATGTCACCTACAGCATGACACAGCTTGTCCTATTTGTTTATGAAGATACTAGTATGGCATAGTCCGTTCCGTTGAAAGGCACAGCCCGATGTTTTGATGTCATTGTGTTCTGGCATTTATTGATCGTGTTCCCACGCCTTTCTGGGAAATGAAAGCTGGCTGCTTCAACCGGGGGAGTTTTGCCAAACAACAACTTTGGCAGTGATAAAACTACTAGAAATCTCAAAAAGTCAAACTTTTCTTTTCGTTTTATTGCTTAAGTAGTATAGATGGTAAGTAAGATAGTATCAAGTTTTTTAAATCAAAAGGAATTGCATGTACTTCCCGTGTGACTCCACCATTCTTTTTTCTTGTTGTTCGTCATCATTGTCAAACACATTACTCATATAGTCTAAATAGATCAGTTAAAGATTTTATTTAGAATGCATATTTATTGGTATATTCAATTAACGACTCATTTAGACACTATTCATCTTGAAAGAACAAATGGCAATCATAAAGTTTTAAAGGAGTAGCCATCATAATTTGTTTATATCAAAATGTGACAAACACAACAAGCTGACTGATAAGTGCATGCAGAGGCATGCATAAATATGATACTGCCTCATAGTTTCAGTCTGTGAAGGATGTGGGTGTTGTTTAGGCTTTTAGTTTAGTTTTGACGGTATCTGCCTCTAAACATTAATCTCATAAGTCATAAGGCAAGGTATGTCTGGCATGCGTTGCACCCTTTTAACTAATGTGGATTTGTTATGTGCCTGAAGGAGAATACACCTTGACTTCTTTCTCTTTAAGGACCAAAAGCACATTAACCGAAGTAAACAATAAAATCTAGGGCTGTCAGCGTTAATGCGTTAACACATGCAATTTGTTTTTTCCAGTTTAACGCTTTAAAAATATTTAACGCAATTAACACAGCATCCGTTTTTTCTGTCATCCTTTGGATTGGCTGGATCACGTTCATGCTAAATATTTTAAACCATTCAAGCGAAAAGACAAACGATAACGTGCTGTCTGTGAATGTCCTCACCAAACGTGCCGCACTCGTGTTAGAAAACTGAAGCCAAAGTGTCTCGATCGCCCCCAGGTGGTTGGTCCCAGTAGCTCATAACCCTCGCCCCTCTGTGTATTCTAATGGATGCGAGACAAACTAAACAATCAAATTACACTTCAAATAATTTTTCCCAAAGATGGTTTCTGTCATTTTAGGCAGTTTTTATCATGATGATTTCAATTCAAGTGTTCGTTTTTTAAATAAGTTTGGTTTTAGTTATGATTGATGCTATAAAAACGGGGGGTGTGACGTCATGATTGACAGTTGAGATTGACAGCTTCTCTGAGTGAAGTTGTCACTGAGGCACCAACAGACTTTTTCGGGATTTTGGGAAGGAGATTGGAGCTTTAGCTTAATTTCTACATTTCCATAACCATTTATTTCACACCGACATAATGAATTGTTCTGCATCTGCGAGAGTGTGGGAGTGGTTTTGATATCGCAGCTCTACTTCCTGTTCTCTACCGCGCAGACTCGGGTCCCACGTTTACTACTGCGCAGACTCAGGTCCCAAATCTGCGCAAGATGTCAGCGTCATATTCGGACGAGTGGTGGCTTCACTTTTCTTCAGTGAAAGGTAGTGAAGACGCGTTGCCCATATTTTTTTATGGTCTATGGTCCTCACCAAGCCTGCTGCACTTGTGTTGAAAACTGAAGCCAAAACGTCTCGATCGCCCCCAGGTGGTTGGTCCCAGTAGCTCGTAATCCTCGTCCCTCCATGTATTATAAGTGACGTGAGACAAACCAAACAATCAAAGTACACCAAAGATGGTTTCTGTCATTTTAGGCAGTTTTTATCACGCTGATGTTCGTTCAAGTGTTCGGTTTTTTTGGGGGGGGTGACATCATGATTGACAGTTGAGATTGACAGCTTCTCTGAGTGAAGTTGTCACTGAGGCACCAGCAGACTTTTTTTTCGGGAGGAAGTTTGTACATTTCCATAACTGTTTATTTCACAGCGACATAATGAATTGTTCTGCATCTGTACGAGTATGGACAGGCTTTTGATATCGCTGCTCTACTTCCTGCTCTCTACCGCGCAGACTCCGGTCCCAGGGTCACTACTGCACAGACTCAGTCCCAAATCTGCGCAAGATGTCAGTGGCGGCTTCACTTTTCTTCAGTGGAAGGTAGTGAAGACACGTCGTCCATATTTTTTTACGGTCTATGGTCCTCACACACACACACAGCGCACAGAAAGACGCGTGCCAGTATCGTGCTCACAGACAGTGAACAACTTGAAGAAACAATAACACACACGGTTATACCAAAATGTCAGTTTTGTCGAGTATCCTCATTAGAGCAGTCTTAAATGAGTTAAAATAAGTCTTAAATGAACGTAAAGAGTTGTGAGAAAATGGAATGCATGTGAGATCTGAGTCATGTGTTTTTAATTACGATTAATCACGATTATTCACACAAAAATATGATTAATGTGGTTAATTTTTTTAATCGACTGACAACACTAACAAAATCATATCTTAATACAAATGAGCCAATGTATCCCTTTATATTGTGGAGACATTTAAAATGCTGCACTGTTGATTTTACCTTATGTTCAAGCAATCAACTGCAACACTTATGCTCGCACGTATAGGCAGGATGTGTATTTAAGAACAGAATGTGCTTGACATACAGTACAGCTGTATTGTCAGTACAGGTGTGTGTATATCAAAGTATGTTTGTTTGAGGTATGTCTTGTCATTTTAATTGCCCACATTTCAGTCACATGTGCCTGAGTAGTGTTTACCTATGTTGGACACTTTTAAACTGATTTATGGCATATTTTCACAGTTTGGTGTATCCTTTAATGAAGATTTATACAAGCAAAGTGATGCTATGTATGTTGATAAATGGGTTTACTGCCTGTTTGGCAGTTTCAAATGTTTGCAGTGATATATTTTTTGATTCTCAGAGGTGTTATTAAGTGTGCAAATCTTTTTGGCCCAGTAAGGGAGACAGTTGTTACCCATAACCATACATAACCATTTTAATGATGATTAGTTAGCATGTCACTGCCATTTATGAATGCATTAAATTGATCAAAAGTGACAGTAAAGACTTTTATTTCACATAATTGCTGTTCTTTTGAACTTAATCAAAGAATCCTGAATTACAGTTTTCACAAAAATATTAAGCGGCACAACATTTTTTCAACATTGATAAAAAAATAGGAAATGTTTCTTGAGCACAAAATCAGCATATTAGAAAGATTTCTGAAAGATTATGTGATTATGAAGACTGGCGTAATGGCTGCTGAAAGTTTAGCTTTGCCAGATTACATTTTAAAATGTTAAAAAGTATATAATATATTTATAAATATATTTCACAATAGCCTATTACAGTTCTTACTGCATTTTAAATACAAATAAATGCCACCTTGGTGAGAGCATAAGAGCTCTTTCAAAAAATATTTAAAATATACTGACCACAAATTTTAATTTTTAAGTTTAATAATAACTACAAACTCGCTCCAAATGATTGACAGCTTCATTTTAGACTAAATTTGCCACCCGGTTACTATTTTGTGTTTTTATTTTTTTCTATTTTAATTTGCCGTTTTTATTGCAGAAAAATATCTATTAAAAACTGTATTTATGTTGCAAATTGGTTACAAAAATGGTTTAAAATGTAAAAAAATATATACCTGAGGTTGACAATTAACATTTTCTTAAGGTTAAATGCATTTGCTTTCATAGACCATTTGTTAAAATGACAAAAATATACCCTTTTTGAAAAATGCCACATAAATGAATTACATTCATGACATGAATGATTTACGTCAGCAATTTCAAGACACCGATGCTTATGTCTTGATCTGAATTTCAAAAGAATGCTTTTAAGCATGTATACTCTTCTCTCTCTTTCAAATAAAAAGAGGTAATGATGTGAGCAGTGGGCTGGACGCCTGAGACATTATGTCACCATGATTCAGACAAGAACATTCTGTTCTCAGTTCTCTGATGTTCTCAAATCATCAGTCCAGTTTCCAAACATGCCCAAACAGAACCTTGGCCTTATGTAATGTCACGATGTAATGCTGTTGACATGGACACTGATGCAGAAGGGAATGACAGCTTAAACAAAAGCAGATTAAACCTAATTTATAGACTCTATTCGATGTTCATATGATTCATCATTTCCTCTGATCAAATCTTGCCTCTTAGTGGCGTGTGGTCTGCATTCCAGATAGGCCTGTAAGAGGTGGGGAGGGGGGTATGGGATATGTAACACCCCCACAAGCCTCGCTTCCCAGCAGCGGCGTGTTTTCAAATTCCAAAGCTGTGAGATAATTTTCCTCTGTAGCCCTCTGAATAATGTCTGTATTCAGTGGCCCTAACAACAACTTCCTTCATATGGTACCAATCACACGGCCTACGTTAGAGCCTTTGAGCTCTGCACCGCACAACAACAACAACAAACAGACTCCAGTCTGAAACACCACTAACGTCAATGCAATATAATGCAATATTGTCAGGGAGCGCTTTGATTTCTTCTGTGAATGAGCGTGCCCCTTCTCAGTTTCACAAATGTTTTTGTATACTACAGAGACAGCAGGAGGGAGAGAGGGAGAGAGAAACAGGGAAGACGAAAGCCAGACATCAAAGAGAAAAGAAACCAAATACCATTCTCAATACAAAGCTCTCATTGACAACGTCACCATTCTTTCTTAAAAGCCGAAACCTGCTCATTCTCAGCACAGAAATTCTAGAATCAGCTGTTTTATGATTCTGGAACATTTTGTTCTGAGTCAAAAATGGTTGTAATCTGGCAGAGAGAAGCTTTACATCTGCATTGGATTTCCATATCTCGGAGGAGTGTCCCGGAATTACCATCTTCCTTATTCCTTATCCCTAAAACAATGCTGGCACACCTCTACCGTAAATAACCTTCAGCGTGGGAGGACATGAATGCATGAGAGAGAGAGAGAGAGAGAGAGAGAGAGAGAGAGAGAGAGAGAGAGAGAGAGAGAGAGAGAGAGAGAGAGAGAGAGAGAGAGAGTTTAGATTTAAAGTGTCTGAAGTATGTAAACTTTGTAGTTAAGATGGAGTTTGTGGGTGTGCACATGTTTTACCTTTTTTCAAATGAATGTAAATGGGTTGAGAAGGAATGACATTGAATGTTTGCTTAGAACATACACTGCAGCTTTGTTCCAAGGACAATTGAGTTCTGTTAGTGCTGCATTCATTATGTTCCCAGAAAAGACTAGCAAAAGCGTATTGTCTATGTTAAATTCAGAGATTAAAAAATACCATGCACCATTTTGGGAAATTACATGCTTTAAATATTCTTTTAAAATTCCTGCACATTGGCCATCCCCGGCTATCAAAGGAAATTTGGATATAGGAATTCTTGTGTGTGTGTGTGTGTGTGTGTGTGTGTGTGTGTGTGTGTGTGTGTGTGTGTGTGTGTGTGTGGGTTGGATGGAAGAGATCTGCATGGGTGGCCTTTCATAGACGTGTACTTTAACCCACACCAGGAAAGGGAAAACAAATACAGAACAATGGAATTCACATGATCTTGACCTCTTGGGGAATTCTTCCTGCAAGCCAAGGATGTTTTATTTTAATCATTGCCAAGATACTATTAATTAAGGTAGATTTTAACTTTCTAGTCCTGTGATGAGTGCCTATTATCTCATTTAAAAGATTACAGTTTGACAAAGTGTTGTTGTTTTGTATTGAATTCAGTATGTAATATGGAGTCTCCTTTCTCTGTTTTTCCCCCATGGGCTTTTGCAAAAATGTAAAATCATTAAATTGGTTTGGCCTTGGTATTTTCCCCTCAACTCTTCAAAGGTAAAGTCGCTAGACGCTGTATTGATGATTAAATTTGATTAAAATATTTGGCCTTGCTCATGTATTAAATAATAACCAGAGCATTTTTGGCTAATCTGAAGTATGTCCCACATTTATCTTGCATGGCATACAAACAGACTTTTAAGGATTAGTGAGTGGCTATTTCCACAGTTCTGCAAAACTTAGAATCAGTCACTTGCATTGCTACTCTGGGAAAAAAGATTACGTAGAAGGCATTTTTTAAACATCTTGAATTTTTAAAACTGATTCATGACATATCAAAAGGCAAAATGATAATGAGGAATGTTGCTTTTGTTTGTGTTTTATACTATACATCAAAATATAAAACTCTGAAGAACTTAATCTTGGTTACAATGACATTCTTGAAGGGCTATGTCCCAATGAGCAAGCAAGTATCATAAAAATGAGCAATTATACAAAATTTGTGATTATGTATAATATATGTCATGAAGTTCACAACATTTGACAAAGTGCACTAAACAGTTTAAAAGTTCTACATTTATTTAACATTCTTTTTTTTTGTGCTTGACAAGATTCAAGCTTAACATATCCACAATGTCACAGAGCTAAATAGACAGATAAAATAGTGTTTATATATATTCTTTCTACTATTTATAGAAACATCACATTGCTGCTTACTCTTGAATGCTAATGATCCATGGCCACAACTTTAACAACAAGGAGAACAGCAGCCCCTATCATTCCAATATCTATTGTATTTTGGTGAATATACACTCTAGAAAATATATTAAAAATAAAAATGAATATGTTATTTGGCTGGGTGTATGGTTCCATGAAGAACCTTTAATATCCAAAGAACCTTTCCATTGCAGAAAATTTTCTTTGTAGCGAAAGGTTCTTTAGAATATAAAATGGTTAGGAAAAAAAAAATGGTTTCTTTAAAGAACCTTTAACAAAATGGTTCTTCAGGGAACCAAAAATGGTTCTTCTATGGCATTGCTGTGAAAACCCCTTTTTGGTTCTTCCTGGCACCTTCATTTTTAAGAGTGAATGTTTTAGGTTATGCCCGACATGAAATCTCATCTAAATGATTACAGTTTGCCAAAGTGTTGTTGTTTTGTTTTTGAATTCAGTATTCCTGTAATATAGTAGTGAGTTTCCCTCATGGACTTTTTGCAAAATTTTTAAATCAAAATTGGTTTGACCTTGGTATTTTCCCTAGCCTGACAAGCCAGACCCACATCAAGATGTTGGGTCTGGGAACTCACCATTGGCAGGGCTCAATCTGAGAGGCGGGATAAACGGCTGTCTTTCAAATTCCCTCTGCACGCAATAGGATAGCGCTACAACCAACCAGAACAACGAAGAAGGTGAAGCCAAGCTAGTTGATAGATTAAACTTTCACCGTATCCGGTCGGCAAAACTCTGAACACATCTTCCTTTCTTAAGAATGACTTCCGTGCCGTTCTTTGTTCTTTTCTCAAAGAAAAGCTTAACTCCAAGTCTTCCAGAGTCACGGCAAAGCCGATTGGAAAGGCCGCGCCAGCTTCTTTGTTTTCAAGTAGCACGAGGAACTGCGGCAACTCTGCCGTCATTATGTTAAGCCCGCCCACCGACTCTATACACGATGTGATTGGCCTGACCAGAGTTTGTTTTATCCAGCTCGCAAGCCAACGGAGAGTTGCTAGACGCCCTGGCTGCAAATTAGATTTACTGCCGCTAGGGTGCGTCTAGATTTCTAGGCTATATTTTCCCCTCAACACCTCAAAGGTAAAGTCCAGACACTGTATCAATGATTTTCATGTTCAATTTGATTAAAATATTTGGCCTTTAAATGGTTTATAGAGGCAAATCATTGATTGGCAGCAATTCTTCATGTATTAAATAATAACCAGAGCATGCAGGCTAATCTGAAGAATGTCCAAACAGACTTTTAAGGTCCGGTTAGTGAGCGGCCATTTCCACAGTGATTCATAACAGTGATGCCATTTCCATTCGTGATTCAGTTTGAGTGAATATATGTTTCAGGTAATGCCCGACATTAAATTATTTCATTTGGTAAATGCTGCTTTTTGTGAGTGCAGATTTTATAACATTATTTTTAATCTCTTTATCAAATCACTCTCAAATCATTGGTGAAAATGTGTGGGAAAACTACATAACTATAGTCTAACTATATATTTCAATGAATATACTTTACTTATGTCATTTTAATTGGCTGTGTGGCATCTGGTCTGGTGTCGCAAAATTTCAGAAGATGAACTTGAATAATAATTTCTCAACAGGAGGGTACTTTAGTTCAGACCGTAGAGCTCAGACCGTTCAGACGTCCTCACCGCACCTCTGACTCCACCTGGTGGCCGTGCGATGAATCAGTTCTATTAGTTTGGTCTGGAACAAGATCTCTTCATCGATTACTCTCTTAACGCCACATTAGACTAGTGAGTCTGACGTTTATTCAGCTGTCATGCTGGTATTATCTGATAATAATGTAAAAGCCTTTCATTTATTAATCTGATGATACTGTAATATTTTGCTTTGCTCAACAGATTTGAGTCCTCTCCTGAAATCTGGTCTCAATTTAACCCTGCTCTATTTTAACTTCTCATGTTATTCATTTTATTATATATAGATGTCTTATTGTCTTTACATATCTGATTGATTGTGAAATAGATTTAGATGTCAGGATGAGTTTAGCTTTCAGCAGGGCTCCTCGAAAGACTGCGGGAAACCGCATGTCCAGACTGTTGGATGCAGAGGAGGATGAGTTCTACAAGACCACCTATGGAGGATTTCACGACGTGAGTGATGATATCACCCGTGCGGCTTGTCGTGGGCTAGTGTTGACATATTCTCGCTCATGTAATGCATTTATACTTTGGACTTGTTTCTGTAAAAATGTGCCCTGTCACCCTGAATAGTATTGTCTTGAGACTGTCAGATGTCACATGACTCTCTGGAGTCATTGTGCTTTTATTTACTTCACCTATGCTTAACTTATAATATACAGTATATAACATTTATATGTATTTTTGTATATATTTTGGCCAAATTATGAATATTTTGCTTTTAGTTGTCTTTTTTGTTATGTGATATTTCAATTTTTTTCAATTAATTTCAACTCAATGTATTGTATGGAGATTTTCACAATATATATTCTCGCCTATATTGTATAGAGCTTTTCACAACATAGCAAAGCAGCTTTGAAAAAGAATACAATAATTGGGCTGGCATATATTTCAATACATTTATATTTATAAATAATTGTATAATATACAAGGGTCAAGAAATCTATTTGTCTAATAAATGAGATAATGTTTATATTGTATAAATTATATATTCTAAATAATTGAATGTAATCCATGTAGTATTAATATGTAATGTCATATGCACCCTGTCTAGTGTCTCATCTTTGACATTGAGTCCTCAAAACTTGATTTGTTCAGGAATCAGGTGATGAAGAATATAAGGGTGACCTGTCTGAAACGGAAGATGAGGTGGACAGTGACTTTGACATTGATGAAGGGGATGAACCTGACAGCGAGCAGGAGGAGGATGGGCCGCGCCGGAAGAGCAGAGTGGTGACCAAAGCCTACAAGGTATAGGAGAGTTATTAAGATAAAGCAACATAAAAGCATCATAAAAAGCTATCATAGATAGCTTCAGGTGACTGGGAATATAGTGCATGAGTCATGTATAGGCTAGTTTATGCTTCTTTTATGGTGCTTTGGCATCCTTTTTGAAAATAGAAAGCTTCAGTCCTTATTCTTTGTAATTGTATGAAAAAATGTGACCAGTATATTCTGTACATAAAGTAAATAATGACAAAATGTTCATTTTTACGCCCCTTGTAATCCCAGAGCCTTGTGTTTGTGTAGGAGCCAGTTAAAGTGGTGCGTCCGAAACCCAAACAACGGAAACTGACTGAACTGCCCAGGAGGACAGACAAGACAAAGATCGACAAATACAACCCCCCTGAACTACATGAGGACATCAGCAAGAGTGAGAGTCTTTCACTTTTTCCCCCACACATGCATAAGTGACATAACCGAACATACAGAGCAAATGTTTTGTGATCAGGGTATGTATATTGTATAATGTTTTCATTTGTTCTTCCCTTTAACGGAAAGAACAAATCACTTCAGCTCATCGGTTAAAAAATGTGTAACTACATCAATTAATCTGATTTATCAATTTTGTTGCATTGTGCGAACTAAGGTGATTTTGAGTGCTTGACCATTTTTATGGATTTATTTCTATGCAATGATATACAAACAGTATTCTTTTTACACCCTCCCTCCTTAGGAAGAAGTGACTGCCATAAAAATAGTTTCTTGAAAGAAAGTAAACAATATCCATCAACAACATTCAACAGGAAGTGATTAGATGTTAATGATAACAGATGTTCCCAAAAATAATAACGCATTTATGAACCTCTGATTGCATAATTATTCTAAACTCATAAAACACAAACAAAACAGCATCAGGTCCTGTAGTCATTGTTTTGCTTCACAGTGCAATAAAATATGTTTGTTGACTACTAAAGATACAAATTCCATCAATAAGCTGTAAATGAGTCAAGTTTACATCCCCTCCTGGAAAGCCAACAATTTATGCATGTGGCGACAACATCATAAACTGTTGTGATTGGATGTTAGTAAACATATCCAAATAATTTTGTCTTAGACAGGAAGTCTGTACGTCAGTCCACGACCGAACACACACGGCTGACGTACCTGAGGCTGCAGGAGAGGCAGGTCGCTCCACGTCGAAGGAAGGGTACTAGACATGAGAGACCTTTGACCCAGGCTGAGCTTTTGGCAGAAGCCAAGGTCACAGCAGAGGTTAACCTTCGATCACTGGGTGAGGAATTGGTACTTTTGCTAATTGTTCTGTCTGTAAAACTTGAACGCTAATTGCTGTTTGTGATTTATTTATTTTTTTGCAGAAAACTATGAGCGTTTGGAGGCAGACAAGAAACGACAGGTTCATATGAAGCGTCAGTGTGTGGGTTCTGTTATCCGATATCACTCAGTGCTCATGCCCCTGGTGTCGGACGTCACTCTTAAAGAGGAAAACGTGGATGTAGAGGGGTACTTCTACTGGTTTCTCAATGTCTTCAAGCATACTTCTCTTGGTTTTGACTTTTAATTCAATTCACATTTATTTATATATCGCTCTTCATAATACATAATGTTTCAAAGCAGCTTTACAGAAAATGCATGTGTTTACATTACAATTTAGAGTGATCTGTTATCAGAGGTGACTTTTATTTCTCTTGCTTTTTAGACTTAGACTTTGATTATCTTAGGTGGGGCGTACACATCATCTAATCTTTATATTTCCTGGCACTTACAACTGGGGTGATAAAGTTTCTGAAGTGTTCTTATGTTTACAAATACTTTCATTCATTCATTTGACCTAAAAAGACAGAATCAAAAGTTTATGATTGTTTTTTTGTGTATTTAGAAGTGAACTCAGTCATTTTTATTTGTTCTGCATCTAATGTTTACGTGCATTATTTTAAACATTTTTCAAAAGTAATACATGTAAAAAAATATATATTTTATTTAAACAAACATGTTATACATGCTTAAAGTATAAAGTATAAAGTATAAAAATAAAAATAAACATTTGAAGGGATGTATCATTCTGTCATAAATAAATGATATTTATTTTTTTATTTGTTTATTCATTTAGACATATTTGTTATGGTTACAGAAAAGATAAATCTTTTCTTTTTATTTCCAATGGAGTCATTAAAAATTAATTTTCCTATATGCATTCGAATTCAAAAATTCTGTTAAACTTTCAATGAGAAAAAATGTGTGCACCGTTTTATCTTTATAGCTCGTCTTTATAATTTTTTATAATTACCTCTCACTGACAGTTTGGACCAAGATGCCCAGCAGAATCCAGGCTCTCACCTTCCACAAGCTCTTTCCCAGTCGGAATCAACCCTTACTGCACCACCTAGTGTCCTATCCACTAACATTTCTGTGCCGCCAGGACCTGCCAAATGCTCCCGCACCTACATCACATTCAGTGACGATGAATCTTTCCAGCGTTTCTTTCCCCAGTCCCCAGCTCCTCGAATTCCTGTCCAGGAGGTTTGCCCTGTTACCCATAAGCCTGCGCTCTACCGAGACCCCATCACAGACATTCCATACGCTAATGTACAAGCCTTTAGGATCATCCGAGAGGCCTATAAAAAGTATGTGGCTGCCCACGGCCTGCCCTGCACTGGAACAGCGACTCCAGCCGACAACACTGCAAAGAATCTGCGGCAGAAGATCATTATTAAACAAGGGATGTAGAACAATACAGAAGGTGGACAAGTAGGTAGAGAGACCAACCAACCAACCATCCAACCAACCAACCAACCACCATTGTAAATGTTTTTGGTGACATACCAATGTATTTGTAAGTGCAATAAGATGCATTATTTAAGGTTTTTTTTTTTTTTTTTTTTTTTTTTGCTTAAAGGTTTAATGTTGATATTTTTATTAAATGCTTTTTTATGCTATTGATTATGTAGTGATATGTATTTATAATGCATTCATATTGTTAAATGCTTTATTTATTTAATTTTTAATGCACTGTTTAATGTAATTGATTATTTAGTGATATGTATTTATAATGTATTCATATTAGTAACAACAGCAGTAATGAATGCTGTCATGTAGCCTATTGAATGTCTCTATTATTTTTATAATAAAAATAATAATAATAAAAAAATTGGTCTGTCTATAAAATTTGCTTGTAGAGGACCAACTTAATACGGCCAATGTATACACCTCGCCATTAAATTTGTCAACAGAGATAGCTGATCTTCAAATTCGGGTCTCTCTTTCTTGCAATACCGACTTTATACACTAGAGGTCACTCCTCTCTACCAAAATGTTAGACGTTTAATGAGTAAACCTGAGTTAATGCAACAAATGACTACATGGATGACCCTCTCTCTCTCTCTCTCTCTCTCTCTCTCTCTCTCTCTCTCTCTCTCTCTCTCTCTCTCTCTCTCTCTCTCTCTCTCATTTCATAGTCACTAATCTCTCACAGCCAAAATAATGTAATGCTGACCTCATGAAGAGTAGCCCGTATCCCTGTCTCATCTCAACCCAGCGAGCAGGCGAGTTATAGGGGGACAGACAGCGAAGAAGGGAGGGCTTAAGGGGGGTAAAGACTACCGGGAAGAGAGGAAGGGGGAGAGAGAGGGGCTATTCTCTGATTTCAAACATAGAGTGTACAGAAGATCCCAGCAGCTCTGAGTCCTAGTGAGGGTAGGTCATCTGTGTGTCTCTTTTAGCAACAGAACCACATATTTATAAGCTTTTAAACTTCATAAGCTTGTATTTTTATGCCATTTAAAAAAAAAAAAAAAAAAATAATGTAAAAGAAACTTGTTGCATTCAGCTGATAATTGCATGAATTATTATTTGGTGATTGTATTAAAGCAATCAATTAATGAATAGAGGCCCTAGTGAGTGGTTTGTGGTATAAAGTGTATAGAAAAAGGTTAAAGGTCCAGTTAATACATTATCATAGTTAGAGACTAGATCTAGTTAGATTAGTTGAGTAAAGCTTTTGGTTTAGAGTAAGGCTTTGTGGAAAACAGTGTTTTCCAGTGTCTCCCTGCATGCACCTGTTGATTTAAGGTCTTATCAAGTTTTTTTTGTTAAATTTTTTTATTGAAAATGCCAGTCTTGTTTAATGCATGCTGATTGTTATTCTTCTATGTGATGTAATTTTCTTAGACATATTTTTGTTTTCAAAACAGCCATTATTTTCCCAGCTGTCTTTGCTTGCAGTGCTACTGCACACTGTAGTTTTGCAAGCGGAGAGGATTTACGCAGCTGGAAGTAGCTGACTTGTGAAGCTAAAATTAATCTGAGGTTGATTTGGAATTTTACACTTGGGTGGTTAGACTTGGTGAAGTCAACCTACAAATAGTGTGAAGTCTCATGAGCTGTGTGTCAGCTGGAAAACGCTCCATAACTGAACTGAATCTGAATAAGAAGGTTGTTTTAGTCTCTTGCTGCATGTCAGAAGAGTTCTGGCCACTTGGCAGAATCACTTTTTCTGGTGGATGATATGGTATCTGATGTGTCAGTGCCCGATATTTGTTCTGCATCCTTTTGAAGTACCAGAGGGGGAATTGGGTTTCTGAGACCGAACCAAAGTTTTTGTCATATGGACCATAATAACTTTATGGCCTCTTGAAAGAGAGCAGTCAAAAAGAGTCAGGTTGCTTTTGGAGATGCCTTTAGTAAGTTTGAAGGACAGATTTAAATATATTTGCCATGTTTTACAAGAGTAGAGACAAAAAAGGAATAAAAATAAAGGTTCCAAAAGGCGGGTTTCACAGGAATTCCATAGAAAAAACATTCAAGATTTTAACCTTTTTCAACCTTTTGTGCAATGGAAAGTTTCAATGGAACCATCTTGAAATTTTATTTTCAAGAGTTTAGAAGTTCTGCCTGCATTCCTAAAAACAGTGGTTCCATGATAAACCTTTAACATCCACAGAATCTTTCCATTGCACAAAATGTTTAGATTTTTAAAATGTTCTTCACACTAAAGGAAAAAATGGTCCACTGAAATGTTCTTTGGGAACCAAAATGGTTCTTCTATGGCATCGCTACAAAACACCCATTTTGGAACCTTTATTTTAAAGAGTGTAGTTCTGTAAATATTGTTTTCTGTCTGTCTGTTCTTTATTCAAAAGATCTAAGAATACTTATAATTTGAATGTTGTATCTTAATGATTTTTGAAGTAACTGTATTAACTAAAAATGGAATTGAGTTATACATCGGGTATTTAGTGACCCGGAAGTCCTTCACTACCCTCCTCCTCATTCATTTTTTAAATTTAGACATGAACCTTCTTAGTATTCCTCAATCAATTCATTGTAAACAATATAACAAGAAAAAAAATTGGGAAAATCCGTTTTCCCATTCATTCAATTTGTACAAATTGTATAGGATTTGCTAACGACCCGAGGTGTGTAACAGTGTAAGTATATTTTTTTCTACACAACAATAATTGAATCTTTAATGACTGAATAAGTGCAATTCACCTTTATTCCACAAGGTGGCAATGTCTGATACACGATGAAGTGACGTTTCACTCATAGTTACTGCAGGCAGAAAACAAAAGAATAGGAAGTATCATCAGCAAAACTTGAAATGGCTCAGTGATTTACTGCAGAACAAGTACAGAACACAAGCAAATATTAGTGTCACTTGATGGTGGATCTTGTGAAGAAGCTGTCAGTAATCAAAATATTGATTTTGAATATTTTGTTTTGAGAATATGTTTGAGATCGCAAATATGAGCCAGATGCTGAATGTACTGGGAAATGAGCTCTGACGAGGACAGTGATGATGGTATAACTTCTGCTCAAACTAAACCCTTCCAAGTCCCAAAAGGTAATGAAATATGCTTTATTTTATTCTTCTGCATTTGGTACTTATCAGGAGAGTTTTATATTATTGTGACAGATAGAGATCCATCCTTTTTAGATATAGATCCGGGTCGCTAAATACCTGAATATGTGTGAAACCAACAGTGAAATAACAAGGATTCCATGTTGAAGGACTCATTTAAAAGACCCTCTTCACAACCAGCGAGCCTGAACAGGTGAAAGTCAGCTAATATTTTTTTTAGGCTAGAGTTGGTGTCACTTAAGAGCTGAGAGAACAGGTGTGCAGAACAGGCAGACCGCCGCTTTTTTTCTGGGACATGCGCACAACATAAAAAGATGACACCTGGTCAACAGAAGGTCTGCTTTTGGCCTGTATGTTTATTGTAAGACTGAAACGACAATAGTTAATAGCTATTTATAATCCCTGGCCTGTCGATCTTGTAGACTGACAGGTTCCTGAAAGACTGGTGTCAGATGCATTGTCCATTTCTGAGGGCAAGGTCATTTAGAAAATAGTTAATGTAATTAACCTTTGTTTAAATCTGAGATTGCACAGTTAGATATATAAAAATAGTTAATTTTTCATTCAGAGCAATTTATCTGCATTTATTTATCTATATAGTGCTTTGGTAGAATAGGTACAATTCAATACGTTCAGTGCTAACTCAGAGTATTTACCGTTAGTCCAGTTAAAGACAACTAAATTAGTTAGCTATATAATTAATTTAGACTAAATCTGAAAAACCTTTCTGCTAACGAATAATAATTATTCTTAAAATGACACGAGGACTGTGAGTTTTGTGATGTTTTTTTATTTTTATTTTCTGTTCTTAGCTCTCTGATCCTGTGTTTGTGTCACTGGCTTTACAAATTAGAGCCGTGCTACTCTGGTCTAACACCTCGGATAGACAGACAACCACAAATACACAGCCAAAACAAACACAAAAACCATAATATAACATTAGCCATCACCACTGACTCTAATAATCTGCTCATTATTTTATTTTACCATCTTTATTTGATTATGTAGCAAGTATCAAGAGTGTATGTTCATAAAAGCGTGGAACATAACAGATCTGTGTGATTCACTGTGTGAAATTTAGCAGTAATGTTCATTAGCATATATTTATAGATCATGACCTCATTGGCCTCTAAATGGTTTATATCACATGATTGTTAACTTTGATCGCCCATCTTAAAAAAAGTTATTTGATTAGAGATATTTACATATCAAAAGCATTTGAAAGATTACAATCAAACATTGTTGGAGAGCTTTTGCTTTTTATTTTAAACAAGTTAAAACTAATCTGTAGAGACAGACAGTGAGTTGAATATGTTACACAACATGTTAGGCTGTATCGTCTGTAGTTTGTGTTGCAGATCTAGTTTGGGTGTGGTGGTCTGAAACTGTTGACTAGCCCATGGCTCTATCAGCCTGTTTCACAGGCGGCAGAATGGGCCACCTTCACATGAGTGTGAGCTAGTGATAACTCCTCACAGTTCTAACCTTCTCCTCCTTACTGTAACCCAAAACCCAACCGTTGCTGTTCAGAGACTAAAAATAGACAAGATTCTCTCTGTCTCTGTGCCTTGGAATCAAAGAAGCAGTGAGTTCTTCATGTCCCATATGATCTGTGTGTCTTAAATGGTGTTGTCAGAAAGGCATATCTCTGTTCCCAAGTACACTGTACCCTGTTCCTGTACACAAATGCTAGCCTTGTCCTTTTAATTCAGATGGGCTTTGTGGCATTTAACAATGCAAGCAGTTCCCAATCGTGGACTTTCAGTGGCTGGCTCTTTTGGCCAGGCTGAAAGTGACTTGGACTGGAAATCAGGTTTTCCTATTCATTCTCAGAAAGCTTTGAGGGACTGAATAAAGCAAGCAGCCATTATTGTGCCTTATTTGCAAGCCAAATATAGTAAAACAAGTTGTTTTTTTGTGCAAGTTTCTGGCTTAAACTTTTCTCTCTCTCAGGGCCCGCTGTCTCTGGGCGAGCTGTGTGAATTGAGAGTACCAACAAGCAGCAAGCATGTCTAAGAGCGATCCCCGAGACATTGACGAGGATGCCATCCTCAAGGGCCTCAGCGCAGAGGAGCTGGAAAAGCTGGAATATGAACTACAGGAGATGGACCCTGAGGTACTATGCCGTGCAACTGTTTAAATTTCAAGAATGGCTAGGTATCATTTGAGTACATTATGGAGCTTTTGCATAAGCAATTAAAAGGTTTTGCCACATGTGCCTACACTGTAAAATCTAATTAGTTAGACTTACTTCAAAAAATAATTGCCTTAAAAAAACTAAGTAAAGTGAAATAGGAAAAGTATGTTTTACTGACATAAGCTTAGGTTGTAAAGTTCACTTACACAAGAGTTCTAGTAACTAAAAAAGAACTGTAGTGAGTACTTGATAATTTAATTTAAACTAAATTGAATTGTTACCATTGTTGTGTTTTGCATGCTGGATGTTGAAATCTGTGTGACTCAAGCATAGTCAATTGCAAGATATTATAGAGGGATTACATCAGCCCAAATAAAAGTTTCACAAGGTGTTTATGACATAAGTGTTAGCAATAAATAACATGTTAAAGATAATTATTGAACATGCAAAATAGACTACACTCACCTAAAGGATTATTAGGAACACCTGTTCAATTTCTCATTAATGCAATTATCTAATCAACTAATCACATGGCAGTTGCTTCAATGCATTTAGGGGTGTGGTCCTGGTCAAGACAATCTCCTGAACTCCAAACTGAATGTCAGAATGGGAAAGAAAGGTAATTTAAGCAATTTTGAGCGTGACATGGTTGTTGGTGCCAGACGGGCCAGTCTGAGTATTTCACAATCTGCTCAGTTAGTGGGATTTTCACGCACAACCATTTCTAGGGTTTACAGAGAATGGTGTGAAAAGGAAAAAACATCCAGTATGCGGCAGTCCTGTGGGCGAAAATGCCTTGTTGATGCTAGAGGTCAGAGGAGAATGGGCCGACTGATTCAAGCTGATAGAAGAGCAACTTTGCCTGAAATAACCACTCGTTACAACCGAGGTATGCAGCAAAGCATTTGTGAAGCCACAACACGCACAACCTTGAGGCGGATGGGCTACAACAGCAGAAGACCCCACCGGGTACCACTCATCTCCACTACAAATAGGAAAAAGAGGCTACAATTTGCACAAGCTCACCAAAATTGGACAGTTGAGGACTGGAAAAATGTTGCCTGGTCTGATGAGTCTCGATTTCTGTTGAGACATTCAGATGGTAGAGTCAGAATTTGGCGTAAACAGAATGAGAACATGGATCCATCATGCCTTGTTACCACTGTGCAGACTGGTGGTGGTGGTGTAATGGTGTGGGGGATGGTTTCTTGGCACACTTTAGGCCCCTTAGTGCCAATTGGGCATCGTTTAAATGCCACGGCCTACCTGAGCATTGTTTCTGACCATGTCCATCCCTTTATGACCACCATGTACCCATTCTCTGATGGCTGCTTCCAGCAGGATAATGCACCATGTCACAAAACTCGAATCCTTTCAAATTGGTTTCTTGAACATGACAATGAGTTCACTGTACTAAAATGGCCCCCACAGTCACCAGATCTCAACCCAATAGAGCATCTTTGGGATGTGGTGGAACGGGAGTTTCGTGCCCTGGATGTGCATCCCACAAATCTGATGCTATGCTATCAATATGGGCCAACATTTCTAAAGAATGCTTTCAGCACCTTGTCAGTTCTGAAGGCGAAAGGGGGTCAAACACAGTATTAGTATGGTGTTCCTAATAATCCTTTAGGTGAGTGTATATGATTTAGCTAGAAATTAGGTCACCTTTTAAAAGCAACATATTTATTACTTCCCTTCCTTTGAAACCAAATAACTGTATTTTCTTGTTGCATCGCTGCATCAATAAGAAGATAATTACAATAATATAAATGCTGGGCAGTCGATTAATTGCGATTAATCGCATCCAAAATAAAAGTTTGTTTACATAATATATGTGTGTGTACAGTGTATAAATATTATTTATATATAAATGTACACACGTGCATGTGTATATATTTAAGAAAAATATATTTATATATAAAAATATTTATATATATATATAAGATAAATTATATAGATATATATACATTACATTTATGCATTTGGCAGACGGTTTTATCCAAAGTGACTTACACTGCATTCAAGGTACACATTTTTACATTTTGTCAGTTCTTGCTTTCCCTAGGAATCAAACCCATGACCTTGGCGTTGCTAGCGCCACGCTCTTATTGTTTGAGCTACAGGAAAGCTGTATACAGTATATACATGCAAATATTTCTTAAATATATACATGAAGGAGCATGTATTTATATATACATAATTATACACAGTACACACACATATATTATGTAAACACACATTTTTATTTTGGATGCGATTAATCATGATTAATCGATTGCCCAGCACTAAATAATATAAATGAAATCCCAAGTGCCCAACCAAAGGGAACACTAATCACCATAATGGTGAAACAAAACATTTTAAGAAAATCAACATCAATTTATGAAGTCATCTTATGTGATGTTCTCTCAAATTTTTTAGTTGTACTGACAATTAAACATTCAAGATGACTTTTGGGAAATGAGTGAATACACCTAGAGATAGATAACTGCAGAAGTGGAGGAATTTAGTGAAAAGTCTATTAAGAATTACCGTGCATCAAATACTTTTTTTTTTTTTACAAAATGGCACTCAAACTAATCAATTAATCTTAACTTGAGTTTTCTGAGTAAACAAGGCATAGTATGTGAATAGTACAGATCACTAGATTTTTACAATTAAGTTAAGACATTATGGCCCAGTTTCACAAACAGGGGCTAAGATTAAGCCAGGACTAGGCCTTAGTTCAATTAGGACATTTAAGTAGCTTTTATAAACGTGCCTTATGAAAAGAAAAAAAAACCAAAACATTACCAATGTGCATCTTGAGACAAAACAATGGCACTATATAATACAAGATATGTCAGTGCAAGTTGCTTTCAGTTAAAACAGCTCAAATATGCATTTTAGTCCGGGACTAGCTTAAGCCTTGTCTGTGAAACCGGGGTAAGTAAAGTTAACTAAAAAAGTGTTAGAACAACTGTAGGATTTTACATTGTATATAAGACATCAGTTGTAGACAAGATGAAAATATTGAATGAATGTTGCATTTGCATAAAACAAGAAAGAGCCGAGAGATATGAAACTAGCACTGTTTCAGCAGAACAGTGGTCTGACATAAAGAGATGCCATGTGCAATAGCGAATATTCGGAAGTTTGTGACCTCTGAATGCAGCGGTAGACCAAGTATTCCAGAGAGCTGCATAATAAATAAGCATAATTTCTGCTGAACATTACAGTGATCACCATGCATTTTTGTTTTTTGTTTTTTTAAAAAGAGCAGCTTTGAGATTTTGAAAATAGATTTTGTGTCCCACTGGGGAAAAAAGTAGATGATAACGGATCTTTCTGTTTAAAACAAAAGATTCTGGAATGATTCAATGATCCAATTTAGATATGTGAATGGGTGATTCATTGGTTGCAGAAATCATGTGAAACTTATTTCATACACAATGGGTTCAGTTTAATTATTGAACATACATTTTATACAAGTTAAAATCCACTTAGCTCAAAATTCTACATGAGCACATGTAATTTGTAAACAGCACAAACATGCAGGAGAGTGTAGCAAGGATGGTTTTAAAATTCATACACTTCTCTTGACCTTTCAGAATGCTATGCTCCCAGCCGGTTTACGTCAGCGTGACCAGACCAAGAAAAGTCCCACAGGCCCCTTTGATCGCTTCGCCCTGATGGATTACCTGGAGAAGCAGGCCATGGAGCACAAGGACAGAGATGATCTGGTACCCTTTACAGGGGAGAGGAGAGGTACCACCACCATTGGACTGATAGTAACATAACAGTTCCAATATCTGAAAAACCTTAGTATAAACAAACATGCATAAAGAATAAAGCCACATTTTTAACTCTTTCCCGTCAGTGTTTTTTAAAAAAAGTTGCCAGCCATCGCCAGTGTTTTTTGGTCATTTTCACAAAAAATGTATGGCCCCCAGAATATTTTTGTTGTATGAATGCCAGCCAGGGCCTGAACATGCAATGTATCAAAAGAAAGAACAGAACCTCTACTTTTAAACAAAAAAAGTTTTATTCTAGCTGCATGCATTCTTTTTCATCAACACTTGAATGTGGGTAAGTTTCGTAAAAAATGCAACATTTTGAGGAAAAAGCTGAGAAAATCGCATTTTTGTCAAAGACTACATCTGGATCAGATTCAGTACGATAAGCAAAACACAGATGGAGTAGATTGAGTCCATCAACACCTCCGCAGTCCTAACCACTTCCTGGGTCGACGTTTTGATTTATATGCTGTTAATTGTTATTGATCGCATAATTTTTCATATGCATCTGCTTACATATGAGATTGCTTGTTTCCTCTTTTTCTCCTGTGTTTTGATCTGGAGATTCAGTACTCGTTCAGGAGATGCGTAATAGCGCCCCCTAGCGTATTACAGTGAAAACACAGAAAGCTTCTTGAATCCAACACAGAAGTGACTTAAACTGTAATTCATTGAGTGGCTGCTAGGCAGCTCCAAAAGGGAGTCAATCCCATAAACCGTCATGTTAAAATGCCCCGTACAAAAAGTGGTTTTGGTGTATATAGCTAATTTTGCCTGTGAGGGGGTGAATTTTTGTATAACTCATCCATTTAAATTATATTAAGCATTAAAGTCCTGTATAATTAAGGGCGTGGCCACTTGAGTGACGTGGATTTCCGTTGCTGTCACTACTAGCCGTTTGTCTGCTCCACCCATGTCCCGCCTTTTTGCCCATTTTCAGTTATCCGGGAGTGGCTTGCTGCCAAGACACAGGCCGGCTCCGCCCACTTTGGGCTTCAAAAATGCTTTTCAGAAACCTACGGGTGACATCACGGATACGACATCCATTGTTTTATACAATCTATGGTAAAACCTCGTCAGTGGCAATGAAGCGTTTTCTCACGAATGACGAGTCAGCTCGTCAGTGGCAGGGAAAGAGTTTATTATTATAGCATTTAAAATAGGCTAATTCATTAATTTTAAATGATCATTTATTATTATAATTATGTATCATTTTATAATTATAATTGTATTATTAGTTAGTTTGTTTACATTTGTTTATTCTTATTTTAGCGAGTAAGCATTTATCTTTCTCTTTCTCTTTGCTGTCTGTAGGTAAAGCCTTTGTCCCTAAACCAGGGTCAGGACAAATCCCTGTGGAGGAACAGATCACTCTGGAACCTGAGCTTGAGGAAGCACTGAGGAATGCGACAGATGCTGAAATGTGTGACATTGCAGGTGGGCATCACATTCTGCTCTGTTCCTGTTGTTTCTATTCGCATGACATAAAATAACTTATGATATCCGGTCCAGAGTGCTCTAAAGATATGCATTACAACTAATCCTCACTTTATAACCTGTAATGTCCTGTAACGGCTCTGACTGTAATCCAAATTTTGATCCTTGACTAAGGACTAATCCTCTATTTGCTATTGAAAACAGCTGATCGCAATACCCCATGCATAACATTTGTCAATCAAAGCCTTTCTAATTTCATCTGCTTTATTTGTATAATCAGTGTCTCATATGACAATTTAAAATATATATATATATATATATTAAAAAACAGCCTAGCTGACTTGTATTGAATGTGGAACTATGAATGGAGTAGGTCATGCACAGAATTATACCATGCAGTATCTATTTTCCCAAGCTCAGCAGCTCACAAAAATAAAATGAGTGACAACCAACTAGTCAACATGAGCAGAGATGGAGTGAAAATGTTTAGCTGCAAGTCGTCTGTAGGCTAGAAACACTCTGTGACTGTGTGTTGCATTAAAAATGCAATATACAAAGTATTCACATTCTTCTTGATGTAACATACTAAAGTGATGGAAACCAGTCAATAGTCACCGACGGCACAACGTCGATTCAACATGCTGAGTCAGCCCAAAAAACCCAGACGGCGTCCCACCAGAGTCAGCAGTGCGGAACACTCTAAAACTAAGCCGATCGACACTCAAAAACGGCCGACGGTCGGCTTGGTGTGTCCCAGCCTTAATTGTCCTTGAGCTGGGTTGTGAGCACTTAATAATAAGCCTTTGCCCTTAAGGGCATTTAAAGCTGTGGACGTAGCACACATGAGTTTTGGAGCGTGTCACTGGGTGCAGATTATTCAGCAGAGCCCCTCATTCAGAACAGTTTTAACTCTGGAACACGTCCAGTTCAGGATTAAACTGTCAATAGGGGTTTGCCGTTGGTGATTTTATGGATGAGTCTGCTTTTGCTGAGATGCAGCTAACTGGAGAGTGTACAGACACAGATAGCTGTAATATTCCATTTTTTAAAGGGGTTATGAACTGAGAAATCAAATTTTTCTTTGAAAAACTCTTGAAGTTTCAGAACTATAGATAGCCCAAATACAGCTTTTACTGAAAGCAAGTTCCCAAAATGACTTGTTTCAGATTTTGTCTCAGTATGGCGTAATGGTTATCATTGGACGAAGGACCGCCTCTGCAGAAGCAGATCAACACCTACTTCTACCTCACTGCCTTTTTAGCCCCGCCCACCGATTCGCACGTCATGTAGTAGCAAACTAGAGAGACGCAAACAATAAATATAAATGGCTAAATTGCTACGCTATTTTTAATTTAGTAATTTTATCTGAATATCAACAATTGTAAGATTTAATCAGTTGAAACAGTTTTGAGGTTAATTGATTAGTTGTGTCTCTTGAAAACAGTGATCTATGACATTGTATTATGTTGAATATCAAAGTGTTTTGTGTCTTTTTGTTAATAAGGGATTTGTGGACACATTAATGTTTTTAGATTTGTGGAGTAAAAGTTAAAGATAAAATTAGACCTTTGGGGTAAGATGAATTATGGATGGATTCAGTATTTCCATGAATTAGACATACATTTTATACATCTTTATGCTTATTAAAACCTATAGTTAGTTGAGTGTGAATTCATTCAATTTGCCTTCATAGAGTTGCTATTATAACATATATTCAATTAAAATATGGGCAATTAAATAACCAAATATTAGTATGCCTGTATATAAGTCATAGAATAACTGTACCTTTCAGATGGATATCTTTTACCATTCTGCTTTGTCTGGGTTATTAAATTATTGAATATTGAACTAAATTGTCAAAATAAAAATTTAAATACAATCATTTATTTAGTATTTTACATTAATGACGCTTTAAAAATATATAACTATTAATAAGAAATATATCAAAAGTAATTTAAACATTCTGTAAATGTTTCATAACATTCATTGATATGTTTCATAAAAACATAATCTTTTTACCCCAGTAGGGGCCATCTTATACCCCTCTTTTAATATTTTGTGCTATAACAGCTAAATTAGCAAATTATTCTATTTATCCTATAATAAAACATTGGCTAATGTATCATCATCATCTTGCACTTTAAACTTAAAAGTAAATGCACATTGTTCTTAAGGGGGCATCTTCCATGTGGGAAGTCTTCAAAACAATTCGACACGTAGCCTGGACATTGACAATTATTTTAATATACAAGACTGTTACTCAATCATAGCAGTGGGGGTTTACTTCCAAGTCTTTTATGAGGCATGCCCATCTAAACGTAGTGAGAGGGTCAAAAACAGGATAGAAAATAGCCAGTTGCTTATAAATTATGATGTTTTTTCTTACTAACCTTATAGGTGGACCACAAAGACCATTTTTATCTGCTATTGCCCCACAGTTTTTGATCACTAGTGAAGCCACTGCTGCTAATTGAAACATGGAGAGGGTTATTAATGGTGGGTTTACTGGTTAATTAGCGCCACCTGCTGTTCAACTACAAATTTACTGACCGTTAACTGAGTGTAAATCTGCAGTGCAGTTTAAAGTCCAGTTTCTCACAAGCTATTCCATGAAAAGATGATCTATAATTATATAGAAACCATTACTAATTTATTAAACATGTAGCCTACTTATTTTTATTTTTTAAATAATATAAATAAAAATAATTATTTAAAGTGAAATGATTAATTATGATATAATTTTAAATTATAATTACTATTTATACATTAATCATTATTATTTTATATTAAATATTAGTAAATTGTATTACATTATATAATATTATTAATATAAATGTATTATATATTAATACAAATGTGTGTGTGTGTGTATATATATATATATATATATATATATATATATATATATATATATATATATATATATATATATATATTGTTTAACTAATAATTGTTTATTATTATTATGTTTTATTAAAACATATTCATATATTCACTGGCATCCTATAACAGTAGTCTGAGAGTATTGGAGTATTTAAATCATTAACTAGTGCGATGCTTATATCCTCACAGCCATCCTGGGGATGTACACGCTTATGAGCAACAAGCAATATTATGATGCCCTGAACACCACTGGCAAGATTGCAAACACAGAAGGCATCAACAGTATGTATACATACAACACATTTAACACTAAACCATTTAATGTCAAACGAAAGTCTGATAATTAATTTTTGTAAATTCACGCAGTGCCACTATATTCACAGTATGAAGTTCTGTATCATAAGCTGGTCGGTCTGTTCTCTTTTAGGTGTGGTGAAACCAGATGTGTATAAGATCTATCCTGACGAGCCTCCAAATGACACAAATGTGGAGGACACTCTCCGCTGCATCCAGAAAAATGACAGCAGCCTGATGGAGGTCAACCTCAACAACATCCCGGTAAACATGCTAACAGCACTGACACCTCAATAAGCATAATTATAATCACATTACAGGCTAGACATAACATTAATATTATAAACAGATTGCTCATTTACACTTTCAGTATATGTTTTCTTGCAAACTTCTGATTAGAATGAATAAACATAATAATTGATGCATTTCTCTGCTTGAGCAGAATGGACTTATTAATGAGTGATTATGTTGATGTAGGACATTCCCATCCCAACACTGAAAGAGATTTTCGAGGCTATGAAGCGCAACACACATGTGCAAAGCCTCAGCATCGCTGGGACACGCAGTAATGACCCTGTGGCCTTTGTAAGTCCTGAAGCCTGTGCTGTTTCATTCCTTTGCTTTAATCTCATACTATTTTTCCACATATAAGTCTGAGAATATATATATTTAAAATGTACATTTTAAGTGTCTTGATCAAATAAATTTGTAGTCTGTTTAAAGTTTTGTAGTTTTGAAATGCTGTAAATAAAAGTAAAATCTTTTTGAACAATTTATCTGATCATTTATCTAGCTTTAATCGGTTTAGTCATGTACACTACCGTTCAAAAGGGCCAGAATACATTTTTTTAAAGAATGAATACTTCAACTTTCAACAAGGATACATTAAATTGATCAAAAGTGATGTTAATCCTCAACAAATTCATCACTGTTTCCACAAATGTATTAAGCAGCACAATTGTTTTTAACATTCATAATAAGAAATGTTTTGTGAGCACCAAACCAGCATATTAGAATGATTTCTGAAGGATCATGTGATCACAGGAATTTAAATAGAAAACATTTTCAAACGTAATAATATTTCACATTAGTGTTTTTACTGTATTTTTGATCAAATAAATTCAGCCGTGGTGAGCATAAGAGACAAAAACATTAAAAAATCTTATCGACCCCAAACATTTAAACTGCAGTGCAGAGGTCTTCAACCCTGATCCTGGGGACCCGCTGTCCTGCGGAGTTTAGCTCCAATCCTAATCAAAGACCGCTGAAGCTAATCAAGCTCTTCAGGATCACTTGTTGAAAATACACAGGCAGGTGTGCTGAAGCAGGATGGAAATAAACTTTGCTTTTTAACCGCTGAAGACCGCTGCTGTAGTGTATTTTTCTTTCATTTTAATATTCTTCATAAAATCATTGCTCACTTCTGTTTTCTTGTGAACATCAGTTGTTTCTCTTGCTCTGTTCTTGTGAGTTAGGCTGTAGCTGAGATGTTACAGTCCAACTCCACCCTGCAGAGCCTCAACATCGAGTCCAACTTCATTACTGCACAAGGCATGATGGCCATCGTCAAGGCACTGGGAGAGAACTCCACCCTGACTGAGATTAAGATTGACAACCAAGTAAGAGGCTAAAATACTGCCAAAAACATCTGACGGCATGCTGTTTAAATCGTAAAACTAAATTGTTCATGCGCATTCTCACAGAGACAGAAACTGGGCGACTCAGTTGAGATGGAGATTGCATCCATGTTGGAGAATAACCCCAGCATCATAAAGATTGGCTATCACTTCACTCAGCAGGGTCCGCGTGCAAGAGCTGCCATAGCCATCACCAGAAACAATGACATCCGTGAGTGTTCTGTGTCTGCAGCTGAAACAGGAATTTTATTCATTATTGTTGCTACATTGAACTTGATATTTTTTTTGTATTTACCCCATATCCAGTTCGTCAGCAGAGAGTAAGATGAAAAGAAGATGGCGTTTAGTTCATCTAGGAGGTATCAAAGTCCTCCATGTGCACTCTTGGAGTCTTACAGACACTCCAGCAACAGCCATGACACCAGATGACCCTGATACGCTTTTACCATTCACCGTCGGCCATTGTGGATATCATTATCGCCAGCTTGATAAGACTTCTTTGCTTTTTGTGGATTTCATCAAATCAAAAGCTCTGATCTAATAAAATTGACCTGCTCTATAATACCTCAGTTTACAAACTTGAAAAGACACTAGTTTCTGGTAATATGGTGCTCCCGGCAACGTTTTTTTTTTTTGTAAATATTTCAAATAAAATATTACAATCTATATTGCCTAATCAGACTTCAAAGTTTTATTAAATTACAAAAGCATAATTTAATTCAGGTTTGTTCTATCAAAGCACTGACATGCACTACAGTTCAAAACTTTGGGGTCAGTATGATTTTTCTTTCTAAGAAAATATTTTATTCAGCAAAGATGCATAAAACTGACCACAGGTGACAGTAAAGGCATTTTTACATGTTACAGAAAAATGTTATTGCAAATAAATGCTGTTCTTTTTAACTTTCTAATCATCAAATAATTCTGAAAAAAATGTTTCCACAAAAATATTAAGCAGCACAATATTAGCATCATATTAGAATGACTTCTGAAGGGTCATGTGACCCTGAAGACTGAAAATTCAGCTTTGACATCACAGGAATACATTGCTTTTGAAAAATATATTACGATTTAATTATTTAAAATATTTCCTGTTCTTTTGGCAGCCTTGGTGAGATTTTCAAAAAACAAACTTTTAGGTAGTGTAAACACTAATGCATTCTCAAAGACTGTAAAAACAGCTTCATTATCATTTGAAGATCTGGACTCTTTTTAGATTATGCATTATTAAATGAACAGAGGATTGAGATAAAATGACGCATGAGTCATTTCATATCCTTGATTATATGATTAACCTGTTCAAATGATGACCCAAACCCAGAGGCACAAAACAGATGGAACTATTCAATAATATCCCACGTCCGTGCTTCCTGCTCCCCCTACACTAATCTATTTATATACATGCAAAGCAACCAGTCATGAAACCCAGGCTGATGGCTTTGAGTTACAAATCTCCAAATATACCTCCTTCCTCGAAGAGATTTATGCTCTCCTTTGGAACAGCTGCTAACCTATGAAAGTTCTCAGGCGTCACCAATTAACAAGTACAGTTTTTAAGGATTCTGTAAAATGGGACAGCAGTCACAAAGTGAATTGTTGATTTCTGTGTGTGACTAAACTTCACAGGTCTACTGCAGAATGCGGTCCCACTATGCCAAGATCACCCTGGTGGCATTTGGCAAAGGAACCACAGTACGAAGCAGCCGTTCCACATTCTGTTCTCGATTTGGAACAGATTTGGACCTATTCAATCATGCAACCAACATTCACACATGGAAAGTAAAATGATAATGATTTTTGTAAAAATACACCACATGAGATTGAACAGACTGAGGAGGTCATAACATTATTTATGACAATCCTTTTTGCATTTTATAAAACATCCTAGAATCAAATTGTTGGCAAGTACACAGTACTAATACAAACAGCACAATATCTTTTCCAAAAAGAATGTCTTACAGTTTCAATCCTATTGTATATAAAGTGGGTCATGTGTAAAAGATATCATATGAGAGCTGTTTTGAGAACATTATCGTCATCTCGCACAAAGTTCAGTTTAAATGTAGCCTGAAGCTTTTTTGGCAGTTGCCAAACAGAACGGAGCTGTTTCAGCAGAGTCTGCTATGAAGATTCACTGCAAGGAGGCAACAGCGCTGGTTCTTCTTCATCCGAATCAAACTCGACATTCTCATCTTTTACCCATTTACCACTTCGGTCCTGGAGCCACCCTGAACTGGAATAGTAGAGTGAGGAAAAAAGGAGAAAAAGAGAATGGTCACCTAAATTTTGATAAATGAGAAGCATACATTTATTTAATAATCTCACCGTGATCTGTGAACATTTATTTGTAATACCTCAATTACTTACTAATTGTAATCAGTTACTGATTCCAAATTACATGACAAAAATGTAGTTAGTAACGTAATCCATTACATTACACATTTAAGGTAGACTACTTCTGGATTACTTTTAGATTACTTTTGATTACTTGTTTATCACATCGATTTGAGTAGAATAATCTTGTACCATACTGATATAAAAATACAAAGAGAAAGAAAATATATTCCATTCTTAGGGGTTTGTGAGTTTAATGAAAAGCTATTAAGTAATTAAATCATACAAATTTAAATAAATAATTGTAAAATAAAAACAAAATTAAACACTTACTAAAAAATATTGTTTACAATAAAATTTGTTTACCTGCATGCCATGTGACCATTAACTGACATCAGAGAACTGTGGACTTTTTAAGTAACTGTAGTCTGAATACGAGTATTTTAAAATGTAATATAATCTAATTACAAGTACTTAATTTTTGGAATCTGATTATGTAATACAGAGTATATGTAATCAGTTACTACCCAGCACTGCCCAGTTTTATAGTATCAGTGTCCATTTGCATAAACTGCTTGGACTAGTCTTAGTCAGTTAGTCATCTTTTTTAATGTTAAGAATGGTTATAACTCAGTCAGTTGCATTAAAAGTGGACTGTTCTAATTTGCATCCGAAATGTAAGACAGATGGCTACCCCTAGTTAGTCAGACTAGTTGAAAACTGCGACAGTTGAAAGCTGCAACAGTTGAGTGCATGTTAATAAGTAAATAAATAAGTGCATCATCTGGGTATTTAAAGTGCACTTTTCTTGTAGGAATTTTCAGTGTGAACACTAATCACCACACTAATATTTATCCTACAAAATAGCTTAGAATCGTGCACGAGTAAGCAACTTGGGACACATCTAGTCTTAACATTTTGGATATGTTTATGCAACTGGCCCCAGTTCTATAGTCTGTAATGCGAGTTAAATGTGAGTCACTGTGTGCAGTGTTGTAATACCTCTTTAACTTAAGGTAGTGGTCCAGTTCTCTGCGTCTCTCCTCTGTTAGAGGTTCACAATCAGTGGAGGTCACAATGCTGGACCCCTTCTTTCTCTTCTTTGTCTCTTCTTTCCCTTCAGTCGGGCCCTGATGCACTACAGATGACAATTAACACAATGCATATGGAAAATGAAAAGGAATTATAAGCATAAAATGTATCTTGCCTTAAAATAAACAGACTTTTACTGTACCTGTTGTGCTAGTTGTTGAGATGGAGTCAATACATCCTGTCCTCATAGACGTGTGAGGGTTGATATTGTTGAATTGATCATCTTCTTGGCTACATCCTGGCGATTCCGGTCGTTCACTACATGGATGTAGAAAATGATAAAATAAGTGCAGAATGAAGATAAATTAATCAAGTCAAGTCACCTTTATATAGTGCTTTATACAATTACAGATAGTTTCAAATCAGTTTCACAGTAATAAACAGGAAAATAATTTCATACAAAGACGAGACACATTCTGCTGTAAAGCAGCTCTACAGAAGACAATAGTTTCATTATTATTTAGCTCAAGTCAGTTCAATGTTGATTCAGTTCAAGTTCATCAATTAAGAAATGAGTTCAATTCAGTTATAAGAAGCTCTACAGAAGACAATAGTATTGTTATTAAGTTTGAGTCATTTTAATGTTTTTTCAATTCGGTTGTCGACGTCAAGTCAATGTTGCAAAGTTGCGGCCTAGAGAAGACAAAAAATCTGACATGTCAGCAGAAGGTTCATAAAGATGGTTCAGCTCACAGACATTACCTGGCCTTTCTATGGCAGCTACTGTACGGAGCAGTTCTGAGTAAGGCATGATGGGTAATTTTGCGTGTTTGGCTCAATAGAGGAGCTGAACTGGAGGGTTCCTAAGGACAAACAATAACGTACATAAACTTGTTATATGTGTATGTACTGTGCGGTCTGAAAGTCTGGACTACACTGAAAATCCGGGATTCAAAAATAAAACTTGGAAATAAAATTTGAATGAAATTAAATCATTCTGCACACCATTTTTAAGTCACTAATCACATACGCAAATGTGTGTCCATTGATGACATCAAATACTAAGAATGATACATCAAATCACTCAAATGAATATATAAATTATAATCTGATATGATGATAAAAAGTAACGCTTGAAAAAGTCTGCAGAATACAAGATAGAAGAATGGACTTTTGTATAAACTGATTGAAGAAAATTAACTCAGATACCTGTCGATCATTCTCTGCTTTGACATAGTCTTGATGTCTTCTTTTATCAATTTCACGTTTCAGTTGATTCTTTTTGCCGTAGAACCATTTCATTCCTATAAATGAATAGACCAAAGAGGACCTGAATGCCAATCTATACAGAGGTTGAGTAAATGCATAGGTAGAATTTCACCTTGAAGATGTCGCTTTCCCTTCCTGTGCACCATGAGCATATCAACAGTGTCAAATACAGGACGGTGAGAACATACAATACAGCTGTATCTATAATGAGGAATAATAGATTACTTAGTGAATGGGATACATTCAGTCACAGACCTCTTGGTGCAATTAAAACAAACAGCAATACAATAACCACCTTCCGTTTTTCATCAAGACAGCTTCATCATCTGGGATAAAGTTTGACAGAAGATCTGCAACGCGTCGTTTCTTGTAAGAGAAAGATAGACATAGAAAGACTGAGAAAATGAAAAGGGGCTGGTGCAAATAGCACATATTTGTCTGTTTACTGTTTTTGTTATACCTTAAGTGCATTTAGCTGACTTTGATCATCACCCTCCCGTTTGAAAGACATGTTTGGTGACCTGCAGTCTTATAATTCTAGGAACTCAACAACCTACAACAACCGATAAGCAGTCTTACTAAAAACACCCCTTCCTTCCTGTTTTTGTCTGTGGAATTGTGGGTAGTGATGCCCGATGCATGAACGAATCGTTTCTTTGAGTCAGTTCGCAAGAGTGAACGATTCCTTTAAAATTCGGACTGATCCGTTCAGAGCTGAATCGGTGTTTGTCATGTCCGAAAGCTGGTTTACACCACGCAATAAAACAATTTAAAACATACATGCGAGTTTATATTCTGAGTTTATACATAAACTTGCAATTGGTAGTTATAAAGTCCAATTCTGAGGGGTAAAAAGATAGCCTTTTTTCTCAGAATTACGGTTTATATCTTATATTATATTTATATTATAAGTCGCAACTGCGAGAAAAACGTCAGAATTGTGAGATAAAAAGTCGCAATTACTTTTTTTATTTAGTGGCGTTAACAACTCGCCAAGGAAAAGAACGGATGAATCATTATAACCTATTTAATTGTCCAAAAGAACCGATTCGCCGAAATGTGCGCGACATGGGCGGATCTTATATTTAGCCGACGCTATGGCAACAGAAGCTAAGCTAATCTGCTAAGGGTTTGTGATAAATTTCAAGAGTGTCTGAACTTAGAATGTAACGGCTATCGTATATGTCTCTATAGGTTTATGTATTATTTAATGTTTGAATTGATAAGTTTGGGGGCGCCACTGTTATTTTAGCGAAGCACGTTAAAATTGTTAAAACTTCTCTAAGCAAGACTGAATTATTCAGGACCACAGATCTCACAGTCTGATTTTTCTACTAACGTTAGTTAAGTGGCGTTAAAAGCTTTATATCGGTTCGTAATGTCGCTCGCTGAAAAGTGTATTCCAAGTGCGTGACAAATAAGTTAGGGATTGTTTATGATTATTGTGGCAGACTTCTCCCCGTTAAATTGACTTGCATAACAGAAGGTGTTATGAGTCCTGCCGTCGTGTGTTCAGCAGCCGCAGATGGTCAGCTGAAGTTCATCTTAAGTCATTATTAGATAAACGCTTGATCCCGCTGGAGCTCGGGTCATGTCCGCGGATCACTCAGCGACGCTGACCGGGACTCACGGCCTCCTCCGCGGCCAGCGCACCCGGTCCTACGGCAGCCTGGTGTCATCTTCATTATCACCCGTGAGACAAAGACGGATTGAACACAAAGTTCAGCCCGGTGAAACTTTGCAAGGGCTATCACTGAAGTATGGCGTGTCTGTAAGTAGGCTAATCAGAAAGCAGGTATTTGAGGAATAATGTCCTATTGACTTTTTAAACTTTTAAGTTGGAAGTTATTACATAATTATTATAATTTTAATTTCTTTACAGATGGAGCAAATCAAAAGGGCAAACAGACTGTACACAAATGATTCAATATTCCTGAAGGAGTTCCTCTTCATCCCCGTGCTGACGGAGTCTGTGTCTTTCACAAATGGAGTGGAATTGGCCGAGGAGGAGACAGCACAAACACACACACAGATTTCTAATGAGACACCCAAAAGCCAGACAGACTCTAGCAGATGTGAAGCGAATGCTGATCTGTCACCGGTGGAGTACCTGAAAAAAATAGACAGCTTGATCAGTCAGTCAAAACAAGCAGCTGTGAAGACCTGCCAGGAGGGAGAGAAACAGTAAGTTGTCAAAAAGAAATGATGACTGCTGTCATTATTGTTAGGGTATTGCAGAGTTCACTTATTGCAAACGTTTTGTTTGCTGTCAGTCGAGTCATTCAGGAAGTTTAAATTCAATGGAAGAACCATGAGTCATATGACTCAGGAGGGGTTACAATGAACATCAGCGGATTCATTAAACTGGTTACACCTAGCCTATGTAGAAAGCCATGAATGTATTATTATTATTAATTTTTTTTCATACTTGCAACATAACATTTCCAGTAATGAAATCACACAAAACTTTAACTTTTCCATTTTAAAGATTCTCTTCTATGGAGCAACTCCATCACCACAATCTGAAGTCCGACACTGTATCCTCCCAGCAGGCCGTATTGGGAGCTGTTCCCATTACCATCACCAGACGGACCAGGAATTTGAGGAATATGGAGGATGAAATCTTCCAGCTCTGATGTAGGTGTTTATTCTGGTCTAGGACTCTTCTGATTGTTTTCTGTTTTATTCAAACAAATGGAATTTTTTTTAGAGGGCTCCCTCTTCTGGTTTCGTGCCTTTAAAATGTGATGGAGATTCCTGGAGGGATTTGCAATAGCCCTGTTTTTATAAAACTGCCACTAGCTTTAGAAATGCACACATATTAGCACTGTAAAAACGCTAGCCTGATGTCTAAAAGTAATAATGTGAATTATAATTTTGCTGTAACCAAAGTAATAGGAGAGTGATGTGGACGACTGCATTTGAGCAAAATAAATCAGGAATGTAGTTTTAAAAAATAGTGCACTTGCTAATTGATAGTTAATACTACCTCACAAATAATTGATAGAAGTACTTTAGTTTTAGGAAATTGAAAAAGTATTTGGGAATGTGCCATTGGATATCTGCATCTTTCAATGCATAGTTTTGCACTGCAGTCTCCTGCTTGTTTTTGTTTGGTTTACAAACATGATAAAGAACCTTTGTTCTTTTACTGGACCGGTTTGTGATTTGCATCAGTGATGTGTGAACGCAACACCCCACAGTAAATTAATGTAATATGAAACAGATTAAATGCCATAAACACAAACTGATCTTGGTCTTTTAACTTCTTGGTCTTTGAAATCTTGAGTGATAAGCAGTGGCAAAGAATATGTCACATTGTAAAGAAAAGTAACATGCATGCCATCGCCGCTTTCACAAATCCGTGTTTTTGTAGTTAACCACTTCAGCTCTGCAGCATATTTTGAATAATTGAATGATAATGCGATATTGGACCCACGGGTGGGGCGCAGAGCTGAAGATGATAGCAGTATCTTTTTCAAATACTTGCACTGTGAAACCGGTTTTGAAAAGCTTGTCTTCAGGCCCCCAAATTGCTAAAATGGCCAAGAACGGATAAAAAGTTTTACGTTTTTAGTTGCAAACTGTGTCTTGAAAACGGCCCCCTAAGTTGTAACATTGTAATTAAAGCATACATTGTGTTTATTCAGTTAATGTCACAACTGAATTGCAGCATTCCATCAATCATGTGCATTTCTAACCTGGAACATTTTTAGACGTTAATTGCATGTTCATATTAGGGTGTGAATTATGTTTTCTAAACCACAAAATAGCGTCACTCATACATTTACAATACAAATACATTACAGTAGCTTGCAGTAAAAAATAGGGTAAATTATTACAATTTAAAATAACATTTCTGTTTTTAATATATTTGTAATGTAATGTGTTCCTATGATGGCAAAGCTGAATTTTCAGCAGTGGTCAGACTTCAGTGTCACATGATCCTTCAGGAATCATTCTGTTATACTGATTTGGTGCTCAAGGAAACCGTGATATATTTTTCCAGGTTTCTTTGATGAATAGAAAGTTCAACAGCATTTATTTAAAATAGAAATATTTTGTAACATAAATGTCTTTAACTGTCATTTTTGATCAATTTGACGCATCCTTGCTTAAAGTATTATTTTCTTAAAAAAAAAAAAAAAAAAACTTTCTGACCACAAAATGTTGAATGGTAGTGTATTGCAACACTGTATGCAAAGAAATGAGTTTATTTAGTAGTGGTTCCCTTTCAGAACACAGCAGATCCCCTTTAGAGAGAGATAAAATATATTTGCTGACTGTGTAGTACCAAGCTTAGATTTGTATATCATAGCCATAACCACAGGGTAACACTAGATGGCAGTGTGAAGAGAGTGCCTCACTAAAACATTTGTTTATGTGTCCTGGTTCTTGTTATTTTGTTGTCCTGGGAGGTAAATATTAAGCTCAAAACAATGTTAACAGTATTGAACAATATAATGTGATCTGATTTACAGTGGCAGAACCCCAGTGGTTTAAACCTCATTAAAAAAAACAAAAAACAAGGTAGTCTAGAAAATCTCCATCCAACGCAGCTGGAGTCTCGGAGCTTACAAAAATTGTTCAGGCGATATTTTTATATTTGATCTGAGCTCGTTTAGGCAGTGCTAGTGGCTGTGTTAACACTATCAGGCCAGTGAATGATCTAATATTCATTAACAGCACAGCAACACTATTTCAAAGGTTGAACTGAAGTCCGATGCTGTCAGTCAGTCACTTTCTGTCTTTTCGGTTGCATTGTATGCAGTTGAGAACACGGGTGACCCTCCATGCCAATCCTGTAAAAGTCTGTCAGTGCTTTGCCATCCTCATAACGTCTCATTCTCCAGCAGTTTGTTAAGCCCATTGCAGATTTTGGTGAGGTGGGGTTTGAGGGGTCCGGCTGGGTTGTAAAGCTGGGTGAGGAGCTCAGGGTCAGCGTAATGGTTGAAGACGTGATTGATGCGTCCGTGGGATTTTGTTGTGAGGTGAGTATTTACAAGCTTCAGAAGCATGTCCCTACTTTCTTTCAGGATCCCTGACATAACCGCCTTGTCAAATGTGAAATCTACCTGAAAAGGGAAAGAAGAGACTTTAGTTGGCATAAAGTACAAATCTAGCTTTGTTTAGAACCGCAGCACTTGATTTGTTGAAAGCTGGAAGCATTTTTATTTATTTTTTTTGCCACGTTATCATCAATTGACAAATAATGAACACATCAATCAATCAATTGATTTATTTAGTTTCTGTAAAATAAGTATCGTATCATATTGTATCATATCATCCAATCCCGACTATGCCAGAAGGTGCACCCAAAAAGTAATCATAATTTCCCAGATGTTACAAAAGTCGTTAGTGGTCAAAATTGTCAAATGGTCAACATTTTTGTCAGTGTTTTAAATAATGTGACTGAAAATGGCTATTCTATTCTATTCTATTCTATTCTATTCTATTCTATTCTATTCTATTCTATTCTATTCTATTCTATTCTATTCTATTCTATTCTATTCTATTCTATTTCCACTGTGCCATGTGGCACCCAATAAAAATCTCAAATGTTTTCAATGGGTAATTTGCAACTTATTAGGTCAACTGGCAACATGATTGGGTATAAAAAGAGCCTCTCAGAGTGGCAGTGTCTCTCAGAAGTCAAGATGGGCAGAGGATCACCAATTCCCCCAATGCTGCGGCCAAAAATAGTGGAGCAATATCAGAAAGGAGTTTCAGGAAAAGATTGCAAAGAGTTTGAAGTTATCATCATCTACAGTGCATAATATCATCCAAAGATTCAGAGAATCTGGAACAATCTCTGTGCGTAAGGGTCAAGGCCAGAAAACCATACTGGATGCCCGTGATCTTCGGGCCCTTAGACGGCACTGCATCACATACAGGAATGCTACTGTAATGGAAATCACAACATGGGCTCAGGATTACTTCCAGAAAACATTGTCGGTGAACACAATCCACCGTGCCATTCGCCGTTGCCGGCTAAAACTCTATAAGTCAAAAAAGAAGCCATATCTAAACATGATCCAGAAGCACAGGCGTTTTCTCTGGGCCAAGGCTCATTTAAAATGGACTGTGGCAAAGTGGAAAACTGTTCTGTGGTCAGACCAATCAAAATTTGAAGTTCTTTTTGGAAAACTGGGACACCATGTCATCCGGACTAAAGAGGACAAGGACAACCCAAGTTGTTATCAGCGCTCAGTTCAGAAGCCTGCATCTCTGATGGTATGGGGTTGCATGAGTGCATGTGGCATGGGCAGCTTACACATCTGGAAAGGCACCATCAACGCTGAAGGATATATCCAAGTTCTAGAACAACATATGCTCCCATCCAGACGTCGTCTCTTTCAGGGAAGACCTTGCATTTTCCAGCATGACAAAAAGAAGAGGGGATGCCACACAGTGGGAAACATGGCCTTGTCCCAACTTTTTTGAGATGTGTTGATGCCATGAAATTTAAAATCAACTTATTTTTTCTCTTAAAATGATACATTTTCTCAGTTTAAACATTTGATATGTCATCTATGTTGTATTCTGAATAAAATATTGAAATTTGAACCTTCCACATCATTGCATTCTGTTTTTATTCACAATTTGTACAGCTTTTTTTGTTCCAACTTTTTTGGAATCTGGTTTGTAGGTTAAACTTCTGGAGGGTCTAAACTTTAGATGGTTCTTACACATTTAATTGTTTTACCACCTTATTCGGTGCCAATATAGACAATGAAAGCTTAAACATCTGGCTTTTGAGCCATTCTTCTTCCAGGACAGTGGCCAGGTCACTATGTGATGCTGCTGGAAGAAAATGTTTTTTGATATGCTCCTCCAAAACACCCCAAAGTGGCTCAAACATATTTAGATGTGGTGACTATACAGGCCGCTTCACCTTCATGCTAATTAACCAAATGGGGATCTACCAAACAGACATTCACAAAAACAATAACATCCCATATTTATCCTAATATAACTGAAATAGACCAAGTTCTATGTTAAAACAACACCAAAATACAAAATATGAATTTTCTGTTCATAGGCAGAGAGTGAACCAACACGTGGATATGCGCTTCCCCTTTAAAAACATTCGTAGATTTCTTTAAAAGTTTTGTGTCACTACACAACCTGCACACCCTATCATAAACAATAAATTATTTGTTCTTAAAGCTTCCACGTTTACAAACCACAGTTTTAACAGAATTTTCACAGAAAAGCAAGCATACTATATGTGGGAATTGGCATGGCAGAAAGCTCACAAGAGTGGATTAGGGTTACCTAACCACCGTTTATGAACCACCTATGTGAATATGTGCTGCGCACATATAAAAAAACCCACACACACCAAATATGACATTTTAAAGAGAAAGCGTCTGATCTGATTATATCAATATGGATACATTTGCACCAGCTCTACGATTCAGCACTCCAGTCAAGTCACGTTTATTTATTCCACTTTATACAATATAGCATAGCCTACTGCTTTAAAGCCACACTTAACTTAAGCCTACTGTAATTAAGACATGTATTCAAGAAATGTATTAAAAACAGAAAGACGTAGCCTGTCGTTTCAGCCTTACTCAAAGGGCATGGAAAGTGGGTTTGTTACGCACTTCAATCCATTTCCGACGTTCTTGGTTTGCTTCTTATTTCTTAAATATACAGGCAATTGGTTGATGAAAACACTGTTTGTCCTGCCCCCCAATGCACTTCTTGAAGCAAATAACATTACAGCATTTATTTCCACCAAGTGGTGCATAATTTTTTGGTCAATATCTTGTATGCAAGAGTCAAGCACTCTGTAAAGTCCTAAAATACTTTCAATGAATTTAAGGTTTGGACTCAGAGGTGCTAATTCATATGTGAAAATGATTCTTCATGCTCCCTCCCAAGTCTTTCACAATTTGAGCCTGATGAATCTTGACATCGTCATCCTGGCATATGGCCATGGTGTGTCTTCCTACGTGGTTGTTTAAGAAATGAAAAGCTACACACTCCATCAATTAGGGTTAGAAGAACTGTTGCCAAACATATAACATGCTAGAAACATAATCACTGCAATAATGATCCAGTCATAAAACCTTAAGTATTTGCCTATTTAAATCCAAAGATATTAGAATTTATTTCATAGAACAATATGTTGTGTACCTCGTGGAAACTGATGGCTGTCATGGCTCCTTGGCGCAATTTCTTCTGGAAATTCTGGGCCAGCTTTAGCTCCTCATCATTGAATCGATTGTGCCTGAAAAGGACCGCTATCTTCACCACCACCTTAATGAGGTCTTTCACCACTTTCTGGGCCTCTGAGCGGTTCCCAGTGTACTCTTTTGACACACGGTACAGCTCATCTAGAATCTCACTGCTGGTGTCGTCGATAAACATCTGCGCCACAGACTTGTTGGCCATTTGGCTCAGGATCTTTTTCTGGGCCTTGAGAGCCATGTCCTTTGAGCTGAACGACTCCATATCTTCAAAAGGAAAATGAGATATTAATAGGAATTGAAGATGATGATATTTCTGGTTTGTTACTTCCTGGTGTGTTTAATCTTAGTGTACCCCTCACCACCTATATGATTTTTTTTTTTAAGAGACTAGCATAATAACAGATTTAATAGTATTAATGTTATGTAAAATGGCATATGCATATGACTTATCACATGGTGATATTTATGAAACATTCTTATGATTAATTGTGAATTTTCCCTAGAATTTTATTTTTGTTTGTGTATTAGTAAGAGTGTCAGCCCTGGGAGAATTCCCACCGTGGGAAGTCCTTACAGTCTTTAACACTTTGTTCTTCAGGGGAAAGCTCATGCCATATAGGACCTCATCATTGCCCACACATCTCATAAACAACACTAATTGTTCTCAAGACTCTCATGACGTGTCATCATATCCAGCACTAGACTATCAGTGCTGCTCAATGACATCAAACATCTGTGATCAGTGTGTGTATATAACATTCAGCATTTCATCGTGTTTAAATGTACCTGATATTGTTGTGCAGTATAATTAAATGCAATAATATTAGCTGAACTATCATTGGCATGCACTTACTTTATGCATTTTGGCTAATGTAGAACACATAGGATTGCTTCACATATTTTATAGTCAGGAGAACGTGCAAAGACATGTATGAAAAAAAAAATACTCATTGCATAGTACTAACAAGTTCCTACGTGAATCTTCAGATTGTATCATGATACAGGCATCTATGTGTTTAGAAATGTTCTTCAGTGTATTAATGCAATTTTGAGGTCTTACATATTTACTACGCAAAGTGTTCTTGTCATTGTTGATTATATTTTTGTGCAGCATTTATTAAAAATTCTTAACTAAATAGATTACAGATGTATTCATAATTTGTGCAGTGACTCTGTAACAAATGCAATAACTGCAAAGTATATTAACATGCAAATGACATGCACTGTGGTCTTTTAAATGAACAAGACATGTCAAAAGTGAGTTATATTTCAAGGCCGCATTAGCTCTGTTTTGCTTTTTAAATCCAATTCTGTTTATGGCGAGCCAACCTGATTAAATTTTAATGCAGTTAGAGTTTCATTTCCTAATGAACTCTATTCAATTAGAAGCACTGGGTGCATTACGTTCTGTGACATGGAACATCAAAACAACTACATAAATACTGATTTGAACAAATCAACATGCTGTTCACGTCAGTTGAACTGTGAAAGCAGCATAATCCTAGGGTTTAACGCTCACTACTTCTCATTTACTCTAATTAGAACAAAACTGATCTGATGCCTAACGTTTGTCCATGTGGCTGCATTTAAAAACTTTTTTTTTTTTTTTTTTTTTTTTTTAAAGAAATTAAACAAAATATAAAGTTGATTCTGCTAACATCTTTTTAAACATCTGATCAGATCAGGTTTATACTGGGCTTGATATTTCCTTTTTTAAGTTTATATATATATATATATATATATATATATATATATATATATATATATATATATATATATATATATATATATATATATATACAAACCTGATTCCAAAAAAGCTGGGACACTGTACAAATTGTGATAATTTACAAATCTCATAAACGTATATTTTATTCACAAAAGAATATAGATAACATATCAAATGTTGAAAGTGAGACATTTTGAAATGTCATGCCAAATATTGGCTCATTTTGGATTTCATGAGAGCTACACATTCCAAAAAAAGTTGGGACAGGTAGCAATAAGAGGCAGGAAAAGTTAAATGTATCATCACTGTAGATGATGATAACTTCAAACTCTTTGCAATTTTTCTCTGAGAAACTCCTTTCTGATATTGCTCCACTATTTTTGGCCGCAGCATTGGGGGAATTGGTGATCCTCTGCCCATCTTGACTTCTGAGAGACACTGCCACTCTGAGAGGCTCTTGTTATACCCAATCATGTTGCCAGTTGACCTAATAAGTTGCAAATCGGTCCTCCAGCTGGTCCTTTTATGTACATTTAACTTTTCCGGCCTCTTATTGCTACCTGTCCCAACTTTTTTGGAATGTGTAGCTCTCATGAAATCCAAAATGAGCCAATATTTGGCATGACATTTCAAAATGTCTCACTTTCAACATTTGATATGTTATCTATATTCTATTGTGAATAAAATATAAGTTTATGAGATTTGTAAATTATTGCATTCCTTTTTATTCACAATTTGTACAGGGTCCCAACTTTTTGTGTGTGTATATATATATATATATATATATATATATATATATATATATATATATATATATATATATATATATATATATATATATATATATATAGTGCATTATATTATGAGGTACTTTATGTTAAGGTGTCTTTGTTACACTGTAATTATACATTTAAGTAATATTAAGTAACTGTATGTACTTACTATAGGGTTAGGATTAGGTTGGGTTTGGTTTAGGTTAGTTGCATGTAATTATGCATAATTTATAGTTATTACTACAGTAACTGCATGTAACATATGTAACAATGACACTGTAAAATAATGTGTTACCATATATGTTTTAAAAAAAAGAAACAGCAATTTGTGTGAGAATAGTCAATTATGTGCCTGAAGCAAGAGTTAATATGATTTGTTTATTTAAAAAAATTAAATATATTAAAACAAGTAATTAAATAATAATTGTAACATTTCTTCATATTTTAAAATTATTTTAAATCTTAATATTATTTGATAAAATATTTATTCATGAATAATAATATTTAGTTAATTGAATTTTAATATTATTTGATAAAACACATTATGGTATTTAATACAATATATTAAATAATATTATTTACTAAGAAATAAAATGACCATATATTTGTTAAAGAATTTTAAGATAACTTTTGATAAGATAACCACACCAGCTCATTGGTACCTGACAAGATGAGATATAAGCAACTTTACCTTAATTAGATTACAATTGACTTTTAGTCCAAGACTCTTAGCTAAACTTTATACCTCTTCAGTTACAATCAGCTGAAATGGCCATCTGTATCCACTCTCTTAATATAAAGGTTTATCACAGACAAGGTAAATATTTAGCATTCCTCAGATGACTTCAGCTCATAGCCTGTGGCTCTCTCTCTCTCTCTCTTTCTCTGTGTGTGTTTTCACATGTGTAAAGCCCAGTGGATTTACAGGATGTGAGGAATCATGTTGTTTCTCCATCCTAAAGACCACAGTAGTCACCCTGTCATTACAAAGCAGCAAGTCACAGCACAAGCTCCAGTGACAACACAGAAGAGACGTGTCAAAACCTGCATCTGAGATCCATAGGACTTGGCAGCCTACTCTTTGTGGCTTTATATTCAGAGGGGTCAAACGTGACGTTTAAATTCATAAAAATGAGAGTGTGGAAAGTCCTGTTTTAAGTGTGTGAGTGGGAGCACTTCGTTTCTGAATGGCTCTAGGCTAATTTGATGAAACGATTTAGAGAAAGACAGCCCCGCTGAAAAAACTCCTGTTTAATCCAGCCTAAGATGGTTTACTGATCTTAAACTTAAACGTTTTTTAAATAGGCTAACAGCTGGTCTCCCTATAAAACAAGCCAACAGACTAGCCTGGGCGACCAGGTATGATCAGCTTAGCTGGTTTAAGATGGTTAGTTTTAGTGGAGAGAACCCTATCTTAAACCAGCATGGATTTCTTAGATGGTTTATAATGATGTTCTTCGTTAACAAAAAATAATTTACGTGATCTTTCTGATTAAGCTGGTTGGCTGAGGTAGACCAGCTGGTTAAGATAGTTAAGATGCCTGGTCAGCATCCCAGAACCCCATGGGCCAGCATACAAAACACAGCATGTGCTGGTCTTTTCAACCTGGTATTCTCTAATAACAGGCTTTTAGACTTTTAGATGGCCATTTAAACTGACATATACATGTAATATGGTGAGTTTGCTGGTTTTTCTTGAGCCATGTGTTTCCCCCTCAGTATCTTCCCACAGCACATGAGCAGTGAGATTTGAGTATGTGATGATGTCACGTATTGTGCAAAACTTCCTTATTACCTAATACTGTCTGTATTGTCTTATTTACTGGCATTTTCATTCTATGCATGTGGTAAAAGTCCAGTGTTGTTTTTCTTTGTAAAATTAGCACTCAAATGCATGTGTGAGACTCTCACGCAGAGAAGTTATTTTTTAATATGACCAAACAATGTACAAACCTGATCATAAGGGAAGTGAAACTCAGGGTTGTTGGCATAGCTTTCCCCCCAGATTTTTTCTGTTAAACCCACAACAGCTAATTTCTCCTAACACATGCTGCTACAAAAAAAAAGCTCACAATCTATCCATAGCCTGAGTTCACCAAGGTTAGCACACTGCTGACCCTGAACATGAGGCATCGCACTCTTTATTTCTGTATAGAAGGTGTGTTTTCTTCATATATAAGAGACTGGACATCGTTTTGTTTATAAAAGGTCCACCGGATGGAACATCAACTATCCCAGTGTGTTTTAGTTGTTTAACATGGGAGTGGCTGAACTGTAAAACAAGTTTCAACTTGACATTATTATCTACAAACCTCCATATTTTTTAAAGTAGACACTTTAAACCAACGCACATTTGTCAAATTAAAGTCTCTCTTGCTGTTAAAACAGAATGCTGACATCCATTTTTATATCTTAACAACAAGAGTGTGCCAAAGTTTTAATCCATTGAAGTATCATCATCTTATGTGTACATAATCACAGATCTCTCTAAGATGATGGAGGAGAGGGCAGAGGTCAAGACCAAGACAAACTCACCTGGCTTTTCTCTCGTTCACTCTCCCTCTTCCGTTTAAACTCTCTGTCCTCCCTCTGCGCTCAGATCAGGTTGTTGAAATCCAGTGTGTGAGTGATGAAATAATCTCCTCAGACAGGTGAAATCAAAGAAAACTCCTCTGCAAACTCTTTTGTGCTGTAACAAGACCACTGTAACAAGATAATTTGACTTGTACTTCCTTGAGGAACTAAATGTATAAGACACACCCCTGAGTGTGCCTCTCTCTCTCTCTCTCTCTCTCTCTCTCTCTCTCTCTCTCTCTCTCTCTCTCCACCCTGTCAGTGCGTTAGCTGCTGACATGGTGTGTCTGCTTGCCCTAACAAGTGCAACCCTTGTAAAGAATTCAGCAGTAATCCTGGATGCGGCCCAGTGAAAGGGGAGGTTTTAGTCTCTTTGTGATCAGTTGAACTGGTATGCAGCCACAGTCATCACAAACACGACTATGTTTTTCAATAAAATGTCCATTAACATTATTATTGGATTCAAATTGTGATATCTAATTTATTACGTTCTATATTAAGCTATATTTCCTGGTCTGGAACGCCGCCAAACAAAACATAACAAACAGGTAAAAGTCCCACTATTGTACTGTATAGCAGCACTCGTAGAAATGCGGTCGGCCAATCAGATTTGAAGACTGGACACTAAATTAATAAATAAATTTGTATATATATATATATATATATATATATATATATATATATATATATATATATATATATATATATATATATATATATATATATATATATATATATATATATATATATATATATATATATATATATATATATATATATATATATATATATATATATATATATATATACATATATATATATATATATATATATATATATATATATATATATATATATATATATATATATATATATATATATATATATATATATATATATATATATATATATATATATATATATATATATATATATATATATATATATATATATATATATATATATATATATATATATATATATATATATATATATATATATATATATATATATATATATATATATATATATATATATATATATATATTCTTATATTCATTTATTTTTATTAATTTTGTGTCCAGTCCTCAATTTTCCATCAGGCAGTGTTGTTTGCTTACTGATCTTTTGCGCCTACAAAATTATGACATTTCCACTGAATAACACTCGCACTTTGCATGAAGAGGACAATTTGTTTAGCCATCAAACACAGAACACAGAAATTTCATTGATTTTATGCAAATTGGATGAGGTTCTGTTCATAGATTTTTCGTTGACATTTATATGTCAGCAAGGTTCAGCTTTACTTCTTTATATTATGAAGTTATTAAGTGTTTTCAGTGCTGTCAACTTTTATGTATAGTTTTAATTCTTTGACATTAAATCTTAATAAGAATTTGCATCATAAAAATATTGGTGGCTTTCGGCATGTTCATTAGAAGTGTTAAGGATTTTTCTTTTTTTGTGCTCCCAATAAAAGTTCAAAAGTTTGTATACTTAAAAATCAAAGAATCCTCCGGTAATGCATGTATATAATCACATAATGCTATTAGACAAATTAAAAGTGTGACATTTTTTTTAAAATGGAAGTTTATTTTCTGAACTTCCACAAGGTTAAAAATGCTCACAATGCAGGGAATATCCCATGATTATGTTATATATTTCATTTTATTTTAGAGGCCTAACAACAAAATACTACACAAACAGAGACTGATGGAGAGCTGAGTGATAACATCACTTTATTTGCCCTTTTCTTGTGCAAACTTCATTGTTTAGTCGCTAACATTAAAAATGGCTGTACAATGAATTGGCCCTGTGTAATAGAAAGACACCCTTAGGGCTAATGTTTGTGCATTGGTAATGTCCATACTAAAAATGGCTGCTTATCTGCCTGCTATCTGAATGGAAACCATCTGGACTTAAGCCCTAATGCATATAATAATGGACTACAAAAGGAATCGATGCATCTGGCTCGACTCTTAAAATAAAAGTGTTGTTTACAAACCGTAGTATAGGTTAGATCTATCAGCTGAATTCTCAAGTTACAATAGTTTTCTCTTTCACTTGTGAGATTGAGACTGAAAACATGGCATCTGTGTTTTTCTGCAAAGCTAAGAGCGTTTGGGCAAAGTAAGAATTAAACTAGTCTCCAAGGCAACAGACAGGAAGTGTCGCTTAAGTGGTTTCCTGATGGCTTCCTCTTTATCACTGGATGATATCTGACATGTTGTGTGTGCAAATGCGTAATGCGTTTCAGAGATAAAGCAATGAACATCCAGCTAGCTACAGGTCGATGAATTTAACATGCTTTGTGATATCTGTGATAATGCAAATGTCAGCCTTATGTAAATGTCAGCCTTAATTTGGTAAAACAACAACAAAAAACTTTTGATAAGGATCAACGCATTTTCACATTTCTCTTACATTTACTTATGTTTGTGACTAAGCACTTACTTTACAGTAATAATAAACATATGGCATAGGAGACAGAAAAAGGTCACGTTCTACGTATGACATGCTAGTGTTTGTTTCCTGGTTTATCTTGTATCTATTTGTGTTTACATGTGTGTGTGTGTGTGTGTAGGCCTGTCTGAACGTAGGTGTATGTTTTCGGGTGTGTGTGTGTTCACATGCTTTATTTAGGTCATGAGATTATCTGATATATTTGCTCTTACTTAAGTATGTGTTTCACAGCAATAGTACAGTGCTCATCAAACAATGAATTCAAACATAAACTGTAAACGATCACATTTAACATTTAAGAGATACAACAAACTCACTGTCATTACAGTGCTAAATGAATACAAGGATTCAGCAATGTACTGTATCATAGTGAACCTCTCTAAAGTTTAACATAAATGTTGTTACTGTACATGCAAATGCTCTTATAGATTGATTTCAAAGAGGAAGCAGCAGCCGAACTGCACTTTGGACATCCTCTCTTATTTTATTTATTTACTGTCAAATTGTGATCCAAATACATCATGGAATTTAGTTACCTATATTTTTTGGCACATAAGAAGAAGTCTGCATGAAAAACAAGGTTTATGTACTGCAGTCAGATTGATTATTCACCAGATTTATTCCCAGAATTTGCAGCCTCAGATGCAGCTATTTGATAATTAGCACGTCCTGATTTTGACAAGTTAGGCGCGTTCCCGGGTCAACATATTTTGTTGGTCCTGAAGAAACATTCCTGTCCAAAAATGTATTCATAACCATATCTTTACCCCTAAACCTAACCCTACCCATAAGTTATCCCTAAAATCAGAAGGAAACCGCCTAACCCTGGCTATAAGTCTAAAAATGACATAAACTGTAAACTTGTCCCTCAAATCTGATTTTGGAATGTTCCAGGATCAACAGAGACGCTGATCCTGGAACATGTTGCACTTGGTGAAAATGCCTGACCTTTACCTGATCTGATCTGTCCGTGAAGTTCAAGCGGGAAAGATTTACTAATATAATAAGTACTATTTTATAAATATTTCCTCTAAATATTTACAGCAGATTGCAGGCTGTGCTTCGCATGGGGAGGTTCGCTGGTAATCGTGAGTATTGGCTTCTGAAACTGTGCTTTTTGTTGTTAAGCTCTGGAGCTGCATTCTCCTGGCCGCCAGCAGGTGGAGTGCTTTCCTGCGCATTGCCCGAAGCATTTTCTGCCTTCCCTCCTTTGTTATTCTTTGTCTTTTTAACCTTTTCTTTGTCCTGCTGGGACTCATTGGTAAATGTGTTTGGGTCTGGAGCTCCCTCTAGTGCTGGTAGTGCGTCAGGGGGCAGATCAGTGGGAGTGGGCTTGCCCTCAGCCTGCTCCTCATTGGGGGTGTTCAGGTTTGATGGGGAATGTTTGCTGTTGGTGCAAGTGGACCTGAACGAAAATATATTTAAGATGGAATAAGACAGGAACACAACTGTGCAGCATTTTGTCAGGATATTTTTCTGATGGATGGAAAAACATGAATTGAAAGGTACAAGGTTATGGCCTGCTCAAATGATTGGCAGGTAAGTTATATGTTTCAGGCATCAAAATGACTCATACAGAGCAGAGAATATTAAAATATTTATTTTATGTTTAAAAAAACATTTTATGTCAAGCCATTGTGTAATGTGTGCTTACCAGCAACACCAGCTACCTGCATATGTCTTTGAAAAAAAACATCTTTGGTCAGCTATGATGTTTGTCAAGTTTTGTAAACCTAGTAGAATGTCTTTTTCAGCAGTGTAGATCACATAGTTGTGCTTTGACTTGTGTTTTTCCAAACTCACCCATTTGAGCTTCTGTCATCAGAGTCCTTCTGCTCATTGCTGTATCTGAGCTCTGCTGGAGTCTTAAATGACAGATCTTTCTTGCCCTTCAGCCAGTATGTCTTCATATAACCTTTACCCTAAATCAAGAGGGATTAAAGTTGATTTCACGCAACTTTATTTGCTTGCGGTATGAGTAATATAAAGTTGTACTAAAAATGATTTATTTGAAAAGTTTTACACAAAGAGAGAATGGTACTTTTGGATATATGCTTATTTAACCCCTCCGGTTCAACTCACACTGCTCCGAGCGGGATTTGAACCGGCATTTCCGGCATGGAGTGCACCTCTTGAGGCTAGGGAAGTGAGGCTTACTCACACAGTTCTTTACTAACTGGCCTCTTGCTACTCATTCCGCTCGGAGCATGGTTCGAACCAGCGTCTCCAGCATGGGAGGCGGGCACGCTAACAAGAACGCTAAAGATTTCACCCTCTAGCATCTGTCACTAGTGTGTCTTTTGAGGCCGGGGGAGTGAGTTTTTCCTGCACAGCTCTAACTAATGCCGAGTTCAGACTGCACGTTCAAACTCGTCAGATCACTGCTCTTTTCACACTGCATGACTATCTGGACCAGCATTCAGTGTCTGCTGTGTTCACACTGCACGATGGATCGGCGACAGGACGTTTCACACTGCATGACTTTACAATAGGAAGAGTCACCGACAACTCTCTCCGGTGTGCAAACTACGTTTCACAACCAAACACACGTGAGATGTGACAAGTAAACAAGGCGAGATCATGTATGCGTCAGACCGGAGGTCTCGTGCGAGACTGGAATTGTTATTAAAAATTATAAACTGCAGAAAGTTTGCGATCCAAGTTATCTGTGTGCTGATTTGCAGCAAAAAGGAGAAAAAGGGAAAAGATTATGCCGGAGGAAATGGTTGGGGAGACCCTAGGGAGCAAGGATTGTGTGTTCTGCAAAGAGAGTTTGAGGTACATAAAAAATTGTGCAATGTGCTGCAGTTGCGGCTGGTCAAGCAAATGTTTGTGCTTTGTTTCTGTTTGATAGAATTGTAAATATATCTATTGAAATGCTGATATTCTGGTCTATAACTCCTCCCCAAGCTCCCCGCTGCCCTGTATCTTGCTCTGTAGGTCATGTATGTCATTTTCAGTCAGAACACATTTCACACAGTAGGATTTTGAATCGCCGACAGCTTCAGATATTTAGCATGCCAAATATCTCGTGGGCGTCGGCGACTCGTCTGTGATTCTATCAGAACGCATCTTTAATAATTCACACTGTGTGATTGTCACTCACTCGCCTATGCCTATGATTTGCCTATGATTTCGGGCATTTGTCTGCGATTTTGCAAAACTTGTCGGCGAGTCAAAATCGGGGCTAAAATCCGACAGTGTGAACTCTGCATAACCCGAGTCACGGCACCAATGTTATCCCTCTGGTTCTACTCACACCGCTCAGAGCGGGATTCGAGCAGCGTTTTTTTCCGGCTTGGGAGGCGGGCACGCTAACAGCCGGGGCGAGGGAATTGTGGCGTACAGAATCTCGACTGCAGCCTCTAGTGTCCGTTCATCTTTTGAGGCCAAGGAAGTGAGGTTTACTCGCACAACTTTTTACTAGCTGGCCTCTGTTACACTTACAGTCATGTACACTCACATCATGATATGAAGCCATTTAAATAGGCTAATAAATATTTTACTACTATGGAGCAGGTTGAGCATTTATATTGCTGAATGCAACTGTTTTTGAGCAAGAATTTGGTCCATGGAAGTGTTGGATTAAACTGTGGCTCTGAAAGACATTTTTAGACCCGGATGTTTGTAAACTCTAATATATATACACTACCACTGGAGATTTTTGTTTGAAAGTATTGAATACTTTTATTCAGAAAGGATGCATTGAACTGATCAAAAGTGAGTTTTAAATTGTATTTAAAAGTTTTCAACATTCATAATAATAAGTAATGTAACTTGAGCACCAAATCAGCATATTAGAATGATTTCTGAAGGATCATGTGACACTGAAGACTGCTGAAAATTCATCAAAGGAATAAATTAGGAAAAAATCATGTTATTTTAAATTAGTATAATATTTCACAGTATTACTATTTTACTGTATTTTTGCTCAAATAAATGCACAAATCTTAACTTTTTAATGGTGTACATAGTTTTGGAAGTTTTAATGTGAATAACATTTGTTGATAATAACAGTGTTGTCAATGATAATTATGTACTGTATTACCTTAACAAAAATCTTTCCACGTTCCTCAATGATGTACGGCTCATGCTCCAGATGGTCTTTGGTGGTTTGACTGATGTGGATTTGCATGCCCTAGCCGCACAGAAAGAGAGAGAGAGAGTACAATTAGCTGTTTAATTAACTGTATTTCCTGTAAAATATAATTTAAAATTATTTAATGATGAAACAGTTGTATAGTTATTTGAGGCTGTTCATTTCCAGTCTCGGTACAGCATAAGACAGTAGCTCACCACGCCATTTGACTCCATCCGAGAAGCTGTGTTCACCGTGTCTCCAAACAGACAATACCTGGGCATTTTCAGACCCACCACCCCTGCCACCACCATTCCAGAGTGAATGCCTGTGTGAACACAAAGGCATTTAGCTGGAGCATCATGCTGTAAATCATGTTCTTACATTGTGTGGCACGCATTTCAATTACGAATACATAAAGAAAAAAAAAATCAGATGAAAGGTATGCAGTTGTTTTGTTATGTGATACTGTGTGAGTCCGGGTGCACCTACCAACACGGATCTGGATGTTATCCCCAGTGGAGGGGTCTTTTAGGTGATCAATGGAGCTCAACATATCTAGAGCCATGTCACAGATGTGGTGGGCATGAAACGTGGTTTTATTGGGCACACCTGCCACAACCATGTAGGCGTCCCTAATGGTCTCCACCTGAGGGAGCAAGAGCATTAGTTGGAGTTTCATTACGCACTCAATTTTGAGGGCTTGAATAATGACAATAAAGATTAAAAGATTACTTAAAGGTGCAGTGTGTAGTATTTATGAGGATCTATTGACAGAAATGCAATATAATATACATAAATATGTTTTCAGTAGTGTATAAAGACCTTACATAATGAACCGCTATTTTATTACCTTAGTATGAGCCATTTCTATCTACATACACCGCGGGTGAAACAGTGAAATCGCCATTTAGCGTCATGTTTCTACAGTAGCCCTAAACGGACAAACTTCTCTACAGAGTGCAAGCTACTCTCTGCTGTCTCAGACGATGACATTTTTGTCATGTGTTGGCCATCGTAGCTTCTCTACGTGCTTCGAAAGAGAGGGGTGAGCGGTAGACGGTTGCAGTTCACAACCTCACCACTAGATGCCGCTAAAATGTACACAGTGCACCTTTAATTAGAAATAATTTTAGTAAAAAAATAGGGATACAAATTCTGGCAGACACCACTGAGCTGATATTTTTCCGTATTTACCAATATTTACATCCAAAATTATTTTCAGGCCAGGATTTTGTTTTGTTTTATTCAGCAAGGATGCATTAAATTGATAAAAACGGAAAGACGTATAATATTACAAAATATTTCTATTTAAAATAAATGTGGTTCTTTTGAAATTCTATTCATCAACGAATGCAGAAAAAAAAAAAAGCACCTAATGAGTAGAATGATTTCTGAAGCATGATGTGACACTGAAGACCGGAGTAATGACTTCCATTTTTAGATTTACATTTTAAAATATATTAAAATAGAAAATATACTTATCGGCCTATATTAGATTATAGAATAATCTAATTTAGGCCGATAACCGATATGGTAATGATTTATTGTGACTCCCTTGTAAAGAAAAAGTAGAGGATTGTCTTGAAGGTCTTTTAGGTCAAAGAACATATATGTTGTGTCAGTGGACAAGTTGCCGTTGTTGGAGTTCCTTATGCTACCTTATAAACATTGTGCTTCTCGCTGAGTGTGTCAAAAACGATGTAGATCTCGTTTAGCATGTCCACCACCTGCATGGGGGTGATGTGGATACAGATCTCATTAAACTTCACAACGTCGCTGAACAGGATGGTCACGTCTGGGAACACCTGGAGGGAGATAACAGATCAAGAACAGCACTTAATAACAGCAGGACAGCACTAGAGGAAAAATAGAGTGTTTTTCATCGTATTTCATTAACCCACTTGAGATTTTGATCTCAAAAGCCAGTCTATACTAAGTGAAATGCATTTAAATTGAGTGTTTCATTGTGCCATGTGTGTTTAGAAGTGTGTTTAATGGGTGGGTTTGTGTGTACCTGACATGTCTCCAAGGCTGTGATTCCCTTGCGCAGTCTGTCCGCCACTGCTTTGGGTATCATGGCGTACAGCAGGGAGTCTCCTCTCTTCTTCTCCTCATCCAGCTTTTTAATGATCTCTTGCAGCTGTGCATACTTCTGCTGCTCCTGTAGGAGGCACAGTCAGAGGTCGGCCTGTCATTTGCATGTAATTTCTTGATGCAATAACCACAGCCACAGACTCTGCGTTTATAACTGTAATTGGCTTAATAGACCTGAGTCAGTCCATACAGGACATTTTGCTTCATTACTCCTGCATTTGAAATAAAATGTGTCTCCTTAAACATGGGATTTTGGGCTCTGTGGCATCAGTGTGACATTTATACCTGGTCAAGTGCCAGTTGCAGCTCTGCTGATTGCTGTGTTCCGGCCAGTATAAGCTCTCTGCTCGAGTCGTGCAGGTTTAAATCATTGACGTAAACACCCATTTTTATCATGTCCTCGACTGTCTCAATACTGTAAAAAGGAGAATATATTTGAATAACTTCTACATATATAGCTGTAACCTTTTTATAACAGCTTGATTTTTTACAGACAGATCTGACAATTGTAGACTTAAAACTACACATTTTAATGGGTCAATACCATGGAAAACAGGATTTAAATAGAGTTAGATGTGCTATTGTATATGTTATTAGTTCCCAACTGGTAGGTTACAGGTCTGTTCTGATCGGGGACATGTGTCCAATGTTAGGGGGACAGTAGGGAGAAAAAAATATGGTAATGCAACTTATTAAATGCCAACTAACCATATAATTGTGCAAAATAAATGGGCTTAGCAACATTTTAAGGGCATATTTGTTTGCTTTTGTACGCTTAACATTTTTGCTGCAGTGTTGGATGATGGCCAATGTAAAAATTGGATCCTGAAAAAAAAAAGTTGAGAACCTGTTTAATTCTCAGAGATCAGAGAGAGTGGAAAATGGTCATTTTAAACGAAATGATTAAAAAAAGCTACGAGAGTGTAGGATATAGTGCCTTTGAAATGACTTGGCAGAGAACTCTTGATTGTCAGTTTTATGTGGCAATAACTATAAACTACTGATTTCTATTAGCTCAGACTACAATGTTGTAAATATGAGTTTAGGAGAGCTTACATGGGAGTTCCTAGAAAGATGAGGGAGTCCCACTGAGGGACGTACTTCATCTGGCCCTTGAGGTGAAGAGGCTTTTTAGGGGGCTCCCGCATGTCTTCAAATATAGTTTCACTGCACTTACCTGAACAAGAGAGAAGTTTCATTTTTCACTGCATAGACAGAAGATTTGAATTCATATTGATGATCAAGGCTAGAAGCACTTTCTGAGTCAATTTTGGTTCCCAAAACACTTTGAATAATGATTGTAATCTCATTGAATTGATAGAATTCCTCATTGTTATGTTGGATCAGCGTTATGCCACAGAAGTGTTCTTGAATGTTTTCTAAAAGCGAAAATTTCATAGAAGCATAAAACAATGTTTAGAAAGATGCCAGTGGAGGTCATTCAGAGCATCACTTTACTGTAATGTGTCTAACCAGTGACAGTCTGAAAAGCCAGCAGCTCGATGTCTTCTCCTCCAGAATTAGATGAGCTGTTGTACTGAGTCAGAGTGCCGCTATATTCCTGATCTGTCCCCTTCATTTCCTCCATCACTTTAATATCTGGGAGAACAGCAGAGGCACAATGAAAAGTCAGCATGAAATGTTTTAGGACATTATCTGCTTTTATCTGTGTAGAGGCTAGATGGTTAAATGTCACATACAGTACTGTTCTGATTTCTGATGCCAGCAATGCAGTTCTGATTAGTGTGGCTTTGGCTATTATTAGGCATGGATTATGTGAGCGCAGAATTCTGTACACACACATATATATATATATATATATATATATATATATATATATATATATATATATATATATATATATATATATATATACACATGTACTGTATGTTTATGTACACTCACCTAAAGGATTATTAGGAACACCTGTTCAATTTCTCATTAATGCAATTATCTAATCAACCAATCACATGGCAGTTGGGTGTGGTCCTGGTCAAGACAATCTCCTGAACTCCAAACTGAATGTCAGAATGGGAAAGAAAGGTGATTTAAGCAATTTTGAGCATGACATGTTGTTGGTGCCATACGGGCCGGTCTGAGTATTTCACAATCTGCTCAGTTACTGGGATTTTCACGCACAACCATTTCTAGGGTTTACAAAGAATGGCGTGAAAAGGGAAAAACATCCAGTATGCGGCAGTCCTGTGGGCGAAAATGCCTTGTTGATGCTAGAGGTCAGAGGAGAATGGGCCGACTGATTCAAGCTGACAGAAGAGCAACTTTGACTGAAATAACCACTCGTTACAACCGAGGTATGCAGCAAAGCAATACGCACAACCTTGAGGCGGATGGGCTACAACAGCAGAAGACCCCACCGGGTACCACTCATCTCCACTACAAATAGGAAAAAGAGGCTACAATTTGCACAAGCTCACCAAAATTGGACAGTTGAACACTGGAAAAATGTTGCCTGGTCTGATGAGTCTCGATTTCTGTTGAGACATTCAGATGGTAGAGTCAGAATTTGGCGTAAAAGGAATGAGAACATGGATCCATCATGCCTTGTTACCACTGTGCAGGCTGGTGGTGGTGGTGTAATGGTGTGGGGGATGTTTTCTTGGCACACTTTAGGCCCCTTAGTGCCAATTGGGCATCGTTTAAATGGCCTACCTGAGCAATGTTTCTGACCATGTCCATCCCTTTATGACCACCATGTACCCATTCTCTGATGGCTACTTCCAGCAGGATAATGCACCATGTCACAAAGCTCGAATCATTTCAAATTGGTTTCCTGAACATGACAATGAGTTCACTGTACTAAAATGGCCCCCACAGTCACCAGATCTCAACCCAATAGAGCATCTTTGGGATGTGGTGGAACGGGAGCTTCGTGCCCTGGATCCCACAAATCTCCATCAACTGCAAGATGCTATCCTATCAATATGGGCCAACATTTCTAAAGAATGCTTTCAGCACCTTGTTGAATCAATGCCACGTAGAATTAAGGCAGTTCTGAAGGCGAAAGGGGTCAAACACAGTATTAGTATGGTGTTCCTAATAATCCTTTAGGTGAGTGTGTATATATATATATATATATATATATATATATATATATATATATATATATATATATATATATATACTGTGTATATATACACTTTTGATCAGTTTAATGTAGGAATTGCACTTGTTGAATAAAGTATTATTAATTTCTTTAATATATACACTATATTGCCAAAAGTATTGGGACACAGTGCGCAGAAGTTGGCAGCTTTGGCAAGTCTGCAGAGTCAATAGCTACAGACCTCCAAACTTGGTGTGGCCTTCAGATTAGCTCAAGAACAGTGCGTAGAGAGCTTCATGGAATTGGTTTCCATGGGCGAGCAGCTGCATCCAAGCCTTACATCACCAAGTGCAATGCAAAGTGTTGGATGCAGTGGTGTAAAGCATGCCGCTACTGGACTCTAGAGCAGTGGAGACATGTTCTCTGGAGTGATCAATCACACTTCTCTGTCTGGCAATCCGATGGACGAGTCTGGGTTTAGTGGTTGCCAGGAGAACAGTACTTGCCTGATTGCATTGTGCCAAGTGTAAATTTTGGTGGAGGGGTTTTGATTATGGTGGAGATTATGGTGTGGGGTTGTTTTTCATGGGTTGGGCTTGTCCCCTTAGTTCCAGTGAAAGGAGCTCTTAATGCTTCAGTATACCAAGACATTTTGGACAATTTTTTGCTCCCAACTTTGTGGGAACAGTTTGGGGATGGCCTCTTCCTGTTCTAACATGACTGCACACCAGTGCACAAAGCAAGGTCCATAAAGACATGAATGAGTGAGTTTGGTGTGGAGGAACTTGACTGGCCTGCACAGAGTCCTGACCTCAACCTGATAGAACACCTTTGGGATGAATTAGAGTGGAGACTGCCAGCCAGGCCTTCTTGTCCAACATCAGTGCCTGACCTCACAAATGCGCTTCTAGAAGAATGGTCAAAAATTCCCATAAACACACCCCTAAACCTTGTGGAAAGCCTTCCCAGAAGAGTTGAAGCTGTTATAGCTGCAAAGGGTGGGCCAACTCCATATTAAACACCTACGGATTAAGAATGGGATGTACTTTGCTTGACTGAACTTTTGAATGGTAGTGTATTTTAAAAGTAAAAAGGTACTCTTATTATTATGAAAAAATATAGGACCAAAAATAGAGTCACATCACTGACTCCTATTATTATTTTTATGAATAGAATGATAATGATAATTTATGTTACACATTTGACCATAATTTAATCCATTCTGCAGAATTCCACAGATTTTACCTCATCGTCAGTGTAAAAATTGTGAAAACGTTTTGCACATTATGTTTGGACCAAAGCAGATCCAAGCACTGTACCTCTCTCTTCTTTTTTGGGTTTTTCACTCTCCTCTTTCTCCTCTGGTTCTTCTTTGTTGAGTTTAGGGATGTTGACCTTCTGTTTGCTCTCCACCACAGCCTTAGACAGCAGTTCAAACACATTGTTGAGGTGGGTGTAGATCTGAAAGAGCACACATCAACAAAACGCCTTTTCAGGAAAAGCCAAGAGCAAGAAAAGAAAGCATAAACATTTTTGCCTCATCTTTAAGTTGTTGGTTGTTACTTTCATGCTACTTTGGTTTTGGATCTATTCTCCTACCCTCTCGTTCACTCACATTATCCCAGCTGAATTCCAGCATGGGTCGCACCAGGGTAAACTCCTCATTGACCTTTTTGCCCTGCAGATCAGAAAACACCTCTTTCAAACCGTCTCCGATCCGATACATTGTCATGTCCCTGCGGAATATCACGCTGAAGGGGAACATGTCAAAAAAGATTCCTCGCTTCATGGGCAGTTTCTCATAGCCTGGAGCTGTTTTCTGCTGGGGCATACGGTGCTTAAACGCAGCGTTGTCAAAATTCATCTTGTACACCTTCAGAGAGAGAGTGAGAAGATCAGAAATGTGAGAAATAAAGATTAACAGAGCTGGGTTTTTGTATACAGAAGAAAGGTAAATGTCTCATCTGTTTGGACTCATACCACATATGTCATTTTCTCTGTTTCCTCTTTGGACAGAATCTCCACCTCAATGTCTGTGTTGTAAAACTGTCGGCCCACCTGAGAGAGCTGCCCTACAGAGAAGCCGCAACAGACATTTTCTGAATTTTAAACAGCCTAAGGCTACAAACACTGTGGCTGACCAGCTTTCATTGTGTAAGATCTAGTCAAACATAATTTTATCACATTGCAATTATCTAAACTTCACTTTGAGATTATTATTTTAACTTGCACATCTCTCAAGAATTTTAATATGCAAACAGTTTCAGAAAGCACACGCGCAGAGGTCACCATTATGCTCATCCTGTTAATATGGTAACCGTTCATTCAGTAAATGATGTATAAAGCAGATTTATTAAGCAAACATAAGGAGGCTCAGTAGGAAACTATTTCTCTCAGATGTACAGTTATTGGATGTAAATTATATTAGCTGTGTCTTGGTGTAATCAGGCGGAAATCTTAATACTTGGCCTGTACTTTTTATATTTTATAAAAATGTTCATTCTGGGCCTTGACTTTGCATGCCAGTAGGTGGCAACATGAAACATTTATATATTAAGTCTTTATATATAGCCATTCTCATTGAATCATTCAATCAACTGATTTGTTCTGATTGATGCGGGAACGAAACATGTGACATCACTTTTTTGTTGCTCTGAGATGCTCAATATTTAATTCTGCTTTGGCTTTACTTGTAAAAAATTTTGATGGCGGAGCAACGAAGTGACTGTCAATATTGTGTCTGAATGTATGTTATTGATTTGTTGTTTATTGAACTATACTGTTGTTTAAAATCAATGACACACTTGCACTCGTGCAGTGAATGTAACATTTAGCACTATTACCTTTGACAAACTGTGTGAATCCTTTCCTTGTTGAACGGTAGTGAAGGGTAAGACTTGTCTCACATTCTTCCTCTACACAGAAACTGGGCGGCTGGACTTTTGGGAAGGAGAAACGGAAGTACTCATGCAGGTTATCCAGCTCATTGATGAAATCTCGTACATTGCGCCCCAGTACCTGAGACACAGACATTAGAAGAGATTTAAAAGCTTTGTAGTTTAAAAGGTTGGTAAGATCTTTTTTAAACTTTTTTAATGATATTAGAATAAATCACAATTCTTTTTAAATATAGGCTAAGACAGTTTATTTAAAAAACATTACATAGTATATTTAAAATAGTTGTATTGTACTATTTAAACCTCTTATGCTCATTAAATCTATCTAATCTTTTTGTTTTTTTGTATACAACAAAAACTGTAATATTGTGAAATATTATTAACATTTAAAATGACTCTTTTCTGTTATTAATATATTGTAAAATGTAATTTATTCCTGTGATGGTAAAGCTGAATTTTTAGCATCATTACTCCAGTCTTCAGTGTCACATGATCCTTCAGAAATCATTCTAATATGCTGATTTGGTGCTCAAGAAACATTTCTTATTCTCAGTGTTGAAAGCAGTTGTGCTGCTTAACATTTTTGTGGAAACTAGATACATTTTTTTCAGGATTCTTTGAAGAATAGAAAGTTCAAAAGGACACCATTTATTTGAAATAACATTTTTGTATTAATGTGAAAGTCTTTACTTTTAACAAACTTTTGAATGATAGTGTATGTTTATGAGTACCTGTCACATACAGAGTCTACCGTGCTTGAAAATCACCTTTAAGATCCTCTCATAGCCATAGTTTCCTATCCGCTTGACCATGTAGACCCCGAAAGCGTACATCAGTTCATCGTGAGTTTTTCCCAAAACCTCTCCAGCTGCCTTTGCCAATCTTAGGATCAGATTATCGCTGGAATAATAAACACCAGCATTGATAAATTAGCCAGATGCAATCCATAACACTTAATTCATCAGATATGTGACTCTGCACTTTCAGGACTTACTTGTACATCTGGTGTCGAACAAATTTGAGGTGTGGGATCTCAGCTCTGGCCTCGATTAGCCTCCATACATCCTCTCCATATGATTCATTAATGTAATCATTCACCGCTTCCAAATACAGGCCATACATCTTCAGGGGGTTTGAAACCTCCACTTTGATGCCCTAGAAATCTGATCAGCCTGCAGAGAGCACAATATCAGGATCTGAGATGCTTCATGGACATCAAGAGGCTTTTAGTTCAGCTTTTAGTTAGGCTTTTATATGGCAAAAATCAATATAATGCCCAAATAGATAAGGTGCATAAACAAGCAGAGATTTATAGGACTTGAAGAACATATAAGTCATCTCTGATATGATTAGATTGTCCAGTTTTAAACAAACAGAGGATCACTAGATATTATATTGTTGCTGACAATTTTGAGCAATCTATGAGAGTCTGAGAGCCCATGTTTTTATTCATGTTTTTTTTTTTTCTTTCTATTTGTGTAAAATGCTATTTTGTTTGATCGATGGGTTGTGCTGTTATATAAACTCCACTGTGACGGAGACTATTTAATGTACAACATCCTCTATAACATCTATATATTTTCATGTTAGAATTATAACAAATAATATAATCTATACCACTATACTACTTTAGATTAATCTAACAGATCAAAATATGATAGAAAAGTAAGAGTAAATGTATGTGGCTTACCTGCAGACCCTCAGTCCTGTGTAATGTGTAGATGAGTCTGAATTTGGCTAAAGCAGAACCCCTCTCTCTCTCTCTCTCTCTCTCTCTCTCTCTCTCTCTCTCTCTCTCTCTCTCTAAACACCTGTTTTTGGCACCTGAAGCACTTCATACTCATTTCTGTCAGGACACAATGGCCACATGGGCTAAAACAAGAGAGCAGGGGTATGGTTTTGGCAGGTGCTAAACAACACTAAAGCATGTACAATCATCATACACAGTCCTTCTCATCTACATTTGTTGCTATAGCCCTAACCCTAATGTTTTGCCATTTATACTGAAATTAAATTTGTTTTTCTGTTATGGATGACTTGCCATCGACTTCTATTGCTTGTGTTGGACAATTTGAGCTAATCATCAGCTAACCATTGTAGAAACCTTTTTCTTTTATTAAGACATGATTTATTATGTTTATTAAGCTGCTATTTAGCTGCTTGTTTATGACAAGAAAAACTGTGCTTATCCTTCTAACTACAGGAAACGCATGCATATATTCTTTAGGCCTATTTATGTTTTTTTATGTATTACAGAAATGTCCAAATTTGAGTGGATAAATTGAGGGAATCAATTGCTCCATTGTTCATTTACGAATTTGAAATAACTTTAAAGTAAACAAAATATTTCATTAAAAACTTACAAATTATCGACTTCCTTCTCTCTTCAAACTATAAACAAGACAACAAAAGTCGAGTCTTGTTGTCTCTTTGTGCATTATTTTCAGTATCCGCTAGGGGCCACTGTTGACACATCGTCGTTACGCTATTGACTCACCGCTGAAAGCAGCACAACGGCTAGGTTGGTGCCCTTTACTTTAAAACGACTCGTTGCCATTGCTTTGCAACAAAAAGAAATGGCTTACATCATATTTATCCTATATATCCTATATGTATGTATGTCTACATGTGCGTGCGTGTGACATGAGCATATGGGAAACTATCAGCGCTTGACAGTGCAATTAGTGGTGTGTGGGGAATGTACCAGAGAAGCGTGAATTGTGTTCCAGTAGTTTTATCACAAGCCAATAATTAGCATGTCTTTGTTTCCAGTTACCCAAGAAAACCCGCTCAGCACATATCAGCCTCTGTCTCTCTATAGTCTATTTAAAGTCCAAAAGTCCACCTTTAGGTCTCTCATTCGTGTTTACTTCTTTCTCTCCTGTGCATGAGTGTACAGTATAAGTTACAGTAGGCCACAATTCCTGTGATTAACATGACAGGGGAGATCAGGGGTAGACAAGGACTACATCACAGTGACTGTTAGATGCTGTTTTCAAACACATTGTTCAAAACTCTTATATTTTAGAATATTTTTTTGTAAACAAATGTCCTTAACTCATGGTATAACCCTATTATTAGCAGTAGCCGAAGCTGTTGAGTAAACGAGAACACAATAAAACTACACTGATTGACAAACATTGTGTCCATTGTGTCAAACTTGCCCAGATGTAAAGATTCAAGTGTTTCAATAAATTGTATCTTTTTTAAATTTTATTTTGTATAATAACAGTTGTATTTATTTATAATAAAATATTAGGGGTGTAGGCTGTCTACACACAGAATTGCGAAACATTATTGGATAATTCTTATAATTGACATTTCCCTGGGCCAATCGGAATCTTAGCACTTTTTCTCTTGGCCAATCGGAATCTTAGCACTTTTTCTCTTGGCCAATCGGAATCTTAGCACTTGCGTCAGAATCTTGAATTCTAAAAAAGCACACAGCGTCAACTGAGCTCACCATTGAATGAGACGCCTGGCTACCACGCGAGTCTGATGGAAGGAAGCATATTGTTAAATTCAAGCTAAGTCAAGCTTTTTGGAGCAAAAATAACAGCTATTTGTTTAAGCTACCGCTTTTTTATGTGATATAATTTACAATAATATTGTATTGTCGTCATACCCATGACGTTAACTAGGCTTATCGTAATCCGGGTGCTCTGCCCTGAGTTCCGAGATATACGGCTACTGCTCGAATTCTGAGCTACCCTGAATATTAGGTTGTTGTGCGTCCGCATAAGTGCGAAGGTGCGAAGGTGCAAAAATGACGTCATTGCAACAGCGCGCACGCCTCCGCATCCGAAGATGCACGATTTTGAGCCGAATCTGCCCGAGCAGACGGATATTAGTACATCTCATCACACAGGCAACCAGTTTGCGCGTCTAAATCAGTGGTATGATCTGGTTTTCAGTCTAAAACAGTAGCGTCAAGTAAATGTCTCGTCCGTTTGGAGAGATGCGCGCGCAGTCAGCAGAGGCTCGCACTGCGGTGCAAGGCGAAAGTACAGACAAGACTTTAAGCAGTCATTCATGATGTGGGTAAGAAGTTAAATGTGACTGTTTACACAATAGCTGATGTGAGAGTAAGTGTAACATGAAGCAATTTGGCAACCGTGTTAATCTCTTGTTGCATGGGATGCATTTCTAACAACATAGGGCTATTTAGATAAACAATCTGGCGAGCGTGTTGTTTTAGGCTAATACACCAACAGCAAATTTCTGTGTAATAAAGGGCTACATTTTGCATCTAAGTCTATCATCTGAAATCTTTACATTGTATTGTAGCTCAGAATTTGAGTAGCCGTGTATCTCAAAACACCGATCAGTCCTTGGATCGATGAGATTGGCTAACTTATCATGATTTTCCATTTCGAATGAGGGAGCTTAATGCGGAGGACTCATATATATAGCACAGCTAGACTCAGCAGGGAGGTGCAAATGGAGCTGGGCATGGCTCAAGTTGGAAGTGAAGCAGGAAGTGAAGCAGGAAGTGAAGGGAGTTGCGCATATACTGCCACTTTCATTGTGTTTTAAAAAAGTAGATAAGGCAGGACATGCCAAATGTACCTTATGACAAATGTGTCATTTGCATATTAAAATCACAAAAAAAAAATTGAGCCAGGTTTTTTACTCCTCAGAGTCCAGGTCTGATATAGAGGTGGAAAAAAGAACTTTGTACATTTAGATATTTCCAAATTTGTTTTAAATGTGCACTGTGTAAATTTTAGCAGCATCTAGCAGCGAGGTTGCGAATTGCAACCGCTCACCCCTCCCTTTTGAAGCACATAAAGAAGCTACGGTGGCCGACACAGGACAAAGATGTCGACAGGTGGCGCAAAATGGTGACTTTACTGTAAGGGGACCCGCGGTGTATGTAGATAGAAATGGCTTATTCTAAGGTAATAAAAACATAGTGGCTCATTATGTAAGGTCTTTATACGCCACTGAAAACAGTTATGTATATTAGATTGCATTTCTGTCGATAGATCGTCATAAATGTTACACACTGCACCTTTAATGTCAATTTTAAATGGTTCAAACATATGGTATTCTTCAATTCCATTTGACATTATGAGTATATAACCAGCTATTATTATAATAACAGTGGTTATATAGTTTTTTTGTAGCCACAACTTTTAGGGATGTGTCTATACAGAAAATTAAAAAATTAAAACTTAAACCTACCCTGTGAAATATTCAGTAAAATCTGACTGACAACTACCCCTCATCTCCCCTATATGCAGTTATATTCAAATGAATACTTTATAGATGTTGTCTCCAAGAATCTTTCCTCGTTTTCATCTAGCGAGTTACTTTTACTCTTGCCTCTGAGGATATGCATAACAAATACTTCGATCATTTGTTTGCATTAGCATTTCAGCTTTATGCTGAAATCTTTCGAAAATCCCATGTCAGTCTATCTGTGAGGCAAATCAGGAGCTCTCAGAGGAGCTATGATGCCGTGTTGAGGTTGAATGCAGCATATGTGAATGCGTGTGCATGAATGTGTGGGAGGATGGCATCCTTATGGTTCCAAAGCCAATGCTCTGAAAACCTCTGCAAAATTTTTGTTTTATTCTTATGGCAGGTTAAAGAATTACATAAGATGTTTTATTGATTTGTTGTTTCGTTAGTAATAAAATAAGAAGGATGGAACAATTTAAAGATCCTTCAAAAATCTCCAGCATACAGCTGGCACTGTGAACTTGTGTGCTTGTATAATGGCATGCTTTTATGTTTGTCGGCCAGCATGCGTGTTTGCTGCTCCACTGCTGAATGATGGATGAATCTTGTTTACATTACAGTCAAAAATATTACTAATGCATGTACATGGCGGCACATCCTGTGGTCTGACACTGATGGATTTCATGCATAATAAGGCCAGATACTTTCAAGTTCAAGTCAGTGGGAAGAATGCAAATATCATCATCATATCTAATATGTATTCACTCATAAATGTTAATTCAATGAGTGTGCGTATTTACCACCAGAATGACTTCATGGAAATATTGCCACATTTTTAAATATGAACTCACTATTTGGCAAATCATTTGTGTGGTCCCTGTAGATAGGATTGAGTCTGCAGCTTATTTAATAGGAACGTGACCATACAAAGGCAATGTGGATAATTCACACGTTGTGGAAATGGAAATTTCTTGGCAGATGAGCCCGAAGCCATTATGCCCCATAGCTGAATCCTGAATACCCGTCTGTGTCTGTTTCCTATTTCTCCTTTTTCTCCACCCCCCCCAATCATCTACAATTCTCACAGAGACCTTAACATTCATGCCTATCAATAGCATAATTTTATCTACGGCCACAAGAGTTCATGTCTAACCACATGAGCAGTTAAAAAGTCTATGATCACTTCACTTCTAGCTCAGAAGCCAAAACCTGTTTCATATTCATGGATTGATCTTCCAGTGATGTTGAACTGTAGAAGTGCACTGTTTTACCATTTAGGGATGCAACTGCAAAACCCCAGTGAAGCACAGACAATTCGTCTTGTGCTTTTAATAAAATTATTGATAACAGTATTGATTTGGAGAGGCTGGTGTGACCTTGACATTTGCTTGGCAGGCTTTTAGAATGATGTGAAACAGATTTTGTTTTGATTTATATCGCGCCATAACACATGAAGACAGTTTGTTTCTTAGGGTTGATGGATATCAGATTGATGACATGAACATGCAGCCGGCATCTTCTAAAAAAATCACATTACTAATATGCAATATGGCCTTTGCTTTCAATTGCACTTTCAATCATAGAAGAGAAAGCGTCTATATTAGTATTGATATTTAAAGATCAACTTTGTAATATATATATATATATATATATATATATATATATATATATATATATATATATATATATATATATATATATATATATATATATATATATATATATATATTTCTTTTCCATTATTTTCACATTTTAGTAAAAGGTTCATATAAGCAGCATTATTTTGGTTCTGCAATGACTACTTCAATTAAGTTTTGTTTTATATCCATAAGATTAGAAGGCAATTAGATATTTTAGAAGTAAATGATTGGATTACATCTTTCATTACAGCAAAGATAACCTATTACAGTTGCACTGGAGCACCAAATTCTATTATTTATATAGGCCCCCAAAACTGAATGAATGTACAAAAAGTTATAACTTCAGGTGCTCATTGAATTATTTAGTATCTACTGGTATTTCTCAAACAAAAAAAACAAAAAAATCAAAGCTCATCACAGACTTTAAGAACATGTTAACTCTCTGTGAAATCAAATTTGAAAGAAGTTTTGAAAAATTGAATATTAGATCTAACTAGTTGCAAGAACACGATCACTTTCACTGAGCCAGACCTTTATTTTCATTACTACGAAGGTGAGTATGTTCAGGGTTCATTACCTGCTCTGGGGCTGTTTATGTTCTCGATCACAGATCTCCAACAGACATGAGCCAATCAGCTGTGAGCAGAGTGATGAATCTTTGATGCACTGAAGTTATTTGCCCTGTATCTCTCCCTCCAACCTAAAATGCACTTCACAGGGAAAGACTTTGTAAATCCACATAATCAGCTTTCCATAATAATTATTTGAGAGATATGGATTTTCAGGGTAGAGAGAGTCTCATACCTTTGTCAGCATTTTGAGCTTCACATTAAAAATGTATTATTGGTTTGTATCTCTTTGCAGGTGGTATTAGGTGATGGTGAGAACCTCAGAAAAATACTTTTTGCAGTTCTGATTGTAAAGTGTAGAACTTTATTTTTTCCCCTGATGACTCTTGGTTACATGGGTGTCAATGAATCATTGAATGATTGATTTAGCCGATTCATAAATCAGTGTATTGAATTAATCGGTTCAATAAATGACTCATAAAGATGATTCATTGAATTACTAACGTTTAATTAGTTCAAGAAGTAAACTTTAATACTGTATGTTGCTCGGATACAGAAATATTTTGTTGGTGGAGCAAAAATAGTACAAACCCGATTCCAAAAAAGTTGGGACACTACAAATTGTGAATAAAAAAGGAATGCAATAATTTACAAATCTCATAAACTTATATTTTATTCACAATAGAATATAGATAACCTATCAAATGTTGAAAGTGAGACATTTTGAAATGTCATGCCAAATATTGGCTCATTTTGGATTTCATGAGAGCTACATATTCCAAAAAAGTTGGGACAGGTAGCAATAAGAGGCCGGAAAAGTTAAATGTACATATAAGGAACAGCTGGAGGACCAATTTGCAACTTATTAGGTCAATTGGCAACATGATTGGGTATAAAAAGAGCCTCTCAGAGTGGCAGTGTCTCTCAGAAGTCAAGATGGGCAGAGGATCACCAATTCCCCCAATGCTGCGGCCAAAAATAGTGGAGCAATATCAGAAAGGAGTTTCTCAGAGAAAAATTGCAAAGAGTTTGAAGTTATCATCATCTACAGTGCATAATATCATCCAAAGATTCAGAGAATCTGGAACAATCTTTGTGCGTAAGGGTCAAGGCCGGAAAACCATACTGGATGCCCGTGATCTTCAGATGGCAAAGTGGAAAACATTTTGGAAAACTGGGATGCCATGTCATCCGGACTAAAGAGGACAAGGACAACCCAAGTTGTTATCAGCGCTCAGTTCAGAAGCCTGCATCTCTGATGATATGGGGTTGCATGAGTGCATGTGGCATGGGCAGCTTACACATCTGGAAAGGCACCATCAACGCTGAAAGGTATATCCAAGTTCTAGAACAACATATGCTCCCATCCAGACGTCGTCTCTTTCAGGGAAGACCTTGCATTTTCCAACATGACAAAAAGAAGAGGGGATGCCACACAATGGTAAACATGGCCTTGTCCCAACTTTTTTGAGATGTGTTGTTGCCATGAAATTTAAAATCAACTTATTTTTCCCTTAAAATTATAAATTTTCTCAGTTTAAACATTTGATATGTCATCTATGTTGTATTCTGAATAAAATATTGAAATTTGAAACTTCCACATCATTGCATTCTGTTTTTATTCACAATTTGTACAGTGTCCCAACTTTTTTGGAATCGGGTTTGTAAATAACTGAATATATTTCTAATATATAAGTTACTAACATCTTGTTCTAACATCTAGCAATATGAATTGTTAGCACATCCTCAGAAATTCTGATACTTTGAAAATCAGCAATGCTGTGGTTACATGCACAAAAAGGTAAGCTTTTTTTAAGATTTATGCATTTCAAATTATAGTAAAATTCCATCAAATTAAATTGAATAATCCTTACATATTTTAATTGAATAATTAAACAATCCATTTTTTTTTTTTTTTATGTGGTCTCATGTGTGCCTATACAGTTGAATTACAAACACACTGAAATTCAGAAGAATGGCGTGTGACATTTTGTAAATATACACATAGTGTAAGTCAGTAAAATATCTAGTATGATAGTTCAGTATAATGCTTATCATTAATTATTAATAATGAAATAAAATAAGCTTAATCACTCAAACAATATAGGCATAATTACAATGTAATAAATTGCTGCAGTATAAATAACGCATTTTTGTCAGCCAACCTGGAAGTTACGGTAGCGTAGCATCAACCTGGTTCCCTTGACAAAACCCAATAAAATTATTGCAGAAAATAAGCTATTTGACTAACAAAAGTTCATGATTGCAGTTTTTACATCAATAAAAATATTCACAAATAAACACAACTTAGAAGTAAAAACAAAACAAATAAAGCACCCTAAATCATACAGCTTCCAACAATTCTTTCAGTCTTTATATAAAAACATTTTACCTGAAAGTTTGAGTTAGAATAGTTTGTAAGAGTATGGAAACCCATCAAGGCTGTAAAAGCGGGCTAGTAAGTAGACTTTACATGTTCGATGTGATGATTGTAAGACAAGTAAAAGCTTTAAAACATTACAAGTTGTTATTACTGATGAATTTTATGTCAAAGAATAAAATGTAAAAATATCTTAAGCTTATATCACAGACCTTATTTAATTTATCCAAAAACCCATTGACTTCAGGATGATGGAACTGGAATTGCTAAAATGCTAATGTTTTTTATGTTTTTGGCCTACAAAATATGTAATCCTTGCAGCACTCTATTAAATTATTGTGGTACATTTCACCTCGAAAGAACCAAAAGTATAGAGTTTCCTCTATGTGTGAGTCAGATGACATACTATCAATACACTGGAAGACATTTCAGCTCCTTGGCATCGAGCAACATTAATATTGGCATTTGAATTTATTTGTTTGGTAGTGATTTGTAAAACCTGGACTTTCCAGCAGGGAGGCAGCTGAGAATACATGATGCTTGCTAAGCTAGGCCTTAAACACCAAGGAGAAACCCATAAGTCCTCAGCCTACCAAAAGCCATTACTACAGTGTTGGCTAGCACCTCCCTTTGGGCCTGCTATGCAGCAGATCTCACAGCTCTGAGCCATAGGCAGGAACACAATAAGATTACAGTGTCTGAATGACAGCTAGCACAATGCAGGAAGGATAAGGAGTGCAAAGAAAGAAATACAGACAAAGACAGACAGAAGGAGAGAGAGGGAAGCAATCAGTGCATGAATATTCCATTTACTGCACTGGAGCACCATAGCAGTGCCTTTATACCTTCAGCCACCTGATCTGGAAATGAAATTACTACAGCCGATGCTCTTTTCTTCAATTTCTCACTCTTCCCTTTACTGTCCTTCGTCTTATCAAGGCTGACACTAATCCAATTTCAGCCCTTCTGGGGCCACTGCTTGCTTGGTTATGTATACTGATGCCTCCGTCGGTACACACACACACACACACACACACACACACACACACACACACACACACACACACACACACACACACACACACACACACACACACACACACTCAGTTGCTCGTCTGCACCTTTGTGTTATCTGGATGCAACAGCTGCTCTATAATTGCATTAGTGAAGTTCATTTGGCCACAGCTGTTGTGGACTGGATGAGCAAGGTGGGCTTAATACACATACTGATTCCAGCACATCTGCCTTTAAAATGTGTGTGGACACACACACTCGCATACTCAACCCCCAAATACACGCAATCAGCCTCACATTTTTAATGGACATTTTTAATACCTTAAATCTGAAGCAAACTGCCATGTGAAAACACAATCCCCCCATAATCACCTGTGGCAGTGCTGGCGGGAGGGATTAATCAATCATAAGAGCCTGTTTTTTTAATATTGTGCAAAGCATTATGGTCTCATTTCTCTGCAGCTTCACTGCACCGGTGTTCACTGCATACTCACTGAGCAAAGGATGAAGTACAAATCATTTGGCAAATTTTGTTCATTTGGAATACCCTGAAATGTCGTCATCACACCATTTGAGTAAATAAATGTAATTGTAATATGACTTATTTCTCTCATATGTATTCATTTCATATAGATATGTGGTATCTGGCACCAAGATGTTAGCAGCAGATCCTTTAAGTCCTGTAAGTTGTGAGGTGAGGCCTCCATGGATCTTTTGTTTGTTCAGCCGATTGGATTGAGATCTAGGGAATTTGGAGACCAAGTCAACACCTCAAACTCGTTGTTGTGCTCCTCAAACCATTTCTGAACCATTTTTGCTTTGTGGCAGGGTGCATTATCCTGCTGAAAGAGGCCACAGCCACCAGGGAGTACCGTTTCCATGAAAGGGTGTATATGGTCTGCAACAATGCTTAGGTAGGTGGCACGTGTCAAAGTAACTGTTGGCATTTTCTGAGGTGGACAGGGGTCACCGTGGGCACCCTGACAACAAACTGCAATGCACTGTGTTTTCTGACACCTTTCTATCAGAACCAGCATTAACTTCTTAAGCAATTTGAGCTACAGTAGCTCGTCTGTTTGATTGGACCACACGGGCCAGCCTTCCCTCCCCACTTGCATCAATGAGCCTTGGCTGCTCATGACCCAACTGCCAGTTCACCACTGTTCCTTCCTTGGACCACTTTTGATAGATACTAACCACTGCAGACCGGGAACACCCTACAAGAGCTGCAGTTTTGAAGATGCTCTGACCCAGTCGTCTAACCATCACAATTTTGCCCTTGTCAAACTCGCTCAAATCTTTACGCTTGCCAATTTTTCCCACTTCTAACACATCAACTTAACCTAATACAGCTCACGCACTAACAGGTGCCGTGATGAGAAGATAATCAGTGTTATTAACTTCACCTGTCATAATGTTATGCCTGATCGGTATATAAATGTGTGTGAGTGTGTATGTGTGTGTGTATTACACAATGGTGTTTATTTAATTTTAAAGCTGCAGTCCGTAACTTTTTTGGGGTTAAAAATGATCCAAAATAAATTTTTGAGCAAGCAGATAACCAGCCAATGTTAAAAACTATCTGCTTACCTTAGCTCAATTTTTAACGGTAAGCTTGTAATAATGTTTTTAATTCCAGTGGTACTGGTGGATTTCCGCAGGAAATTCGAGCATATCTTTGCGTCATTACGTCACATCTGTACACCTAAAGAAGGAGTCCCGGCTAGTAGGCTATATTGCGTGTGAGGATGTTGGAGGTGGAGATTTATAGCCTTTTCTCACATCACTTGATATAATTCAACTTTTGAATTTGATGGCGGATCCAGAAAGGTTCAAACTAGTTGTAAAACTGTTGTAAAATGCAGAAAAAAAGAGTGTCTACAGAAAAAAAGAGACTGCAAACGGGCCCATGCGAAAACAAGGATAAAAAGGGCTTTTCAAAGGTGGCGTGAACTCCGTGTTTTGAAGGGTTTTTTTTCAGCTTTTGTTCTGCTGGACAGGTAACATTAAGACATTTCAATGGTTCAATTATGTATCAGTAGCACACTTGTTCGCTTAATTCATACAGTTACAGAGTTTTCTTTGTTGTGCCTTAATGTAGTCACGCAATGCTAATGTTGTTAACATTAACAGTTTGAAAACAAAGTATAATATTCTTATTGGTCATACTTTCAAACAGTAGAATCTGTGATTCAAAATGACAGTATATCCACACCGGCGCGGTGACCGACAGCCCTTTTCTTTACAGCCACACATTCTCCTCAAAACATTGGATTCATCCGTGCTGTGCCATGCCGAGGCACAATTAACGTAAAGTTGATAATTCTGCGAATAACTGCAATTGCAGATTTTGAACAGAGATGGCGACAAAGAGGAAAAACTACGGACTGCAGCTTTAAAGTAATGGATACTTTAGCAGGAATGCATTTTTACAAAGAAGAAACAGTTTCTTTCTTTAAATATTAAACAGCACAAATTTCTGAAGGATTATGTGATCCTATATATATTGCATTGCAAATAGTTGATTTAGGTAGGTATGGCACAAAGGTACCGCTCTTATTTACTTAAATGGGGGATGTACAAGTGTCCCGTCTCCTCCTCCTGTCTCTGAAATGACTGACTGCACTGTCAGTTCATCAGGTAAAGCTGTTGAATATGTTTGCAGTGTAATGTAACATCTGAAATGCCCTTGACCAGACTTGGTAAATGGAGTAAGGTGAAATCATTTCCCCCTCAAAAACACCTCTTTAAATCCATTGCTCTGTGGAGCAATCATTGTGTCCCTATTATTCCTCCTGCTGTCACCAACAACAGATAGTGTGTCTGAGTGTGTATGTGTGTGTGAGTGCTGAGTAATGGTAGGTGTAGGAAGGTCAGCCAGTCCTTGCAGAGCGACTCCAGGGAGTATGAACATGCAGGGATATTAGATTATCCACACATGCAAATCACAGGCTAAAACAAAGGCCAACCTGCAGATTCAAATCACACCAGCAACAGGCTCACATTAGAGCTGTTGTGAATGTGTTTGGATGTTTCTCTATTAAAAAGCACTCTATAAGGAATATTGAGTACAAGTTAAAGATAGGGTAGGTAATTTCCGAGCGGTGCCGGCTAGCAATAGCAAGCTAGCTTTGAGAGCATTAGGGGTGCGTTCCACTTCGCTTTTAGACCTGCCACCATTTTGAAGTGCATTTATTTGCAGTGTTCAGAGACTGTCCATAACTCTGCATAGCCTCGTTGAACACGCTGATGACGTATGATGTCTGCGCGAGTAGAATGTGAATACATATGCTGACAGGCAGGTAGGACATTGTATCATTGCATTCAAACCAAATGCAATGATTGGACGAACATTTTTTGGACCTGATTGATATATATATATATATATATATATATACACTCACCTAAAGGATTATTAGGAACACCTGTTCAATTTCTCATTAATGCAATTATCTAATCAACCAATCACATGGCAGTTGCTTCAATGCATTTAGGGGTGTGGTCCTGGTCAAGACAATCTCCTGAACTCCAAACTGAATGTCAGAATGGGAAAGAAAGGTGATTTAAGCAATTTTGAGCGTGGCATGGTTGTTGGTGCCAGACGGGCCAGTCTGAGTATTTCACAATCTGCTCAGTTACTGGGATTTTCACGCACAACCATTTCTAGGGTTTACAAAGAATGGTGTGAAAAGGGAAAAACATCCAGTATGTGGCAGTCCTGTGGGCGAAAATGCCTTGTTAATGCTAGAGGTCAGAGGAGAATGGGCCGACTTATTCAAGCTGATAGAAGAGCAACTTTGACTGAAATAACCACTTGTTACAACCGAGGTATGCAGCAAAGCATTTGTGAAGCCACAACACGCACAACCTTGAGGCGGATGGGCTACAATAGCAGAAGACCCCACCGGGTACCACTCATCTCCACTACAAATAGGAAAAAGATGCTTCAATTTGCACGAGCTCACCAAAATTGGACAGTTGAAGACTCGATTTCTGTTGAGACATTCAGATGGTAGAGTCAGAATTTGGCGTAAACAGAATGAGAACATGGATCCATCATGCCTTGTTACCACTGTGCAGGCTGGTGGTGGTGGTGTAATGGTGTGGGGGATGTTTTCTTGGCACACTTTAGGCCCCTTAGTGACAATTGGGCATCGTTTAAATGCCACAGCCTACCTGAGCATTGTTTCTGACCATGTCCATCCCTTTATGACCACCATGTACCCATTCTCTGATGGCTACTTCCAGCAGGATAATGCACCATGTCACAAAGCTCGAATCATTTCAAATTGGTTTCTTGAACATGACAATGAGTTCACTGTACTAAAATGGCCCCCACAGTCACCAGATCTCAACCCAATAGAGCATCTTTGGGATGTGGTGGAACGGGAGCTTTGTGCCCTGGATGTGCATCCCACAAATCTCCATTAACTGCAAGATACTATCCTATCAATATGGGCCAACATTTCTAAAGAATGCTTTCAGCACCTTGTTGAATCAATGCCATGTAGAATTAAGACAGTTCTGAAGGTGAAAGGGGGTCAAACACAGTATTAGCATGGTGTTCCTAATAATCCTTTAGGTGAGTGTATGTATATATATATATATATATATATATATATATATATATATATATATATATATATATATATATATATATATATATATATATATATATATATATATTAATACTGTATTTAGACCACTTCTATCATTGATTGCTATAAGGATGTGAAGAGGGTTTCAACCAAAATAAACAAAAAATTGCAACTCATTGCAGTTGAAGTGAATGGGGCTTATTCAGTAAATGTTGAAATACATACCTGATCTCACAGGAAAGTGCTTTTTCAAAGTTGTGATTTTGTATTAATCATATTTAAACATTTCTTTAAACATCATGATTTTTAAACATAAAAGTATATGTCATATATAGTGGACCCACAAAACATTGACAAGCACTTTTATTCTACTTGTTCTACATTCCCACTTGTGAGAAGTTTGTCAACAGCTAATTAGCCAATGTTGAAGCTTTCAAGCTTTTAGCACTGGCTAAGTGTTAGCTGCTGTAAAGAAACAAAGACTGGGAATTCATATTTACCTTCTGTAAATCCCTATTGGGTAGAGCACCCTAAGCTTCTTTATATAAATGTATAAATTTAGCACTGCGATAAAAAGCTGAGTTTGACACCCAACTCCTGAGATGAAGGGCTCACTTGTGTCTATGTGTGTCAGTGTGCAAGAGTGTGGGATTGCTTACTTCGGAAATGAAGGGCTCCCAAGAGTGTTTGCTTAGGTAGACTTTTATAGTATAACGGAAAAAATGGGCTGTGCTGTCATCTTTTACCCCTCAGGCACAGACAGAGAGAGAGAGAGAGAGAGAGAGAGAGAGTGAGAGAGGGAGGAGGAATTGTCCCGCTGCTAAGCTGCAACTGCTTCGGCAAAACAAATGTAAACTGAAACTGTGAGTGAGCGAGATTTTCACTTTCAACACTTTTATAGTGTACATCAAAGACTCAATAGTTATTCAGACTCGTTTATTATTCAGTGTACCAGGAGTTTGTAACTGTGTTTTAATCGGCGGAATGGCCATCAGTGAAATAGAAAATTAATAACTATGCACTGTCTGGCAGAAAAGTTTGCAGGGTGTAACGCTCATGAATGTGTGAATTAATTTACATATATTCTACCCTATGTGTCACGTGATCACGTCTGCCCTAATTTGGCAAAAGAGCTCTGAATGGGTCACTATGGGACTTTTGCTGTGTCTTTTCATGTTATTAAGATAAATTCACACTAATCTCACAATTTTACTGCAAGTTGAAATAGTTAATAATAATAATAATAATAATAATAATACATTGTCGCTGTTTTTTTACACCCCTGAAAAAGTTTGTGCTAAGGCTGATGAACTTAGAGTGGTTTAATTTTTTTTAAACAATGTTCCTGAACATTATAACCTCAACGTTTGTCTGTGTGCTGCACATTTTACGGAGAACAGCAGACAGACAGAGTACAATGCAAGCTACGCACAAAAGCTTCCCTGAAAGACAGCCGTTCCCATTTTGATGGGACATTCTGTTGTTTATGGATCCCAACTTGTAAGTATGTCTTATTATTATTGGACCCTACTGGAATTGCTCCGTTTATTATTTGTAGTTGTGTTTTCTAGTAATAGTTCCAATTATAAGTTTTATGTAGTTGCTATGATAGCCATGATGTAAACGAAGGGCAAAGCTTTGCCTCCGCTAGCCTGCTAACTAACATTACAGTATTGATGTAACGTTAGTGTTTACTGTAGCTTTTGTAAGCTCTTGCTTTTGTAAGACTGTTTGCCGCCCCTTAGGACAATTATCCATGATTTTGTGATTGATTACTGTTTGTGATACCATAGTTTTCTGACATATATAATTAAATGGTGGATAACATCGTATCTATAAGAAAATTACAAAAACAACATACCACTCTGAAATGTCCTGTTACTGTGAAATCTGTGCTTGCAGAGTCTGTACTTGAAATCCATTCTGCACAATCCTCTTGTTCGTTAACATTGTCAGAGTCTGAATCGGGCTCGAACTGGTTTGAAATTGACACCATCGTTAAAGGATTAGTTCACTTTAAAATGAAAATTACTCCATGATTTACTCACCCTTAAGCCATCATAGGTGTATATGACATTCTTCTTTCTGATGAACACAATCAGAGTTATATTAATAAATATCCTGACGCTTTCAAGCTTTATAATAGCAGTTATCCATTATCACTGGACCCCCTTCATTTCCGGGGTCCATTGAGTTTGAAGCTCAAAAAAGCACATCCATCTAGCCTGACGTTGTCATACTCAATTCTAGTCAGAATATGAGTCTGATACTGCTCCATTGAGCTGTGATTATGAGGCGTGTTTCAACCAAACCAGGAAAGACCTCAATTGGATAAACCTACAACCAATCAGAGCAACAGAGCGACACATAGTTGTCAACAGAACACAACTGCACGCACACTGGAAGAAGTAGAAGAAGAAGATGAGTGTAAACGATCTTTACCGGTGTTGTAAAATAATTTAAGGATACACGAAGTACTTACCAACACAATCATCATTTTTGAGAGAAATAGTAAAGGTGAATGCATATACGAACGAGTTCTCCATTTAGGATTGGAATGAATTCAGCCCAAGCGCTCTTTGGTGACGTGAATGCTTACGTTACTGTTGATCATCTGTCCATCATTGTATAAAGCCCGCCCTGACAATTTGCTCCTGTTTGGGCATAGTTGCTCCACAACGGATCAAGTCCAGACCGAATTTCCCAAACTCAAATGTTGTGGGCGGGGCTAAATTCGGCTGGCATCCAGGCTAACATTCATCCATAATAAACGTACTCCACACGGCTCCGGGGGGTTAATAAAAGCCTTCATTTGTGTAAGAAAAATATCCTTATTTATAACTTTATAAACTAAAATATCTAGCCCCCGCCTGACCACCTTCTGTATAGTGTTGAGTAATTATGCAATTAAGTAAGTTACTTTACATATGAAAACCGATGTTTCCTGTCGAATGCACAGTGGTGTACTGGCATTAGAGTCTTATGGGCCTTTCACACAGAACGCAGCAACGGCACTGCTGCGCTTAATGAAATCCATTAATTTCAATGGCTTGCACCGCGCAAGGACGGTTTGTTGCTGCATCAACCAAAGCGCATGCACGGCAGAGCGCACCATTGACGACCTTGTGCGCATGCCGCGATCAAAGTTATATTATATTTCAACGGATGTAACCCGATCCTTCCGACGGGTAAATATCCGGAAGGCTGTGGGTCCTGATGGCATCCCCGGCCGCGTGCTCCGAGCATGCGCATTACAACTAGCCGGTGTTTTCACAGACATTTTCAATCTCTCCCTCTGTCTGTCTGTGGTTCCCTCGTGCTTCAAAAAATCCACCATTGTGCCAATACCAAAGAAAAGCAAAACCACCTGCTTAAATGACTGGAGGCCCGTTGCTCTCACACCCATCTTCAGCAAGTGCTTTGAGAGACTCATCAGAGATCACATCTGCTCTGTGCTGCCTTCATCATTGGATCCGCTACAATTTGCATATCGTAGTAACCGCTTCTACAGATGATGCTATTGCTTTCACCCTACACACTGCTCTCTCCCACCTGGAAAACAAGAACACCTATGTGAGAATGCTGTTTGTGGACTACAGCTCAGCATTTAACACCATAGTGCCCACTACACTTGTTGCGAAGCTCCAGACTCTGGGACTAAACAGATCTCTGTGCAGCTGGATCCTGGACTTCCTGACAGGCAGAAGTCAGGTGGTCAGAATGGGCAACAACACATCATCCCCTCTGACCCTCAACACTGGTGCTCCTCAGGGCTGTGTCCTCAGCCCACTCCTGTACTCCCTGTACACACATGACTGTACAGCCACACACAGCTCCAACATCATTGTCAAATTCGCCGATGACACAACGGTGATAGGCCTGATCACCGACAACGATGAGACGGCCTACAGAGAGGAGGTGAGCACTCTGACTAAATGGTGTCAGGAGAACCACCTCTCACTCAACACCGACAAGACCAAGGAGCTGGTGGTGGATTTCAGGAGACAGAGCAGAAAACACAAACCCATCACCATCGACAAGACACCAGTGGAGCGGGTTAACAGCTTTAAGTTCCTCGGTGTCAACATCAGTGAGGATCTCACCTGGTCCACACACACCGACGCAGTGCTAAAGAAGGCACATCAACGCCTCTTCTTCCTGAGACGGCTGAGGAAGTTTGGAATGAGCCCCAGCATCCTCAGATCCTTCTACACGTGCACCATAGAGAGCATCCTGACGGGCTGCATCACGGCCTGGTTCGGAAACAGCACCGCTGGCAACCGCAAAGCTCTGAAGAGGGTCGTGCGAACTGCCAGCCACATTGTTGGAGGTGAGCTTCTCCCCTCCAGGACATCTACACCAGGCGGTGTGCAAGGAAGGCCCGGAGGATCATCAGTGACTCCAGCCACCCGTCCCACAGACTGCTCTCTCTGCTGCCCTCAGGAAGACGCGTCTCCGCAGCATCCGATCCCGCACTAGCCGACTTAGGGATAGCTTTTTCCTCAGGCTATCAGACTATTGAACGCTCAAAACTAATACTCTCTACAGCATACTCCCACAATATGGCATGCCACACACCGCACTCAACTATAACAGTCAACACTGGACTATATACACACACTTCATTTATCACCGCACTATCTACCGGTTACCACTGGATACATCCGATGCACACTCATGACATTCTGTATCCAGTTCACATAAAATCATCATCATTTACACGTACAAATGTCAATAATGTAGAACGTGTACATTCTGTGTATAGTGTTTCTTGTGTATAGTGCTTAATGTGTATATTCTGTGTACAGTGCTTAATGCGTATAGTGCTTAATGTGTATATTCTGTGTATTGTGTTTGTGTATAGGGTCTAATGTGTATATATCTGTGTATAGTGTCTAATGTGTATAGTGTCTAATGTGTATAGTGTCTAATGTGTATATTCTGTGTATAGTGCTTAATGTGTATAGTGCTTAATGTGTATAGTGCTTAATGTGTATAGTGCTTAGTGTTTAATGTGTATAGTGTTTAACGTGGTGCTAACTGTATGCATGTACTTTCAGAGTATAATGTGTAATGTAGTACTGACTGTAAGAATGTCCAATAGTACACTGTGTGTACTAACTATATGTATGTGCACATTGCACTTTTTTCTGTTTTTACCTGCTTAAGGTTGTATGGTTATGTTAACTGTTACTGCAATTGTCTGGAGCACGCTCCCAAGAATTTCACTCTCCAAGGCACATGTGCTTTGGTGATGTGACAATAAACTAAACTGAACTGAACTGAACTTTTGCCGCTGCACTCTGTGACGATTACGCGCACGGCCAATAGAAACTGTGCATCGAAACAAGCACGGAAAGCAAAATGGAGCTTGTACTGTACACCTGGAAATTGTCGCTGTGGAAACAGCTCTTCTTCCTTGCTGCTCTCTTTCTTCTTCTTCTTCTTCTTCTTCTTCTTCTTCTTCTTACTAGCAGGGCTAGTGCTATCGCTCGCTTCTTAGCACTGGACAGATACATATTTGCTGCTGACCAAATGGTGGAACAACAATCAAATAACTAGACATATAGAACTCCCGCTAAAAGTTTTGAAAACTCTGCCTACTTTGCTCTGGCCAGCGAAGCACAAATCGGTTTGTATCTGAAGGGCTACGCTGAACCCAGCAGCCAGTGCAGCACATTCCGCATCCTGTGTGAAAGCCCCATTAGGGTACAGATGTTGATGGAACAGTGTTCTGGTGTTCTATTGCTCATGCACGACTTTAACTGCTACTTGTGACATTATACTGTAACCGTCTACCATGGGAGAATAGCTTGTTTGCCGTAGTCATTAGGTAAATGTTAAGCCTAGCCTATAGTCCCAGACTAAAATGCAGGTTTGAGCTGTCTAAACTGAAAGCAACTTGCACTGACATATCTTACAATATGCCAGTGCCATTGTTTTGTCTCAAGATGCACACCAGTACTATTTTTTTTTCATAAGGGATGTTTATAAAAGCTACTTAAATGTCATAATTTAACTAAGGCCTACTCCTGGCTTAATCTAAGACTGTCTGTGAAAATGGGAATGTTTTTTCCATGTAAAACACCTATAAAGAACAGCTCACTGTGGCTGATTTTGAAGGGAAAATTCCTGGCCATTTGCATCTTCATCGCATTGCTCATTTTGACAGTAGTTCTTTATGATTGGTCATGTGTGACAATTTGTGATCGAGTCTTTGGTTAAAGGGCTCAATCTCTGGTCTTCCGCCCACCAACCAAAATCACCAATGTTTGGACACGCATGTCTGCTTTTCCCCCAGAAGCCTACAGTGCTCCGGGGAGGGAGGAACCAGAGACAGACTGATGATCTCTCCTGCACCTCCTTTCTGTGGTTCGGGTTCCTACCGTTGCTTCGCCTGTAGGCCTGTGTGATGTAGTGTAGACGAGCGGGGCCTGTGAAACGCTGTCTGCTGTGAACTAATGTGCTTGTATTCTTCCTGCAGCAATGTCTGCCTCTCACCCCCCCACCCCTGTCATTCTCTCCCTCCACAGCCATTTGCCTTTTCTCCTTCTGTGAGTTTGGCACCTGATAGATCTCCTGTCTTTATTTCCCTGCTCAAAGAAAGCATCCCAGAGAGAAAGACATAATGAAGTGGAAAGATAAAGAGTGAGATGAAGAAAGATAAAGGTCAAAGTGGGCAACAGAAAGAGAAAAGAGATTGGGACATTTGGAGGGTGTCATCAAAGCTGGATCTTTCTTCATCAGTGCATTTTGGTTGCGTGGTAGAAGCTCTGGTCCGCGGCCAAGCATGCTGAGTCAATGATGCTCCTAATCTGGATTCAGGCACACATTACTGTGGTCCTGGAGGAATCTGGACCCCACTCATCCATTGAGGGGCTCTTCTCGGCTGATCTCTCCTCCTGGCAAGGAGCATTAATGTGATGTGGAGGCTTCTAATTTCTCTGCTCACAGAGGGCCTACACTTCACCCTTTGTCTGGCTGAATTCAGCTGCCGAATGATTAAAATGAGCATCTGATTACTTTTGTGCAGGTGTCATTTAAATAAATGTGTAGGCTGTTTGGTGAATAGACTGTTGTCCAAACTGGCCTTAAATCAGGATGATACCATTTTACTTCCAGCTCTACATTTCAATGCTCCAAAGAAGAGCAAGAGAAATGTAATGTTGTGTCTTCATTGCAAAAAAAAAAAAAAAAAAAAAAAAAAAAAAGAAATCATGTAAAAATATCTAAAAATCCATAAAACAAGATATATTTACTTTAGAACCAAAATTGTGCAATATATTTGTTTTTATCTGATTTTTTTCTTGTTTTGAGCATAAAACTAAGTTCAATAATTTAGTGACGCATGTGCTTAAAATAAGAATGTGGTAAGACAAATGTAATTTAAGATAAAAGTCTTAATATGCAAATTTGCTTTTCCCAGTCTCTGAAGGATTGAAAAATGCTTAGATTTTTACAGAAAAATACACAAATACTGATTAAGAAAATGATTTGCAATATCATATTTAGATGTCAAATGATATGTGTGATTTATGATTTGAGTGTATGGTGTTGAATCAAACTGTTCTGTTAACATATTTAGGAAGAAATCACAGTATGTTCCTGGAAAGCAGTCATGTGTGAAAGCACCCTGATGTTCTTGCAGATATTGATTCTTCAGAAACTAAACTCAAATGAAAATTGAATGAGCAGCTGATGAGCAGAAGCGTTAACTCGTCACTAGTACTTTTTCTAATCATACCGTATTTGATGCTATTTTATATGACAGTGTAAATGTTAGATGTTACACCTTATTCCTGTGAAGACGTGCATATTTACCATTATTCTTTCTCTTTTTTTCTAATGTCTTTGAATTTTCCAACTTTCTTGATTGTGGTTTTTGTTGACGATATTTCATTGAAAATACACCGTTATTCTTCACTCCGTAAAGATGAAAGTGTCCTAGTGATAGCCCTCTGGGGACTGAATCCTGCTGCGTACTGCGTGATCAGAGCGTTTCAGTCACTGGTAAATGCGTTTGTGATGATTCCTGGCAATCAACGGAACCATTTCTCAGTCGTCCGCAAGACAAGAGTGACACTCATTTACTTTGCGAAGATCCTGTTCGCTTTGTTACTGCCTCACAAATCTGTGTAATTCTGTCACACTTGGATTAAGACTAGCTCAAAATCTCCTTCAACAGGGAAACAGGACGCACACACACATGCAGATTGTGGTGTTTGGGGGTCTATGTCTTCTGAAACACTGGGTGGTGTGATAAATCCTGCTTGACTGCTGCATGTTTGACTGTGCTTGTTTCTGCCAGTAGATCTAGTTGTGCCAGTCCAAATGTGGGCATATGCCCTCTTCCTCTAGCTTGTGCCAGGACTCTGACACCATCTGTCTGGATGTCACACTCCCATTTTCCAGCCCATTTCTTTTCACTGTAGGATGCTGTCAAGGTGTTTAACGTTTGTGAGGTTGAAAAGGAAAGGAAACCATTTTCTTCATTGCTGAGCTCTTTTATGGCACATTATTCTGGGCCAAACACTCAGTCATTCAAAGCGGGAAAAAGGGATCAAATCTAATTCTCTTCAGCTGGATATGCGGGGAAACCAATCAGTTTATGATACTGCTGGGCTGTGTAGGAAAGTGAACATTAAAAGGGAGATTTACAGCTCTTTCCAAATCATCGGCATGGTCTGTGACAGAGTTTACACCGTACACTGGCCCCAAAAAGTATTTGGATGCTTATGCTATCACTTAAAAGTGTCTGAATGCCTTTGCAGTAGACACCATGATTTCATAGCAACTGGGTAATGCAAACAGAAGAAGCTATAGACCCTTTCTCATACATATTATTTTAGTCATGCTTTTAGCTTTCTTTTAACTATTACTCAAATAATTTTTAGTAGATGTACAGTACACTATAAACCCGAATAAGTTGGCAAAACTCAAAAAATTGAGACAATCGGTTTACAAGTCAAGAAATGTAAAGTTTAAGTAAGTACATTTAAATGGCTCTTAACTTCAAATATTTGAGTAAGCTAATTCATACATTTAAATTAAAATGAACTTAAATACAGTATTGTACAGTAGTGGAAACTAGCTTAAACTAGCTAATTCAATAAATGCTAATTGGTAACAATGCTTTGATAGCATTAGCATAGCATAGCACTTGCTGAGTGAGTACAGCAATATAGAGCATTTAACATACTATCTTTTCTCAAACTAAGCTCATGACTCCCTACCAAAAAAAAAAAAACAAAACAAAACAAAACAAAACAAAACATGTCATGGCAAAGCATGCTGGGAAATAGAAATCAGTTTCAGTCCAGCCCAGTTTGCCCACTTTTATATATATATTTGTTAAGGTGTTTATCTGACAAAATTATTTGGCAAAAAAGACAAACTACAGCTGCAGGTTTTATTTGACTAAAAATGCATAGTAAAACAAAAAGCTCACAAGAAAAAGCATAGACTACAACATAATCAGTTATTTCATTGGTTCTCTCATTTTTGTATGTTCATAATTTCTTTGACAGCCTGGCTAAAAATGATGTCCGCACAATTTGGCATGTTTCATTGTGTTATCACAAATAAAACAATTGACTTCAAGCACAATTACACAATATGCTTACACAATCTTCAACATTTTTTAAATAATATTTGAATAAAGGGTGAATTTGTCAATTTTCCTAGGCCAGACATCACTTTTGGCCACTACTGTATATGTGTATATTATGTACTTAGGCTTATGAGTGTGTCTCTCTATGATAATTAGGCTGTGATGATGCGTAAATGTCAACCTTCTAAATCTCAATCTCCTCTATGGATAAATGAATGAAACATTTCTGAGAAGTTAGATGAGCCAGGCAGCATTATCATACAATTCCTATACCATTGCAAATGTCATGCATAATTATATGCATAATATATTTTTCTCATTTTCCACAATCAAGTTTTTGCTCAAGATTTCAGGATTATTACTCACCAGTAATAAGTTCCAATTGAATTGTAATCATAGCTAGCAAATGTTCAAAAGCAATCTTACAATGTGAGAGGAATAATTAAGTTCTGCTTTATTGTAATTCTGATACAGATTAGATATTCTCTCTTTGTCTTTATGTAAATACAGATACAAAACTGCTTTCTTTTATTAAAGATGAGCTGCCCAAGGGGGAAACATATTAAATATTTCATCCGCAGATATGGGGCTCATTACACAAGTCTGTTTTGACATTATTTAATGCTTGGGGCCAGCCCAGCTTAAAGAACAAAACACACACACGCATGCACATAAAAAACATTTCCCTTGATGGCATTTTAATCACAGGGTATGCTGGATATGTACAAAACCTTTTGACACTAATATCATTTACACAATATGAAAAAGAAACAATGTTCACCTCTACCACTCAAATCGAATTTCCAAGGCTCTGAATAATTCAGAAAAAAATGCTTGCAGCGACACGCATTTTTAACCAGTAGCTGTAACATAACTCAGTTGTTTTATGGTTTGTTCAAGCAAATTCCTGAGTAACCCACTGCATAGTTGTTCTTAATAGTGGCGATAATGAAACCATGTCACCTCTCCTCATTTCATGCAGGCAAAGAAAAAAATACCAAAAATACTGTTGTCATTGATTAATCCTTTTCTCGTTAATTAATTCTTTAATTCTTACACCCACACTGTAAGATTCAAGATTCAAGAGATTCAAGAGAGTTTTATTTGTCACATACACAGTTATATACAGAATATACAACCGGCAGTGAAATGTAAACAGGTCCGCTCCATGGACAGTGCAAATTCACAGTTAAAAACACAAGGAGGAAATTATAATAGAAATAGAATAAAAAAGTAGAATGTAGAATTATAAGTAGAAATCTGTAGAATTATAAATAAATCAAGTCAAGTAGAAAAAATAAAAAATAAAAATAAATAAAGAAGTGGGATAAAATAAGTGAGGTAAACTGTGCAGTGAGTAAACTGTAGACTTATAAATATGTGGTTAACAGAACTGTACAAAGTATAATGTGCAAACAGGTTTATAACAGGTTGTTACACAGTAACAACGAGAACAGAAAGTGCAGTGCAATGTCAGTGTATCGATGGTCACGTGATGTTAAGTGACTGAGTTCAGGAGTCTGATGGCCTGGGGGAAGAAGCTCCTCCTGAGTCTCTCAGTTTTGGCCATCAGGCTTCGGAAGCGCTTACCAGATGGCAGCAGCGTGAAATGAGGGTTTGCAGGGTGATTAGAGTCCTTGATGATTTTAGTAGCTCTACCTTTGCAGCGTTTGGTGTAGACGTGAGATACGTCTACCTGAGACCCTGAGATACGCTCGGATAAGCGCACGACTCTTTGCAGGGCTTTGCAGTCATGACTGGTGCTGTTCCCATACCACGCTGTGATGCACTGAGTTAATACACTTTCTATCGCCCCTAAATAGAAAGTTTTCAGGATAGCTGGTGAAACCCTGAATTTCCTCAGCTGGCGCAGGTGGTACAGTCTATGCCTGGCTTTTTTGTTAATAAAACATAGATTATTGGACTATGTTTAATAAGAAACTACTGTTTCAGTTTTTCTACTCCAAAAAGTTTACTCTTTATTGCTGTTTCTTTGTAATTATTTGTGAAGTTGAGCGATTTTGAAGTAAAAATGGTTTCAAAGTGAATTCTACATTATTTTATTTCAGTGCATATGATTATTGTATCATGTCGGATAGACCACTTTTATGATGGGTTTATTACGGCTAGGTCACAAAAGAAATTCTGATTAAACACTGTCCTGTTTAATTTACAGTACTGGCAGAGAGCGAGAATTTTACTCGAAATAGACGAGTACTCGAAAATAGACTCGAAATAGAAAATGTATTCCCAAATGAACCATTATAAAATCCAGTCACGTAAAAAGCTTGTGAAACAATAAATTCAACAATAAAATCAATAAATTTGTTTTTGGTGTCCGTGGTATTTGGTATTTCAGAGTTTATGGTGCTCCAGTACTCATTTGTTGTAACTGCATGACATTGTTTTTTTATTCCATTAAAAAAGGGTAACCATCTCTTCAATGGAAAACAAAACATTTTTCATACATTTAAGTACTGAGTAATAATAATGAACTAAATGTACTGACTATAGGTTTAGGATTAGGGTTTTGTTGCATGTAATTATGCTTAATTTATATTTATTATTACAGTAACATGTAAAGTGTAACAAGGACAGTGTAAAATAAAGTGTTATGGAAGAAAGAAATATATACAGATTTGAAACCACATGGGGCCAAGTAAATGATAACAGACTTTTCATTTTTGGGTGAACAATCCTTTTAAGGCATAATCCATGTCTTTCATGCTCACATTGGTATCAAGAGAGATAAATGCACTATAAATGGTCTTTCACTTTGTTTCTCTGTCTCTTGTTTCATCATTGCCTCGCCTCAGTGTGACCTCGCATCTCTCACAAGGTTAAACTGTAAAGGCATTGATTCTGTAGTAAACAGAGCAAGCTCTTTTCCATCTTAACTGGTAGGTTATATTAATATACCGTGTGTCTCCTATGGGAGCTCACAGACGCTTTGCCAACTGAGCTCCAACATGCTGCAAATGACCGGCTGCATCCCACTTATCATCTCAGGGGTCCGTCTGAGAGTCCTTCCCTTTGCTCATACACAGCTTTCTTTAGATAGGCTTTATGCTGTGAGAGCGCTGATGTCTGAGCGTATGTGTATTTGTGTGTGCTGGGGCATTCTTTTTAAGCTCTGTCATTGGATGTCCTTGAGCTGTTATCTCCCCTGGTTTACCGTTCATTGGCCACACACCACTATAAACCATCTCCGAACGCTATATCTCCCAGCTGACGGGACATATTGGAAATATGAATACAGCACATTCCCTAGACCATGCATTGTAGCACATAGGGCTGTGTGCATTTCAAGATTGAATTGACAAAGTCCTTTTAAATTCCAGTTGACAAATAATCTTTTATGGACCAGTGTGGAAGAACACTTCCTTTTACAGAATGCATTTCTTTGTTGAATTTCTTTCAATTGACTTGCAGTACATTAATCTTCTTTCATTCCAATTAAAATTCCAGTTAAATTCCTGTGGGGTGTGGCCAATTACATTTGAATTCAAACTGATGATGCTTCAGTTCTGAATTTTTCCCTACCATGGTAATTGTGCATCAGATTGCAGTTTGCATCAGACAGTCCAGGAGTATTCTGTGGACGGTCTCCAGGTGTGCCGTCTATAAGGCCGAGACTGTGAATGTCCTTCGTAATGACCGTCCTTCGTACCTTTGTGTGAACACTCTTAGACTTGCTCACATAGTATTTTGTACAGATTGCATGTTTCCTATACAGAACTGAATGCTTAATACCGAATTGATCCTTATCAGTAGCGTATGATCTGTAAATCCATGATATTGATGTCTCTTTGCTCTTACATCTGGATTGCACAAGCATGAAGGAGGGAAGAGAGTGAGGTGGATGAAAAGGGCAAATTCTTTCTCCAATTTAAACCCCAAGGGGCATGTGCAATGACCTCTTTGTCTAGCTCCTGGAAGAATGTGGGATTTGCCAACGTTTACCTACCCACAATCCATTATTTAGTGCTGGAGGAAGGCTGGTGGGATGGAACTAGGCTTCTCTCTTCCCTCTGCTCATGTTATAAGAGAGACCTGAATTGGTATTGCATTTATTCTAAGGTTATATTTGACTGGATCTTATGCATCATTCAGCTATTTTCAATGTGCAGAGGAGAGAGGAGGAAGCAGGCGTCTATCTTAGCGGCAGAATGTCTTTAAGTGGGATTTATTTTTCAGAGATACAGCCCTTCAAGTTCTACTAAGGGAATGCTAATCCTCATTTTTGTTTATGCAAGTTTTTTTAAAGGATGAAATAAGATCTTTTATAACAACATTTGTATGTTATACTTGGCTCTTTCCTTACTTAGCAAGAAGAGAAAAAAAAAATCATATGCGGATGGAAATCATACTGTATCATATCCACTCTGAGCACCATATTGTTATATGATACTTTATAAACACAATGAGCCCAGGCTCCCCGTGGCTTACTTTGGCTGAGCGAACTCTACAAATTGACATATTAAACTGCAGTGGGCAACAACAAGGGTTTTATTTGTACCATTTTCTATTTTGAATCTTGTATATGGCAGGAGACTCCACATTCAACTTTAATGACCGTTGGTGCCATTAAAGTGTCTTTTCAGCAGTAAATCAATATGCTTTTTTACACTTATGTGGCACATTTCCTCTTCATTGGTTACAGCTCTGAAATATACAGTCGCTGATTAAAGGTATCACTGTCAGCTTTATATGCAAGTGTAGCAACTGTCAATTGAGAGAGATTTTATACAAGAAAAAAAAACATGTTTTCACCACGAAAAAGAAGTTATCTTCCTTTACCACCCTGAGTATTATTATATTAGGCTATGTAAATGAAAATGTGTGTTACAGTGTGTATTACAGTAAAGTAAGTTTACAGTAAGAGCAGTGTGTATAGGGGATATAGCAGTGTGTATATAGCAGTGTGTAGCGCGGGCACAACCTAACGCGAGGTTAGTTGTAACATGCATAGTTTAACACTTTCTGCACATGCCAAGATGACGAAACTTAGTGTATAATTGTAAAAAAAAAAAAAAAAAAAAAAAAAAAAAAAAAAAAATTGGTATATTCGTATTTTAGTTTAGTTAAAATATTTTAGTTTGTCTTGGATTTTTTTGTGATTATATCAGGTAACATTTTAAGCTGTATTTGGTCATGTTACAATGTACCCCACCTACGGGGCATGTTGTCACATTTCACGTCCATTCTTTCAGGGTAAATCAAGAAAAAAAAAGTATACACTGTATTAATGAAACAAAACCACATAATTGTACTAGACATGTGAGAAATTAATGTGGGGAAAAAAAAAAATACTCTGAACCCCAAGTGGATTTACACAAACTGAGAAAGTCAAAAAGCGTTAGGTTGTGCCCCTCTCGCCCCTATATGCTGCATTTAAATTCTAATCATATAGCAATATAATTATTATTGCCATTTTTAATATATTAGTTGAGTGGCTGAAAATTTAAATTCTGTCACAATTTACTCACCTTCATTTTGTTTCTGTGGAACACAAAATAAATACTTAAAATAAGTTACTTAAAAAGTATAGAAAATATTCCAAATTGCTCCAAGACTTGGGTTGGACATCCAAAAGCAGTTTTATTGGGACAATCCAGAATCGTAATCCATATAGCAGGCAAAAGGTCAAACACACAGGCAAACAGTCCAAATGAGCAACAGGGCGGAAAACGCAGATAAAAAGGAAATCCAGAAAACGGGCAGAGAATTTAAAAAAAACCAAGACACATGAAACCAGGATATCACTCAGAAATGCAGTGTAACAACATATAAGACTTTGCAACAACTGAGTGAAAACACCGGGCTTATATAGGCAGAACTGACCAGATAATGACACACAGCTGTAATGTAATCAAACATCAACATGTATGGCCATAAAAAATGGCATTCATGATGAGATAGCACAGGAGTGTCCTCTGGTGGCGATCATAGGCACTCCAGCTAGCTGATGTGACATTGTCTCATGTTTTTTTTATTTATTTTTTTTTTTTTTTTGACTGATTGTATGAAGAAAAACATTCTTTAAATGATCTTTTGCAGGTTTAGAGTAACATGAGGGTGAGTAAAAGATGACAGGATAATTTTTGGTGAACTGTCCCTTTAAAATATTTTCATTATCACTGACAAAACCTAGTGTTGGCAAAAGTACCTACTTCAGTACCAAGTTGGTAAATGTTAAAAATGTGATGATACCAGCATTACCACAATGGCCAATCAGAGGTGTTTAAGAATCCAGTGAACGGTGCTCAAAATGCAAGGGGAAAATGCTGGTATCGTCACAATTTTAACATTTCGAAGTCGGTACTTTTGACAACACTAATGATTACCATTTTGTTGAACTCATTTGATGTAGCCTACTGCTTTTCCAACACAATCTCATGCAGTTTGTAACTTTTACGTTTTGTCGAATTGGTAACTAATTCATATGAATTCATACAATCTCATTCGTACATTTTCGTACAATCTGCTATGTCAAGTCAAGTCAAGTCAAGTCAAGTCAAGTCAAGTCAAGTCAAGTCAAGTCAAGTCAAGTCAGTTTTATTGTCACATCACCAAAGCACATGTGCCTTGGAGAGTGAAATTCTTGGGAGCCTGCTCCAGACAATTGCAGTAACAGTTAACATAACCATACAACCTTAAGCAGGTAAAAACAGAAAAAAGTGCAATGTGCACATACATATAGTTAGTAGGGAGTCACTGATGATCCTCCGGGCCTTCCTTGCACACCGCCTGGTGGATGTTAGAGATGGACCTTCACTCTTGCTTTTTTTTCTAATAATCATATGTTTTTGTATGATTCACATCATATAAATTCATCAGAAATCGCCACCTCGTAACATTCACAGTTATGTTTCTCTCTGCATGCTATATAATATGTAATTAAGCATATTCTGATGCAGGGTCTGTTAGAAATCTGTTTAGTGATGCTAGTGGCAAATAAATGACACAGTAATCCTTGTTCTCTATCATGTAAACAACATAAATCTGGTTTGTGCAGCAATGGAATGAATATATTTAGAGAATGTGGCAAATGGAGCAAAGGTATGTTATTAAGCCGACTGACATTACAGTGAGCAATTCTGTGATTCTCTCAGTGAGAGCCCTGAGTCTGCCTCCTTTTTCTTCCTTAGCATTTGGTTGTAACCTTTCCAAGAGTCCTGTGTGAGTCATTGAGACGATATAGGTGCCTCTGCTCGTGCTGAATGGTAAGGGCACAGAGCCTGGGCCTTTATGACTCTGACCTTTAACAGACAGCTGTGAGGATGAAACCACAACAGTGAAATGAACAGCAACTGTGCTACCCTCGCAAAATGAAAAATCATACTCTCTATTGCACAGAAATTTTTTTGGGGCTTGAGGAGGTCAGTGGCTCAGGCTACGTGATGTGTTACTCGTCAAACAAATCGGGTTGTCCCAGATGGCAACAAATGAAAAGCATTTCAGCTGAAACTCAGACACACGTAGTCTTTCAGGGGAAGATTGCTTGAGGTTTTCAACTCTGTGCTGAGCACGTTACTTACCTGTGGTTTTGCTTCATTGTTTGTGTACATGTAAGTCATAATGTATGTTGCTTGTATAGCTGATTCATCTCATATGTATAGTACATTCTATCTATTATATATGGTTGTTTTAAGCCTTTTCAGGATAGACTGGATAGACAGATGGATGGCCTGTTACTTATTTTATAAAATTGAGTGTTGCATTTGAAGTCTGGCTGTGCGTAGTATCATCTGAATATTTACACTACAAAAGTTTTAAGATTTTTTAAAGATTTTTGAAAAAAGTTTCTTCTGTTCACCGAGGCTGCATTTATTTGATAACCAGTAATATTGTGAAATATTATTACAATTTAAAATGACTTTTTCTACTTTAATATATTTAAGAATGCAATTTATTGATGGCAAAGCTGAATTTTCAGCACTCATTACTCCAGTCTTCAGTGTCACATGATCCTTCAGAAATCATTCTAATATGCTGATTCGGAGCTCAAACTATCAATGTTGAAAACAGTTTTTCAGGATTCTTTGATGAATAGAATGTTCAAAAGAACAACATTTATTTTAAAGGGGTCATGAACTGGCCTTTTTTATTCTTGTATACTGTTGTGTGAGGTAAACGTATGACATTCGCATGGTTTTTACATTCAAAAACATCATAAGGAATAAGTAATAGGCTATATACACATATATATATATATATATATATATATATACACATATATATATATATATATATATATATATATATATATATATATATATATATATATATATATATATATATACACATATATATATATATATATATATATATAAACATTTTTTACTCACATTAGTGTCTTGCTTCATTCAATCATGTAATCTCATAATGTCTGCAAATCCAGTCTCTTGTTTACAAACGAATCCATGGTGAAATGAAGGAACAAATGCACAATGTCTTCCCTACGTGAGCTGGATATTCATTAAAAATAAAGTTCATCCATGCATTCATAATACTGGAATCCGAATGAAGCTTATGCAGGTATGTTTATTGCTTGGAAGTTCGATCCGGTTTAGCTCCACATAGGCCTATAATTGGTGGGCGGGGCTAGATAATCAGGCGTACTTCTTCTGTTGAGGCAGCGTTTCACCACACGATTATGTCAAGGGTTGGCATATTCTGAGATCGATCGTTTGCTGGGCCTGGTGTCAATAAAAGCTTTTCTTTGACTAACAAGGACGTTTTCAGGTCTGAAACTTAAAGGATATTCCTATATCACGATGAACTTTTATATCAAAGATTGAACTCAAGTCATGACCCCTTTAAATATAAATATTTTATAACATTATAAATGTCTGTATCATATTCAATCAATTTAATGTCCTTGCTAAATAAAAGAATTAATCTCTTTAAAAAACTTACTGTCTCCACTTTTAACACTAATGTGTACAATGCAAATTTAGCATTTAGCTGAATTCTATCTTAACATGAAGTTAGCATTTGTAGTTTTTAGTCAATAGTAGTGTTCCTCTGACTCTAAGTTTACAACTTCTTCCTCTAAAAACAAGTCGCATCAGTAAAATCTTGCAGTGTCCTTTAAAATAAAAAATAAAAAAATTAAAATCATATAATTATCGCCATGATGCATTTTTTATGTTATTATTGACAAAATTTTGTAGATCAATGCTGCTTTGAAATCCCAAATAATGTTGCTGTTAAAAAAGTGACTCTTCAAACCCCAGTTGACCATCAAATCAAAAGCCCCTTAATTCCATTCTGGAGTCCTCTTTTTTCCCCCCTTTGTGATTGAATTCATAATCGAAAGCTGCTCTATTTGTTTGTTGGGGTTGAATCCGATGGGAAAGCGGTACTGAGATTAATATTTGATGGAGCAGAGCAGCACCAACCTTTCCAGCTTCCCTCAGGTAGGAGACTCCTCACTGACCTTTCAATACACACCTGTCACCATGCTGCTGTTAGCCCAGCTGCTCCTCTGAATCTTAAAGATGAACTGAGATCAATATGGAGCACTAACTGTAACCAACCGAGGACTAAAATTTTGACTTGCCATCAATACCAAGCAAGGTTCCATCAGCCAGAATCCATCGCCACCATGATTGCACATGTTGCATAAGCCAGAGTATGCCTGCTTCAGCAAAGAATGACTAATTTAGCATATAATTTAGAGCATTTCAGTCATTTGACAATTTATGATGTCACCATAAATATTTTCAATATGATTCTCATTCACTTCTATGGTATCCACAAACAGAAACTCAATTACGTCAAGGATGTAATTTGATTGGTTATCAAAGCACACGTGATCCAAATTAGCCACTACACTTTATCCAATGGTAGAGCCACAGACCCTTGTATCTCTCAATAATAAGACAATCTCTGGCACTACAGAATCCCACTGGAAGTAGTAAGTCATCGGGGTACTACTCAGCTGGTTTTCATATAGTATAGAAGCATATTCGAATTCAGAGACCTTCCTGTAGACCTCCTTGGTCCAAAGGGATTATATTCTGTTAAGGGCTCCATCTGGTGGTTGGGAGCCAGTTTATAAGCCACAGTTGAAATAATTGTGAACTGACTATTCTACATCTTCCCCTTGAATTAGCTCTAAATTATTAGTGAATTAAACTTGTAATAAAGAGCCAGTATTCAGAGTATTGGGTGTAGTGGTGCTTGTGACAATGAGTTTTTTGTGGACCCAGGGTTGAGCCAGGCCTATGTCATGCACTTTTTTGTAGGTAATTTAAATTTGGTATGCTCATTTCTGCTAGTATTTTTTTTATTTGTAAGTCACTATGGATGAACGGTCCTGCTAGATGAATTAATAAAGGTGTTCCTCCCTTTACTTAAATAAAAATACAATTAAAAATTTGTTCCTAAAAATTTTTATAATAATAATAATGTATTAAGAGTTAGTAATTTTGTGAGTTAGTGATTGAATTGCAAATGTGTTCACGACTTATTCTGTCATTGATCTGGCCCATACGATAAGGGCCAGGCATGTCAGGCTGTTAACCTCAAACCTGAACCAAATCAATTCTTGCTGTCTCTGAGCTACTTTGTACACTACAAGGACAACATAATAATTGGCTTTGCCCTTTTTCACTGCCTATCTGACACCTGTATTTTCTCTCTCTGTGGGGAAAGTTTAAATTAGAGTGTGAGTTTGCTAGTCCTGGATCAGGGCTGTATGTTATGTCACTGCCATGTGATGGAATATACTAAAATACCCAGAGATACAAGCCTGCTGTTTCTTGTTGTCCCTTTCTCTGTTTATCTGCTTTTTCTATATTATTCCAGTCTATCTCCTTGCCGCATAGGGAAAGACCCTTCTGTAAGGTGACAAAAGAGTGTGATGCTGCATTATTGAGAAACTGATTTATTCTGACAGCTAGGATGTGCAGCATCTATATATATATATATATATATATATATATATATATATATATATATATATATATATATATATATATATATATATATATACACAACCCAATTCCAAAAAGTTGGGACACTGTACAAATTGTGAATAAAAACTGAATGCAATGATGTGGAAGTTTCAAATTTCAATATTTTATTCAGAATACAACATAGATGACATATCAAATGTTTAAACTGAGAAAATGTATCATTTTAAGGGAAAAATAAGTTGATTTAAAATTTCATGGCATCAACACATCTCAAAAAAGTTGGGACAAGGCCATGTTTCCCACTGTGTGGCATCCCCTCTTCTTTTTATAACAGTCTGCAAACGTCTGGGGACTGAGGAGACAAGTTGCTCAAGTTTAGGAATAGGAATGTTGTCCCATTCTTGTCTAATACAGGCTTCTAGTTGCTCAACTGTCTTAGGTCTACTTTGTGGCATCTTCCTCTTTATGATGTGCCAAATGTTTTCTATGGGTGAAAGATCTGGACTGCAGGCTGGTCATTTCAGTACCCGGATCCTTCTTCTACTCAGCTATGATGTTGTAATTGATGCAGTATGTGGTCTGGCATTGTCATGTTGGAAAATGCAAGGTCTTCCCTGAAAGAAACAACGTCTGGATGGGAGCATATGTTGTTCTAGAACTTGGATATTCCTTTCAGCATTGATGGTGCCTTTCCAGATGTGTAAGCTGCCCATGCCACACGCACTCATGCAACCCCATACCATCAGAGATGCAGGCTTCTGAACTGAGCGCTGATAACAACTTGGGTTGTCCTTGTCCTCTTTAGTCCGGATGACATGGCATCCCAGTTTTCCAAAAAGAACTTCAAATTTTGATTGGTCTGACCACAGAACAGTTTTTCACTTTGCCACAGTCCATTTTAAATGAGCCTTGGCCCAGAGAAAACGCCTGTGCTCCTGGATCATGTTTAGATATGGCTTCTTTTTTGACCTATAGAGTTTTAGCCGGCAACGGCGAATGGCACGGTGGATTGTGTTCACCGACAATGTTTTCTGGAAGTATTCCTGAGCCCATGTTGTGATTTCCATTACAGTAGCATTCCTGTATGTAATGCAGTGCCGTCTAAGGGCCCGAAGATCACGGGCATCCAGTATGGTTTTCCGGCCTTGACCCTTACACACAGAGATTGTTCCAGATTCTCTGAATCTTTGGATGATATTATGCACTGTAGATGATGGTAACTTCAAACTCTTTGCAATTTTTCTCTGAGAAACTCCTTTCTGATATTGCTCCACTATTTTTGGCCGCAGCATTGGGGGAATTGGTGATCCTCTGCCCATCTTGACTTCTGAGAGACACTGCCACTCTGAGAGGCTCTTTTTATACCCAATCATGTTGCCAGTTGACCTAATAAGTTGCAAATCGGTCCTCCAGCTGTTCCTTATATGTACATTTTACTTTTCCGGCCTCTTATTGCTACCTGTCCCAACTTTTTTGGAATGTGTAGCTCTCATGAAATCCAAAATGAGCCAATATTTGGCATGACATTTCAAAATGTCTCACTTTCAACATTTGATAGGTTATCTATATTCTATTGTGAATAAAATATAAGTTTATGAGATTTGTAAATTATTGCATTCCTTTCTTATTCACAATTTGTACAGTGTCCCAACTTTTTTGGAATCTGGTTTTTGTATATATATATATATATGTATGAAACATTCTTAAAATCTCAACCTAATGTGTATCCTTTTTTCATAGTCATGTGATCACTGATAATGCATTATAAAGATGTTTTGCCTTGTATTATTTTATTTTGCTATAGACGTGGTTAATAATCTACATTATATTCTCAATTTGGGTTTTTTTGTGCACCATTTTTGGGAAATATATTTGCTATTTGTTGTTACTTTTAGTTTTTTTGTGTCATATTTTTTTCTTTCTTTTATTTTAGTCAGCATTTTGCTTATGAGTCTTTGAACTTCGGTGCTATTTGACCAAAGGCTAGAGTTGCGAGGACTCCCCACCTACCCCTGTGCACCGGTGTTTACTTGCATTTCATTAGAGGAGGCAAACAGCTCTCTTGCAAACAGCACACATGGATATTTAGGCATGTTTAGCACACAGTTCAAACAATCACTGTATTTGCTCTAAACCGTTAGTACCAAAGCGTCTAGCAGGGTTTGTGTTGCAGAAGGTATTAGACATGATTTGCAATGCACTTTTGTCTTAAAACATTCACTTAGCGCCTAGTGCTTCTGATGAAGTGAAAAGCACGTACTGTACAATAATGAGGAGGTTATAGAGAGCTCCACACAGCCTTTAATCGCTTCTGCTGCAGCTCATGTAGCTAATGAGAATCCCTCTTTATTCTCTCTGATGCCTAATTGCCTGGAATGGACAGTAAATCATAGATTGTTCCCCTCAAAGCACCTTTTGAATCCTTTGCTCTGAGAGAACAGATGTTCACCACCCGAAGAAAATACTCTGATGGTTTATACGTTGAAAGTCAACTGTGCGGACAGAGTGTGTAATGATGAGCAGTATTCTGCTGTCATTTTTTTTTAGAAATGTTTGCCTCTGTTGACACAGTTTTTACATTTGTGCACTGGTTGCTTTCAGACTTTATACAGAATTGTCTTTAGTTTTATCACATTGATTCTGTAATCACTGACATCCAGTGTGCCAGTCATTTACTGTACAGTATGTAGTACATTTTAATCAAACTGTGTTGCAGATGCTTCAGCATATAACCAAAATCCAGATGCACTCAGAGACAAAATGTGTAAACATTTTAGGAGTACAATAGCTTGTTACTTTAGCAGTACTCAGAGCTACACCTTTGCACCTTGTCTACCCCTAAAGGGTGTGTATTTTTAAGAAAATAATACATTTATTCAGCAAGTATACATTACATTAATGAACACTGATAGTAAAGACTCTTATAATGATGAAAATAATTTCTGTTTCAAATAATTTCTGTTCTTTTGAACTTTAGATTCATCAAAGAATCCTGAATTTTTATAGTTTCCACAAAAATATTAAGCTGCACAACTGTTTTCAACATTACTATTAATGAGATATCATTCATGTGACAGTAAGTATTGGCAGAACATTTTTAATTCTGCTTTTCCATCACAGGAATAATTAAAGTTTTAAAATATCAGAAACAGTTATTTTAAATTGTAATAATATTTCACCATATATTTTACTATAGCTTTACTGAACATAAGAGACTTCTTTCTAAAAGTTAAAAAAATTGTACCAAGCCCAAACTTTTGAGCGGTGCAAATAAGCTAATAGTACAGTTTCTTTCTGAGGCTGTTAAAAAATGTATAATGTCTGTGGTAGAATTGAGTACCATTCACAATTGAGCAGCCATATTACCCTGTAACCCAAGACTGGTTTCCCACTGAAGCTAAGCAGGGCTGAGCCTGGTCAGCACCTGAATGGGAGACCTCCTGGTTAAGAGATGTTAGTGAGGCCAGTAGGGGGCGCTCACCCTGTGGTCTGTGTGGGTCCTAACGCCCCAGTATAGTGATGGGAATACCATAATGTCAAAAAGCACCATCCTTCGGATGAGATGTTAAACCGAGGTCCTGACTCTCTGTGGTCATAAAAAATCCCAGGATGTCCTTTGGGAAAAAAAATAGGGGTGTAACCCCGGCATCCTGGCCAAATTAGCCTCTGTCCATCATGGCCTCCTAATAATCCCCATATACTGTGTTCATCACTCTGTCTCCTCTCCACCATCAGCTGGTGTGTGGTGGGCGTTCTGGCGCAGTATGGCTACTGTCGCATCATCCAGGTGGATGCTGCACATTGATGGTGGGTGATGAAATTCCCCCCTTCTATATGTAAAGCGCTTTGAAGACCCAGAAAAGCGCTATATAAATATAACTAATTATTATTATGCGTTGTTTTATTTTGTTTGTGATTTACTCACTCTCATGACATTCCAAACCTGTATGCATTTCTTCTGTGGAACACAAAAGACAATGTTTTGAAGAATGCTGGTAAGCAGTTTTGATTCCCATTGACTTCCATAGTAGTTTTTATTTATTTATTTATTTTTTGTCCATGGAAGTCAATGGGAACTGTTACATACCTTCCAAATATCTTTTAGATTCCACAAAAGAAAGAAAGTCATACAAGCTCAACTTTACTTTTTATGTTTTAAAACTACAAGACAAATATAAGATGTTATAGATAAAAGATAAAATAAAGCCTCCATTTATAGGCTTAAAGCAAAGTGATGTAAAATGTAGGTTAAAGATTCTGAAAAGAGGGAAAGATAAGAAAGTTTGCTGCGAGAGTGAAGGCAGATGTGAGTCAGAGAGAGCGCTCTATTTGTTCTAGGGTGCATGATCAGTGCTATTTCAGAACTCTTCATATCCACCTGAGCTCGTAGCTCCTCTTCCACAGCGAGAACCTTAATTTTTTGTTTCGTTATCGGCCAGGGCAGGCTTCATTCTCTTCACACAGGAGGAAGGAATCTGATTTGAGAAGCACTTTTTTTTTTCTCTCCAAGCCTCATTAAAGGGAGGGTGAAGCTACTTCACACTCCCTCTGCTGTTCACCCCTTTCACCGCCAAAAACCCTCTCATCTAGAAAATAAAAAAAATAAAAAATACTAGGATGGAAAGAGAGGAATAAGATACGGCAGCGATCGTGCCAGGCAGGATGGCTCCGTCTGCCAAAATGGGTCCAGCATCAAAGAGACCCGTGAGGAGAACACTAACTCCTGCCAGCAAAAGATGGAGATGGAGAAAGAGAGAGGGGGGGGGGATCACTTTGAAAGGTAACCATACAATAACATTATTAAGACTGCAGACCAAGGAGACCGCTGGCTACTTTCAACCTTTGAGTGTAAGCACACACTCGCTGCTTTCCATCATGGGAGGTCGTGTCAGGATGTGGATGCAGGTGCTTTCATCTCGACTTGTCAGTCATACTACAGCTGTCCTTCAGAGTTCAACAGCCTCATCTGTGAAACAATGAAAGGGGGCGTGGCATTCAATTAGAGTATGCTAATTCATCCTTGTTTTCAGTCATGGCCACAGTTTATTAAGTGAATTAGCCAGTCTGGACAAATTATCATAAAAAAAAAAACTTTGCACTCCTTAATAAAGTCCATAGTGAAAAAGATATTAACAGCACCAAAATCAATGAGGGTAGTCAAGCAAGGCAAATAATTAAAAAGAAGTGAATGACAAACTTGGAAAATAAGTCAAGGCATGGACTCCAGTAGACCTCTAAAGGTATGCTGTGGTATCTGGCACCAAGATGTTAGCAGCAGATCCTTTAAGTCCTGTAAGTTGCATGGTGGGGCCTCAATGGATCGGACTTGTTTCAGCACATCCCACAGATGCTCGATTGGATTGAGATCTGGGAAATTTGTTGTTGTGCTCCTCAAACCATTCCTGAACCATTTTTGCTTTGTGGCAGGGCACATTATCCTGCTGAAAGAGGCCACAGCCACCAGGGAATATCGTTTCCATGCATCGTCTGCAGTAATGCTTAGGTAGGTCGTACGTGTCAAAGTAACATCCACATGGATGGCAGGACCCAAGGTTTCCCAGCAGAACATTGCTCAAAGCGTCACACTGCCTCCGCTGGCTTGCCTTCTTCCTATAGTGCATCCTGGTGCCATGTGTTCCCCAGGTAAGTAATGCACATGATGTAAAAGAAAACGTGATTCATCAGACCGGGCCACCTTCTTCCATTGCTCCGTGGTCCAGCACTGATGCTCACGTGCCCACTGTTGGACAGGTTGACCCTGACTGGTCTGTGGCTATGCAGCCCTATACGCAACAAACTATGATGCACTGTGTATTCTGACACCTTTCTGTCAGAACCAGCATTAACTTCTTGAGCAATTTGAGCTACAGTAGCTTGTCTGTTTGATTGGATCACACGGGCCAGCCTTTGCTCCCCACATGCATCAATGAGCCTTGGCTGCCCATGACCCTGTCGACATTTCACCACTATTCATTCACACACACAACAGTACAACCCATTGAAAGGACTGTACATCTCATTTTCATTCATGGAAATCAAATATGACATCCACCCTGCCATGGTCCTGTGAGTGTTTTGTTCATTTGCACTCCATTTTGTGTGTTTTTTTTATGTCCAGGTCCAATTTCTGAGATGCTTTTTCATATTTTTGATACATGAAATTTATAGGGCTTCAGAAAATCCTAATTCAGAGATTTGTCTTTCCCCTGGAAGCATAAAATCCTGATTCATCAAAACTAAATGAGCTGATCCCAGACGTCTCATGGATGAGACAGAACTGATGGAGGAGCAAAGTTGAGGTGTGAGCGATGCAGACAGAGTGAGAGAGAGGGAGGAATAATGCCAATCAGATCGTAAAAATCTGGTAACCTCCTGCTGCTTCTTTCTTGCAGCTGTCAATTTCACTTACCACCAAGAAAGAGACAGCGAATGCCAGGAAGCTATTTGTACTGCCTGATAATTGGCCAGTAACCCCCGGGACTATAATGATCAAAGAGGGACTTCTGTGGTGGTCACAAAGTTAAGGTTGTTTTCTGTTAGAGAAGTCGAAACCCTTTCTCGAATCACTTTTGCTGACACCAACTGCAGACCAGTGATGGACGATAATTCCCATACGAAAATGTAATATATGTGCATATATGAAATATCAATATATGCAATATATGCTCATATAAAATAAAAAAACATATATGAAACCTATTAGAAATTGGAACAATTCCATATATTGATATACATTTATCCCATATATTATATATGTTTATGCATGTATAATATATATTTTGACATATGTCTCATATATGAAATATCCTAATATGCTCATATAGAGTAAAAACATAAATGCGCATATATGCACAGCTATGAAACCTATAAGAAATTAGAAAAATTCCATATATTGACATATAATTCTATTTCATATATTATATATGTTCAAATTATATATGTGACAAATTACTGTTACTGACATGTCACTGATAAATGTCATAGAGTCTTAATATTTTAAGTATATAACAATTTTTATGTATACAACAAATTAAATTTAAAATATAAAATATTTTTAATGTCACTTATTACTTCAAAAATAAACAAAACATAAACAAACCCCTTCAAACATGGAGCATTAATGTCCGAAGCCTGAACCAAAACCAAAACTAAAATGAGATGCCAGGAACCAAACACCACACAAAGCAATTCACACAGACAGAAGAGCGCATTATCTGAGCGAACTCAAACTCGCAAGACAATAGGACTGTCAGAGCTGTCACCAAACCAAGAATAAAACCTTATCCAAGTAACAGAACCCTGACAAAATGTATATGTGAAATACATGTTCATAATGTCTGTCTCATATTCTTTTGTAGATGAATTGCATAATTATACAGATATACTTTATTAAACATGGCTTCATATATTTGTTAGCCTACATATATTTTAATACAAGTTATAAACATTTGGTCTACCATATTTTGCAGTTACTCATGTGATCCAATTTCAAACAAAATTAAAAACAATTTGACAGTGTAGGCGGCCCAATTTTAATAAGAGAATTCTATGAGCATATACCAAATGTTTGCATAATGTTTGAATAAACATATTATTACAAATACATATTGTTTACATATATGATCTTAACATACTGCATAGTACCATATAGAAATTCATTGTATAAATATCTGTAATATACGCATATACACTCACCTAAAGGATTATTAGGAACACCATACTAATACTGTGTTTGACCCCCTTTCGCCTTCAGAACTGCCTTAATTCTATGTGGCATCTTGCAGTTGATGGAGATTTGTGGGATGCACATCCAGGGCACGAAGCTCCCGTTCAACCACATCCCAAAGATGCTCTCACCTAAAGGATTATTAGGAACACCTGTTCAATTTCTCAATAATGCAATTATCTAATCAACCAATCACATGGCAGTTGCTTCAATGCATTTAGGGGTGTGGTCCCGGTCAAGACAATCTCCTGAACTCCAAACTGAATGTCAGAATGGGAAAGAAAGGTGATTTAAGCGATTTTGAGCGTGGCATGGTTGTTGGTGCCAGACGGGCCGGTCTGAGTATTTCACAATCTGCTCAGTTACTGGGATTTTCATGCACAACCATTTCTAGGGTTTACAAAGAATGGTATGAAAAGGGAAAAACATCCAGTATGCGGCAGTCCTGTGGGCGAAAATGCCTTGTTGATGCTAGAGGTCAGAGGAGAATGGGCCGACTGATTCAAGCTGATAGAAGAGCAACTTTGACTGAAATAACCACTCGTTACAACCGAGGTATGCAGCAAAGCATTTGTGAAGCCACAACACGCACAACCTTGAAGACTCCACCGGGTACCACTCATCTCCACTACAAATAGGAAAAAGAGGCTACAATTTGCACAAGGTCACCAAAATTGGACAGTTGAAGACTGGAAAAATGTTGCCTGGTCTGATGAGTCTCGATTTCTGTTGAGACATTCAGATGGTAGAGTCAGAATTTGGAGTAATTTGGATTCATCATGCCTTGTTACCACTGTGCAGGCTGGTGGTGGTGTAATGGTGTGGGGGATGTTTTCTTGGCACACTTTAGGCCCCTTAGTGCCAATTGGGCATTGTTTAAATGCCACGGCCTACCTGAGCATTGTTTCTGACCATGTCCATCCCTTTATGACCACCATGTACCCATTCTCTGATGGCTACATCCAGCAGGATAATGCACCATGTCACAAAGCTCGAATCATTTCAAATTGGTTTCTTGAACATGACAATGAGTTCACTGTACTAAAATCACAGCCTCCACAGTCACCAGATCTCAACCCAATAGAGCATCTTTGGGATGTGGTGGAACGGGAGCTTTGTGCCCTGGATGTGCATCCCACAAATCTCCATCAACTGCAAGATGCTATCCTATCAATATGGGCCAACATTTCTAAAGAATGCTTTCAGCACCTTGTTGAATCAATGCCACGTAGAATTAAGGCAATTCTGAAGGCGAAAGGGGGTCAAACACAGTATTAGTATGGTGTTCCTAATAATCCTTTAGGTGAGTGTATGTGCTACTAGCGTATTGCCTTATATGAAACATATATGACATCACTACTCGGATATAGGGACATATATGTACATATATTACATTTCCGTATGGGTTGAATGCTCTTTTCAGTTTTGTCACAAATGACTCTTATTGCATTCACAACCCACATTTCACAATTAAAGCTTCTCAAAATCACTTCACATCCATTTGATTGACTTCACTTCACATCCAGCTTGAAATTCACTCTTGCATCACTAAGTAATGAAACCTTAAAATAGGCGATATTTTAATGGCATTTTGAATCATTTTCACCCCACACACACACACACCCCTCCAACAAATGCAGCTTTTAAGGTGTTATTGAAGGAGTCTGCAGTTATCCAATAATTCAAGAGTTTAAAAAAGCGGACAGTCTAGTTTTTATGTTAAGGTAATTGTCGAATGCAATTGTTTTAATGGCTTTTTCAACCTTTCTTCTAATGGCTGACTACATTTTCTGGTTGAAGCCACATAACTGCACAACAAAAGGAAGTCTTTGCCTGAACTGTGAATCCCTATTGTTAAAATATCCCATTAAGCATCTAAAGGTGACTTTTCTTTTCATAGAAATGACACGTAGAAGCGCACAGAGAGGCCGGAGAGAGAGAGTAAAAGGGGTATTGATTGACTGTATTCGCTTCCATCTCGCTTCTGTTGTCCACTTCCTTTTTGTTCGGCTGTAGTGATCATCCTTCGCCCCTCTCTCTCTTTCTCTGCGGGCATGTTTTGCTCATTTAACTTCATTACAGTGGCTGACAGCCAGAAAGTCAACAAAACAGCGCACAGCCTGGTATGATCACCTGCAGACCCCCGTCCCTCCTCCCATGGGCCCATCTCGGCCCCTCCTGGGTTATTCAGGCCCGTTTCCCTGCAGTCCATTGCTCAATTGCATTGATAACAGTCTGACAGGCCGCAGCAGAAGCCAGGAAACATTGTCCCTCCTTCTCGCCGGCAAACCCGTTCAGCAAGGTCACCAATCCCCAACTGACAGCCAAACTGCCAGCTACAAAACTGCCTCCAAATGAAAGAATTTCTCTGAAGTGTCGAGCATGCCTGTCTGCCAGCCTCTTTCTGAAAGGAGGAGAGGAAGCAGGCCACCGCAGAGAAAAAGTCCAGGCATCCTTCCAGCAGAATTCAGTATCAACAAAGCAACATTTCTACCCTCATAAAGAACCTCTCCGAGTCAACATTTGCACAAAATTGAATGTCCGATCCATACGTACCCGCGGGACTAGGGTGAATGTCAACGTTATGGTTATGAGTTATTTATAAGATCACGTAATACCTTATTCATTAAACATGAAGTCGTCAATCTGGAATGAGGAATTGAGAAACTGCAGTTCCATATTAAGGCCCTGACATAAACCATATGCTCAGTGATTTACACCTCAGCAGGTTTACAAATAGATGTAGTAGGGCAAGCTGGGATTGAGGAGTGCATTTTTCGAAGGTATTTTCAGATGTTTTTGTTTAGCTGTATTAAAAATGCATGAAAAACTTAGAGCGGCTTTACGACTTGTTTTGAGACTGAGAAGTTGCTGTTTTTAAATTTAGAGATGCTGTTACTGCATGTCTCACTTTTAGACTTTTGGACGAATTCGTGGCCATCTGTTCTGTCATCAAATATTTATTCTATATTTGCTCTAAGGGTCATAAGGGAAGCAAAATGTCATGTTTAATAACATTGTTTTGTAACATTGTCTAATTCAGTTAACGTCCAACACATAACTGTATAAATTTGGCAGTTAGTAATAAAGCAGTTGGTTTTGCATCAAACTAACTAGCTAGAACTGTTTCCTTGGAGCGATCTGAGTTAGTTCATGAAATATGTGGGTAGTACATTAAATATCTTTGGTTAGTTGTTTTAGCGCTGACAAGTCAGATTCATTGTAGTGAATCAGTTCATCCTAAATGATTCTTTCTCCTCATTTGTGGCATCAAAAGTCAGATTCATTGTAGTGAATCAGTTCATCTTAAATGACTCTCCCTCATTTGTAGCATTGAAAGTCTGATTCATTCTAGTGAATTGATTCATCCTAATTGACTCTCATGTGTAGCATTGGAAAGTATGAATTGTTTTATTGTAAATTACTCTGTCTCATATATGTGGTAATGGAAAGTGTGATTTGTTGTAGTTAATCGGTTCATCATAAATTACTTTCTCACATACTGTATATGTAGCACTGGAAAGTCTGATTCAATCTAGTGAATCGTTCATCCTAAAGGGCTCTCTCTGATGTGTAGTATTGGAAAGTCTGATTCATTCTAATAAATCAATTTGTTCTAAATGGTTCTCTCACTCTAGCATTGAATCAAGACACTTTATTCCAATTTGGACAGTTTTCTAAATGACCAGACTGACAAAATTACAATTATCAAAATTAGGGTGTATTCTAATTCTAGTTATGTTTTGTGTAAATTTATCAGTTCAAGTTTGATGTTTTCACCCTTGAGAGTGTAAATGCAGCATCATAGCAGCCTTCCCAACTAAAGTTCTTTCAGAATGATAAAATAAAAATAAAAAAACTTTTATGGACATGTTATGCATCAAGTACTATTATTATTCATGATAAAGATCATTTGAATTTGAATCGGTCAATAATACGGTAATGGTATGTGACGGACACACACTTTCCTGTAATGGAGGGGGTGATTGGTCAATCATGACAGGACAGTGACACATTGCTGCACGCTGACTCTCTCTCTCTTTCATTAATCACTCTTTATCAGCGTGAAGAGAGAACATATCAGGCCTCTTCATAGAATGCAGGGGCTGCCTGGCAACATGGTGATACTCTGTCATAAATAACAACCCACTGTGTCTCTGTTTCATAAGCCATTTCAGCCTTGTGGCTCTATTTTTGTTTGCCTCTCAGGACGACTGACTGTCGGATAAACACTGTAAATTTGGGATAATGCAAGATGCAGGGGCTATTCTAAGCTGCAGGCTTCTTCGTGTTGATATTACAACATTCAGGCTTTGCACCAGAGAGGTCTCTGCAAGGGGTCGATGGCAGGCTCACACAGGATTCATAACAGTGCATTTATAATAGTTAACATGCCGAAAGAAAAGAGAGCAGATCAAGTAATTGTGAGTCAGAGTGGTGATTGTGAATAGAATTTGAGAAATTATTCATACAGCGATAAAATTTAATCTAAGACATTTTATGTAATTATAAAAATAGTAAAAACATAGATTGACCTGAGGAACTGAAATTTGAGATTCAGCTCTCAAATTTGCGGGATGAGTTGCTTTGCACACATTACACCAATTAAACCAATTAGATAAATGGGTCAGAGACTTATAGAATTCCATAATGATATGCTTCCTCAGTGTGTTACATGTCACTGATAATTTAGTGACCTGATTTTCTGGCATATTTTTGCAGTCAGTGTCAGGACTTTTTTTTTCCCTTGAGAAGATGGCATCTGGAAGTCTTAAATTCCAAATATTTACACATTTTCAAGTACATCTTCTAAAATGTTACAAAGTAAAATATCTGACAGTGTTTGAAAACAGTGTTTGAATAGAGAATGTAGAATCTTCATTTTTGAACGATAAAAGTAAAAATCTTTTTATGCATACACTTTAAATGCCACATTTCCAATAGCTAGCATGGTGAATTTTAAGTGAAGGGAACAGACTTTTCACCAATTCACATTTCATTTCACTTCCCATTTTATTTTGATTCACATTCAATTAAATTCACATTTCATTTCACTTCCCATTTTATTTTGATTCACATTCAATTAAATTCACATTTCAATTCACATTCATTTAGTTTCAAATTCAATTCACATTTCAGTTCACATTTTAATTCACATTAATTTCAATTCACGTTCACTTTGAATCACATTCAATTCACATTCATTTGGATTCACATTCAGTTCACATTCATTTTGATTCACAGTCAGTTCACATTTAATTCACATTAATTTAGATTCATGTTCAATTCACATTTCAATTCACAATTAATTCACATTCACTTCACATTCATTTTGATTCACATTCACTTCACATTCATTTAGATTCACATTCAAATGACATTCAATTCAATTCACATTCACTTTGATTCACATTTACTTCACACTCATTTTGATTCACAGGTGACTGTGTCCAAGTAATGTATTTTAGAAATGAACACATTTAAATCACTCAGGTAGCTAACATCATTTATACATTTTAGGCTGAAGTCTTCATAAGATGCCTGATCCAAACTGGAGCCGATGTACTCTTTGGTTACCTCCAAATGGGCATCCTGAGATAAAACAGAAAAGCAAATGGAAAATAATTAGCGGAGCTGTTGTTCATAACATTTCAAGCAAAGAAAATCATGTACATTTGATCTGATATAATTGGAGTTCAAGGTTATGAGATGTGTTAAGTTAATGATTGGCTAAAGAGATGTCTTTAATCTACACTGAACAAAATTATAAACACAACACTTGTTTTTGCCCCCATTTTTCATGAGCTGAACTCAAAGATCTAAGACTTTTTCTATGTACACAAGAGGCCTATTTCTCTCAAATATTGTTCACAAATCTGTCTAAATCTGTGTTAGTGAGCACTTCTTTGCCGAGAGAATCCATCTACCTCACAGGTGTGGCATATCAAGATGCTGATTAGACAGCATGATTGATTAGACAGCGAGGCTGGCCACAATAAAAGGCCACTCTAAAATGTGCAGTTTTATCACACAGCACAATGCCACAGATGGCACAAGTTTTGAGGCAGCGTACAATTGGCATGCTGACTGCAGGAATGTCCACCCGTGAATTGTAAAATGTTCATTTCTCTACCATAAGCCATCATCAAAAGGCGTTTCAGAGAATTTGGCAGTACATCCAAATGGCCTCACAACCTCAGACCACGTGTAACCACATCAGCCCAGGACCTCCACATCCAGCATCTTCACCTCCAAGATCGTCTGAGACCAGCCACCTGGACAGCTGCTGCAACAATCGGTTTGCATAACCAAAGAATTTATGCACAAACTGTCAGAAACTGTCTCAGGGAAGCTCATCTGCATGCTCGTCGTCCTCATCGGGGTCTCGACCTGACTGCAGTTCGTCGTCGTAACCAACTTGAGTGGGCATATGCTCACATTCAATGGCGTCTGGCACTTTGGAGAGGTGTTCTCTTCACGGATGAATCCCGGTTTTCACTGTACAGGGCAGATGGCAGACAGCGTGTATGGTGTCGTGTGAGTGAGTGGTCAACATTGTGGATCAAATGGCCCATGGTGGCGGTGCGGTTATGGTATGGCCAGGCGTATGTTATGGACAACGAAAACAGGTGTATCGTGATAGATATTGTGATGAGATCCTGAAGCCCATTGTTGTGCCATTCATCATGACCATCACCTCATGTTGCAGCATGATAATGCACAGCCCCATTTTGCAAGGATCTGTACACAATTCCTGGAAGCTGAAAACATCCCAGTTCTTGCATGGCCAGCATACTCACTGGACATGTCACCCATTTGGGATGCTCTGGATCGGCGTATATGACAGCATGTTCCAGTTCCTGCCAATATCCAGCAACTTCACCATTGAAGAGGAGTGGACCAACATTCCACAGGCATCAAATCAGCAACCTGATCAACTCTATGAGAAGGAGATATACGCGAGGACTGCGTGAGGCAAATGGTGCCCCCCCCCAACAAAAAATAAATAAATAAATAAATAAAATAAAATTATTACCATTGGAGTGAAGAGAATCATGCAAATCTGCCTTTAATTAGACCCACTACTAAATTATACAGTACAGACAGATTTAATGTGAGCACTCACCAACTTTAAAATGCCATTATGAAAAGCCTAACTGAACAAACATTGTTGAAATTGAGGAACTATTACATCAAGATATCAATTTTACAAGAACAATCTTTATGGTTGGTAAGCCACTTTGATATTGTCACGTATAGTGACTGTAGTGGAGCACACAATGATGAAAATTAACAGAATTTTCCTGTAATTGAAGAATAAACAAAACCAACAGGAGAATACCAAGGATAAACATAACCAATGTTACACATGGATATTAACAAAGCAAGACAAGGGACTAACTGACACAGAGGGCTTAAATAGCAAACAGAGGGAGAAACTAACTAGATAATTTACACAACACACCTGAACTGAGGAAGCTAATCAATTAGTAACCATAGAAACAAACAGGGAATGGACGAGAACTGAACCAATTAACAAACTGACAAATACCTAGAACAGAACAGGGAAGCTAAATCAAACATTATACAAACATGAACAGACAGACTCCATCTTATGTCATGATTTTGTCTCTGCATCTGTGTGCGTATTTGAACACTGGATTGATTTGTGTCTGTGGCTACAAGTAAACAGCTTAGGAAAGAAGTGCTTCGCATCTGATTGACGGTTCCCATGACGCCAGGTGCATTCCAATAAATGTCATCTAATATCCAATGGAAATGTGTTTCCCCAACAGAGCTAAATCCACCTCCGCCCAGACAGACTAACCCCAGTGCAGCTCTGTCTCCTACCTAAACATTTATGACATTTACAGTGCATTATCCAGTTCAGAAGTACTGAAGGGCAGCGTGAGGAAGAGAGAGAGAAAAAAAGAGTGCATGTTTTATGAAAAGAGTGCATTTTTTTATGCAAGAGGCTTGGAGGCTAGCACCACTCTGTTGCTGGTGGAGTCAGGTGTAGTCAGGAACGGACAACTCATGGCAGATAATACTTCACCATATGTTTTACATATGCATAAAAAAAAAATACTGCACTATCTAGCTTAGAGTTTTTCAAAATGAAAGCTCTGAAGGGCTTTCAGGGGGTCTGTGGCAATTTTTTACAATTGAGAAATTTTCATTTTACCACTATGAGAAGAAAATACCACATCTGCATAATAGTAATGGAACTGGATTTAATAAACTTTTTGGGTATAATATTGGGAAAATAATAGGAAAAAGATATGTGTAACGATCATGTTTTGTTTTTGGACTTTCATTGTTTCCCTGTGTTCTGTTCCTGCTTCCTTTGTTGCCCATTTTCCCACTTCTTTTCCATTTTCTATCCCGGTGTCCCAATGTGCATACTATCCATCAAATAGAATGTGAGATTACAATAAGTGTGTCCCAAAGCATAGTATGTTGAAAAGAGTATGCCAAAAGTCCCCGGATGGTCTACTATTTCCGGTAGACTTTCGAAGTGTGGATCTGTGCACACTATTGCGGCTAATATTGCCCACAACCCATTGCTCTTTGGAGGTAGCCTGACAAGCTTTTCAAAGAAAAGCTTAACTCCAAGTCTTCCAGAGTTGCGGCCAAAGCCGATTTGAAAGACCGCTGTTCACCAGCTTCTTTGTTTTCAAGTAGCACGTGGAGCCATCATTATGTTAAGCCCGCCCACGGACTCTATACACGATGTGATTGGCCTGACTAGAGTTTGGTTTTTCCAGCTCGCAAGCCAACGGAGAGTTGCTAGAGACCCTGGCTGCAAATTATATTTGCTGCTGCTAGGGTGCGTCTAGATTTCTAGTAAAATGTGTTAAAAAAAACTACAAACATGGCGATGTGCATAAGTGACAGTTAAATAGGTTTAGATAAAGAGGTTTGAGTGACCAATAATCAACATTTGACCTGATATAAAATATTTATTTAATGTTATCCATGCTATATTTCATCTGCAACAACAATGTGGACTTAAGATATGTTAGGCCATTAACGTTTAAATGCATCATTATGCAAACACATGAGGAGAGTTCTCCGCATGAAAGACCCACGACTGGCAGATCAACGTGCTACTTCTTTTCTCTCCAAATGTTAGGAAATTATATATATATATATATATATATATATATATATATATATATATATATTTTCGCTATATTTTCAAATAGTTGAAATCACATAGACCAGAGTCTAGTCCCATGGTTATATTTTTTCAGTAAACTAAGTAGCAAAAGTGCATTTGATTACATTTATTTAGCAATTTTACTTTATTCGTGGGCAGACAGCAATAGTTGGATGGGAGTTGCAGAGGGAAGGGAAATATAGTAGTTATAGCCTCAGAAAAGCAAAGTGAGTGTAATCCCCAAAAAACTGCTGTGAATGTACAATAGAGTAGTGGAATCTGCCGCGGTAATGCAACTTCTGAGAAATGAAAATGATAGTTAAGATCGGAAATTATTGATCTTGGTGATGCTGACATGAATCAAGGTGGCAGATAACATTTCTGCATCTGTGCATCATTACTGTTTGTGTTGTAAATCATTAGCACAGTTCTTTCCAGTTGATTTCTGTTTTGGGTTGATGCACAGTGGTATAATTGCCTCTCGTTCAATATAAAGAGTTAGGGAGCCGCACTCCCTCTTTTCAAATTATTTTGATACTTCAGTGCTCAATACGCTAAGATCGAGAGTGGCAATTATCGCATGCGCAACTTATTGCATCTGCATTATTCAAGAGTTTGGAATGGAACCGTGCAACTTCCTGGTTTGGTTAAACAGTGTGGCTTTCTGTCAGGACACAAACAAACATGATGGAGTGCTTTCTCAAAGTCAGGGGAGAGGACACGGTAGCGGAGGAGGGTTGTGATAGATGGCCGTTCCGTCAGCGAGAGGTAGGCTCTTGGATTAATATGAGAAATATGGCACTCTTTCTCACAGGAACAATAAATGAATAAATAAAAACAAAGATTTGTGAGCATTCGCAGCACTGGCAAATAGACAAGTGTTTTGTCTCGAACTCATGACACTTTAGTACACCTGTCCAAATTGCTGCCAAATGCATTGTTTTGCATTAAGGTTAATGTTTTTGAACAAATATGTTTACCAGTCATATTTCATCATCACAATAATGCAGAGAGAGAGGCAATTTGGCATTAGAGACAAAAAGGCTGTCAGAACTTATATTAAATGATCACTCCATTACTCTCTTACCAGAGATTATTGAGGGCAGGGATGAAGAACTCTGGGTGAGTTTTTGGCTGTCTAGCAGATTCTGTTCCCCGAGGTCTATCTGTGGTCGTTGCAAATCAATTAAAAACACTCACCTCCTGAATGCGCACAGCCACTCTCCTGAATATTGATTCTTATATTAAACTCAGTGGTGTAACAGTCTGTGGTGAGTTAGGAGACATTTGTGAATTTGGAATTGAACGTTTGACATTTGGGAATTGGATAGACACTGGGTTTTAAGCTGCACCGAACAGATAATCGCCTCAAAGGCCAAGATGTTGAGTTCTGCTCTAAAACATTACCTTAGCAAAGCACTGAAGACAAAGGGCCTCATTCACTAATGATGTTGTTGTATAATTTGCATATTTATGTGCTCAGAAAATGCTCTCACGCAAATTTGCTTTATTTTTTGTTACTCAGAAATAATGAATACTTTTGTAGAGTCACTTAGTTTTGCAGTTCTAATCATTTTTAAAGTTGGTTTAACAAATGTCTTGGTCGGCATTACTGGGAACGCCCATAAAAACGTCATATTCGCCATATGCCATAGGGGAAAAAAAGCCATTAGAATGAATGCATGCACACCTTGTTAGATGCTTTATCTTTACTCTTTGTAATGATTACGATTTATTTTTGCTTGGTGCAGTCCCAAAAAGTTGCCATGTGGCATTCTGCACCTCTAGTAAGTTTAGAGTAAAGATAAAGTGTCTAACCAGGTCTACGTGCAGTCATTCTAATGGCTTGTTTTCCCCCACGGCATATGGCATATATGACGTTTTTGTGGGCGTTCCCAGTAATGCCGACCAAGTCCATTGGATGTATGTGACTTTTGCATACAAGTGGTTGCAGTTTGGCTCTAAATTTGATCATGAATTTAGAATAAATTCACAGATTTAGTGAAGGAGACAAAGATTAGTTCTAAATGTTATAATATAATAAACAATAAATAATATTATCTTTTTCAATTTCAGTTCTCAAAAGATTCAATCTAATCTAATTTTGGCCTCAAAAATAATGTAATCTGATTGTCTGATGTAAATTTGGATTACTCATCTGAATTACTCATCATAATGGGGACCTGCATTAAAATCTTAAAGCTGCTGTGAATAATGAGGCCTCTAAGAAAAATATTGAATATTGTCAGGAAATGAAGCATGTTATGGACTAAATGGTTACTGGAAAGGTATTTGGGTCCATCTCTTAAGTATCTTTTATTAGTTTGTCTTGGTGAATCATTGATGTGATTTAGTAAGACGAAACAAATCTTATTTGAAACATACTCTTTCATCCCTTCAAAGCAACAGCTAATCCTCTCTTGTCCCTTAAAAGGGAAGACAGACTTTCACTCCTTTCATGCAGGGAGGCTCCATCTACCTTAAGTGCTGGGCGATTTTACAGTCACTTTGAAATCTAGGTTACATACATACATACTGAACTCTGCATTGTGACTCCTCCAGGTCCATGCACAGAACTTTCCCACACTCCTGAGTTAACTGAGCCATTCATTTACATCAGCAAGGCAAATTAGGCAATCCATTATGGTGTTCTGTTTAAACAAATTACTCGCTGCACATCAGCCTTGGTGTGTTTACAGCACTGTATGGGGGAAAGGGGGGCAGCGGGGCGGAAGGTCATGTGTGCATTAATGAGATAAGGTTGTATTTAAAGTGTGTGTGTGTGTGTGTGTGTGTGTGTGTGTGTGTGTGTGTGTGTGTGTGTTTTCAGAGCAGGATGGATGGGTGTCCATCGGAGTGCTGATGCAGCAGTGTCCGACCTCTGCTCATCCTTTTCCAGTTTCTCTCATCCTTCTTCATCCTCCTCCTCCACACAATCTATCGCCATGTTTGCTCATTGATCTGTGAGCCTGACATAGATGCAAGGCTAAAGGAAGCTTTCCCTCTCCAATAGAGAGAGGAGTCATTGCCTTTTATTTGCCACTCGCTGTCTCACTTGCATGAGGGAATGTTGCTTTGCTGCAATAAATAAACTATTAAAAAGGCAGGGAGACAAAATGTGATTACAAAACACTTGAATTACCTTCTTTTTAAAATATCACAAATTGAATCCACCAAACTTGCTGTTTTAGCTTTATATTTGATGAGATTGAAGATGAGATGAGATTTAAGACAGTCAGACTGATTGAGAGATGTATTGATAGTTAGACAGGCTGACTGAATGGCAGATAGATAGATAGATAGATAGATAGATAGATAGATAGATAGATAGATAGATAGATAGATAGATAGATAGATAGATAGATAGATAGATAGATAGATAGATAGATAGATAGATAGATAGATAGATGGATGCACCCTTGACCAACAAAAACCTTTTCTAGTCAATAGTGCAGTATTGTTTGTGTTATTTAAAGGGCGCGTTAGTAATATGCACTTATAGGTGGGTGCACAACGTGTGTACACTCTGATTATTACACACACAGCACACAAACATTTTTAAATATTAAAAATAAAAGGATTCCTCTCTGGAGAAGTGTTCAGTCTTTCCGCTCGCAAATTCCGACATGCAGCGAATCCGCCATGGTGCAAGCGCAACTGTCTTTTAAAAGGAATGGGAGTTGCGACTCTGATTCGTTTATTGCACGTTAAGCCCAAAACACACCCATGACTCATTATGAGACTAGGTACAACCCTTCTGAACCATGCGCCTGGCACGCTGACCGTTGTTAAACTAGCAAAAGTGGATTCTGACACACCCTAAGGGCACATGTGCCATGCACTTCAGACCATTCACTCAGATTGTTAAAATAGGGCCCATAGATAGATAGACAGACACATTTCTTTGGTTTACTAAACTGAAGACATTTTGAAGCCTCTCAAGAAAAGCTGATTTGTCAGGTTTAATTATATGGCATATGTATACTGATAGACCCTGTGACGGTCCCATTTGGACAGGTCAGTCATGCTGTCCTTAACGCGCTTCAGCGATTAGATGAGCCTTTTGATGAGAATGACAGCCAACTCTGGTCTTAAGTGTGGACCATAGTAAAAAAAAAAAAACAAAAAATATATATATATATATATATATATATATATATATATATATATATATATATATATATATATATATAAATAAAAAATAAAATAAAAATTCCAAGCAAGCAAGCTTGGTGAATAATGTTCTAAGGATGTTGTTTTCAACTTAATGTTGGCAAATTGTTGATTACCACTGATCCATCCCTAGGTGTGTAAACGAGTGGAAAATGTGTTTACAGTAAATGCAAACATAATGGAAGCAAAAAAAATCCATCACACCATTTCGAGAGAATTAGCACCAAACTAAACATTGTTTATGTAATTTATGAAGCTAACAGATCCTAATCTTACATGATCCATAAAACACAGTTTATATGGAGTTTTACAGACTCAGATTACATTGCAAATACATAACCAGAAATTATTGAAAAGTAGCTCCACTTGAAAAAATTGGATTTATTTAGACAACTTTACAGCTCAGGTAACATTATTTCTCCTGAAGATTTTATCTAAGCACTCAAAAATACAAGCTTAGCATTTCTGTGTTTAAACCCTCCCACCTGCAGCTAGGTTCTCGTTGTAAGTTGTAAACACATTGCCGGCTAATTTTTGAAAAAAGAAGTCCAAAAAGAACTTCAAATTTTGATTCGTCTGACCACAGAACAGTTTTCCACTTTGCCACAGTCCATTTTAAATGAGCCTTGGCCCAGAGAAAACGCCTGTGCTCCTGGATCATGTTTAGATATGGCTTCTTTTTTGACCTATAGAGTTTTAGCCGGCAACGGTGAATGGCACGGTGGATTGTGTTCACCGACAATGTTTTGAGCCCATGTTGTGATTTCCATTACAGTAGCATTCCTGTATGTGATGCAGTGCCGTCTAAGGGCCCGAAGATCACGGGCATCCAGTATGGTTTTCCGGCCTTGACCCTTACGCACAGAGATTGTTCCAGATTTTCTGAATCTTTGGATGATATTATGCACTGTAGATGATGATAACTTCAAACTCTTTGCAATTTTTGCAACTCTGAGAAACTCCTTTCAGATATTGCTCCACTATTTTTGGCCGCAGCATTGGGGGAATTGGTGATCCTCTGCCCATCTTGACTTCTGAGAGACACTGCCACTCTGAGAGGCTCTTGTTATACCCAGTCATGTTGCCAATTGACCTAATAAGTTGCAAATTGGTTCCTTATATGTACATTTAACTTTTCCGGCCTCTTATTGCTACCTGTCCCAACTTTTTTGGAATGTGTAGCTCTCATGAAATCCAAAATGAGCCAATATTTGGCACGACATTTCAAAATGTCTCACTTTCAACATTTGATAGGTTATCTATATTCTATTGTGAATAAAATATAAGTTTATGAGATTTGTAAATTATTGCATTCCTTTTTTATTCACAATTTGTACAGTGTCCCAACTTTTTTGGAATTGGGTTTGTACCTTAAAGGTACATATAGTAATACAAGCTTAGCATTTCTGTGTTTAAACCCTCCCACCCGCAGCTAGGTTCTCGTTGTAAGTTGTAAACCCATTGCAGGCTAATTTTTGAGCTCATTATTGTCTGTGGTAATCGACAGCACACCACCGATGCTGCCCGTAGACACAAAGTTGCAAATAACCTGGAATATTTCTTTAATGTCAGTTGTAGTCTGAAATCATGATTTAAATGGCAATTTAAAGTGTTTCACAATAATTATATCATGCAGCACAATGAAAAGGCAAGCGTTTGGCAGTGTATTAAAGAATCGTCAGCCTCTTAACATCAGGCTATTCACTACGGCCTTGAACGAATTTGGATCTAATGTAGAAGCAGATGCCAAGTGAATGGATAAGCAAACAGCCATCGGAAATAATATACAGTTTATTGGCATTGAATTCATTGAGCACTTGGATGATGTACCCCACTGCTTATTTAATGACCACTGTGTTTAAAAGCCCCTGATACTGTAAATCCTCAGCTTAAATTCGCCTGCAGTATGCAGAAGTCTGGCAATGTGTGAGTGTTAGAGACACATAGTCCACACTTGCTGTCACCTCGTTCCCTACCTTGTCATTCCCGCCAAGGCCTGAGTAACTCAGAAGATGAAACACCTGTGGGAAGCTTTGTCCTCATATTAAAGCACAGCGTCAAATTGAAAGCACATACTCTGCTGACTTGGGAAAAACGGACCACTCAGATCGGGAATGGAAAAAGGGTTTCAGGAAGGCAGGCTGTGAGCCTCTTTAATACATTATACAACATTAATGAGAAATAGATGGAAAACAAGAAAAAAGATTACGCCAGGAAAGACTTACGGTTTTACTTAATACCTAAACAAAAAAACAAAAAAAACCCTGATATTTATTCACCATGGATTTTCAATGAATAAGCAGAATCATCAAATTGCCACTCTAGATTCCTTCATTTTTAATAGTGGCAGTGATAGAATAACGTGGGGTTGAATATGAATCTCTTTGATTATGGTGTAAAGAATGTATTTTTTTAATTAAGCTAAGGATAATCACTGAATACAGGCCCATTCGCATTGAACGGTTAATTATTGATTTCTGGTGAGAAAGTGACAATGTAATTATTGCATGCTGGCAAAACTGATCTAAGATGTCAGTCAGGCATGTTTAATCAAGGAGGTTAGTCTTCTATGTAACCTCTCATGAGTTTAATTAGGTGGATTTTCACTATTCTCTTTATGAGTTAATGAAAGAATTTCTTTCAGGTTTTGCCGGAGGTTTCATAGTCTAAGACTTTTAAGTTCACATTACGGATCTGTGGGGCAGTTCACCTAAAATGGAAAGGCAATCATTATTTATTCACCCGCTTGTAATTTCAACCCGATCTCACGGTAATTTGTACGATTTTTGCTACATTTTGTAAAAAAAAAAAAAAAAAACATAGCGACCTCCTTGGATCAATGTGGTTTTGTCACAACTCACACAAGAACCAATGATGTTTGATGTTACTGGCATCTAACTTGCGTCATATTTAGTTTGAGAATAAAACTGCTCTAGAACAATATTTGTTGTTTAAAGGGTGCTAAAAAAAATACATTTGAATCTTACATTACACAAAAAGTGGGTAAAACAAAGGGGTCATATTTAGGTACCCCTGCAATATAGATGTGGTTTGGTCACGCATGCAAAGTCAGTTATTTAATTGTGTAAACAATGTGTTGTCTCTATAATATCATGCTTAATATTCTTCTTGGACAATATAAATGAGTTTTTGGGTGTTTTTCAAACAGAAGGCTGCATTCTATGAAGGCTACGTATCTCGGCTGCCACGTCATCAAAAGTCGCTGAAGGCCATCTCAGTTTGAAGGATCCTTGAAAGGCAGCCTTCGTTTTGCGTCCTTCATTTGGCCTATTTTAAAGGACGCATCGGATGTATCCTTTGTGGCCTTAAATCCCCCACAATCCTTCGCACACATTTAAATTCACAAAAATAAACTGATGGAAGACGATTGTCTGAGTTTATTATGAAATGTAAGACAAAAATAATGTTTTCGGACATGAAAGCATAGATGTCTTTTGTTTTGCTGTAAATTTATCCCTAACACTAAACTGACGATAATGTAAGCCACTGGGAGACCGCAGACGGCTGTCATTCAATGTATTGCATCAATAGAAAGCCAATTTATATAAAGGTTTGTAATACAAAGTATTTTTCATAAATTAAGTTCTAATAGTATTTTCGTGCCGTGAACATGGGGCCGGGAAATGGGAGCGCTAGCGTAGTTCTACCTGGAAGACTCAAATGTCACGTCATTCATTAATTATCTATCTAGCCAATCGTTGTTCGTCATCTGTAGTATATAAGTTCTGTTCCCATCCATTACTACTTTCGCAGATACGGTACGCCGGCATTCACCCCCATCCTCCTCACCACCACCAGGTTGGTCCCTGTCCATACATCGGGGGGTAGGCAATGCTCCTGCCTTCATCTTCAGGCAGGAACTGCAAGCATCCCCTTACCCTCCGGATTCGGACTATGGACGGGGCCTACGCCGAAGAACTTTATCATTTAATCTATTTGATACTCATTGTATACAAACTGTAAATAAATCTTATTCAAATGTTATTCTCGAGTCTTTTGGGTAGAACATGTATGATGTAGCCATGCACACTTACTAGACCATCTCATTTTAGTGTTTAATTGTTGAGGAGGATACTAGCCTACAAGCCTCAGAAGAACTGGACTGGGAAGGATGCAGTCTCGTGCAAGTACAGTGCTGTCACTGGAGCGGTACTCTAAGGTACAAAAGTGAAAAGGTACATCTTTGTACCTTACTCACCCCTAAATGGTACATATTAGTACCTTAAAAGGTACATATCAGTACTTTAAGAGTGCAGATTAGTACAAACTTGATTCCAAAAAAGTTGGGACACTGTACAAATTGTGAATAAAAACTGAATGCAATGATGTGGAAGTTTCAAATTTCAATATTTTATTCAGAATACAACACAGATGACATACCAAATGTTTAAACTGAGAAAATGTATCATTTTAAGGGAAAAATAAGTTGATTTTAAATTTCATGGCATCAACACATCTCAAAAAAGTTGGGTTGTCCTTGGGTTGTCCTTGTCCTCTTTAGTCCGGATGACATGGCATCCCAGTTTTCCAAAAAGAACATAAAAATTTAGATTCGTCTGACCACAGAACAGTTTTCCACTTTGCCACAGTCCATTTTAAATGAGCCTTGGCCCAGATAAAACGCCTGTGCTTCTGGATCATGTTTAGATATGGCTTCTTTTTTGACTTATAGAGTTTTAGCCGGCAACGGCGAATGGCACGATGGATTGTGTTCACCGACAATGTTTTCTGGAAGTATTCCTGAGCCCATGTTGTGATTTCCATTACAGTAGCATTCCTGTATGTAATGCAGTGCCGTCTAAGGGCCCGAAGATCACGGGCATCCAGTATGGTTTTCCGCCCTTGACCCTTACGCACAGAGATTGTTCCAGATTCTCTGAATCTTTGGATGATATTATGCATTGTAGATGATGATAACTTCAAACTTTTTGCAATTTTTCTCTGAGAAACTCCTTTCTGATATTGCTCCACTATTTTTGGCCGCAGCATTGGGGGAATTGGTGATCCTCTGCCCATCTTGACTTCTGAGAGACACTGCCACTCTGAGAGGGTCTTTTATACCCAATCATGATGCCAATTGACCTAATAAGTTGCAAATTGGTCCTCCAGCTGTTCCTTATATGTACATTTAACTTTTCCTGCCTCTTATTGCTACCTGTCCCAACTTTTTTGGAATGTGTAGCTCTCATGAAATCAAAATGAGCCAATATTTGGCATGACATTTCAAAATGTCTCACTTTCAACATTTGATATGTTATCTATATTCTATTGTGAATAAAATATAAGTTTATGAGATTTGTAAATTATTGCATTCCTTTTTTATTCACAATTTGTACAGTATCCCAACTTTTTTGGAATTGGGTTTGTACCTTAAAGGTACATATTAGTACCTTTTCAGTTTTGTACCTTAGGGTACCGCCCCAGTGACAGCAATGTACCTTTTTTTTCTATCAATGTAGGTTGTAGCCTTCCATTTGAGAAACACCCATTATATTTGAAAAGTTAGGAAGGGGCAAGAGGATCATCATATTTGGGTGTCCTTGGCATAAGATGTTTGAGAACAATAGATACTTTTATAGTGGTATTTTTGCCCTTTTTGAGCTGGACTATAAACATAATATGGGCTTATCAGAATTCTCGTTTTGTACTCCGTGAATATAACAGCATACCGCTATGAGGGAAAGTAAATAATGACATCATTTTTATTTGTGGGTGAAATATCCCTTTAATGGAGTTGGTAATGGGTATTCTGAAAATGTCAGGGATTTACTTTGCATGATCTTGCTTTCGGTGACTTCATCCAGGTGAGACACATGCGCTCATAAAGATGTCACTGCAGTTTTTTTTTTTTTTTTAAATTGGCACTCTGCTGACTGCATCCCTCAGTGCACGAGAGAAATTGAATATGGATATTCGGCTCTCAGTCTCATTTATCCCTCTGGCTTATAGATGGATGTGTATTCAGTGGAAATGAACTTTTGGTGAGTAAATGGAATGGAAAGTGCCTGAAGAGAATCCACAGGACGAGAGGGTGATGTGTGTTTGCAGTAAGAGGTATGAGAATTGACTGGGCTTTGGTCTCTGGGTGTATAGTCATTAGGATAATTTGACCTGAATCAATGCCCCAGAATTTCCAAAATTATTCAAGGAGTAACATACTGTTTATCACGTCTGAAAGTGCCAGTGAGTGTTTACTACTTTGCACTCTCCTATTACAATCTGAATATGATTGCTCCCACCAGACTTGAGTTAAACTGAATATCAAAGTCATGGAAATCTGGCTGTAAATTCATTGTGTTCATGTAAAGGTTTCTGTATCACAAATCAGATGCTAAAATACCAGGGAAAATTTTACAGCACGGTCCATTTCCAAAAGGACACACTCTGCCCGGCTGTCTGTTCTCTTTCTGTTTGGCTCATCAGTGGCCAGGCTGTGAGGTCAGATGGCCGTTGGACACTGGGCAGCCTTGTCCCTCAGGGTTCGTGGCTCTGCGGACCAGAGATGATTAAATGTCTAATGAGTCCAGTGTGAAAATCCAACACCATCTGGAGGGTACGATCATCCTCTGTTCATCCAACATATCTGGAGGACCCTGAGAAACAGGATTGCGAACTTTGCATGCATGTGCATACACAATAATTCTGTATTAAAAAAGCAACTATATATATATATAAAAGATGTTATAAGATATTAAATAAGATGTACTTTGAGGCAAACATACATCTTGGGCCAAAGAAAATCCCATGAGGCCAAAGGAAATAATGAAGAGCGTATTGAGGGCACACAAGTTTAACTGTGAAGTTTTAATCCATTTCTCTGATTGCTTTGGACAGTTGTAAAACGAGCATAAGAACTGTTTTCCGGGTATTTTTTGAAATTCAGGATCCACTTACTTTCTTTGGAATAGTAATCAGGACCTATGAGATTCATTCTGACTCTGTATAGTTCAAATGCTGGACTGAACAACACAGAAATCATAAAACTGTGGAGAAGAGGAAAAAGGAATTCATTTCTTGAGAGCATTTGATAGTAATGAAACGCTTGGGGGGAAAACTGTGAGAAAAATGGGATGCTGTATAGTCACTTGGAGAAATTAATGGATAATAAAAAATGATTAATGAATTGGGTAGAAATGAAAGACTTGACTAAAATGAACACTTACAAGTTTTCAAGAGTATCTAAAATGAAAATACATATTGTGGGTCAATAATACATAACAACTGAATTGCAAATTAATGAATGAACCTTAACAATTACAGTAAATTTTGATATTTTTTGGAAAATAGATCATTTGGCATAAGTTTTATTAGTGGTAAATACGACATTCATTGAGTGCACGTTTAGGCTTGTTTTAGGCAGTAAACAAAATCATTCATAAAACAGCAACAATGTACAAACATTCAACCATTGTTTTGGCCAAAAGTATTGTACTTAATAAACTTTACATATTTATAAGATTACTAAAACATTAATTGTGACAACTTTTAGTTTGAAGTAAATGATTGTACTGTAATTTAAAGGTGCAGTACATAGGTTTTTGACTGTACTAAAGCATAAAAATACCATAATCTGTTTGCAGGAAACATACTCGTTTCTCAGAAAAACGTTACTTTGAAATGTGCGTTTCATGTTGGAATGTCTGTTTTTGTTTTGGTCCTCGCGAAAACGCACGTTGCCAGTTTACCCAATAGTATTTCGACACCACAGGTTGCCATTTGGCAGAAAACACAACGTACTGGTGACATGGAAGCCAGCAAACAAACTGGTCAGAGATTGCAGATTCTACCCAACCTAAAAAGCCTCTGTATTCAACAAAAAAATCTCTATGAATGAGAGCATATTAAAACGCGGATAAATCAGTTAATCAATTGACAGTGTACTAGTCTCCTTGCTTTCCTTTGTTGAGCGCTCATTCCTGTTTTGTGTCCTCAAACTGGCAACCCGCGTGAGCATCGAGTCTGAGGAGGAAGGGGCGGGGCAAATAATGTTTTTGAATTAAACCACTAGCTGTCATTCTTACATACTGAACCTTTAAAGGGCAGTTCACCCAAAAAAGAAAATTCTTTCATCATTTACCTACTCTCATTTCGTTTGGTTGGCACTGACTTTCATTGTATGAGGAAAAAACAAAACAAAATAATAATAAAATATTATTAATTTTATATATAAAATATTTTTCAAAATATCTTTTTGTAGAATTCTCATTGTTTGATTTAATTACTTAATATGTAATTTATCACAATGAAAGTAAACAGAAATTAAAAGATTTTCTGTCTGGTTATGTTGTAATGCTAAATATGGTCGGATCAGATTCCTGAATTTCAAGAGATTTTTTTGATTGGTTAAAATGAATAAATGTTTCCTTGAGCCCTGGAGGACCCACAGGATTGGTGCCTATGATAATGAACAAAGTTTCTTTGTCACACATTTTTATGTGGGCTGCACTTGTAATTACAACCTGAGCCTTTTGCTGTAGACTGAGCTTATTTTCAGCACATTTGAGTGTAATAATAGCCCTAATGTTTTAGAGTGGTGTGTTGTGTATTCTGTTTTGCAATGTCTTTAATAGGTGGATGTTTGCTTGATCTCTCTGTTTAATTCAGACAAACCTTTTAAGTTATGAAGACGCATCAGCTAAAAGCTCACTGTACTCATCATATTTTAGACCAGAATGTCAGCAGAGAAACCCGTTTTGTCATCCCACAGCGATGAGTACTCCCTCAGCTGCTGATGTCATTCTGTTGTGTCTTTACCTAATGTTTTCTTCTCCCTCATTTATTCTCTCGCTCTCTTTGTCTCCAAGAGACAGTCTTCTTTGCCAGTTCTCTTCTATATGCAGGCTGTTAGCCGGTGGTGCCCTTGACTCACGACCTTGACAGAAATGATGGACCTTAATACAGGAATGTACTTTTTGTTTAATCAGCAGGCTTGTGCACTAGCGAAGGGTCTTACCGGAGCAAAGGCCGCCCCCCAGGTAAACAGAACTGTATTACTGCCCCGTGGGCAGCCGCACGCTTCTCCAGTTTTGTTTATTTCATCTCAGCTGGTTCGCACATTAACGCAGTAACGTCCTTTCAGATAACATGCATGAAAAAATTCCATATTTAATAGATTAAAAATGCCCACAGGATGAATCAAATAAACAATCGCAAATTCACAATGATTTATCAAACAACGAAAATCACAAACAGCCATTAATCCTGTCTGGGCACAACTCTTTCCACGCCAAAAAAATTCCTCATTCTGCATAGTCTTGGGAAAGGGGTGCAGAGCTGCTGAACATGTGGTGGTGTCTAATCACGCAGCACCGTTATCCCATTAAAAACCGATGCTGTAATTTCATTTATGAGACAGAACAGCAGTTGTCCTCCTTAGCAGGAAACAAATGAGATAAATATCCGTTTATCTCTACACTCTGACATGAAGTATATTAAGCAATGAATTAAATCCATTAAATCTGTTAATATGAGTGTGTGCATGGGTGTGAATGTCACTTTGACATCTATTCAATCAGATACGGAAAGGTGAGTGTAGATGCCCTTATAGGGCATCTACATTAAAGGATAATATGGTCATTAAAAGGTAATATGGTTATATTACCCTTTAATGATTTTCAATGTTTTTCTATTTTTTTGCTAAGGTAATGAGGACAAAAGCCCACAAGGAGATATTTATCCTAACTTTCTGATTTAAGCAGAATATATTTAATACATCTCATATAATTTCTGATGAATTATTTCTTAAAATGCAAAATTCAATTCAAATTTCAGAATACTGTAATTAAATAATAAAAGACAAATCAAATAGCACAATCTCTGTCAAAGAATTTAGATTGAATCCCAGGATGATTTTAGATTGAATGATTCCACTCATTTGGCCTTTATGGTATGATGATTGATGAAGATGTTTAAAATGTAAAATCTAAATAATTAAGAACTTAATTGTAGAAAAAATCAATCACTTAAATCAATGAAACAATACAAACACCAACAATTGCACACAGCAATCATAGTAAATTAGTGTAATATTACCAGAATGACTTTAGCGGTAAATACACAAATATGCTGTGCACAAGCAACTGCATTCTGGCTTTTTACCATTAAGAGACCATTCACACATCAGCACCAAAATACCTGTAAATTCTGTGATGTCAGTCATGATAGTTATGATAGTCATGATAGGGAAATGATCTTTAAACACTGCACCATTGTCTTCATTCGCCCGTATGAGGAGAAGCGTTTCAGTTTTACTATCTATTCAATTCAATTAAATTTTTTGACAGGCATAAGGGGATGATCAAACAGAACGTGGTTTTGCTCTTAAACAGGAGATGCGCATAATAGCATCCAACTGCAGATCCGCAGCACTGATGAATGAAAAAGCAGGCACGAGTCTTGAGCACGACATGTTGAAAAAAGCTGCGAGACATGGTACAACGGTCAAAGATGACCATCTAGCGCATATTTACATAGGAAAACTATTAAAAAGCAGTGGTGCTCATTGTAAACAGCGCAGAGTAATCACATCATCTCCATAAGAACTTTATGATTGGCTTAAAGCAGACTTCTTATGTCAGCGTGTTCTGACTTTGTACGTGCTCATACCTGCAATCTTCATTGCGTTCACACACAGTATCAAACCGGTAGTTTACTGGTAATGTTACAACTTCTCATACTGGTAAATTGCAAGAACCGATTTACCGGTATTTTCAAAAAGGTCCTGGTCACACATGATCTCTTACCAGTAATTTACCGGTAATTTACCATTAAAGATTGTATGTGTGAAAGGGGCTAATATGGTAGTCCCAAATCAAGACTTATAACTAAATAACAGAAAATGTAACACAAAACACCCTAATGAACTGTCGCATACACCAGCTAGAGTGCCCATGATCTCCACTAGAGGGCACTCCTTCCGACTCTTGTGCTATCTTATCATGGACTACATTTCCTATAAGCCACTGCCTTTACTTATAATGCTTGATTACATTCAGCTGTGTCTACCTTGTTAACTCTGTCTATAAGCCCTGTGTATTCTATGCAAAGTCTTGTATGTTGTTACACACTATTTGTTTCTATCTCTGCCCATTTTCTGGATTACCTTTTTTCCTGTATTTTCTGCCCTGTTGCTCATTTGGATTGTTTGCCCCAATATTTGACCTTCTGCCTGTAATTTACAGTAAAAAATAATGCATTTTTCACCGTTTATGGTAAAGTAATTGGAAGTTAAGCAATTAACAGGTTTTTACTAAAGCACTTTTGCAGTCTTTTTCTGTAAAAATGACAAACATTTTTTACAGTAATGACATCTTTGGTCAAGAGAAAAATTGCATAATGCTGTGGGGCAAGTCTTACCCCGGGGGGCTTCTTATCCCATCTTACCCTATTTGTGTGAAAAAAGAGAGAATTATAGGCCATATCCTGGGAGGTAGCCATCAGCAGTCGACCACAGACAGGTGATCCTTTTGTTTTATCTCAGGGAGAATGAGGGGTGAACGCCTGCTTTAAACTGACAAAACACTGCAGTCAAATATCACATCATACACACACATCCACACACACTCAGTTTCTCTCTATCGCTACTGTCAGAGCGGGATGTCTCTTCCTATTTCATCAATCCTCCATTTCTCTCCTCTCCAGTTCCATCTCTCCCACCTCTCCTCCTTCGTTTGTCCTCGTGTCAGTCCATACAGAGCAAACAGACATATTGCTGTTGCATGCACTGCATGTAGAAAAGCCTCTTCTCGCTTCCACTGCACTATCTTTTAATTAGTACCCACTTCTTTACAATTCATTTCTCTCAATTTGCCCTATTAGCGTAAGCATATAACTAGCAAATCTTTGCTAGTGCTAATTTTATATTCACTTATTAAGGGGCTTATTAGATCTCATATTAAATTAAAGACTGAAAAGCTACTTGAGAAAGGGTGAGAGTGAAGGGTGAGAGAGCAGTGTTGTTTAAATGCATAATTTCCGATGTTTTAGTCCTTATTGGTTAAAAAGACTGGGGGCATCTATACAGTATGTTCAAAATAACGTGCTTAACTATAAATGTTTTTTTAAGACATTTAAAGGGATAATTCACCCAAAAATTTAAATTAGCCCATCATTTACTCATTTACTTATTTAGTCATCCTAGGTGTATATGACATTCTTCTTTCAGACGAATACAATCAGTGTTACAAAGGTCCTGGCCAATCCATTATATGTATATATCCATTATAATGGCAGTGAATTGTTACTTCGTTTTTGAATTCCATAAAAGTTCATCTATCCATCATATAACTGCTCCACACGGCTCCGGGGGGGTTAATAAAGGTCTTTTGAAGCAAAGTGCCGTGTTTGCGTAAGAAAAATATCCATATTTAAAACTTTATAGACTAAAATAACTATCTATAAAATCATTCTGAAAATGATTCCAACGATACCATTTCTCTATATCGTTATCGTTATAGCTTACTGTGGTGTGAACTCTGCTATTCTTTAATATTGAGAACAATTTTTAGAACTGTATCTTTATCATTATAGTTATCGTCCTTGGTGTGAACGGGCCTTAACTCAGTTGATGTTCTGGGAAAATGTTTTTAGATAAAAACTGAAAGAGTTGCCGGGAAGCTTAGTGACGCTGAAGTCGATCGACCGTGGTGTAGTTCGTTTATAGCCTACCTTTAGCTTTTTACTTCTGGTGACTGCATTTAGCCTTCAGAATTCATAAAAGTTGTGTTCATCTGTGATAATTATCTTGATGGACAAAGCGTGCAAGTATCATAAACTTTTGTTGATCACTGAGCTTGTTTTCTGCGATAATCCAAAAGCCTATAGGAAAATCTTATTGGGTTTTTGTCGAAGGAACCAGTGTGATGCTAACTACAGATACTAACTATAGTGTGATGACGTCATACCTGCACCACTCTATAGGATTCTCTGAACTGCGTCGCAAACCAAGATGGCGGCACCCATCTTGCATTATAGATCAAGATCATTATAAAGGATTTTAAACAACAAAACACACTCACTTACTCATATTTGAGAATTGGAATATCAGATAGTTGATGACATGGTTAGCAAGTTTATGAATATTTATTTTGAATAAAAAAGGAAAAAGGAAATAAAAGCAGTACACTATTTTATAAGCAGAGGATTGTTCTTGTCGCCTAGCAACTGTGACAGCTGTTGTTGATGAGTGGCAGTAAAGTTTCTGGACTTTTTTTTTAAAGATTGTCTAAATATGTTCACCATGGTCCATTTCTGTATATAATAAAGTGTATAAACTATACATAATCATATCTTAGTAAGATATGTCAACATTTGGACCACTCTAAAAGTAGTTTTTATCATTGTATCATTCATTATTTGAGTAAGTTGAAGCCCAATACTTTTCAAACCCATGTTTAAAAGTGTAATTTGGTAATTTCTCTCTCTATCGATCCCACTCATTCGATCCCAACCTCAATAGCAAATGTACAACCGATGTACACACAATAGCTAGCCATTAGAGAATGCACATGCACGATTGTCACACCTAATGAATTCCCACATTTTGCCAGAATGTGTCCAAATTCGCTTACTCGTCTTTTATTCACTCATTAAGTAGACTGTATTAGTCGAGTAATACCCTCGAATTAGGGTATGGGAGCAACCTTACTGAGTGCATTTCAACAATCTCCTTTCAACATCCAACCCAAAGCTTTATTTTTCGTTTTGATTTATTGATTACATTAAAACCAGTTATATGGTCACCAGTATTATTATTTGTGTTTAACAAAACACTTCTACACAATGAAAACAATCTTTATATGCCATGTGTAAAATGTGTCCATCTAGAATGTTCTTATGAATTCCTTCTATTGCTTGGACTCTTTTCTGGTCCTTGCATAAACAATGGGATGTGGCCAATCATTATTTGCAGACCAATCATTTCAGAGATAGTGGGAGGGATTAGTTCAGGCTATATATACACCAACAGTGGGATTTGACTCTGGGTCACAAATTTCAGTCAGTCTTTTCTATCTCAGTGTCTAATAACCAATGTATATTCACAGTCATGGGCAGCAAACTTGTTATCTTAGAGTTTGCAGTGTTGACACTTTTAGTACAAATGTAGAATGACGTGTTGTTGCATGTTTGTAAAAGCTGTAAATTAGTTGTTGACTCAGGATATTAGTAAAAAACTTTACACCTATAAGGTTTGACCTCTAAATAAAAAGGACATTGGTAGAGTACATATAGTGAAAATGTAGTTAGTAAGGCTTTTTGGAATAAATTAAGACTAATTAATTTTTTTTTTTGCTATGCCTAATTTTATGAGCAGTATTTTATGTATCATAAATCTGCATCAATTAAATTATATTTTAACACTTTTTAGTCATAGTTTAACAGAGTTACCGTTTGATAATGAGACCATAAAAATACTGTTTGCAAGTGATATTTACACAATGACATGATTTTCTTAATATTTCATGTAATATCATATCGCAATTTCTTCAATTACACTTTTGTTTTTATTTATTATATAGTTAAAATAAAATGATTATTAATTGATGAGAGCAGCATATGCTTCCTAATATTGTGTTGGCCCCCCTGACCCGTCTAGGCATGGACTTCACTAGACCTCTAGGTATGCTGTGGTATCTGGCACCAAAATGTTAGCAGCAGATCCTTTAAGTCCTGTAAGTTGCGAGGTGGGGCCTCCATGGATCCGACTTGTTTGTTCAGCACATCCCACAGATGCTCGACTGGATTGAGATCTGAGGAATTTGGAGGCCAAGTCAACACCTCAAACTCGTTGTTGTGCTCCTCAAACCATTCCTGAACCATTTTTGCTTTGTGGCAGGGTGCATTATCCTTCTGAAAGAGGCCACAGCCACAGCCACAGCCACCAGGGAATACCGTTTCCATGCATGCTCTGACCCAGTCGATTAGCGATCATAATTTGTGCCTTGTCAAACTCGCTCAAATCCTTACTCTAGCCCATTTTTCCTGCTTCTAACACATCAACTTTGAGGACAAAATGTTCACTTGCTGCCTAATATATCCCACCCACTAACAAGTGCCGTGATGAAGAGATAATCAGTGTTATTCACTTCACCTATCAGTGGACATAATGTTATGCCTGATCGGTGTATATAAAATAGATGTGAAATATGCATATGCTGCTCTTATGCTTTCAATAATTATTTTGATATCAATATACAAATATTTTAATGATGAATTTTCATATTTTAAAAATTAAATAACTATAGCCTACATAAAAGCATAGTTGCACAGGATAGTTTTAAATGCAGTACAAGTCTTGCAGTGTGGTGTGTTGTAAAATTAACAATGATATTATAAAATTATACAGCCATCAGTAAACTCACCATGTCCATTGTTTGCTAAAAGCACTAAGAACTTGCGTGGGACTCTCTTGTAACGCTAATATTCTGCTGTCAGTGACACAATAAAACAGCCTGTATGAGTAATCTAGCCCAAAGCTGCTCTCATCTCGGGACAAGCGCCTCTGCTGCTGAGGGCACAATTTATGAAATGTGCTGAACACAGCTTTCGGTCTCTCATTTGCATGAGTTGTTATTGTTTGAAATGATAAATAAATTGAAAGCGCAGATGAAAAATGGCCAGTCCTCAATAAGACAGAGTATGTTTCTAGTGGAGCATGAAGCTAATCTGAAGCTTTTCTCCTTTCACCATTACCCATAATGCAAAGGAGACAGAACGCACACGAAAAAAAAAAAAAGAAGAAAAAAAAACATGCGCTGATGACTTTCTGACGCCTTCTCCTCATTTTCTGCCTTCACAGACATGTGAGGAGATTGCATAAACTTCTGTGTGGTAATTCACTCACTTCAAAAGTCTGTGCTATTAAACCAGTCATCCGATTCTGAAAGAATCTGCAAATAAACAGGTTGGTTTATTGAATAGTGAAAGTTTGCTTTTTGTGACATTTTATGCTCTTTATGTTATGCAGCTCTTTGGCCAGATACATATATTGATGCAAATGAGAATGTCAAGTGGCGAAGAATCTTTTCACAAAAGAATAATGGCAAACGAAAAGTGACAGAAGTGATCATCACCCTGTGTTAACCTCAAGAACTAGAGTAAAGAAGGAACAGGTTATCAGAGCCAAAGTGTTTTTTTATTTATTTATTTTTACTTTTCAATTTAACTGAAACATGTAAGAAGACGGAGAGGGAGGAGGGAGTTAATCAAATCCCTTCATGATTTCATGAGTGTCCAATCAGTCCAGACCAACCACCTCTGATTTTACCAACAGGTCTTGATTAACGTTTATTTGAATCCCAAACGAAATCACAAGCCTAATCAAATTCAACATTCACCAAGAGCCATTGTACAGATCATTACCAAATCCTCTTGACTTTGTCTCAGGTCATTTGAGCCTCAAATTAGACTTCTTATATTCCTGCGAATTAAGAAGCAGCCATGAGATCAGTGTGCTCGGCTAATGACATTAGTCAATCTAAAAAAGTTGCCAGATCATTGGACCTGTATGAATTTTTTAAATGGGTACTTGAGAAAAGTCTGCCATGTATAACAGGAGATTTCCACCCCTCCCTATGGGCTCTCGCCAGCTGTGGCGGGAGAGGAAACGTTGGCAGAAAGTCTCCGCCTAAAGAAGCAACATCCATCACACTTGTTTGTCTTTCAACTCGGCCATCTTGGCAGACATAAAGAAAACCCTTCACCAATTGTGAAACAACAGCAGCACTTCTTGAGTTCCTCTCCACCGAGTCATTGACAAATCACTGGCTCACAAAAATTGCCACCCCCCACCTTTACCGAAAAACACATTTCTCGCTCTCTCCCACCCTCCGTGGGGGTCATGAGGTTGTCTGGCTGACAAAGATGGCTGGGATGAGATTTCTCTCAATGGGACCCGGACGCATGATAGACAGCACATGACTGAAGACTTCACTGATTGACGGAATGAGTGAGAGAGAGGGGAAGATAGCGAAAGGAGAGAGACTGACGCACACCCACACAGATAGACAAAGGAAATAGATGCGTATGGAAAGAGACAGGCTGAGGGAAAGGGAGAGAACAGGGACGGCTGTGTGTGTTGCGGTGAGAAGGACGAGTCATCAGCAGAAATGTGTCTGCAGCACACAATGGCTGTCTGCAGCTCGATCCTGATGTTGGTGTCAGAGTGATTGTGCTGCTCCAGGGGGAGCCTGTGAGCTCTGGGACGGAGGGAATCACAGAGAGGGAGAATGAGTCTTTAGAGATGGGTTCTGTAGAAATGCACAGGAGATGTGTGTCAAACGTTCTGTGCAGAAATTCTTCTGAAAGGCTTGCAGCAAATGATTTGGTTGGATTTTATGTGTGTGTGTGTTGTTTATGCATTTCTGGTGCTGAAAGCATTCTTTAGAAATGTTGGCCCATACTGATAGGATAGCATCTTGCAGTTGATGGAGATTTGTGGGATGCACATCCAGGGCACGAAGCTCCCATTCCACCACATCCCAAAGATGCTCTATTGGGTTGAGATCTGGTGACTGTGGGGGCCATTTTAGTACAGTGAACTCATTGTCATGTTCAAGAAACCAATTTGAAATGATTCAAGCTTTGTGACATGGTGCATTATCCTGCTGGAAGTAGCCATCAGAGAATGGGTACATGGTGGTCATAAAGGGATGGACGTGGTCAGAAACAATGCTCAGGTAGGCCGTGGCATTTAAACGATGCCCAATTGGCACTAAGGGGCCTAAAGTGTGCCAAGAAAACATCCCCCACACCATTACACCACCACCAGCAGCCTGCACAGTGGTAACAAGGCATGATGGATCCATGTTCTCATTCTGTTTACGCCAAATTCTGACTCTACCATCTGAATGTCTCAACAGAAATCGAGACTCATCAGACCAGGCAACATTTTTCCAGTCTTCAACTATCCAATTTTGGTGAGCTCGTGCAAATTGTAGCCTCTTTTTCCTATTTGTAGTGGAGATGAGTGGTACTTGGTGGGGTCTTCTGCTGTTGTAGCCCATCTGCCTCAAGGTTGTGCTTGTTGTGGCTTCACAAATGCTTTGCTGCATACCTTGGTTGTAACGAGTGGTTATTTCAGTCAAAGTTGCTCTTCTATCAGCTTGAATCAATCAGCCCATTCTCCTCTGACCTCTAGCATCAACAAGGCATTTTCGTCCACAGGACTGCCACATACTGGATGTTTTTCCCTTTTCACACCATTCTTTGTAAACCCTAGAAATGGTTGTGCGTGGAAATCCCAGTAACTGAGCAGATTGTGAAATACTCAGACCGGCCCGTCTGGCACCAACAACCATGCCACGCTCAAAATTGCTTAAATCACCTTTCTTTCCCATTCTGACATTCAGTTTGGAGTTCAGGAGATTGTCTTGACCGGGAGCACACCCCTAAATGCAGTGAAGCAACTGCCATGTGATTGGTTGATTAGATAATTGCATTAATGAGAAATTGAACAGGTGTTCCTAATAATCCTTTAGGTGAGTGTATTTTATTATCAAATATATTAATGTTATTTATATACACTACGTTCAAAAGTTTGGGTCGGCACAGTACATTTATTTAATGTTTTTGAAAGAAATCCAACCAAGTCTGCATTTGACCAAAAATACACCAGCAAAACAGTAATTACACTGTTATAATTTTAAATTACACTTTTCAAAATATAATTTATTCCTGTGATGGTAAAGCTGAATTTTCAGCATCATTACTCCAGTCTTCAGTGTCACATGATCCTTCAGAAATCATTCTAATATGATGATTTAGTGCTCAAGAAACATTTCTTATTATTATCGATGTTTAACAGTTGTTCTGCTCATATTTTTTTTTACTTCAATGAATAGCAGAATTAGAATTATTATTTGAATTAGAAACGTTTTGTAACATTATAAATGTGTTTACTGATAAATATATTACTGTACGTCCTTGCAGAATATAAGTAATATTTCTTAAAAACTAATCATACTGACCCCAAACGTTTTTCAAATTTGGTATAATGTAATGTATACTTTTTATAAATATTTTATAAATACTAAATATACAGTATTTAATTGTGACAAGATGTAGCGATGAACCCAAGTTTATTTACAGAGTGAACAAATACAAAGCAGATATTGACTTTTAAACAGACTAGACTAGACTAGACTAGACTAGACTAGACTAGACTAGACTAGACTAGACTAGACTAGACTAGACTAGACTAGACTAGACTAGGAACTCACCAACAGTGGTTACAGCAAACAATACTCGACCAAGACACATGGGAAACATGAGGGCTAAAATACACAAGGATAAATGACTAGACAAGGGACACCTGTGAACAATGACTAAACAATGAACCAATGAGAACGTAACACATGAGGGCATGGGAATCACATGACAAAGGAACACGTGATAAAACCAGGAAACATGATGAAATGAACTTGAAAATAAGGACATGAAACATGGACAAAACCCAAACACACCGTGACCTTAATAATGTTCTAAAATTAAATTTTGGAAATGCATAAACAACAGTAGAAATGTGGTCTACTCATCAACGTGCATTGTCCTTTTATATATGGGTTTGTTCTTGGTTTTTGATGATCAGGGCATGTCAGCCTGTCCACTTGGCATTTGTCTAATTTAACTGGCTTTAAGTGACAGTTGGACACAGACTTTTTTTTCTTCATTTATGTTACTGTATGACTATTTTTATAGTTGCATTGCTCAGTGTGGACATTGTTTTTCCTTCAGAACAGGCTTGTTATACATTTTTGAGGTTGTGATTCACCAGTTGAGAACCACTGCTGCTTGTGGAAGAACCATTGAACTTGAGACTTGTGGATTCTGTAAGAAGCTTTGAATGGAAAGAAGGGTTTTGAGATATTTAGCGATGCGGACCGATTAGGGAGAGTTGGAGGATTATCTAAAAACGCTCCAAACTAACTTTCATTTTAAACTCCACTTAATGTGTCCCCACCCGCCTCATCTCTTCCCTCCTCCATTCCCCCAACCCCGCTTCTCATTTTCGCTCGCTTAATGACATGTAATAGGGATTTGTTTCAGGCTTTCACACTTCATTCACAAAAGCTGAAATCCTTTGGGTTCAAGGCACTGTGACAACCAATGCGTCGTAATTTTCCTCCCTGTCATTATTAGATTAGCACTTGTAACATGGAAGAATAAATTGGAGCATCTCCCAATGAATGCTAGCTGTAGGGGTCTAATGTGCATCTCTGCTGTTTGTTTTCTGGTGCACAGCAGACGGAAAAGCCAGAAAAGCCAGAGGTGCAACATACTCTGCAGAAATGTGATCATCATTAGCAACTCGACAAGTGAGTTTTGCCTTCAGCAAAGCATTTGAGAAGTCAGTGTAACCTGAAGTCAGAATTTGAAAGGTTTTTTTTTTATTATTTTTGTACTATTGTTGTGGTTTTTTAAATGTAGTTTTTGAATGGACAGACAAGTGATGAGTAAACATCTTAATCAGTATTTCCTTTGGCTTGTTATTCACATGAAAAGCAACATTGTGCATATTCTTTAATTATTAATATTCATATCCCATTTGCAAATGGTTTGTCCTTGTTTTAAACATAAACCTTATTAAATTTAGTTTGATTAATACTTAATTAGAAAAAAAACTTTAACTATATAACATTTTATGATTATACACCATTTTACATTTTGGACCCCATTGACCTCCGGTCACACATGGCATTGAACTTAAACGCAACTGCTTTCACCTTCAGCACAGGTCTGGCCAAGAATAGCCGACGGGTTGGCTGATTGACTTTCTCTGTGAAGGGTAATTGATTGGCGGGGGATTACGTGGAAAGCTTGGCCCTTGATAAAGCGGGAGGGGAACCGTGAATGAGCAGCCAAGTGATTTGTCCTGTCCATACATGTCCCTGTCTCACTTCATTACCGTATGGCTCTTACCTCCTCCTCTACCCAGCACAGCACGGGGGTATTTGTTACATCCTGCTGCACTCATTGCTTTCTCTCTTGATTAAAAAGTACCTTCTTCACTTTTCTCATTCCTTTTTCCAACCCAGACTGAGATGTACGGCCGGAGGGGGAATAACCACAGAGGAGCCTGTGGATAAATATTTATTTAATAGCTGCCAAACGCTCTCTTTTATTGTTGGTCACTGCTGAGATGGGCAGAGGGAAAAAGACTGCTCTATGAGGCAATCAGACAAAACGGGCTCATAAATCACATGCCGACCAGCAAGCTGCCATGTATCAATGAGGGGGTCATTGAGGTAATGACACAGACTGAGAAAATGTTCTCAGCATGAAAAAATCATATACAATTAGAGTTAATGCTTTACTTTGTTATTTTAGAAAATTACAAGAGCTCTTAAATGTGCCATATATGGAGATTATTTGTGTTAAAGTGGCCAATTTTGAGCATACTTTAAAATGAATTCATTTCTTTTTCTTTAGGCACTTTAATGATGGAAGCAGGCATTAATTTCTTGCTGAAGGATCTTAGCACCTTTTTTTTGTTGTTGTTATTGTTAAAGTCCCAGTGAACCAGAAGTAGCAAGTGAGTTTTCTTCAGAGCTGTGACGTATTTCCAAGTGAAACGGAATATTGAATAGAGGGCAGGGTTTTACTTCAGCGCTCCTCTTCTCCATCTCTCGCTCGTAGCAGACTAACGGTTGGAGGGGAGTGGTTAAGCATTTTCAAAACTAAGCCGTCAAACTGACATCATCTGAGAAGGAACGTCGTTTCCAGACCGAAAGTAACTTTTCAGATTTTGATTAAAGATTACAGCAACAAACAATTTTTTTTCTGTGTGTATTAACTTGCACGGATTAATTGTTCACCCTAAGACCTTTAATATGTGCTAACAAAGTAAATAGGGTCAATTTTGATTTCATGAGGACTTTAAATGTACACATGAACAGTATACAGACACATTTTTCAACAATTACTTCATTTATCAATCAAGCTATTGTTTTTAACATTAAAGTCTCATACATTTTTCCCTATGTGAACTTCAATTAAAAAAACTTACACTTACATTGTATATTTTACCTTGTTTTACTCTGTTCCTATAGGCTACTTTGAATTATTATGACTCTTGGGTAACAAAATAAAAGTATATAGTTTAAAATAAGACCAGATTTATGAATATAGACCATAGGGTTTATGAGCTGCAGACATTTTTGTAGTTTTCAGAAAATTCTCAAAAATAGGGGCGCAAGTTAAGAGGTTAATGAAAGTACAGTATACTGTTCAAACGTTTGGGTCTACTTTAGAAAGAAGTCTCTTGCGCTCACCAAGGCTGTATTTGTTTGATCAAAAATACAGTGAAAGCAGAAATATTGTGAAATATTATTACAATTTAAAATAAATGCTTTTTATTAATATTTAAAAAAATTAAAATTGTAATTTACTCAGTTATTACTCCTGTCTTCAGTGTCACATGATCCTTCAGGAATCATTCAGATATACTGATTTGATTATTGATTATTACCAAATAAAACATTTGTTTGAAATATAAATATTTTGTAACGTTATAAAAGTCTTTACTGTCACTTTTGATTAATTTGATGCATTCTTGCTGAATAAAATCATAATTGTTTTTATTACTCACTGTGCATCTCAGGTATTTGCCATGAGAACAATACCACAATTTGTAGGCTCCAATCACTCAAAGCTTTTTCACCAGGGGAGAGCAGAAACATCCTCGAAATATGGCCCAGATTTGTGCTATATTTACTCAAGCGAGATGGAATTCCACATTTGCTGAAAATCTCACAAGCTGTTTTTCACTCTCTCGAGACAGCAGAACTTTTGCTGGTAGATTTGCAGAAGGTTTGTCCTTTTGTGTGTGAGTCTGCGTTCATATACGTGCGCGATGAAGGTGGTGTGAAGTTCGTTGTTGGAGTTTGCGGTGATGGCTGGGATTTAAGAATCTTGAGAGAATACACTTGCAATTACAGCTTTCCCCAAAACCTGTTGAAAATGTAAAATCTGTGTGCTGAAAACAGAACATTATAGGATTCCCCCAGTGGCAGATGACATTTGATTCATCTGCATATTAGTGTTAAAGAAATAAGTCTCTGTTCAGATTAAAGCTATTCCATTTGCACAGAAATTTGTTGGTACAAAATGTGGTGCGCTGAAAAAGTGAGTATTCGTGTTGTATCTGTGAGGGAAATGTTGCTTTCTGTTTGTGTGCATGTAGCTTTAAATATGTTTATTCTTAGCTTGTGTTTAATGGCCCAGTCACTGCCTTAACTGTAGATTGACATGGAAAAATATAGGCCTATTTTTCACAATAATTGCTCAAGCTTTTAAAGTAAAGAAAATGGATGGATGTCAGATCACTGAATTGCAGCTACATAGCACAAATGCAAAAAATAAATAAATAAAAAATCTAGTGTCATAATAAAATGTTGATTGAAGACCAAGAGTAGACACTTTTTAATCAAATATAAAGGGCAGTATCAAAGGTCCTTTAAATGAACGTGATTTAATCTTTCAAACAAACAATAATTATTACCTGTTACAGTGCATTTCTTGTCATCCTTAGTGTTTCTGCCTTGTGACTCACTCAGCCATTGTGGTTTATATCACTTAGCTTGTTTGCATGCTATTCATGTGAGCATGTATGATTGGCATTACACGAAAAAAAAAAAAAAAAAAATTCCTGTAACACATTGATTACATGCTGCCTGTGCTACCATTGCACTCTACTGCAGGCTAGCCATAATGCTAACAGTACAGACTATACAGTTAATGGCAACCCATTAGCGATTATTTTACTGCTTTGGTTGAAGTTATATAAAGGTCAGGGGCCTCGTGTACTGTATGCACAAAATGAGCATTGCAGAAGACCCCTGACCTTTAGATAGCTTTAACCAAACCAGTCAAAACTTAAATCACTAATGAGCTGCGATTAATTGTGTGGTCTGTAATGTTAGCATTACAGCCAGTCTGCAATTGATTGTAATTTTAGCATACACAGGCTGTAATCAATGGGTTAGAGGATTTTTCCCACACACAGTTCATTTAATACACCACATCTAGAATAAAAGTTAAGCACTTAAATCAGAAATAATCAACTAGGTGATGTAAATTTATATTTACATTTTATGTAACTAATTGAAAAGGTGATGAAATATATTGTATATATGACTATAAACTATAAAGAGTTTGATTCCTGAAGGCCATGGGCTTCGAATTGTGGTTTAAATAGCAGAAATAACTTTCTTAGTCAAAAAGCTTTCTTTCCCTTTCAGTCGGTCATGTTCGACGTACGTCGGAACTGACCGACGAATTGGGATCTGCTTTCAGAGACCAATCTGCTTCGAGTGTTTCTAAACGAGCCAATATCGATTGGCATGCGGTCCACGCTCCGCCCGCTATGCGGGTATAAATACGGAAGTGGAATACCGCATCCTCGCTTTCTACTTCGGAGCCAAATCCTGCTGTTGATTCAACGCTGGGTTGTCAACGAAGAGTGTCGTTTAGACAAGTTCGCGAGGATCGCTCAACTTCCGGGTGCGGGTGTGACGGCGCGATCCAGCGGGTGGTCGCTTCAGGAAGTATCTGCTGTTTCTCAGCCTGCCTGGGCGTTTTTCTGAGTGCTCACAGCAGGCTTGCACTACTGAACTGCTGTGAGCCGCAGCCATCTCCCCTGTGTGCTTCAGCACTATCAGAGCGTTTCCTCCTAAAAGAGCAAACACGGTTTGACCCTGCATCTCCAAGATGTCATTCAAACCGCGTGTTTCTGGATGCAGTCGCTTCCTGTCCCCAGTTGACGGTCACGATCGCTGCCTCACGTGTTTGGGCGTTCAGCACGCTGAGGCGGCTTTTGTGAATGACTCATGTTCCCATTGCGGGAACATGACCATCGCAGTTCTACGGTCTAGGCTCGATTACCTCAAAGGGGTGGAGTCCCATTGCGCATCCCCCGATCTAGTGGTCCTCCCGCTGCAAAGCAGAGGGCTGCTATTTTGGCTGATGCCTTTGGTGGAGACCTGAGGGTAATCGTGAGGGCACCCCCGACGGGACACCAAGCCCCTCGGGACCCTCCCCCCTCCGCTGCGCCGGTGGAGCTTCCAAAGGAGCGTCCTGGTCCTTCCCATGGGGGACCAGCCGTTACCTTTGGGGCTCCGGCTGAGGACATGATGTTGATTGCTGCATCGGGGGACGAGCTAATGGACTCCGGAGATGAGGACTCGGCTGTGTTGCCCCCTTCGGGTGTGGTAGCGTTGCCCGAGCCTGATCCAGAGCTCACGGCTATGCTTTCCCGGGCCGCCGCGAGGGTCGGGCTTGAGTGGAACCCTCCACTGTGTCCCGAGCCCTCGCGGCTGGATGATTGGTTTCTCGGAGCGGCCCATGCTGGTTCTCAGCGCCCGGCCCCGGTACCATTCTTCCCGGAGGTGCATCAGGAACTCACGAGGTCGTGGCTGGCGCCCTTCCACGCCAGACATTGATCGACTGGTTCCTCCGTCCTCACTACCCTCGATGGCGGCGCGGCTAAGGGCTACGTGGGGATCCCCTCAGTCGAACGGTCGGTTGCGATGCAGCTGTGTCCTAAGACCGTCACCGACTGGCGTGGTAACCCACGTCTCCCCTCCCGGGAGTGTAAGTTCTCGTCCGTGCTGACGGGCAAGGCTTACACAGCCTGCGGAGAGGCCGCGCCGGCTTTACATACATATCAGTACAAAGTCCTGCCCTTCGGGCTGTCCCTGTCGCCCCATGTCTTCACGAAAGTCACGGAGGCAGCCATTTTTCGGCTCAGAGAACGCGGCGTTCGGATTCTCAACTACCTCGACAACTGGCTTATACTCGCCCAGTCCAGGGAGCAGTTGTGCGAACACAGGGACCTGGTGCTCCATCACCTCAGCCTGTTGGGCCTTCGGGTCAACCGAGAGAAGAGCAAACTCTGTCCCACACAGAGGATCTCTTATCTCGGTATGGAGCTGGATTCGGTCAATCGAACTGTGCACCTCACAGAGGAGTGAGTTCGATCAGTGCTGAACTGCTCGAATACGTTCAAAGGCAGGGCAGCGGTCCCACTGAAGTTCTTTCAGAGGCTCCTGGGGCATATGGCATCTGCAGCCGCGGTAACGCCGCTCGGATTGCTACATATGAGACATCTTCAGCACTGGCTTCATGGCCGAGTCCCGAGATGGGCGTGGCAGAGCGGCAAGTACCGGGTCTCAGTTACTCCTTACTGCCGCCAAACCTTCAGCCCGTGGGCGGACCCTTCGTTTCTACGGGCGGGAGTGCCCCTAGAACAGGTGTCCAGGCATGCTGTGGTCTTCACGGATGCCTCATCCACCGGCTGGGGGGCCACGTACAACGGGCATGCAGTTTCGGGTCTGTGACCTCCCTGGCCCATTCCTCTGAGGAAGGACCTACTTTCTCAGGGACGGGGCACACTATGGCACCCGCGTCCGGACCTCTGGAAACTCCATGTCTGGTCCCTGGACGGGACGCAGAGGTTCTAGGTGGTCTACCACAGGCAGTGGTGGACACCATCACTTCCGCTAGAGCCCCCTCTATGAGGCGCCTCTATGCATTGAAGTGGAACCTGTTCGTTGAGTGGTGTTCTTCTCGCCGCAAAGACCCCCAAAGGTATTCGATTAGCGCCGTGCTTTCCTTTCTGCAAGATGGGTTGGAGCGAAGGCTGTCTCCCTCCACCCTTAAAGTGTATGTCGCGACAATAGCGGCGTATCACGATGCAGTTGATGGTAAGTCCTTAGGGAAGCACGACCTAATCGTCAGGTTCCTCAGGGGTGCGAGGAGGCTGAATCCTCCTCGTCCAAACCCGGTACCCTCTTGGGACTTAGCTCTGGTGCTGAGAGAACTCCAGAGCCCTCCCTTCGAGCCTCTGCAGTCCATTGAGCTGGATATCCTGTCCATGAAGACAGTACTCTTGGTTGCATTGGCCTCCATCAAGAGGGTAGGGGACCTGCACGCACTTTCGGTCAACGAATCGTGCCTAGAATTCGGGCCAGGTAACTCTCACGTTGTCCTGAGACCCCGGCCCGGATACGTGCCCAAGGTTCCCACCACTCCTTTCCGGGACCAGGTGGTGAACCTGCAAGCGCTGCCTTCGGAGGAGGCAGACCCAGCCCTGGCTTTGCTCTGTCCCGTCCGCGCTCTCCGCGCCTACGTGGACCGAACTCAAAGCCTTAGGACCTCAGAACAGCTCTTCGTCTGTTACGGAGGCCGGCAGAAGGGAAAGGCTGTCTCCAAGCAGAGGTTAGCCCACTGGATAGTGGATGCTATTGTCTTGGCATACCAGTCCCAAGACGTGCCCTGCCCGTTCGTGTTGCGAGGGCACTCAACTAGGAGTGTAGCCTCCTCCTGGGCGCTGGCTCAGGGCGCCTCGCTAACAGATATATGTAGAGCTGCGGGCTGGGCGACACCTAACACGTTCGCTAGATTCTATAGCCTCCGTGTAGAGCCGGTATCTTCCCGTGTACTCGCCCCCAGTGGCCAGTAGCGCGAAGTGCCCGTTCTAGTGTCGGCTTGCGACGCCATTCCCACCCCCTGGGCCGGATGCGTGCGTGATTTATCTCCAGTTGTGTTCCCCAGAAAATGGCGAACCCTGTCGAGCTCCTCCGTCACCCCTTCGGTGTCAGACGTTGCAGCCATCTGGCGCCAGGCCTGCACCCGCATGCTTGTGGAACGGGTGTATAGGCTGGGTTCCATATGTAGCGGTTCCCTAACAGGAACCCCATATGTGTATTCTCCACGGTACCAGCTACCCTACTCGGCTAGCCCCGTGTCTTTCCCTTGACAGAGCTCGCTCTGTCGTCTCTGGCGGTGTTCTTCCCCCCCTGGGATCAGGCTGGATCCACCCCAGAGACTGCCATATGTTGTACTACCCTACTCTCCCTCCGTTGAGGCACGTGGCCCCGCAGCGTTCCGTTCCCAAACGGGCACGCTTTCCCAGCGTTATCCAATAGTCACTCTGAGTGGGTCTTGCAGGAACAGCAGTGACTGTCCTTCCCTGCCTGGAGCCCTGACTTCCTCTCCAATGAAGGAGCGGTCCAGTGAGCTCAAGCAGGGCGCTGGAAGGGCCAGCATCCTGGCGTTTTGGTAGGGATCCCAATTCGACGTACGTTGAACGTGACCGACTGAAAGGGAACGTCTCGGTTACATATGTAACCCTCGTTCCCTGAAGGAGGGAACGGAGACGTACGTCCCGTCGCCAGGTGCTGTGCTTCAGCTGAAGGCCGAGCCACTTGTTTCGGCTCCTCAGTTGAAAAGCGAGGATGTGGTATTCCACTTCCGTATTTATACCCGCGGAGCGTGGACCGCATGCCAATCGATATTGGCTCGTTTAGAAACACTCGAAGCAGATTGGTCTCTGAAAGCAGATCCCAATTCGTCGGTCAGTTCCGACGTACATCTCCGTTCCCTCCTTCAGGGAACGAGGGTTACATACGTAACCGAGTCGATATTAGTGATGCTAATGCCATCAGTGTTATCAGGAGCTGTACACATTACACAATGTACAGTACACATTAGCTATTAGCAGTGGTGGAAAGAGTAATGAAAATTTGTTCTTAAGTACAAGTACTGTTACATTGCTGAGATAATACTCAATTACAAGTAAATGTAATGGTGTTAAAAAAGTACTTAAGTACAAAGTACAAACACTACTCAAAGTGGATTAACGCACAGGCTTGCCTAGGCTGCAGATTGGCCAGTCTTTTTTTAATAAATGTTTTTATTGACTTCAGCGCGAAAAAAAAAAAAAAACCCTCATTGGCCCATAAGAAACACAAAAAAGGCAGATGATTGGATAGATGTGACTAGGGTGAGAGGTCACATCTGTCTAATCAGCGGCTGGTCAAATCATGTCAGTCATTTTCATTTAGGTCACTGCGATTGCTAGATGGGCAAGACGGCTAAATATCCGAAAAAAAGTACGATAGTGGAGCATAAAAATGGACAATACAAAGGACAACGTAACCAAGATATACAGAAAAAAAATATCCCTAAATTGACTGGATACTTCAAGGCTGCTGAATCTTCATCCAGTCCAGGACAGGGTCCACAGCAGGAGGGCTGCCAGCTAGCATCTGCTCTTTAAGGCTGGTTCTATTTTTTCGTGTTATGAAGGGCGATCGGGTATTTATTTTTATTTCATTATTCATCTGTATTTACATCAATCAAATAGCGCGCTTAACTGGTAGCCAGGCAACAGACGTGACAAATCCTGAGTGACGACATCACTGCACGGTTCTAGCTAACCGGGCCGAGAACATACCGTACCAGACTCAAGTGGAAGCACAACTGGAACCGTTCCTTACCATTCTAAGAACCGATCGGCCCGACGGTGGAAAAGCGGCGATTGTTCACCTGCTCCTGGGTCAGCCACGCCCGCAACCTTAGCAGAGATGGATGGAATCTCCCCGCCGTTTTTTTATTACACAGTTTAGTGTATTGCACAGTGGTTTGTACCTCAGTAAAACAGGGTGTTCTGCACTGATGCAGATGCTGTAGCCTACCTGTTGGTTTATAAAGCTAAACCAGCTTCACAAACCACTGTGAATGCAAGGAATTCTGTTGCTTTGCTGTTTATGGTTACATATTTCCTTTGTAATTGTTTTGTGGCTGTGGTGGCAGAGGGTAATATCTTTCCACCATCTCTGTTAATTAAAGGACTGATTCTAAGCATTGGGCCTTGTGCTTTTTCGTATTTGTGTTTTGTATGTAATGTTCAGTTTCTCATTTTGCCTATGTTGTGGTGGTATTTTTTGTTCTGTGGTGGTCTAACACTTGAAGGAATATAGAGGAAACACTGTATTATTGGCTGTCTCAGTGTGTGTGTGTGTGTGTGTGTATGCCAGTTCACCATATTTGCATGTGGACCATGTATGGCACTAAATGTTTTCTTTTTTTTTTCTTCAATATTTAGACACACAAAGAGCAGCCTAGGGACCCCTGACCATCTTAATCCGCCTCTGCTCAGAGTACTAGTTACTTTTCATTATCAATAGCTAATGAATCAAATCAGAGATCCATATAGAAAATAGCTACTTTCTTTTTACCTTATTGATGAAGTATAGGAATTAGCGTTGTCATAATACTGGAATTTCTAACTTTGATATGATACCTTGAAAACAAATATTGATATTCAATACCATTTTTGATACCACAGGAAAAACTACCATATACTGTATAATGCCATAAATATATTTTAATAGGCCTCCATCCAATATTTTGTCCATCCATTGAAAGTCTAGGAAATCATTATTTTCAAGCTTCAAAAAGCATGATACATAACAGTAATCCATATAAATGGAGCGGTTTAGTCCAAGTGTTCTGAAGAGACACGTTTGCTTAATACAATGAACAGATTTTAAATTAGGCTTTTATTTATATTGATCAAGTACCATTACAATAATTTTATATTATAAGAACACATGAAATCAATTTCCACTGTTATGCCGACTTGATCAGTTATATATTTCAGCACGACGAGATGAAATCTCTAAATTATCCAAGCTGACAGAGTGTGTTAAAGATATAAAATATTGGAGGACCTGTAATTTTCTCCAATTAAATTCAGATAAGGTATTACTTATTGGACCAAAAACATGTACACAGAATCTCTTACACTCTAAAAAATGCTGGGTTAAAAACAACCCAGGTTGGGTTGAAAATGGACTAACCCAGCGATTGGGTTTTTGTAACCCAGTAAATGGTTGTTTTAACCCAGCGGCTGGGTTAAATGTTCGCTTAAAACAACCCAATCGCTGGGTTAGTCCATTTTCAACCCCACTTGGGTTGTTTTTAACCCAGCATTTTTTGGTGTGTAGAATATAATTTGCATGTCGAAGGATGTACTGTTACTTCATTCACTACAGTTAAAGACCTGGGTGTTATATTAGCAACTTGTCTTTCGAAAATCATATTTCAAATGTTACAAAACAGCCTTCTTCCACCTCAGAAACATTGCTAAGCTCCAGAACATGTTATCTGTCTCTGATGCAGAAAAGTTAGTTCATGCATTCATGACCTCTAGACTAGATTACTGTAATTCATTACTAGCTGGTTGTCCTGCATCCTCAATTAACAAGTTGAGTTCTTACAAGTGTAAGGGTGGATCGCCTACAGTGGTTCTGACTGCAGGGTTGCCGAATGACTAAAGAAACGTTATCAGCAAGATGATAGAAAACTGTACATTTCTCGTCTATAACCACCCACTGCAGCTTATACCAACAACGGAAATAAGTGCAGTTACAATAGCAAAATATGTGGGAGAGCGTTGCTATAATGTGACTATATTGTATTGCAATAGGTAACACTTCAAAGTCAATACCAAATCAAAACTAGTTAGCACATCATTTGTAATTGAAAGAATTTAATGACAAAATCTAGTTATGGTTACACTTAAAATAGTTACAAAATAAATGTATGAGATGATGAAAACTTATACCATTAATCGTACCCAGCATGAATGTTACCTAAGGGATAGAAAGAGAGAGAGAGAGAGGGGGAGAGAGTGACAAAGAAGAGAAGAGAGCAAAGAAGAGAAGAGCCAAAGAGAAGGCCCCAAGAAGAGAGAGCCAGAGAATAAAAGAGACAGATCAACAGTTACAATATTCTTTTATCTATTCCTTGACCATGTGACTGAAACCCTAATGTGAGACATTCAAACTGACCAATCAGACCAAACTTCCCCCACTGTACTACAGGTGTGACATTTGGCCTACAGGCCTTCAGCATTTCTTTGTCTTTAGGAATTCCAAATGGCCCTTCTCGTAAGAAAGATAGGGGTTGAAAACAATAAAGCAAATGTCTTTGTTCATTTTCAAAATTCAAAAATATCTTTGATTATTTTCAATCCTACACTAGGTCAAGAAAATATGATCATATAACACCAATTTTTCATCTCTACACTGGTTACCTATTGAATTCCGTATCAATTATAAATTATTGCTACTGACCTATAAGGCCCTAAATGGTTTAGCACCTGTATTTAACTGATCTTCTATTGCCTCACAATCCATCACGCTCTTTAAGATCACAAAACTCTGGGCTTCTGGTAGTGCCTAGGATATCTAAGTCCACTAAAGGAGGAAGAACGTTTTCACATCCTAAACTCTGGAATAGCCTTCCTGATAATGTTTTGGGGTCAGACTCACTCTCCCAGTTTCATGCTTACTATTTACTTTTACTGTTTTTGTTGTGATGTTTAGAAGCTTGTTTTATGTTCAGAGTTGATCTGTTTATCTGAATTTTTATTTTATTTTATTGTCACCATTGTTGAGATTTATACACTGATTCTTGATGTCTTTGTGTGTCTAAGTAATGCTGTAGATTAAAACTTTTTGTGCACTAATTTTATTTTTTAAAATCCTGCATATTGTTCGATTACCAAAACCGTCCTGGATCTCGTGCTGTAGAATCACATGGCTTCTATAATGAATAATACAAAAATAATAACACATTACCTCTATAAGCAGAGCATTAGACTCTGAATGAGATCAGTGATTCAGCCACTACATGATGATTATATCATCAGCAATAAACAACCAACATCACCTGATCACATTTTCTCTTGGCTTTTCTTGCCATAACAAATGTGCTTTATAAACACACAGTTGAAGCCGACAGAAAAAATTAAGCTAAAAAGAAAAGGGTCAAAAGCCCAAATAAAGCAAAACTGATATCCATAATGGTGACTTCAAATGAAACTATTATTTTCATTAAAACATAGATGACAGAAATAAAGTCAATCTGGTTAGTAATGTATGAAGCTGGTAATGCTGTTTGTAGAGTTGTTTAATCCTCTTCTGCTGAGATCTTCAGAGATTTAATGTCTTCTTTTATCTTCAGTTGACTTCATCAAAAGCCCTATTCGGACGGTAACTGTTTCTCATGGACGTCCATAAAAATAATTTTTTATGCTACCTCAGAGTTAAAACTTATTCGTATGGTGATTTATTGACGGCGGAGGAGCGAGTTTTGATCATACGAAACCGGGAATGCGCTGCTCACGTGGTCATTAGCATGATTGTCTGCTGTAAATAAAATGTCAGCTTGGAATAATAAGAATAAATTCATATTTAAATATAAAAATAAAATCAAATGTTTACTTGTTTTTCTTCTCTTTCTCTTTTGAGCAGTAATAAAATATTATTTTTGTAAATACTTTCCAGCATTACAGTAATAAAAGTGTAGGCTAGATCTTTAAAATGCATCCAAATTACAGCATCGCGTAACGATACGGTGTTCTGCAGTGGTCAAAAGTTATAAACAGTGAATTTTGAAGCGATCGCTTTCTGAAAACTCAGAGATGTGGATTCGGACAGCAATTAAATTACCACACAACCTTGGTGCTTATAAAAACAGTAGGTAATTCGGCCGGGGATTTTTATGCGGGTGGTGGGAGAAAAACACTGATATTCTGGATTCAGATGGCAATAAAATCACAGACTAGCCCCTGTAAATAATGAAAATACCTTATGACCCCACGAGAAACAATTACCGTCCGAATAGGGCTTAAGGCTGTGCATGGCTGAAGTCAGTTGTAATTCTTGTTTCTCTTTCCTTCAGTGATTATGATCATTATCATCAGGTGTTCATCACTAATGGTCAATTATCACTTAATGAATCACTTAATAATACAATTATTATCCAATTATCATGCTGGGAACTAGAAATGTTCTATAACAGTTTGAGTTCTGTTTCAGTCATTCTGTCCACATAATGTTCTGGTTATTGGAACAGTGTCAGATATTTCAGTATCGACATGTTTTCGAAATATCTATATTTTTGACTACACTCCCATGTAGTTTGTCTCTCCAAACCTGCAGTCCATAAATCACTCTGAGCTCCTTCACAGTGTGGTTATGATCAGCTCTCCCGAATTTGCTGCAGCGGATGCTTTTTTTCAGGGTTTTTATTGGTTAATTTACGATCGGCTATCTTTGTTGGTTAACAAAATGCTGGTCAAAGTGACAGATTGTGATTTTAAAAAGTACCAAAGTAGATTACTTAGCTTAATTTACAGTAAAATTAGAGTTAAAATATACCCTAAAAGTACCCCCAAAAACTGCTTAATTACAGTAATGTGAGTAGTTGTAATTCGTTACTTCCACCCCTGGCTATTAGCATAAGTATTTACTAAATTAAACCTTCTGGTAATGTATCCACCTAGTTTGGAAGGCTCAAATACTTGTCACCTATGCATAAATGCATATAAAGAAATATCTGTATAAAAATATCTTTATTATATTTTTGTCAGACCTCTGTCAACTCTGTGAGATATATGAATATATGAACTATTTAGACTTCCATGAAAGTTTTGTAAAAAAAATTATTTGCACTAACATTTCCATGTCTTGTGATGACAATAGAAGGGAATCAATCATTGACCAGCTTTGTTCTTGTCTGCAGTCGTTGACTACATGTTAATCGAGATCCATCTCATGACTAAATCACACAAAGATTCTGAAATACCTGGCAAGGGAAAAATGAAAACTCTTCAGGTAGATGTTGCCCTAGTGTCAAGTTATTAGTATTTTTCTCATTTTTAGCATTTTTGGCAGGAAAGATTACAGCTTTAAACCCACATTGGTGCCGATTTAGACTCGATTTTCATGGAAGTTTGATGTCATTCAGACCCGCAGCGTGTGTGATGTCAGACAGCTTCAGACAGGCTTTAAAACTCCTGCACCTGAATCATTCTCTCCTGGGAGCTGGAGGCGGCCTATCGGAAGGTATAACAGATGTATGCTTACACACGTACACACACACACACACACACACACACACACACACACACACACACACACACACACACACACACACACACACACACACACACACACACACACAGAGAGAGAGAGAGAATCAGAGTGAGTGATAGCACAGCATTAGGCAGAGTAAAGAGACCTAACACAAACTGGATTTGCATACTGAGATGTTTGTGCAGACCTTTGGGATCTCTTCTCCATCAAAAGTTGGTTGTTGCCAGGCAGCTGCTATATGGTGGACTAATGGAGAATGTTGACTGGGGGATGAACCACTCTGTGTGCTATAAAAAGTGGTCAGATCATTCCTGGATCATTTGTGTACAATTCATTATCTGCTATGATCAGTTTTTTTTTTTCTTTCTTTGCTTTAATCATCACATTCTTTTTGAGCTCTCTGAGATCTAGCTTGACTTATGACTTTTTCATAATCTTATAAGAAATTACTATAAACGGAATTTTGACTTGATAACAGACTTAAACTGCTCTTTATGAATAATAATTTAAATTTGGGGTTTTAGCGAGCCTAGATATGAAATATGAATAAATGCACTACATTTTCACATGATAAGACTGTCTAACTGGTATATGTGTAAAATGTTTTCATTGTATTTCTTTGCTACGTATTTTTGTTGGGGTCAGGCTGACCTTAGACAGACACAACAGTATTTGAACAGATATAAAACGGAGAGATAAAGCTTCAGTAATTACTGTCTGCTTTCATTATAGGTCAGAGGAACATTTTAAAAAAATCTGAAGTGGAAAATACAATTTTAAAAGGGTAGTTCACTCAAAAATGACTCCTTTCTTCTGCAGAACATTTAAAAATATATATTTTAAAGAATGTTGGTAACCAAACAGTTTTGGTGACCATTGACTTCCATTGGGGACAAAAATACATTGATACATTTCTCAAAATATTTTTCATTTTTTGTGTTCCACAGATCTCTTAGATCTTTAATTAAATTACTATTATTTTAATTTTACCTGTACAAATATAAAAATAGTTAAGTCATTCTCAACAGAATCTGAGGGTTAAAATCTGAATGACACATTTATAGCATTATATTGCATGACAATCTATGTGAAGCCACAGCTAACAGGATATTCACTGCATTTATCAGATCATATTTATTTTGAGGTGGAGAAAATTCTCAGCCCGATTTGACATTATATACTCTGTGAGCCTGAGTTGGATGTTGTCTTTTAATCTTTAAAACTTTGATGATATTTCTTTTGAATATTGAAGGAATATACACCAGCAGACAGGATGCATTTAAAAATAACGTTGTCATGAATCATACAGGCTACTGAGTAAACATCATACAAACAATATGATTCAGGCTGGCTACCAATCAAAGATTTTAGTTTATATATATATATATATATATATATATATATATATATATATATATATATATATATATATATATATATATATGAAAGCACAGAATTAAGGTAATATTTAGTGTCTCAATGATAAATCACAAAAATCCATGGAGGGTAGTTGACACGAGTTATCAAATTGAAATTTAGTTTACAAGCAGGTCTCGTTAGATTAGGAAAAGTCATCATCAACTGCCTGATACTTTAATGTTCTGGGGTGTTTTTTCTTTTTTTTTTCCTCTCTCTCTCTCTCTGAAGGTCAATGTCATGTTACATTGTAGCTTTAAATGTCCAGTTTATGAGTGCAAGTATCTGGTCAAGATAAAAAAAAAAAAAAAGATACTGAAATTTGTAATCTAATGAGAAATGTTAAATCTTTCTTTATGTGTGAGGATTTTAATCTCGGCAGATGCTTCATTCAGTATTATGCCATTTCTGTTTGTTTTTTCAGTGCTGCCAGTAATTTATGTTCATTATTTATATTTTGTGTGAAATGTGGTTAAAATAATTTTATTACATTTCTATCCACAGACCCAAAGCTGCTTATGCATTCTTTATTTTTATTTTTATTTTTTTATTTTTTTGTCCTTGCTTACATTTTTCTTGTTTTTTTGTTTTTTTGTTGCAGTTTTACTCAGATAACCCGGCAAACAGCCAGTGAGCCATCAAAGATTATTCCCAAAGCAATAAGCTTTATCTGTTCACCGAAAAACAGATTACAAAAGCCTGTAAATGCTTCATCACAGCTTATCACACAAACATTGTACAGATCACAGCCATCGATTCTAATGGAAAGACACTTGGAGAGGCTGAACTGGAGAGCAGAAGACATCAATACGAGCAGGAGGAAGTAATTAAAACAGGTAATCCCTGATGGCAAGAGGTGTTGATTCTTGCTCGTGCATGAATCTGTGGTTTTCACTTGGCTATATTTAGCATCGTCTGATTGTTTTTGAGGCTCTGGGACACTGCTGGCATCCGTTGTATTTGTCTCTGCCCGGACATTACATTTCTAATTTATGTTTTGGCCTCCAGAGACAGACTGAAGGTATTTATTAATTTGTGAGCTTTGCAAATGAAATTTACCATAACACTGTTTCTAAATCATCTGTGACCTCTTCTGGCATGTACGGAAGCTCACTCTTTGGCATCTGTCACATTTTATGCTGATCTTGTGACTGTGTATCTTATAGGAATAATTCACCCAAAAATGAAAATTCTGTCATCATTTACTCACCCTTATGTCGTTCCGAAATCCTTTTTTCTTCTTCTTCTTCTGTGGAACACGAAAGAAGAATTGTTTTTTTGTCCATATAATGAAAGTCAGTGTTGTCCAAAACAACCCATTGACTTTAACCCTTAAACACATGCCTCGGGTCCTTAGTGACCCAGGACGCCATTCACTACCCTCCTCCTCATAATTTTTTTTTTTTTTTTTAAAGTTAGACATCAACATTCTTAGTATTCCTCAGTCAATTCATTATATTCTTTTTTAAAAGAATGCCTGTTTTCCCATTCATTTTTATAAAAATTGTATTGGGTCAATAAAGACCTGAGGTGTGTAACAGTGTAAGTATATATTTTTTTCTGCACCACAATAATTGAATCTTTAATGACTGAATAAGTGCAATTCACCTTTATTCCACAAGGTGGCAATGTCTGATACACAATGATGAAGTGACGTTTCACTCATAGTTACTGCAGGCAGAAAACAAACGAATAGGAAGTATCATCAGCAAAACTTGAAATGGCTCAGTGATTTACTGCAGAACAAGTACAGAACACAAGCAAATATTAGTGTCACTGTCACTTGATGGTGGATCCTGATGAAGAAGCTGTCAGCGTTCAAAATATTGATTTTGAAGATGCTGCAAATGATAGTTTGAGAATATGTTTGAGATCGCGAATATGAGCCAGATGCTGAATGTACTGGAAAATGAGCTCTGACGAGAACAGAAAACATCTGCTCAAACTGAACCTTTCCAAGCTCCAAAAGGTAACAAAATATGCTTTATTTCATTCTTCTGTAATTTATCCTATAATATCAGGAGCGTTATATAAAATATTGTGACAGGTAATCCATCCGTGTTAGATATAGATCCGGATCGCTGAAGCCCCAAAGTTTGTGCCATTTATTTTTAGTTCTTTAGTATTGAGAATTTGTTTGTGTGAGTAATTAATGAATGCAGACATGTAAGTCTGCCTCTTTTCTCTGGTTTAATCTCTTTTCTGTTTTTCTCTGTTCACATATGTGGCTTTTAAGATGGCATCAAAGGACTCCATTTCACTGTATCATCCTCCAGTCATTGACCTCAACAAAATGGGGCTTTGCTTTGACATTTGCGCACTCACAGATTGTTTTGTATCACTAGACCATTTTTAAGAAAAATATCAAGCTAGTATATTATTGTGCCCAAGGTTATCTAGCACTACAGAAAAACATACAAAATATTTTAAGGTTGCATGTGATCTACAGAAGCTCAGTTTCATTATGAACCGTGGCATTGGACCGTTCACACGTTTTTGTTGAGATTGAACAGTTCTACTGCTATGTTCATAGCTGCATTTAAGATAAATTAAGTGTTAATTCCAAATGAGATATTTTAAGTAAAAGAGAGAGGGAAGAAAAGGTTGGGTGTTGGGAACTGAAAGAGCTCATTATAACTTCAGTTATTGCTCCTCAGCCCTCCGCTTGAGCTTTAAAACCCTCAGACTCTCCTTTTGTGCTCCGTCAGCGACTTCTTTTTATGAGAGCCGAGTGTGTTGGCTTCACGGAAGACTTATCGTGAAGAAATTTGTGAACAGACAGTAAAATATCTTTGATGTTGGATATGAACACTTCCCTAAAACCATAAAAGTGTGTTAAGATGAGAGAGGAGAGTCCCCAGAGATAGAGACAGAGAGAAATTAGAGCATGGAGAGATAAGCCTTGGGTAAGAGCTGGACTTTACTGGTGAGAAAATCGCTGTGGTAACAGCAGCTGAAGACCGGGAGAAGGTCGCCCCTCAAATCCGCCACCCCTTACAGTTAATCCGCATGGACTCATACCGATGTTCAAAACATGCTGCATCCAAGGTCATTTCTGACAGATTTAGCAATTAATATTGCATCTCCTCCTGTTCTTGGAACTCATACATATGAAGTAATACTGTTGGATGACGTAACACTCTTCAGGTGTCAAAGGAAATGAAAAGAAAGGGAAGGAGGAAGGGAAGCAGGAAGATAAATGGGATGAGGACATGAAAGGGGAAAGAGGAATGGAAGAGGAAAAGAAAATGAAAGATAAAAGGAAAATGGAATAAGGAAAATAAAAATGAAGGAAGGAAAGAAAGAAAGGGAAAAGGAAGAAGAAATGAAACCAAACTAATAGGAATTAAAGGGAAACTAAAATGTGGTCTTAGCCATGGCCTAGAACTAAATAAAAATAAAAATAAAAAACTTGCTTTTGCCAATTTCATTCCCATTCTTCTCCTCACAATTTCCTGTTCTCTATCCATTATCAGTTCACTTCCATAAAAGTTGCAAACCAATAAACATCAGCAGTGATATACTCTGGAGCAGTCAGGGCTCAATGTTATTTAAGAGAAAATGATTGATGAGATTTTAATTGTGTGTGCACACATCCATGAGAGCAAATGAGAATGCTTGTATCTCATTATTAAAGACATCATTTTTCAAAGGTCTCATATTGATTACTGTCGTGGGATTTAATTGTAGCTGTAAAATATGATGCATAATGTTGAAAACCGAAGGCTGAAATCACCAGACTCTCATAATTCATCTGTATGTGTCATTTTAATGAAGCAGTAATTCTTCACCAGCTTGACATTGTTAAAGAGACTTATTTGTACCTATAATTTGGTGTGGTAATATTACTCTTTTACAGTGGAGAATGGGCCCTGCTACCTGCTGCACAGATGGCTGATCACTTCTCTTTCATTATCTCTCCTGCCTTTAAAAAAGCCATAACACAATTACAGAGAGAGCAATTAGAGCCACGCTGTCAACATTAAGAAGCTGAAGGTCGTAATTACTGCCGTGAAATTTGTGATGGCTTGGATGGCACCAGCCTCCTCCCACTTCTGTATTATCTGTTCTTTAACATTTAAATGTGCAACTTAAGTTTGATAAGCTGTCGAGCCACATGAATGGATGCTTTCTGCCATACCGTTTTAGATAGACAGTTTTACCTACTCCTCAAAAAGTGTTTTTAATTATCTGGTTAAATGAACTGGTTTTATGTAAGTCAGAAATGTTATTTAATCTGACCTAACAAATTATGTCAACAAAAGTAATTTTTATTGGTTAGATCAAATAGCAATATATTGTTAAGGGAACTTTTCTAGGCCACTCATATATTCATACTCACATACTCTACTCATATTACATGACATGTATTTGTGTTTTTTTTTTACACAAATTTGTTAGCCATTACTCCAGTCTTCAGTTTCACACACACGCACACACACACACACACACATATATATATATAATATATTATATATATATATATATATATATATATATATATATATATATATATATATATATATATATATATATATATATATATATACATACATATACATACACTCACCTAAAGGATTATTAGGAACACCATACTAATACTGTGTTTGACCCTCTTTCGCCTTCAGAACTGCCTTAATTCTACGTGGCATTGATTCAACAAGGTGCTGAAAGCATTCTTTAGAAATGTTGGCCCATATTGATAGGATAGCATCTTGCAGTTGATGGAGGTTTGTGGGATGCACATCCAGGGCACGAAGCTCCCGTTCCACCACATCCCAAAGATGCTCTATTGGGTTGAGATCTGGTGACTGTGGGGGCCATTTTAGTACAGTGAACTCATTGTTATGTTCAAGAAACCAATTTGAAATGATTCGAGCTTTGTGACATGGAGCATTATCCTGTTGGAAGTAGCCATCAGAGAATGGGTACATGGTGGTCATAAAGGGATGGACATGGTCAGAAACAATGCTCAGGTAGGCCGTGGCATTTAAACAATGCCCAATTGGCACTAAGGGGCCTAAAGTGTGCCAAGAAAACATCCCCCACACTATTACACCACCACCAGCAGCCTGCACAGTGGTAACAAGGCATGATGGACCATGTTCTCATTCTGTTTACGCCAAATTCTGACTCTACCATCTGAATGTCTCAACAGAAATCAAGACTCATCAGACCAGGCAACATTTTTCCAGTCTTCAACTGTCCAATTTTGGTGAGTTTGTGCAAATTGTAGCCTCTTTTTCCTATTTGTAGTGGAGATGAGTGGTACCCGGTGGGGTCTTCTGCTGTTGTAGCCCATCCGCCTCAAGATTGTGCGTGTTGTGGCTTCACAAATGCTTTGCTGCATACTTCGATTGTAACGAGTGGTTAGTTCAGTCAAAGTTGCTCTTCTGTCAGCTTGAATCATTCGGCCCATTCTCCTCTGACCTCTAGCATCAACAAGGCATTTTCGCCCACAGGACTGCCGCATACTGGATGTTTTTCCCTTTTCACACCATTCTTTGTAAACCCTAGAAATGGTTGTGCGTGAAAATCCCAGTAACTGAGCAGATTGTGAAATACTCAGTCCGGCCCGTCTCGCACCAACAACCATGCCGCGCTCAAAATTGCTTAAATATCCTTTCTTTCCCATTCTGACATTCAGGTTGACCCTTCTAAATGCGTTGAAGCAACTGCCATGTGATTGGTTGATTAGATAATTGCATTAATGAAAAATTGAGGGGCTGGCGGTCACACGCTGCTCTCTGCGGAAGTAAACACAAGGAAAGGAGTTAGCCGAGGCTTCCGGAGACATCTCTCAACTCTCCGTCTGTTTGTGCCGCTTATCAAGCTGCCGTCTTGATGAGATGCAGGTGTGGCCGCCCAGCCCGTGACGAGCAGGTGCAGGTGTGGCTGCTTGGTTCCCAGGGCGACGCTGATGAGGGCTCGGAAAAACACGTCACTGTATATATATATATATATATATATATATATATATATATATATATATATATATATATATAAAGCAGGCATTTTTCAAACAAATTTTTAATGCCTTTTATTTTTAGTTTATGTATACACAAACTACAGCTCAGATTTTATGCTTATCAAGGTTGCATATATCAAAAATAGCTGTTTTCTATTTTAATATATTTTAAACTGTAATTTATTTGTAATTTTATTATGTATATATATATATTTATTTATTTGTCCTTCAGAAATCATTTTAATATTCTAATTTGGTGCTCAATAAACATTTTGCTGGAATCCATGATACATTTTTTCATGATTCTTTGATTAATAGAATTTTCAAAAGAACACCATGTTTTTTTGTAACATTAGATGTGCCCTTCCTGAATAAAATGTCTTTTAGAAAAATCTTTACCCCAAACTTTAAGCTGTATAAGTTTATTTTTTATTTTTATTTGCATTAAAAATCTGAGGTGGCATGTGCATTTTAAATGGCAATTGTATTTCTCACTATGTAAAAGATAAAAACAATTGTGGATTTTTCCCACTGCATTGTGTTCCTGCATTAGTTTGTGATGGTTGTGCTTTTTATGATCTTCCAGGAATATATGTGTATGAAGCAGGTGCGTTAACCAGAACACTGAAGGGCTCTACATCTCTAAAATCAGTGGTGTGTGTTGGAAATAACCCAAGGTGCCCCTATCACCTCGTTAGTGTAGTATGTTTATCAGAACGGCAGTCTTTCTCCTTCTATTCAGCAAGGCGGAGGGGCCTCATGTTAAATTTATGGTGCCATTGCTCTCTGTTATGGCCCTAAATGTCTTCTCTGAATGAGAGGGAAGTCACTCCATCAGTATAGGCCATCAGCGCTAACGTTGATTGATTTGAGGAAATTTGCTTTGCCTGCTCAGTCACCCGCAACCAGAGTGTAAAATGACGCCATGTGTTTCTGCAGCCCTCTGCAGGTTCTGTCTCGGCGTACTGGTCCCTGAAAGCCACAATAAGGCACATTTAAACTGACTTCTGATGGGTTCATTATTATTTATTTTTCGTTGATAGTGACAATGTACATCACAGACTGAGCTAATTGAATTGTAAGGCAGTCATCTGTGCCCACATCTCCCTCTGACTGAATACTTAAGTGCTTTTGGCAGGGCGATCCGTCCTCTGCGTTACTGTGAGAGCCACCAGCTGAAGCTCCCGCAGATGGTAGGACTCTCCCTTTCTTTTCAGCCACACCATTCATGGACAATTGCAGCCGCTATTTTCTTCCCTCGCTATTGACACGCTCAATTACTGGCCAATTAGTTGGTTTCTGGGAGTCGACTCCAAAACTTACTATTTACCAGAAACTACTATTTACGGCTCGGCATGCTAGCGTCTTCAGTGTCAGAGCTTCAGTCTCTGACAAATACTGGTGTCAAAGCAAATTGGAGTGTCTGAAATAGATGCTAGTTAGATGAACGCAGAGCTTTTGAAGAGATCTAAATCAATAAGGCTTTAGCAGACATGATATAAAAAGCAAAACATCCCAACTTTGTTCAAGTTTTTGTTTGTCTTTACCCCGATCTGTTTTGACAGGCAGAACAGTACAGTTTGCGATGCACAGAAATATTGTTTCCTGAATACAACAGCTGCATGAACAGTCTTGTGGCTCAAACAGACTTAGAGAGTGTCATAAATAAGGTAGGATATCTTTAATCTCCACCATAATCTCCTTAGAGCAAAGATGATTGCTACACATGAGATTGAGCTCTCTGATTTTTGCTCTTTTTTCCCTCTTTCTGTGGCATCTGTTAAACATGTAAAGATCGATTATTGTCTCTATGCTTTAAATCCCCTGGTTAGTATTCAGGAAGGCGGCTTTAGCTCAGTGTGAAATATTGAATTTCTGTGCCCCGGCAGTTCTGCATGTGATAAAAGTGCTGCTAAACTCTGAGGTAATGCCTCCCTCCTCTCAAAATACCCACAATGCACCCTCAAAGCCTATTGTATGTGAACAGAGAAACTATGGCGACACGGGACGAGCCTGAGAAACAGTTGAATGCATTACTCACCATACAAGACAAGGACGTTTTTACCGTGCAGTGAGGAAATGAAATTAGGTAAGGCTCAAACGAATACACACCTCCACAGATTTACAGGCGGAGAGCTCTGTAATCCATTTACACAACACCGTTCCTTTAAAAGCTCCCCCGCATCAGCCAGATGGTCAGTTCTAATTAGGGATGTCAATTTACATTCAATTCCCATAATCTATCGTTGTTTAAATTAGCAATCAATTAATCGACTAATCATTAACCTTAACCTCTTAAATCCAAAGCGCAGGGCGCTACTAAACTATCACATTACTTGACCACTTGCTTAACCAACTCAAAATAAAAAGGGTAACACTTTAGTTTAGGGTCCAATTCTCACTATTAACTAGTTGCTTATTAGCATGCATATTAGTATACTGACTGTTCATTAGTAGCCTACTTATAAAGCACTTATTAATGCCTTTCTCTGCATGAAAATATTATGCATCCCTTAATACCCAATACCTACAACTACCTTACTAACTATTAATAAGCAGTAATTAGGAGTTTACTGAGGCAAAAGTCATAGTTAATAGGTAGTTACTAGTGAGCATTGGACCCTAATCTAAAGTGTGACTGTGACCTAAAAAAGTGCTGTTTTAAAGCTTAGACGCTTGACTTTACAGTGAATATATATATGACCATTACTTAACAAGTGCTTTTAAATTTTCTGACATTTTGGAAGTTCTCTATTTTCATTGCTTGAAAAAAAATGACTGTGTTACATGAAAATGTGATCTGTAAAATCATAGTACATAACAGACTTGCATCATACATCGCTGAAAAAGGTCTCAACGAGCAGAACACAACAAGCATATTTGTTTCAGTTAGAGACCAAACTCTACCAAGTATTTGCATGAAAAATGCCGCAGATGCAGGTGTAAACAGTATACATGATGCTTTTGTGCCACGTTTTTGGTTTGTAACTTTCGAAAAAACATTAGTAAACCATAGTAGATTGTGTATCTTTATTTAGAGCAGGTGGTCTTGAACGAGCCCAAACACAACTTGTTTAGATCACGGGCTGTGTCCGAAATGGCCCCGATACCCTTAAAAAAGACACTATTTGAGAGCCACTACAAACAGCCATTTGTAGTGGTGTTCAAAACCATAGTGGACGTTATCAAGTGCACTCATTCAATCCCATAATGCACTACAATAATTAGTGTACAACTGTGAAAACTCCCCTTTAGAACCTTTATTTTAAGCTGAGTGAAATTGTCAGTTGTGTAGTGATGTTTGAACTCAAACAGAAGACACTGTCAAACTAACCAGCTTGGTGAATCTGCAAATCCCAATGCAAAATCTGTGTTTGGAAAACATAAGACTATATAAAAAAAGAAACCTTTCTTTCTCACACAATAATTTGCCAAAGAACGGTAAATGTGACCACAATTTATTGGATTAGGAAAAGTTATTGTTATTAATATAGAGCCTACAACCATATTATACAAGTTAAGCACAAATCCGACTCCACAACAGACTTCATTGGTCAAGTCAATCATGCAGTTACCTATCAAGTAAAAGTATACAACTGGTTTGTTAACTGGTTTGGGAGAAAAGAAACATGGATTCTAGACAGACTGTCAGTAGTCTTTCAGACAATCTTTCTGCAAGTTACAAAGTTACACCAGTAGGATGTGACATGTGACTGTCTATGAGTCATTGATTAATTTTCTCAAACAAATCGTTCAAAACAAATATTAATTCATGAACAAATCTAATTCACGGCTGCGTCCAAAAACTGCAAAATGCTTTCTTCGGAGGACACATTTCAAGGAACGCATTATAAGGCACGTCCGAATCCAATGTTAGCTTCACTTTCTGTCTCCTGATCGATTTTTGAAGGCAGCATAGATGCATTCCATTCGGTGACAGTTGAGCTAGAAAAAGAAAGATGGCATCTGAAAGTTGCAGTTGCTGGTCAGTTTGTGTGTAAATGTTTGTTTTGACCATCGTTTTCCACTTCTGATGTCATTTCTATCGAGAAGTTACTACTGTAGTAATTAAATATTTGTTTAGTTCTCACCAAAGCTCGCTTTATTTTGCTGTAGATCATTAAATTGTTACGCTGCTTCAGATATCCGAAATCAGTTTTGTGAGGTACCTTTGTGGGCTTACATTGCCTTACAAGTCACTGCCTGATAAGGCAGCAAGGCAACAAGTCAGCTGCCTAGGTTTTCGGATGCAGCCCATGAGTCATTGAATCATTTACTCAACCGATTCATTCAAAACAATAATTTATCAAGTCTGCCATCTTGGCCTGTGCATAATAAACCTATATAGTACTATGTATTGTATATATTTACAACTTTAATATATCAAAACACATAATCGGCACCAAATATTATGCATTTTATCATGTTACAATACATCATGCCCTTTAAATGTGTAACTATAAATAGATGCAATACTATACAGACTTCATAAAGATTGTTGCCCAAAAGTATTTTACTATTTTTCACAGGAGTTGACCTGTAATGCCTTATCTAATCAAATGCAATCATTTGCTAACGAGCATTTCTGTCTGGTATGAAAATAAATAAATAATTCTGCTGCAGATATCAAAATACATTATATTTATGAAGCTTTTGAGTGAATGATCTGTTCCTGCAGCCTGGCTGTCTGATGTTAAATGCATCAGGCTAATTGCATATTTTATAATGAGGCAATCAGGCAAAATTTGCAGTTCAGTTAATGATGTGTATAGCTTCGCCAAGCCTCAAAATTGCAGGACTGACAGAGTTTTAAGGATGAAAAGTTCAAAAGCTCAGACCAGTCAATCTTTTTTTTTTTTTTTGCAGATGGAGAAAGAGTGAGAGATGAGCGTGGAGATTTTACCCCTCCTCCATCCCTCATTTTCACATATTCTTCCATAATTTCCCCCAAGTCAAAATCCAAATCAGTCGGTATTGTCCTTCTGCTGAGTGGAGACTTCTAACGTATGTTTATTCCAGTCACTCTATTCAGCACTCTCCATCTCTCATGTGTCTTCAGAGTTCAACAGATTTCTTTTGATAAATCCCAGGCAGTGAATGAATGTTCAGTTAAAGTCATTCAGTTGCCACTGGAGTGATCACGTCCTAAATGCTATTTGCCCGACTAGGTAAAAATAGAAGAACGATGCACCTTACAAGAGTTTTCTTTTTCATTTCTGCTAGTTTAGGGATCAGTGCACCTGCAGCTTCATCATAACCTCTTGTTTACCTCCCAACCCAGCAGAAATGTTTCTTTTGGAGTATACAGGGTGGTTTTATTCTGAGAATGAAGAGTGAAAATTAAGAGCACTGTGATTTTTGGTTATAGAACAGTCAAACTTGAATGAGGAATGATCAGTAGTTTACTCTGGATTTAATCAGTTATAAAGTATGAACTATAAAGAAAAGGAAAAATCACAGTAAAGTCAAATGATCTGATATTTTAAGATGTTTTATCCTTATTGAGAGACCTATTGACCTTGAGATGTTCCTATAATAAAACATGTCAAGTTTTTCTTTTTAAAGAATTTCAGTCTTTCGAGGCTTATCTCTTAATTACATTTCATTACATTTCACTGCCGGTTGTATATTCTGTATATAACTGTGTATGTGACAAATAAAACTCTTGAATCTTGAATTATGATATCAAGACAGAAACAAATTGGAAACATTCTCACAATGGAAGAGGTGTATTCAATTTATTGTATATTGTTACTTAAAAAAATGAAAATCATGACCCATAGCATTTCACTGACTTCCCCAAATCATTTTACTTTAAATCAGCCTACCTTCTGCAATGTAGTTTAACAGTCACTCTGCCCCAGAGCTCTCTATTTGACTTCATAGAGCACTTGGCCTCCCTTGTTTTCTATGAATTGAGAAATAATGACAAAATGTACCATAATAACTGAATAATCTGAAGCATATTGTCGTGATTTTGGATGGGGGCCTCTTTAGAGCCAACATTTGCGTGGAGACAAAATGAGTGTTTTTGCTGTAATTAGCCATAATCAATTTAGTGTTGTTGTTTCCTTTCTCTTCCTCGGTTCCCCTTATGGGCTGTGGTAGAGGCTTGCTCATGGGACCTGTGTTGTGAAATTAGTTTTTTTTTAACACTTTATTGTATCAGATGAAACAGAAATGAGTGAATGCTAATGAGTGCCTGGTATAGGTAAACATACTGAATCCATTTAGCTTCATTACAGCTTGAATTGTCTGAGGGTTGATTGTATGTGCTCAGTAGAGTTCTGCATTAACCTCTTCTATAAAGGGCCTATTAAATCCCTTTATTTCCAAACAAACTGCTGTAAATCAATAACAGCATTCAGCACAGTTAGCACAGCACACACTTCTGTAATCACCACAGCAGGAATGAACTTGGGTGAACTTGAGTTATGACAATGAGAGGCAATTAGTCAAGCTTATCAGTTTGGTCAAATCAATGAGAACCAGGAGCAATACACCCCGCAGGACCAACTCATCATTTTGAAGTCTTCCATGTTCTCCAACAGTATTTTGCACAGACACCTGAGGTTTTCCAGTAATTGTGTTTTCCAGAAATAGTGAAAAGCACATTTATATTGCAATGACAGCATCTAAAACGTTAGAGACATTCAAATGTTTCTGATTCCGGTGCTGCATTCAACTCGTTTAGAAGGTTTCCATTTCTTTACCCAAGACTTTTTAACTTGTTAAATGTTAAAATGAATGAAAATTCTGTCATCATTTAATAATTACTTAATCATTTAAGTTTTATTTTGTTTGCTGTGGGCTACGGGTAAAATGCACCATAAAACATTCATAAACACAAGTCTTCAGAAGCCATTTGATAACTCAGTTTGAAGAAAAGCTGAAGTTGGGGACCCAAAAATGTTTTATCATAAAAATTTATTGTAAAATGTAACTATATAAATATATTTAGAATAAAATTATTAGACGTTTGGCAGATGTTAATTGCATTGTCAGCATTGGCTTAGCTGTATACATAAGTAGATACTTTTGTAATTTAGTCATTTTTGTAACTGCTGTCAGTATGCTCATATTATACGTTTCGCTATAAAAAAAAATTGTAAAAAAGATGTACGAATGTCTATGAAAACTTTTTTTTTTTTTCTTAAAGAGGCTATACAAATTTTCATGTATTAATTGCTTTTTTATTGCCTGCACTGTAAACCCTTATTTAATTGGTTTGATCCAACTCAAAGTAAACTACTTAGTTCAAACACGATTTACTTTTATAGACGGTTTCAACGGCAACAACATAAACAAACGTTAGTGCGCATGCGCACTTTTGTGGCCTAAACTTAACTTCTGGTAGACGTCCGCAATGAATCAATAACAACAGAGGCTGTGTTATCTTTCTTATGCGTTATCATCTTGCATTTTAGTTGTGCAACATTATCTTAATTTATATGTTTGTTTTTTTTCAGCCTGTAAAGAAAATTAAAAAGCTAAACCTTCCCCAGACTTCCTAGGTTATGAAAGTACACTGACATTTATGTGAAGACTAGGAAAATCAAAAGGATATGATATTTACATTCGCCTTCGAAAGCCTCTTATGTTCTATGACACATGAAACGAAAGCTTAAACAATGTTAAGGATAATGCCAGAAGAGCCATTCTGTACTGTAATGTCAATCCCAGCAGGCACCGGACGTCATATGACATCAGATTGATGTTGGCCCCCAACGTCGGACAGACGTTGCATTTTTGTTGAAAATGAAAATCGGGATCACATAAGAACCCAACGTCCGATTTTCATTTTCAACCAAAATGCAACTTCTGACCGACGTTGCAGTCCAACGTAAATCTGACGTTGGGTTCTGACGTCAACACGATTTTCATTTTCAACCAAAATGCAACGTCCGTCCAACGTTGGAGGTTGATGTCAATCTGACGTTGGGTTCTGACGTCAACCCGATTTTCGTTTTCAACCAAAATGCAATGTCCGTCCATTGTTAGATGTTGACGTCAATATGACGTTGGGTTCTGACGTCAATCCGATTTTAATTTTCAACCAAAATGCAACGTCCGTCCAACGTTGGAGGTTGATGTCAATCTTGACGTTGGGTTCTGACGTCAACACGATTTTCATTTTCAACCAAAATGCAACGTCCGTCCAACGTTAGATGTTGATGTCAATCTTGACGTTGGGTTCTGACGTCAACCCAATTTTCATTTTCAATCAAAATGCAACGTCCGTCCAATGTTGGAGGTTAATGTCAATCTGACGTTGGGTTCTGACGTCAACTCGATTTTCATTTTCAACCAAACTGCAACGTCTGTCCTACGTTAGATGTTGACGTCAATATGCAAACAAAATGCAACGTCTTTCCGACGTTAGATGTTAACGTCAACCTGACGTCGGGTTCTGACGTCAACCCGATTTTCATTTTCAACCAAAATGCAACATCTGTCCGACGTTAGATGTTGACGTCAATATGCAACCAAAATGCAACGTCTGTCCTACGTTAGATGTTGACGTCAATATGCAAACAAAATGCAACGTCTTTCCGACGTTAGATGTTAACGTCAACCTGACGTTGGGTTCTGACGCCAACCCGATTTTCATTTTCAACAAAAATGCAACGTCTTTCCGACGTTAGATGTTGACGTCAATATGCAACCAAAATGCAACGTCTTTCCGATGTTAGGTGTGGACATCAATCTGACGTTGGGTTCTGACGTCAATCCGATTTTCACTTTTCAACCAAAATACAACGTCCATCCAACTTGGAGGTTGATGTCAATCTGACGTTGGGTTCTGACGTCAACACGATTTTCATTTTCAACCAAAATGCAACATCTGACCGACGTTACAGTCCAACGTCAATCTGACATTGGGTTCTGACGTCAACCCAATTTTCATTTTCAATCAAAATGCAACGTCCGTCCAATGTTGGAGGTTGACGTCAACCTGACATTGGGTTCTAAACTCAACACCAGATTGACATCAACCTCCAACGTTGGACGGACGTTGCATTACATTCATATTGAAACTGGCCATTATCTCATTTGTCATCAGCCTGTGGATTTAAAAGGTAATAATTAATAATACATAACACATTATGAACCGGTTGTCATAGTTTTTGTCAGGTTCGTCGTATCTAATGCAGATGTCACACTGGTTCTACTGTGGTGCTAGGGTGGTGGTGAAGGTCATGGGCTCACCCAAATTGCCTGGCAACAGAAGTGCTAACACATGCAAATACAAAATCTAAAACCTAAAAATCTCTAAACATTTACATAGGTCTGTTGTGAATATGTACACAAAAAGAGAAGAAACAACAAACAACTGACTGAGCAATATATGACTATTAGATGGTACTAAAAGCAATGGTTTAGGATATTTCACACTATGAATTCAGTGATATCACCAGTCTGTAACAATTGTGCAAGGAGTTGGCAACAGCAGCACATATTTGCAAACAGGGCTTGACATATTAGAATCGTCCTGTATTTAAACCCAAAATGAAAATTCTGTCATCATTTCCTCACTCTCAAGTTGTTCCAAACCTGTATGAGTTTCTTTGTTCTGCTGAACACAAAATAAGATATTTTGAAGAATGTTTGTAACCAAGCAACCATTGACTACCATAGTATTTTTTTTTCCCTACAAAGAAACTCATACATGTTTGGAACAACTTGAGGGTGAGTAAATGATGACAGAATTTTCATTTTTGGGTGAACTATCCCTTTAAGGCATCTGAAATGTGTTCCGCATTAAATCAATATGAGTGCAGTTTGTCCTAAATTTGAGCCTTTCACAATTGAAAATTATTTATTGAAATTAACTTGAGCTTGAAATTATTTATTGAATTGTAATCAGCTTTGCATATGCAGTGTTTCCCCTACCATTGTTTTGGGGGTGCGGCCCCCCTGAAAGATTGCCAATTTAAATATTCAAGCGCTCTCAGTTTGATACTTGCGAAACACAGCAACACACATCCTAAGCTCACCACACGCCTCACAGCGAGCGAATATTCACAAAAAATTATGTCAATGTCGGTCTTGTCGAGTATAGTGAACGTAAACATGAAATTTGTCAGTCACCGCCAGCGTTTTTGGTAATTTTCATGGCCCACAGAATATCTGAATATCTGAACATGCAATACATCAAAAGAAAGAACAGACCCTCTGTTTTATTCTAGCTTCATTCATTTTTTTTTTTTTTAAATCAACATTTAAATGTTTCAAGTTTCATGAAAAAGCAACATTTTGAGCTGAGAAAAATCACGTTTTTTGTAAAAGACGTCCGATGTGATTCAGAGCAATGATCAAAACACAGATGGAGTAACGTTAGATCAAGTCAACACCCTCGAAGCTTCACCGTCCTAGAGCTCGCCCTGGGTCGACATTTCATTCAGTAACATTAGGCAGTTTTCATTTATATGCTGTTTAATGTTGATGATCGCGTTATTTTTCATATGCATCTGCTTACATGATATATCGGTCGTTTCAGCTTCTTCTTCGCCTGTTTTAATCAGGAGATGCTGTACTCGTTCAGGAGATGTGTAATAGTGCCCCCTACCGTATAACATGGAAAGTGGAAAATATCATCGAGATAACAAAAGAGAAATAAAAATCACTCACGACTGTAGACTATGCAGTGATATTTTACATTTGATTACTATTTCTGTACCTGAAAATCTAGTTTAGACCTACATATTTAATTAGTTTGTTCTGCTGTTGCTAGTAATTTGATTAGTTGTTCTTATTTTAGGCTAGTAGTTAGGCTAGTAGTTTTTGGAGTCATAATATTAAGGTTACATGGATCAAAAACAATACTGGGCTTATTTTATTTTATTTTATTTATTACTTTTTTGTGTCGGGCCAGTGAAAATTTTGGCAGGGCAAGTCAAAATTTGAACCACTAGGCCGACTGGGCCAGTAGAAAAAAATCCTTAGCATTGAGTCCTTACTTAAAAAAAAAAAAAAAAAAACTACAGAAAAGGTGACAATACTAAACAGACAAAACAGCACAAAATCCGGAGAAACAACTCAAGCAAAGCCTCCTCAGTTGTGTTGTAAATAGTTGTGTAACGTGTAAATAAATGTTGTTTTATATTTATGTACCAAATTTATGTGCACTCTTGTCATTTCAGCTCACTCTAGAAATGCACCGATACAAACATCTGCCTACTGCATGCTGTGTCTATGACAACACCACATATCCGTAAAACATGCCCGCTCCGCGACACTAGTAGTTTCGGGAGGTCTACACCCCCGAAAAAAAAAAATCCTAGGGGGAAACACTGATATGAGACAAATGTGTTAAAACCAACAAAATATCAGCGTCTAATGATGTTAGAGTTTCATGTTGTGTGTATGTTAACATTATGAGGTTTAGCAGACGTTGGGTCACCATACCTCATAACTAAATGTCAGTATTTGACGTCAATATGACATTGGCTTGAGACGTAGGCTCAACATTGTATTTTGGTTACTTTACAACACAACCTAATACTAACAAAAGATCAATGTCTAATGATGTTAGATTTTGATGTTGTGTGGACGTTACAATTATGACGTTAAGGAGACGTTGGGTTTTGGTCACCATACCTCACGACTTAATGTCAGTATTTGACTTCAACCTGATGTTGGCTTGATGCTGTTTTTTGGTTAGTTAATACCACAACCTAAAACCAACAAAAGATCAACGTCTAATGATGTTAGATTTTGACGCTGTGTGGACGTTACCATTATGACGTCAAAGAGACGTTGGGTTTTGGTCACCTTACCTCATGACTTAATGTCACTATTTGATGTCAACCTGATGTTGGCTTGAGACGTTGACTTGACGTTGTTTTTTGGTTAGTTAATACCACAACCTAAAACCAACAAAAGATCAACATCAAATTATGTTAGAATTTTACGTTGTGTGGACGATACCATTATGACGTCAAGACGGTGGGTTTTGGTCACTATACCTCACAACTAAATGTCAGTATCTGATGCCTTTACGACGTTGACTTGAAACGCTGGCTCAACGTTGGATTTTGGTTGCTTTACAACACAACCTAAAAACAGCTAAATATCAACGTCATCTGACGTCAGATTTGGACGTCAAATTAACATTGGCATTAGACGTTGAGCTGATGTTGAATTTTGGTCACCTGACGTCGCAACCAAAAATGTAACCAAATATCAACATCTTATGACGTTGTGTGCCTGCTGGGAATGTAAAGAAAGAAATAATTTTCATGCAAAGAAAATGAATAATTTAGCTATATCTATATAGTCTGTAGTCTCATCATGACAGTTTAATTTTAATTACCTCATCTGTCGACATGATGCCAGTGAATTGCAGAGCTGGTGTAATCATATCTACTGTACATCGCTATGATCAGATGCTTTCTCAACTGCTGCTTTCTCACCATTGTCATTTTTGTTGAGTGTATTCTCAGCAGCGAGGATGACGTTGGGATGTTCGTTAAAAAAAGTATGTCGCTGCAAAGTTATTTTCTTCTTTTTACTTGTAAGCAAAGAATGAAAGAGAAATTTGCCATGAGAATAGAGGCCTTGTTGAATCACGTTCAGTTTCTTGTACATTACATGCACAAATGTGAGCACAAGCTGGCTGCAGTTCACTTATAGACCAGCAGGGTTTCTGAATTCAACATATAGCCCCTTTAATGTGAAGAACATTTTAATAATCTGAAGAACCATTTTGTGCATTGGAAAGGTTTAATGAATGTTAAGTTTTTTTTTTTTTTTTTTTTTTTTTTTAAAATGGAACCAGATGCCTATAAAGAACGTCTCGGTTACGCATGTAACCCTCGTTCCCTGAAGGAGGGAACGGAGACGTACGTCGGAACTGACCGACGAATTGTGATCTGTTTTCAGAGACCAATCTACTTCGAGTGATTAAAAACGAGCCAATGGACATTGGCATGCGGTTCACGCATTCCACGCACCGCCCCGCAGCACGGGTATAAACACGGAAGTGGAAGTACCGCATATTGCTTTTCAACTGAGGAGCCGAGACAAGTGACTCGGCCTTCAGCTGAAGCACAGCACCTGGCGACGGGACGTACGTCTCCGTTCCCTCCTTCAGGGAACGAGGGTTACATACGTAACCGAGACGCCTCCCTTTCAGTTGGTCACGCCGACGACGCCGAACTGACCGACGAATTGGGATCCCTACCAACACGCCAGGATGCTGGCCCTTCCAGCGCCCCTGCTTGAGCTCACTGGACCGCTCCTACATTGGAGAGGAAGTCAGGGCTCCAGGCAGGGAAGGACAGTCACTGCTGTTCCTGCAAGACCCACTCAAAGTGACTATTGGATAACGCTGGGAAAGCGTGCCCGCTTGGGAACGGAACGCCATGGGGGCCACATGCCTCAATGGAGGGAGAGGTGGCAAATTACACATAAGGACTAACCTATCAGGGTAGTACAACATATGGCAGTCTCTGGGAGAACATCACAGAGACGACAGAGCGAGCTCTGTCAAGGGAAAGACACGGGCTAGCCGAGTAGGGTAGCTGGTACCGTGGAGAATACACATATGGGGTTGCCGTTAGGGAACCGCTACATATGGAACCCAGCCTACACACACACGCCCACAAGCATATGGGTGCAGGCCTGGCGTCCAGACGGCCGCAACGCCTGACACCGAAGGGGTGACGGAGGAGCTCGACAGGGTTCGCCATTTTCTGGGGAACACGACTGGAGATAAATAACGACGCGCGATCCGCCCAGAGGGCGGGAATGGCGCCGCAAGCCGACACTAGAACGGGCACGCCGCGCTACTGGCCACTGGGGCGCAGTACACGGAAGATACCGGCTCTACACGGAGGATATATAATCTAGCGAACGTGTTAGGTGTCACCCAGCCCGCAACCCTACATATATCTGTTAGCGAGGTGCCCTGAGCCAGCGCCCAGGAGGAGGCTACACTCCTAGTTGAGTGCGCCGCAACCCGAACGGGCAGGGCACGCCTTGGGACTGGTACGCCAAGACAATAGCATCCACTATCCAGTGGGCTAACCTCTGCTTGAGACAGCCTTCTTCTGCTGGCCTCCGTAACAGATGAAGAGCTGTTCTGAGGTCCTAAGGCTTCGAGTTCGCTCCACGTAGGCGCGGAGAGCGTGGACGGGACAGAGCAAAGCCAGGGCTGGGTCTGCCTCCTCCTCCGGCAGCGCTTGCAGGTTCACCACCTGGTCCCGGAAAGGAGTGGTGGGAACCTTGGGCACGTATCCGGGCCGGGGTCTCAGGACAACGTGAGAGTTACCTGGCCCGAATTCTAGGCACAACTGCTGACCGAAAGTGCGTGCAGGTCCCCTACCCTCTTGATGGAGGCCAATGCAACCAAGAGTACTGTCTTCATGGACAGGATATTCAGCTCAATGGACTGCAGAGGCTCAAGGGAGGGCTCTGGAGTGCTCTCAGCACCAGAGCTAAGTCCCAAGAGGGTACCGGGTTTGGACGAGGAGGATTCAGCCTCCTCGCACTCCCTGAGGACCTGACGATTAGGTCGTGCTTCCCAAGGACTTACCGTCAACTGCATCGTGATATGCCGCTATTGCCGCGACATACACTTTAAGGGTGGAGGGAGACAGCCTTCGCCTCCAACCCATCTTGCAGGAAGGAAAGCACGGCGCTAACCGAACACCTTCGGGGTCTTCGCGCGAGAAGAACACCACTCAACGAACAGGTTCCACTTCAATGCATAGAGGCGCCGTAGAGGGGGCTCTAGCGGAAGTGATGGTGTCCACCACTGCCTGTGGTAGACCACCTAGAACCTCCGCGCGTCCGTCCCAGGGACCAGACATGGAGTTTCCAGAGGTCTGGACGTGGTGCCATAGTGCGCCCTGCCCCTGAGAAAGCAGGTCCTTCCTCAGAGGAATGGGCCAGGAGGTGCTGTCGCGAGGAGAATTAGTTCGGAGAACCAGGTCCGGTTGGGCCAGTAGGGCGCAACTAGCAAGACCTGCCTCGCCCTCCCTGACTTTGCACAGTGTCTGTGCGAGAAGGCTCACTGGGGGAACGATACTTGCGTAGGCCCCGGGCCAGCTGTGTGCCAGTGCATCCGTGCCGAGGGTGCCCCCGGTCAGGGAGTAATACAGCTGGCAATGGGTCGACTCTGGAGAGGCAAACAGGTCTACCTGTGCGGCTCTGAAGAGGCCCCATATCAGCTGGACCACCTGGGGATGGAGTCGCCACTCCCCCGGAGGTGTCGGCTGCCGTGAGAGCTCGTCGGCTGTCCGGTTGAGCGCACCTGGGATGTGAATGGCGCAAAGCGACCTCAGATGCTTCTGACTCCAAAGGAGGAGATGGCGGGCGAGCCGGAGCATGCAACGGGAGCGTAGACCACCCTGACGGTTGATGTACGCAACGGCCACAGTGCTGTACGTGCTTGCCCTGTAGCGGCTTTTTTAGGCGGCCCAGAGCAAGACGTACTGCCAGTAGCTCTAGGCAATTGATATGCCAATGCAGTTGGGGCCCCGTCCACAGACCCGAAACTGCATGCCCGTTGTACGTGGCCCCCCAGCCGGTGGATGAGGCATCCGTGAAGACCACAGCATGCCTGGACACCTGTTCTAGGGGCACTCCCGCCCGTAGAAATGAAGGGTCTGCCCACGGGCTGAAGGTTTGGCGGCAGTAAGGGGTAACTGAGACCCGGTACTTGCCGCTCTGCCACGCCCATCTCGGGACTCGGCCGTGAAGCCAGTGCTGAAGCGGTCTCATATGTAGCAATCCGAGCGGCGTTACCACGGCTGCAGATGCCATATGCCCCAGGAGCCTCTGAAAGAACTTCAGTGGGACCGCTGTCCTGCCTTTGAACGTATTCAAGCAGTTCAGCACTGATCGAACTCGCTCCTCTGTGAGGCGCACAGTTCGATTGACCGAATCCAGCTCCAAACCGAGATAAGAGATCCTCTGTGTGGGACAGAGTTTGCTCTTCTCTCGGTCGACCCGAAGGCCCAACAGGCTGAGGTTGACGGAGCACCAGGTCCCTGTGTTCGCACAACTGCTCTTGCGACTGGGCTAGTATGGGCCAGTCGTCAAGGTAGTTGAGGATGCGAACGCCCCGTTCTCGGAGCGGAACAATGGCTGCCTCTGCAACTTTCGTGAAGTCGTGAGGCGACAGGGACAGCCCGAAGGGCAGGACTTTGTACTGACATGCCCTCTCCTCAAACGCAAAGCATAGGAACGGTTCATGCCTCTCAGGAGAATGGAGACATGAAGTACGCTGCCCTTCAGGTCGATCGCTGCAAACCAATCTTGGGGACGGATGCATTCAAAAATGCGTTTTTTGCGTCAACATTCTGAACGGGAGCTTGTGCAGGGCCCGATTCAGGACACGCAGGTCCAAGATTGGTCTTAACCCACCCCTTTCTTGGGTACAATGAAGTAAGGGCTGTAGAACCCTGACTTCATATCGGCTGGAGGAACCGGCTTGATCGTGTCCTTCGCCAGTAGGACTCGATCTCTGACCGCAAGACATGGGCATCGCTGCTCCGCCCGGAGGTGAAGAGGATGCCCTGAACTTGGGAGGCCGGCGAGCGAACTGAACTGCAGAGGGCGAGTCTGATGGTACAGATGATCCAGCGAGGCGGCCTGGGGAGCTCTAGCCAGGCCCCAGAACCGGACAAGCAGGACCAACGGCACCACAGACGCACCCGGGTGGGGCAGCGAGGTGGGAGGCTCGGACCCGACTCGGGTGGCGGCCCGGAGTGTTGTCTGAGCCTCCCAGGGTGGGGCAGAGTGTGGGTGAGAAGGCTCGGTGGCGTCCTCGGTGCCCACTCTGCTGCCCCCTGCCTGGGGGAGGCAGGAAGGTGGAATGCTCAGATCCGACCTGGGAGGCCCGGGGGAGGCGGCCCAGAAATCGTCTGAACATTCCAGGGTAGGGCAGAGTGTGGGTGAGAAGGCCTGGTGGCGTCCTCGGTGCCCACACTGCTGTCCACTGGCGAAAGGAGGGGAGGCAAGGAGTGGCAAGGCTTGGAGGCGTCGCACACTGCCCACCTGACCCTGACCCTCCTGGAGCCCAGGGTGGGAGGACACTGCTCTTTTGAGAAAGTGGGTACCACTGGACTCCGGAGAGCCAGTGGCAGGATCGAAACCTAGTCTCCCCTCAGTCCTCCTCCTTTGGGGGTTGCGGACACCGCCTCCCCAAGAGCAGATCCCCTTCTCACTGGGCCACCCGTTTCAGGGCCGCTTGCAGGTTTCGCGGGACCCTGGACGGGTTGGGTGCCTCCCATGCGCCCGGCCACCTGCTGCCTGGGTGGAGGCTGCTGCTTGGCTTTAGCAGGGGCAGACGCAGGGGGGACGCCCTTGGCGACAAGCAGGCAGAGACACTGTGACCGATGACTGGGTGAAGGCAGCAGCTGGTCATCGGGACAGGTTTTTTTTTTTTTTTTTTTGCCTCCGTCTGCTACTGGGCCACCAAGAACTGCTGGGCGAAGTTCTCGATGGCGTCGCCGAAGATGCCAGCCTGACAGACAGGGGCATTGAGAAACCGAACTTTGCCAGGCTCAAGCATCTCTGCCAGGTTTAGCCCCAGGTGACATTCCTGGACCACTAGTGTGGACATCACCTGACCCAGAGTGCGTGCGGTGACTTTCGTCGCCCGAAGCGCGAGGTCCATCACCGCACGCAGTTCCTGCATAACCCCTGAGTCGGGACTACCCTCATGCATGCAGGACAGAGGGTAGTGAGAGAGGGAAAAAACACTTATACAGATTATGCCCTTTTGGTGTTCCATATTTCCCTCTCCGATGCAGCAATTGACATCTGTCCTCTACCAGAGCCCTAAATGAAACGCTAGGTCCCCCTTTTTTTTTTTTTTGGAACCAGCAATCCCATCTGTAAGCTACCAGCAGGCATGTGCGACTGTGAGTGTGGCCATCAGAATGGCACACAGCGCGCTGAACGCTCCAGCCTTTGAAAAAGGGAAGACGAACAACGCGCTGACGTGGTCACGGTCTCATGAGAGAACGTGAACCACCCACAAACACAGTCTCAGCATGCTTGTGATGCTAGAGGAGTGGGGCCCGAGGATGTACCCGCGCGGAAACCCCACTGTAGCCCTCAGGTCACCCAGGCTTATTAGCCGAGTAGCCCTTTCTGGTGCACCAGAAAAGGAACTAGATCAGGAATAGGCAAAGGACTCAACCCCGCTTGAGGTTTCATAGTCTCGATCACAAGCATCCAGAGCGCCGAGTGACGCGCTGGGTTGCCGTGGCAACCCGCGCTGTCAGCCGCCGCCGACGGCACACGGCGCGCTGAACGCCTAAGCCCTTATGAGAAAGGTAAGACGAACTGCGCGCCGACGTGATCACACTCTCCTGAGAGAGTATGAATCACCCATTTAAACGCAATCTCGCATGTTTATGTGCGAGAGAGATCGTGGGCCGCCAAATGAGGACAGGAAACAACGCATCTGAAAAACACACGGTTTGAATGACGCCTTGAAAAATACGCCGAGTCAAACCGTGTTGCTCTTTTTAGAAGGAAATGTTTTTAGAAGTGCTGAAGCACTCAGGAGATGGCCGCGCTCACAGCAGTCCGATAGCAAGCCTGCGTGTGAGCACTCAAGAATGGAAACGCCCAGCCAACCAACCAACACAGAGACAGTGTATGTTGCAGCGGCCACTCGCTGACTCGCGCCACACACCAGCACCCAGGTAAGAGAGCGATCCTCCTCGAGACTCGCCTAAACACTCTTCGTAGAAACAGCTTGATACAGCAAACCGCTCGCCCGGTTAAAAGCAATATGCGGTACTTCCACTTCCGTGTTTATACGCCGCGCCTGCGGGCGGTGCGTGGAATGCGTGAACCGCATGCCAATGTCCATTGGCTCGCTTTTAATCACTCGAAGTAGATTGGTCTCTGAAAACAGATCCCAATTCGTCGGTCAGTTCCGACGTACGTCGAACGTGACCGACTGAAAGGGAACCTTTATTTTTTTAAGAATTCTAATAAGGGGTAGATCTTTTTGGCACCCTATAAAGCCATTCAATGTCTATATCACATTTATAAAGATGTGTTCATTTTTTAAATGAAAACTGTCAATCTAATCACATCATTTGAGATTGATGATAATGTCATCCCGACAGGATGGCATTATCCCCCCCCCAAATTCTTGCATTCAGTCTTTGCAAAGGCACAGGCAGATGGTTACAATCACACTACCCCCATAATCCTGCTGTAATTTCAATAAGTAACAGAAAATTCACAAACGTAAACCATTTAACCTGGACGTTATGTCTGTCATACAGTCAATATGCCTGTCCCCCGTACTGTACAAATAAATGGAAGAGACATATGATGAAACATACTGGTCTATGATGAGCGAGGGATTTTAAATCTGTTGCAGCTGATCAAATGAAACGGCAGAACAATCGCATTACCAGGACAAACAATCGGATTAGAGATGCTGAATGACATTTCCTCCTAAACTGATTTATGTTGGTGTCTGTGAGGCCTGTACACACACACACACACACACACACACACACAGCCATGAGAACAACGTAACATGACACTGACGCTCCAGTGCGTCTCTGAGAAACTTGCAATCGTGTTCTGTAGCACAGTCAATTTGTTTAGTGATATATCGTCCATTGGGACTAGTCATTTTTTACTGTCCTGATGACAATAAATATGGAATAAGTGATTAAAGATACTGTAGATTCATTCAAATAGATCTAATGCATCACTGTGTACCACTGACTGTTTGATATTTCTCAGTGTGTTTACATCCACTGTAACTCACCTGAGGGTAAATATTATATTTTCAGCCAGTCCAGCTCCATATTTTACATGTACACCTCATCTATGTGCTGCCAGCTCCAGTTTATATGTATCAGACAGTCATTGACTTCACTGACCATGACTGACTGACTTCACATCCCTTTAAAGACTCCAGAATACAATCGAATCTTAAAGCAGTGGTTCTCAAACTTTTCATCCCACGTACCAACTTTGATCAAATCAGAACATCCAAGTACCATAATATTGTTCTTTGATTTTTTTTTCTGTCTCTTTTACCTTTTGATTTTTTTTTGGTGTAGAAGTGCTTGGAACTTTTCAGACTGGTTTAAATATTGATACCTTGCCCACAGCTGAGTGTGCTCATGTCAGTAAAAAAAAAAAAAAAAAGTCTTCATGGTGTCAAGCCTCTAGTTACTTTCAGGGTGAACAGTATAATATCTTGCCTGTTTTGTTGACCACAAACTCTCTTCATAGCACATTAAATAAAATTGGGGTGAGTGAACTCTATATACAACCCGATCTCACTGCAATTCATACATATTTTACAAGGTGGTTAATTTGTACAGATTTGTACAACCTCACTTGAGTTGCCCAATTCGTATGAATTCGTACGAATGACCTCCCCCTAACCTCGCCCCTAAACCTACCCATCACTGGGGTTTAGACTGGGGTTTAGAGTGAGTCCGTACAAATGAAATGAGTATTAGACATTATATGTATACAGTTCAAAAGTTTTGGGTTGGTATAAGATTCTTTAATGTTTTTGAAAGAAGCCTCATATGCTCACAAAGATTGCATTTATTTGATATAATAATTGAAATAATATAGTAAAAACAGTAATATTGTAATATACACCGATCAGGCATAACATTATGACAGGTGAAGTGAATAACACTGATTATCTCTTCATCACATCACCTGTTAGTGGGTGAAATATATATATTAGGCAGCAAGTGAGCATTTTGTCCTCAAAGCTGATGTGTTAGAAGCTGGAAAAAGGGGCAAGCGTAAGGATTTGAGTGAGTTTGACAAGGGCCAAATTGTGATGGCTAGATGACTGGGTCAGAGCATCTCCAAAACTGCAGCTCTTGTGGGGTGTTCCTGGTCTGCAGTGGTCAGTATCTATCAAAAGTGGTCCAAGGAAGGAACAGTGGTGATTCTTTCTATGGAAAGAAGGCAAGCCGTCGGAGGCAGTGTGATGTTTTGGGCAATGTTCTGCTGGGAAGCCTTGCGTCCTGCCATTCCATGTGGATGCTACTTTGACACTTACCACCTACCTAAGCAGTGTTGCAGACGATGCATGGAAACAGTATTCCCTGGTGGTTTTGGCCTCTTTCAGAAGGATAATGCACCCTGCCACAAAGCAAAAATGGTTCAGGAATGGTTTGAAGAGCACAACAACGAGTTTGAGGTGTTGACTTGGCCTCCAAATTCCCCAGAACTCAATCCAATCGAGCATCTGTGGGATGTGCTGAACAAACAAGTCCGATCCATGGAGACCCCACCTCGCACCTTACAGGACTTAAAGGATCTGCTACTAACATCTTGGTGCCAGATACCACAGCACACCTTCAGGGGTCTGGTGGAGTCCATGCCTCGATGGGGACAGAGCTGTTTTGGCAGCAAAAGGGGGACCAACACAATATATTTCACAATATTACTGTTTTTACTGTATTATTTCAATTATGTATAATACAATTAATATATATATATATATATATATATATATATATATATATATATATATATATATATATATATATATATATATATATATATATATATATATATATAGTCTTCTTATTGTTCTAAAAATATTTTTTGGGGATGGCTTCATTCCCATAATTTTGTCAAATATATATTTTAGTATATTAGTGTATTTTTAGTACTGTAATTGAATCAGCATGATTATTTTGATGTAGTGTAGTTGATGTTAAGAATGAGTTTCTTTGCCACAATTTCCTTTGGATTGCTCACTTAGTGTGCTATAAGGCACCATTTTCTGTCTCTATAACAATATGTTGGGAAAAGCAAGTACAAGTACAACTGACTCGACCATTAAACAGCCTCTCTTCAGTGAGGTGACTGCTTTTGACTGTGCATTCACCCACTAAGGTCTGATTTATTCTGGCTCTACCTCATCACAGCCCTCTAACAATCCCCCTCTGGTTGTGGGTACTGTAACCCGTATGTCCTCTGCTCTGTTCATGCATAGCTAACTGATCATAGGCGACCTCACATTTGAAAAATAAGTTTGACCAGCAGGGGAACAGGCGAAGAGAAAGCCTTCGCTTAGACTGCAGGCTGAGTGTAGCCATCGCTCTCCTCTCCTCCCTCCTCTTTCTCTCTCCATGTGGCTCTGATTGGGCGGGTGCTTTGCCGCACACGTGTTGTGATGGCTTTTGTCTCCAGAGGTAACAGAATAAAGGCAGACAGCTGGAAGCTCAGCCCAATATTCACCTGTCACACCGGGCTGCCTGTGACAGGCTCCCCTGCTGCCGCAAAGCCACCGCAGAGAAATGATGCTAAATTAGGATGCTGCTTCGCTCTGTTGTCTCTGTCAGAGATCTCTCAGAAAGCTCAGATATTCTCAGCGAGCTTGGCTTGGATAACAACTTACTGTATCACAGCTCTTAATATTGCGGTAGTATGGCCTTCGCAGGACCTCGCGCGTGCTGTTAGCGCTTGGCCCGGTAATAATAGGGATTCCGCCTGAATGACAGTATCTGTAATTGTATTTGTGGGACAGGCATAATTGCCCCAGGGTCACGTTTAACTTGGCACTGTTAGTGCCTGTGGCGTTTTCATAATGAATATGCAGAGTCACTTGAAAGGACAAGAGAGATAGCATTCTCTCTTAATGGATCCATTTTTAAAGCAAAGATCAGGCCATCAGCGAAGAATACAGAGGCATTATGTCTTATTGACGGTGGTCGTTGTTGGCGGGCGTGTTTAGAAAACCGAGTGAAGGTGAGGGAGAAAGGAAATGAGAAAAAGAGAGCGAGAGAAAGGTGCAGAGAGGGTTGCGGGATGTTTGTAGGAGAATTGATTTTGCTCATACATTTTCGCCGATAACAAGGAAACAGACCAGGAACCCAACTAATAAGCTATTAGAGTGGATGCTCCTCCAAGGGCAGTGCTCGGGTTTGAGGGGTTTTAAAACAAGGATGTGTTAATTAAAAGGCTACACAGAGGAAAAAAACAAAAAGCTTCCATCCTTCATTTACACATGGCAGAACCATTTCAGTGCTTTTGTAATTCCTTTTTCCTTTAATTTGACTTTCTAATAGAACAAGGTTTAAGTGGTTTAAGATTTATCATGCAGGTTTTATAATTTTGCACTCCGTAGTTAAATATGCAGCGTGTTTAAAGGAGTAGCTGAAAAGGGATTTTGGCCAGTAGCACTGTTGCAAATGTAATTTTGCTTTTATTTGCAACTGTTAAATAAACAAATTTAAATAGTTAATAGTGCTGCAGGGATGAATAATTCACCACTGGTTCCCTCGAGATTTTCCTATGGGTTTTTATAATGGGTTTTTTCAATTTATGAGTTAAATAAGGTCTGTGGTAAACATAACTTGACGAAACTTGACGCTTTGTTAAACTGCACACACTCACACCCCAAACGTTCAAATAACAGCCTCAAAATTCGCCTTCGATATGGGTGTGCGTACGTTGTAGAGCAAAACATCTAAGTATCGTCAAGTTATGTTTACCACAGGCTTTATTTTACTAATCGCTTTACAAATTCTCTTTCTTTGCCTGATGGGATAGTAAAGTGTCCATCGGATCTTCAGAATCTCGCCAGAATGCATTTGCTAGTACTAGGGGAGAGTGGGGCACAACCTAACGCAGGGTTAGATGTAACGCATAGTTTAAAACTTTCCACACATGCCAGGATGACGAAACTTAGTGTATTTACTAGTTGCCATATCAACATTATTTCGAGAAAAAAATGCGCCAAAATTAAGAAATCTTTTGAAGATATCACTGAACATTTATTTAACCATAGCAAAAGTAAATGTCTCGAGTTTATTTTTCATCTCTATTTTTTGTGTTTATATAAAATAAGAGCCCCTATTAGAAATATGCTATTATATTCTATACTTTTATGAATTATTTTGCGAAACCATGAGAAAAGGGTGAATAATGACTGAGAGTCAATGTTCAGAAGTTATGAATTATTATTATGTTTTGAATTATGCTGTATATCTGTATTTAACGATGTGTTTGTTGTCAAACTCAAAAATGTGTGTATTTTTAATGATAAAAATGCCATTATTTTATTTTAAAAAGTTTATAATTGTATTTTATTGACAAAATATTTTAGTTTCTCTTGGATATTTTTTGATTATATCAGATAACATTTTAAGCTGTCATTTGGTCATGTTACAATGTGCCTCTCACATGTTACATGTACCCCACCTACGGGTATGTTGTCACATTTCACTTCCATTCTTTCAGGGTAAATCAAGAAAAAGTATTCACTGTATTAATGAAACAAAACCACATATTTGTACTAGACGTGTGGAATTAATGTGGGAAAAAATAAATACTCTGAACCCCAAGTGGATTTACGCAAACTGAGACAGTCAAAAAGCGTTATGGTTGTGCCCTGCTCTCCCCTACTCTTTTCATATTGTTTTTCACCGTTTCTTCCTATTATGAATGATAGTAGGATGTAGCCATTGTTTTTACATGAAATTGACTGAATGATTTAATGACTCTCCCATAAGACTTGTTTCGTTCCTGGATAAATAATTATTGAACAAACGCATTAAGTGACTGATTCACAATTCAGGTATATAGACAGTCACTTGTTTTAATCAAATCAGTTGAGTGAATGAATCAATGACTCAATGACTGGAGTAACAGTGCAACCAAAGAGTCAATGAAATGTGCTCCTCCCACGTCTCTCGCTCACCAACCCCGCCACAATGAGACACTGAGGAAACAATTACGCTTGATGTTCCATTAACTAAAGACAGTTTCCATAGTTCAACTGGAAGACTTAGAATATAGTTCATGAGTAGTATGGGTATTTTTATGGTACTTTTGGAGCTTGCCAGCCTGTGGTCATTATGAACTGTCACTGTAAAACTCAAATTCTTTTTTTCTTTTTCTTTTGCTATACAGGATACAGGTATGGAACGACATGAGTAAATAATGTCAGAATTTCATTTTTGGTTGAACTGTCCCTTTAATCTGTCACATTCTCATGGCAATAGTTCTGTCTCCTCAGTCCTTTTTTTTCTCTCCTCACTCCATCTTCGTCTCTCTACAGACCTGCTTTAATTTTGCCTCGTTTTCTGTTGCTCCATCACTCTCTTTGCCACTCTTCCCTTTCTCATCCTGTCACATTTGTTCAATTCTCAGGTTCCCTCTTTATTTTCTCGTCTCCCTGGCACATGCACCTTCTCCATCTCCGTCTCTCTTTTGTCCTCCTTTTTTTCTCCTCCGTCACCTTCACTGCTCCCTTTAACAATCTTTTTTTGACTCGCTGATGTATTTTTCCTGCTTATTCAGATTTAACATTCCACTCTTCCCTCACCCCGTCATTTGTTTTGTACTCCTGGCAGTGTTCTGTTGCAGAGGCAGTCAGCGTGTGCTGCGTTTAAAGACGAAGACACATGGTACATTCACTCTCACCCTAAAGCATTTCTGAACATCAACTCGTACCTCACAGCTCACCCTGTTCCCAGATGCAACGAATCAATAGGAAAACCAATCAGCTGCTTGGTTACAGACAGGGCTAGACATTTTTATTAATGAATATAACGCATGGCCAATAGAGAGGATAATCAAAAGAGATGTTTTTGTGAGTATCATCCTTTCTGAATCAGTGAAACCCAGGGAAATTATTTTTTTTTTATAAAATAACTGCTTCTAATTTTACTTGTCACTGATCTAAAAAAGCTGGCTCATTGCTGTTCTGCTAAACCAGGTTTGCAATTATATTTGTAAAGCTTGCTATTTGAGCCATTTTATTAAGGCTTTTATGATTATGAAGTTATTTCTATAAATCCTCTTGACTTTCCCTGACTTTTCTGAGATTTTAAGTCAAACCTCTTTGTGTGACACTCAATTAATAATTTCCCTGCTGAAAAAAAAAGAGAAAAAAAGAGAAGGATTTTAGAAGGATTTTCTGCAGTAAACCAGCTTAATACCAGCTAGGCCAGGTTAGGAGACCAGACCTGCTAAGATCAGCAAATCACCTAGGCTGGTTTAAACTTCTTTTTGAGAACATGTTGCAGTCATGTTGTTGAGTTGATGATGTGTACCATTACAAAATGAAATGCTCTCAGAAAGCTTTCCAGCTCACATTGTTATTGCAATGATTTAATACATCAGCTAATAAATAAAAGAATGCCTATTTTTACACTGGGCTGAATGAAATCCAGCCCTTTTAAGGCCAATATTTGTACAGAGAAATTACAGGACATAATGATCCAACACGAGGTGCTGCAGTTAAAAAAAACATTGGTCTGGTTGTAATCAGAAACCCAATTTTGGAGATTATTAAAGAAGAAACGTTCTCAGAGTCATGGTTGTTCTCCATTCAGAATTAAACTGAGGATTGGTGTTTTTAAGTTAAGTTGAACTGAACAAAAATTTTAATTTTAATTTAAGGAAGCATTTCATATACTTGCAATATGTCCAATTTTAACTAGAAAAGAACGGTTTATAAAGACAAAGGAAGTTTAGGGATGACGTAATTACAACGCCAGGTGTGTTCAAATCAAGATGGCAATGTACCTTTTCTACAAAATATAGAGCAAGATTTTTTCAACTTCCATTCTATCAAAATTAATAAACAATACAGATCAGGTGTGGTTTTGCTTTTAATGTTTTTATTCAGTTTATAAAGGTTTTAATTGTACAGTATTTTCATATTTTTATACATGCAACTTAATTAGTTTTATTGTAAATGAAAAAAAATAAAAAATAATAATCAATAAATTTACCATCAATACAGACCTAGGCTGCATTTGAAATTGCATACTTTGCTATATAGTAGTTGAAAAACAGTATGTGACAAACAAAGTGTCCAAAATCACATTACTCACAAAAGAGTAGGCAAAATGTATCTGGATGACCTACTACTTCTGGCAAGATTCTGAAGTGTGCATATGATGGATACTATCACATTATAATGACAACTAATGTAGCACACCCGAATTACATTCATACTACACGTTCATACTACTGTATATAGAGCATACTTGTTTAGCAGAAATGACTTATTCAATATAAGTACCTACTCGAGTGTATGAGATTTCAGGCACAGCCAATGCATCCATTGTATCTGCCATGTTTTCTCACTTACACAGACCCCCAATTTGGAAACTCAGGGGTCAACTCGTAATTATAACTTTGTGATGCCATTCATGTGCATTCAGCTCATGATTATGATCTTTCTGGCATGACTTGAATGTACAATTTGAATGGTGGCTTGACAAAGCCTCGTCTGAATGTCTGAAAAGATCTTGAAAGGTTTTATAGTTCGTATAGACAGAGAGGATGGATGGATGGATGGATGGATGGATGGATGGATGGATGGATGGATGGATGGATGGATGGATGGATGGATGGATGGATGGATGGATGGATGGATGGATGGATGGAAGAAAATTCTATTCAAATTGATGAAATTATCAGATCTATATTTACACTATATAGAGAGCACCTAAAAAAAAAAAAAAAAAAAAACTGTTAACTTTATATCAAATACTCAATTAGCAGTTTTGTCACAACCTGCTAATGATTTAGCGGGACTTAAGATGTTCAGCTTGCAAACAGTCGATATGTCGTAATTTGAATGCTCATAATAACAGTATAAACATGTAAATTCCTCTGGGCTCAATAATCAAACTTAATTATCCTGTTCCATCATTGTGCAAGAAAGCCGACACCTCCCACCCAGCACACGTTTCTTGAAGAACGCTCTTTCAGTCAGCTGTCAGGTGTGAGAAAAGAAATGTATCAAACCCAAACAGTGTTTGAAAGAACATAAATCAAACAGGCTGTGCAATAAGGTGGAACCGTCTCGACTCAGGAGCTGTTGCTGGATGTCAGTTTATGTCCAATAGAAGCGAGGCTGCCTGGTGTCATGCCGGTTTTATGCGGAGGTGGCTGGTGAGTCTTCTCTGAAAGGTTTTGGCTGTTTCAGTAGTGATTGACCAGGATTCATTGTTCTGTCAGCGTTCGCGCACTTCTGCTGGAAGTACCTGTAGATACTCTGTTGCGCTGCTTTTACCGGCTGTCTCTCGTTCGACGCGGTCACAGCCTCAAATGACTTAGTGTCCAAAAGACTCACACTGGAGTGTCTGATTATGTATGCATTAAAACAGCTTGCGGACAGCTGAAAGATGCTGGACAGCCAGCATGGGAAATCCAGACAGGAGAATCTGATTAAGTTGTCTGGGTATCTGGAGACACCACACACACGCACCTCTACACAAACATTTGCATGCCATTGCTGACCGCTACATGACCTGTATTCATGCGAATGTCAAGATTAGTCATGAAAGTCTGTCCTGGAAAGTGTCATATGTTTCCTGCTTATACACTGGAAAACAAAGCAGAGACAGAATTTAAAGTCCCATTCTTGTCTAGTGCCCAGTTGACCCATGTGTTAATCCCTCTATATTTCCTATCAGGAGATTCAAATCTCTTAAAACTGTCAGTTAAATATGAATTAATTACTGAACAGTATGACACAGTCCATAAATACAAGCATCAAAAGATGGAGGGCTGTGGATGCAAAGCAAAACAAAACAAAACAAAACAAAAAAATTCCACAGTCTGCCACTGACATCCTCTTTCCCACATTTCCCTGTTCAAAGCATAAAAAAGTTGAAAACAGGCTGTGTTAGTGGAAGATGGCTGGGTTGTTCATTCTCATGGATCTCCCGGGCCGTTTATGACAGTTCTTTGTTGGGCCCAGATGGCGGTTCTCTGGCGTCTTCTGTTCTCCGGGTTAAAACCACACAGTCTCTTTCTTGTGTTAGCATGCTGCATGACATGAGTACAACTCAACTTCATTTATTTTTTTGCAGTTGTTTTTGTGATATCAACTGCTTTGCTTGCCCTGAATCAAACTAATAAATGTGTGTTTTCATTATGCAGCGATGGGATTTGCAGAATGAAAAAATATGAGATGAACTCAACTGAGCATGTAGCATACATGCTGACTACACACTACTGCTAAAATGATTTCAGATCTTGCTGATGAGTTTCACGCATCCTATTTTTTTCTTATTACATTTTATGTTTATTTATTTTTATGAGGGTTTCAAGTAATAAACAACAGCAGATAGAGATACAGATAAGGTGAAGTGAAGTGGAGAATTTGCTACACATGATTGGAGCTCCTACGAAATAAATAATAACTCAAATAAGTAATAAAAAAGCAGAATAAGCAGTGTTAAGAATGTGGGGGTGAAAAGCAAGACCCTCTGTAGAACTATTTATACATAAAAAAATAAAAAGCCAAAATTTGTCCCAAAAAAAAAGCAAAGAAATGGACAAACCTACCAATGGTGAATCGATTGAGAACATTTGCTATCCATAACAATTTCTTACCTGAAAATAAACTGCCATTCTTCATGAAGAAATATGAGTTTTTTATGCTTTAATGTTTATAATGTGTCGCCACCTAAAGGACTGGAGTTTTCCATTTTATTTACTTGATAAGGACAACTTTTCCCTCCAATCTGATACCTGACGAATGTTAATTTTGGACCCTGAATGTAACATTAAAATTTATGAAGCACCATGTTAATGAACTTTATTGAAGTTAACAGAGTACACAAGTATGTTAAAGAAGAGACATTGTGTTAAAATTATAGAAAAGTATATAAAAAAACTAAAAATAGTGATCTAAAAATAAATGTGTTGATACAGTTCAAGAATGAGAATGTGTTGTATTGAGCGCAATACTGATAAAACCAATAATTAAGATGGGGAACTATGAGGAACAGAAGAATGAACTAGAAAAAGAATCACACATCTGTGCTGAGGCGAGTGGAGGAATCTTAATCAACTCCATATTACAATTATAATGTGCTTTTTGCACCAATGTTTATTGTTAGCTTGTAAAGAGTACATTTTGTTTTATGTTTCAGACAATTGCTCATGCTCAAGCTTGTTGGAAGTACACTGAAGAACGAAAAAAAAAAAAAAAAAGATTATTTTGCAAGATTTTGCACAGTAAATATCACATATGAAATTAAGTAAACACTATTTAACTAAGTTAAGTAAAATTAACAAAGAAAATAAAGTTTTTAACTTGGCCAGTAAAAGATTGAGTAATTTCTACTTAGCTAAAGTTTTCTTTGCGACACTTTTTAACAATATAACACTGAATTAAAAATGCATTTAAATTGTATGCTTTACTTAGAAACATCTAATTAAATAATACTACATAATACAAGTAACGAGCCACCTGATCACAGAGACATCAATACTTGGTACACAATTCGGTAACATTTGTTTTGTGTCATTTTGAGTAGAAAATAAACTCTAAATGTCACAAAATGTCAATATACTAAACACAAAAGCAATGACAAAACCCAGTGCATGATGGGATCACCAGTATCAGAATAGTTGAGCAGTTTTGCTTCATTCTATAACATTGATATTTAAGCTTTCATTTCTACACGCTTGAATTGAGTACTAATATAGAATTTACTTTGTTTTTGGAATTCTTGCCTGAACTAACTTTTGCATTTGTTTTTCCTGCACTGTTTACTTCACCACAGAATCATTTTTATCAGTGTACTTTATAACACTAATTTCTTTATAACACTAAGGTTTTATAGTCATATTTCTCAGAAATGTGTAAAACGTAAAAGAATGGGTGATCATCACTGATGTTAAGTTCAGGTTTAACGTCTTGTCTGACTCATTATCGTCGAGATGAGTGGTTCTTTTCACTTGTCCGCCATTAGCATTCCACAGCTAGCTGGAATAGCAGGCTGTTTAGTTCTATATGATCCTACTTATGAAATTACCAACTTGTGACAATCCTTTCCTATGACTTTCCTCGAGCCAAACAAATCAAATTTGTTCAGCACACTACAGGGACCAGCTTTCACTGGCATAACTTTATGATAGTGACTACATTTTCGTATTTCACTGAATTTGAACGGTGAAGTTTTCAGCATTGCAACGTCTCTCAAATGTTTTGCATTAGACATTTTACTCTTGAATATGAATTTAAAGAAACATTTATATCATTCTGACAGACATTAGGTACACAAGTGTTGCTACTGCTGGATAATTCATGTTCTGGTTGTAAAAACAAATGTGGGAAGATTTTGACATGTGCACCACAGTGGCCTGACAGCAACCACTGGCTTTGTTGACAGATTCTGGTTGGCACATGTTATCTGCTTTACAAGAGGAAAAAAAATTTTTTATAACTAAGCTAATTTATATAAATCTTTTGTGCGCTTTGAACTTAAATACAAACAAATGTGCATAGAAGTGCAGTCACTGAGTCCAAAGCTTGTTCAGGGACTTTGGGTCTGCACCTTTACCTCTTCCTCAAGCCATCTAACACAGCCTTGGTTCAAGAACATTTGTTCCTTATTATTTTAAGTCGTTTATTGGCTGGCCTGAGGCTATGCCAATGCATGAACAAGCTCTCTAATGGGACTGACTATAAAAAATAAAACAGAGAGACTGAGAAAGAGAGGGCAAGACAGACACAGAGAGAGACCAAAGAGAGGAAAAGATGGTGGACAAATGGACTATATAAATCTGAGGCCGACTCTAGAAAAGTCTCTGTTTTTTTGATAGCTCCAGGCTTAGCAAGTTTGTGTTTATGTGCTTCCACATTTACAGCCCTATATAAAGTGTAGACTTCTTTCCAAACAGAGCTGAGAAATTCACATTCATTCTGTTTGTCATGTGTGTTTTAATGCGGGGAGAGTTGTCGCCACTACAGGCACAACTTGAGAGATCCTAAAAATGTTAAGTATTGCCTCATCATGTTGTGAGGCAAACAGTGACTCATATCTGTGCATTTTAATAGTGTATTTATGCAGATAAGTTTACATTCATCTTTTTTACTGAAGTTTATTAAGTTTACATACAGAGCTTGCATAATGTTCAAAATGTTTATCAATAACAGGACAGTTTGTATATATATTAATATATAAGTCAAAATGTGTTAACTTATGTAAGGACCGTGTAAACATAGTAGCAGAATGTACTTTATAAAATCACTAATTTGCAGAACTGCTGGACCTCATGACCAGAGCTTGAAATGAAAGCCCAATAATCAGCAAGCGCATATCCGAAGGCATGGCTTCTAGTCATATATTAATTCTATCCTTATTCTAAATGACACAGTCAGCCTATAATTTTCACTGAGAATCCTTTTAGTTCAGAAATAGGCCTAATCTGCATCCAAGCCACTTTCTTAACACACAGAGAAAATGTATGCTGTTTTTTCAGCCTGTCTTCCTCTCAACTGAGCTCCTTAATCTTGGACTCCCTCTTTCCCTCCTCTAGCAAAGTCTTCGTCCGATATCTATAGTGAGTAATGAAGTAATTTGAGCCCTAAAGCACTGCCAACTTCCTTTAATTCAAGCTGTTTCAAGAGACGCAATTTACCACATCTCAGCCGATTGTCCTTAGTGAGGCAGCAAGGGCCTTTTACAGAGCTGCTGCTGAATGTTGCTGTCACCCTGATTTGTGGTTCTGCTTTCCGCTCCGAATTACACTGGTAGAATTAGTGCAGGTTTGGCAGTTCCCCATCTGCAGTGTGACTATAAACAGAAGCTAACAATGAACAACAAGAGCTTGGCTACAGAATTTTTATATATATTTTATGTGCATAATGACTATGCAATCAGGATAGGAGCTCTGCTCTCATAAATACAACTGATTTCTCATGAGCCAGATGGAATGGTATATTCTTATTATTTGTATAGAGTGTTCTCATTAGTATGGAGCTTTACAGATCACCACATCTAAAGACAGAGTGCAGATTCTAAGAGGTATGTGAGTCTGCTTGAGTGACAAACATAAGTACAACTAGCTTAAAATGGTATTGCAAAATATACACATACACTATATTGCCAAAAGTACTGGGACACCCCTCCAAATCATTGAATTCCAATCACTTCCATGGCCAAAGGTATATAAAACCAAGCACCTAGGCATGCAGACTGCTTCTACAAACATTTGTGAAAGAATGGGTCGCTCTCAGGAGCTCAGTGAATTCAAGCGTGGTACCGTTACCACCTGTGCAAGAAGTCCATTTGTGAAATTTGGAAGTGGAAGCAATTGGGAACAACAGCAACTCACCCACGAAGTGGTAGGCCTCGTAAAATCACAGAGTGGGGTCAGTGCATGCTGAGGTGCACAATGCACAGAAGTCGCCAACTTTCTGCAGAGTCAATAGCTACAGACCTCCAAACTTCATGTGGCCTTCAGATTAGCTCAAGAACAGTGCATTTTCATGGCCAAGCAGCTGCATCCAATCCTTACATCACCAAGTGCAATGTAAAGCGTGGGATGCAGTGATGTAAAGCACGCCGCCACTGGACTCTAGAGCAGTGGAGACATGTTCTCTGGAGTGACGAATCATACTTCTCTGTCTGACAATTCCATGGACAAGTCTGTGTTAAGCGGTTGCCAGGAGAACAGTGCCTGACTGCATTGTGCCAAGTGTAAAGTTTGGTGGAGGGGGGATTATAGTGTGGGGATGTTTTTCAGGGGTTGGGCTTGTCCCCTTAGCTCCAGTGAAAGGAACTCTTAATGCTTTAGCATACCAAGACTTTTTGGACAATTTTATGCTCCCAACTTTGTGGGAACAGTTTGGAGATGGCCCCTGTTACAACATGACTGCACACCAGTGCACAAAACAAGGTCCATAAAGACATGGATGAGCAAATTTGGCGTGGAAGAACTTGGCGGCCTGACCTCAACCCAACAGAACACCTTTGGAATGAATTAGAGCAGAGACTGTGATCTTAAACCATACTGATTAAGAATGGGATGTCATTAAATTTCACGTGCATGTAAAAGCAGGCATCCCAAAACTTTAGGCAATATAGTGTATTTTATTACTGTAGCAAAGCTGACTTTTCAACATCATTACTCCAGTTTTCATTGAAGAAATAAAAAATATCTTGACTGTCACTTTTGGTCAATTTAATACATTCTTGATGAACAAAAGTATACATTTCTTTTACTTTTACTTTATGACTCCAAACTTATAACCGGTAGAAATATATATAGTATCATATTTTTATCTTATTTAAAATATATTTAAATAGGCCTGGTAATAGGCAGGTTTTAGCTCTGAAAAAATCATCCAACTTGTGAATTCGCCTTTCACAATCATTGGGGGGGAAGGGGGGCTACCCGTACACTGCCTTTCTGCCAAATGAAGAACGAATAAATGACGAAGAGAATTAGTTAATTAGCATCATGGTGAGTAACAGGCTGAGGCACCATGGGTTTCATTTTAAAACAGTGGCTTCTAATCAGCATAAAATGTAACTCTTATTACCACCAACATTACATGTCCTGGCTGTTTAGTATTGCGCTACACTGCCTCAGTACTCCACCTTTTTGTCTAATCAAATGCCAAAAGTCTCTCAAGAGGTCCTGGCAGCATAATGTTTTTCTTAGCTTCTGCTTGAATAAATATCTCCTGCATTTCTCTTCTGTCATGCTTCTAGTCATTCACAATCAACAACCGTCAGTCTCCATGGATTACAGACCTCCTGCTTGTAGAACCACATCCTACCAACAGCCCATCTGGCATTTGCTGCAGAGGCAGAGAGAGCAGGTGAACCTGGCATCCTGCCTGTCTGCACAGACTCTCTTCAACCTCAGAGCACCTGAAAGAAACTGCATCTAAAGCTTGAGGTTTATAAATAGAGTCCAGCTCACCCTGAGCATTTCATCCTTGGGCTGCAAAGTCCATTTATCAAGTTACAGTTTTGATTAAAATATGTAGGCAAGAAAAATCACAAATGAGATCTATTAAATTCCTCAATTGTTCCTCCTAGATAAGAGAGCAAATTGATTGTTTTTTAGCCCAGTAATCTCATATGAGTTTCAGACAAGATCTCAACGATGTCTCAAACTTTGCTCTGATTTGCCCTTATATCAAACGTTTGAGATTTCTGTGTGAACATTTTTCAGCACATTCTTTCAAAAACCGAAGTACCTTTATAGTAAAAGATTGTGATCTTGATTCAAACACCCACACAATCTTATTCCTATAAATGTCAATGATTCGGCTATCTCTATTAAACCTTTGACAAGTACGATCACAGCAGAACATTCAAGTCTTGTGTTTGGTAGCAATCAAAATAGAGTAAAGCACCTTTTGAAAGTAACTTGAAAAGTAACTTCAAATAAACATTGTGTCAATTAAATCTTTGCACCAGTAGGTGGTGACAAGTGACTGTTAAAAATGTATTTGTCATTGAATCATCCATTCGCTGATTCATCCAGTAATGAAATGCCTTGCATGTGGCAAGGTCTGAGGTCCATCTGCTCGTTTGGATCTAAATCCTCTGCAGAGGCAAGCGTTGATCCGTTGCTTGTGAATGAGTTAAACTCTTTCTATGCTCGCTTTGACTGTAACCGCGGCAACGCGACTCCGCCAAGTGGCGCGTTAGAGGAAATTACTCAGAGCAGCAACAATCACGTGATCTCTGTCTCAGAGGATGAAGTTCGGAGAGCACTCAAGCGTGTGGACGTTAGGAAAGCTGCCGGGCCGGATGGTATTTCAGGTCGTGTTCTGCGGTCCTGTGCTGATCAGCTCGCCAGGTTGTTTACATCTATCTTTAATGAGTCCCTCGCTACATCTGTGGTCCCCACCTCCTTCAAAAATCCACCATCATCCCTGTCCCTAAGAACAGTAAACCCTCTTGCCTAAATGACTATCGTCCCAGTGGCTCTCACATCTATAGTCATGAAGGTCTTTGAGAGACTCATTAAAAACACCATTTGCGCCTTCATTCCTGACACTTTGGACCCTCTTCAGTTTGCCTATCGTCCCAATAGATCGACTGAAGATGCCATCTCTCATGTCCTCCACTCCTCCCTCACTCACATCGACAGCAAAAGTGGGAACTACGTAAGACTGCTATTTATTGACTATAGCTCAGCCTTTAACACCATAGTTCCCACCAAGCTAACCTCCAAACTCCTGGATCTCGGCCTGAATCCTTCTCTCTGCCACTGGATTGAGGACTTCCTCACTGGCAGGCCTCAGGTGGTGAGAATAGGCCAGTCCACCTCCACCTCCATCACCCTGAGTGTGGGAGCTCCACAGGGCTGTGTCCTGAGCCCCCTGCTCTACTCTCTCTACACGCATGACTGTTTGTCCACACACAGCTCCACCTCTATCATCAAATTTGCTGATGATACTGTTGTCCTGGGCCTCATTTCCAACAACAATGAGACGGCATACTTGGACGAGGTGGAGCATCATGGTGCCAGGACAACTGTCTCTCTCTGAATGTTGGCAAGACCAAAGAAATGATTGTGGACTTCAGGAAGAGACAGCAACGGACATACTCCCCCCTCATGATCAGCGGGTCATCAGTAGAGAGAGTGAGCAGCTTCAAGTACCTGGGTGTAAACATCTCCGAGGACCTGACCTGGACTGCTCACATTCAGACACAGGTGAAAAAAGCCAGGCAAAGACTGTACCACCTGCGCCAGCTGAGGAAATTCAGGGTTTCACCAGCTATCCTGAAAACTTTCTATTTAGGGGCGATAGAAAGTGTTTTAACTCAGTGCATCACAGCGTGGTATGGGAACAGCACCAGTCATGACCGCAAAGCCCTGCAAAGAGTAGTGCGCTTATCCGAGCGTATCTCAGGGTCAGCTCTCCAGTCTCTGCAGGACGTCTACCAAACGCTGCAAAGGTAGAGCTACCAAGATCATCAAGGACTCTAATCACCCTGCAAACCCTCATTTCACGCTGCTGCCATCTGGTAAGCGCTTCCAAGCCTGATGGCCAAAACTGAGACTCAGGAGGAGCTTCTTCCCCAGGCCATCAGACTCCTGAACTTAACATCACGTGACTTCACGTCAGGATAAACATCGATACACTGACATTGCACTGCACTTTCTGTTCTCGTTGTTACTGTGTAACAACCTGTTATAAACCTGTTTGCACATTATACTCTTATACATTTGTTAACCACATATTTATAAGTCTACAGTTTACTCACTGCAAAGTCTACTTCAATTATTTTATTCCACTTTATCCTTATTTGTTACCTTTTTTTCTCTTGACTTGATTATTTATAATTCTACAGATATAGACATATATATATATATATATATATATATATAGTACTTTTTTTATATCCTATTTCTATTATAATTTCTTCCTTGTGTTTTTAACTGTGAATTTGCACTGTCCATGGAGCGGACCTGTTTACATTTCACTGCCGGTTGTATATTCTGTATATAACTGTGTATGTGACAAATAAAACTCTTGAATCTTGAATCTTGAAACAGGTAGAGTCTTTATGTGTGAGTCATTGAATCATTCATTCAAACCCCTTTAAAAAAAACTTTTAAAAAAATCCAAAATTAATACTTTTTTCCCATAGGCTACAGCAATTAAACCCCTATTATGATTTTTTTTTTAATGTTCCCTTTCATACAGTGTGTAATATAGTTGTTTGTGAATGTAAACGTTCTGCAAAGTTGTAAAGTCGAAAATGCATGATAAATAAAGTTGAAGTTGAAGTTGAAGTTTATTCGTCATTACACATGTACAAGTACAGTATAACGAAATTAAGTTTGGAGCAAGCCTCCGGGCCGCAGCCGATTATTCAGGCGCCGCCTTACGCTCTCCAGAAATACAAGAATGCAATTTAGCAAGCATTACATAGCAAACACAACAAAACATAAACATAAACATAAACATGACACAGTACACGTGGTCACGTGGTGGGATTTTTTGTATGAGTGGGAGAGGAGATAGATAACAGACAGGCAGGCGGATGGAGCGGGGAGGGAATAAGGTCGGGTATGTATGGTGCGAGTGAGTCTGAGATTGTGTTGTGTGAGAATGTTAGCCATAACTTCAGATGTTTTCGAGTTCAGTTCTATGGTTTGTCCTTGAAGGGAGATAAGGCAGTGCACAGGGAAAGATAGCAGACAAAGCTGTCAGGCTGAAATCCCAACCGAGAGATAGGGACCAAGTGAGGTTCGTTGGGCTAGTTGATTAGGTCAGGCAAATACAATTTATTATTTTTAATCCATTTGATGATCTTCGGTAATTTGTCCGGATCATAATCAATCAATCAGATCTGGTCCTCAGCATTCGCGTCCGGTCTGTGCAGTTTCCCTAGACATTACGTCCAGCCTCATGGCCAGACCGGTTACAGTCCGTAAAAGTTCACCGATCTGACCCCGATGGAGCCCACTCTACCCTGCGTATCCGCAGTCCGGACTGCGTTATTCACGGTTCAGTTCCTCAATTCCTATCACTTTCTGATCTAATTCCTTCAGACGGTCACACACAACCCCAAGCATTCTTTAATTTCCACAGACAGCGGCTGGGTGAATTTGCTTGCAGCTGTCTTACCAATCTTCCGATAGGTCAGGGCAATCCCAAAGCCAAAGAATAGGAACCCCGCCATCAATAATCCAATCATGTATAAATCTTCCGCATCCTCCACGGACAGAGCCTCCAGGCACAGGACTTGCCAGTTGTTCCATGCGTCCCTCACGCGTTCCCTGCGGCAAAGGTCCCGTCCGGGCAGGTGGGTTCTCCCGGGGCACCCTTCCTTAGTGAGAAAATCTTGTCGATCGCGCTGATTGACCAGTTAATCAATTCCATTTCAGTATTTTCAGGAGTCCAGCAAAGCAGCAGTCAGAGAAGAGAAGAGACGAAACACTAGACAAAACAAAACAGCGCGAGAGCCAGCAGGGAGCAGAGAGAAAAACACGTCTGCACGGATTGAAGGACAGAAAGGAAGGGAAGTTATTGTCTCCCAAAAGAAAGAATCGACTCTGAACCGCCTAAACGAGTCATTTGTATTTTGAATCTCACAGCGTGACAGATCTACATCACTAGAAAAGCCTATTTTGTACATTGTCTGCCCGTGAACAACTTGACCCGCCCTTAAACACGTAATTTTACTGAAAACTGCTTCTCAAATTCAATGCAGGATTCGCAAAATGCTTGCTCTTGAAAGATGGTTCAGTACCCAGTTTATTTGAACCAGCTTGCTCCTCAGAATCACAACCTGTAAGTATGAATAATTATTGATGTATATATTATATACAAAATACGTAGTTATGTGTTTGATATTGTATAAATACTTCTGCTAAGGAGCTGTGGGCCACTATTACCTAAAACTCTCTATTAATGCAGATTGTCTGTCGTTCTTACTACTTTGAGTAAAGATAAAGGATGGAGCAAGATTTGTTTGGAAAACTTTAATATTACACCAGTCATTCATGTTAGTGCTCGGCCAAAGTATGCACTGTTATTGATACAGTTCCCACATGTGCACTGCAATAAATTAGAAATATGCACAGCAGTTTGTTGATGGATGTACACTTGTTGCTGATGGTGAGGAATTACAGTTGCAACATCTCATAATGTACATCAAAATGAGTAGTGTATTACTGTAAACATCCTGCTCAAGTCGCCTTGTAATGCATGGTTCGGGTTAAATAGCTAGTTCTTCCAGTTTCATCATCAGACTCTCCCTCGGATTGATATGGTAAAATTGATGTCATTGTTACTGTCTTTACATTGTGCACAATCCAAGCATGCCACAAAAGTCCTGAAAAGTGAAGCCAAAGTGCCTCGACCACCCCCAGGTGGTTGGTCCCATAGCTCATAAACCCCACCCTCTCCGTGTAATGTAATGGGACGTGGGACAAACTACACAATCAAATTACATTTCAAATAATTTCTTTTTCAAAGATGGTTTCTGTCATTTTAGGTGGTTTTTAGGGGGGTGAAAAAAAGCTTTCTTGAGCGAAGTAGTCACTGAGGCACTAACAGACTTTTTTCAGGATTTTTGGGAGGAGATTGGACCTTTAACTTTAAATTTCTACATTTCCATAACTTTATTTCACACCAACATGAGTTGTTCTGCAATAACAGATACTGTGGGAGTGTGGGTGGGGTCTTGATATTGCGGCTCTACTTCCTGCTCTCTACTGCGCAGACTCGGGTCCCACGTTTACTGCTGCGCAGACTCGGGTCCCAAATCAGCGCAAGATGTCAGCGCCATATTCGGACATTGGCAGCTTCACTTTTCTGCAGTGGAAGATAGTGAAAGCTCATCATCCATACTTTTTTTACCGTCTATGGTACAATCACTAAACTTTGGGACGCCTCCGGACAGAGCTGACGTACAGTTATGGTAATGGCCGTTTAGCTTCAGAAACCCGGCTATACGTGGTAGACCAATCGCAACAGACTGGGCCCTCTGGCCAATCAGAGCAAAGTAAGCTCATGGAAAGGAGACTGATTCATCCGTAGAGTTGTTTGAGAATCATTGAACAGTGTGGTGATACAATGTATATTATGAGAAAATTTTAGTTTTTTTTTACCTTTGATGCATGTAAACCTGTTGTAGAAGACCTCCAAAACAAAATTAGGAGCCTTTAAAATAGCATAATAGGGGCACTTTAACATTTAGCTAAAACCTCTAGTAAATTACATGTTATTTTGTTGAGCTGAATCGTGGGAGAATCATGATCTCTATTTTAAACAAGAACAATCGTGATTCTCAATTTATCCAGAATTGGATAAATAACAATATCCTGAGCTCTACTTTAGTCTTATATTTAAAATGCCTTTGATAATGAAAGCTATGCAACATTATCTGTTATATTAACTTTTAACCGGAGCTGATGAGTTTGCATTTTGACTCTGCTGAAGTGCTAGTGCATTAACACGCACCATTTAGGATGTATGAGTTGTGTTATAGGTTACTTGATTATTCAGTCAGATTTTTTTTAAAGGTGATGATACATTACACTTTCGCCCACCATGGTGCTGATATAAAGAGATGCGCTTAGTTGCAAAAATGAGTGCAGTATAGTGTTTGTGCTCGGATAGCGGGGTTGGATGGGTCACGGGCTGCTGAAAGCATTAACAGAATGAGTACAACTAAAGAGAGGGATGGACAAGTTAATGACAGAACAACAGCACAAATTTCATCTGGCATCACTGAGGATTCCTTAAATGGATCCAGCAGAGGCCATTGTATGTACATTTCATTTCTCCTCCTCCAAAATGCATTAGCCCTCTGCTTTGTAAACTACAGATCCCGATAAAGGCCCATTAAAAGTTAAATGCTTTTATTAGGTTAAAATATTAACATTGAAATGCTCAAATTGTCTTGCACACATAAATAGACCTTAATGGATATAAACATGTGAAAATGTTTCTGTCACTGCATTTGATGTATAATGGTCACACTTGACTTTTTTTTCCTTTTTTTTCTGTTTTTATTTATTTTCTTCAGGGGGGAGGGGGTAATTTCCATTAAATTTCTTTAGCTTCAACCAATATTTTTTATTATAATTATACTATAAAGGCTTACTAATACATCACAATGCATGTGATTAATGTTCAAATACAAATGCTGATTGCTATGTGCAAGAAAACTGTCCACTCTCTCTTGCTCTACAAGTGTATTTCCATCATATTACAATTTTTATGCTACATTTTCATGCAATTTAAGACTATCTTCTGTTATAATGTGCAGGAATTCTGTTTGTGCTTTGTAGTTGCCTTGCAGTGATGTACGGTAGGAGTGTGATGGAGGAGTGTTATGTAGCCCCAGAGATGTCTCTGTAATGTAAGTTCAATGGCATCGACAATGATATAGAGCTGTAAAGTCAAAGGCCTTATTACCGCAACCCTAAAGTCTAATCACCTAATTGCTACTTAACCACACACCAAGCTTTAAAAGATTTTGAGAGAAGTGAGATTGATCGTGGCTATCACTAGTGTTTTGACCCATAAACTAATGGAGGACTCAGAACACCAACAGAGAGCAAAGGGAATGAGGAGGCTGACATTTTTGCTTTTGAAGATTCGGGTTCATCCAGTGACTGCCATACTCAGCAGATGTGCTGTTTTATTGAAACACTTGCAAATGATGAGATGGTACAATGCTAAGAGGAAGCTTCAAACCTTGTACTAATGAATGTATTGATTAAGACAAAGTCAGAAGGAATATATAATTTGGCTCATTAATTAATTTTATCTTGAAAAATCTGATCAGATTAGTTACATTTGAAGTTGTGGTAAAATACTTGATATGCTCTGCACATCAATTCAATTAATCTGAAAATGTATTACATTTGCTATACCTTTCTTGGCAACCACAAACATCCCACAATCAAAGGAATGTATATATATATATATAATTAAATATACACAACCTTTAAAAAGTTTGGGGTTGGTAAGATATTTTGAAAGAAGTTTCAAATTCTCACCATTTAGTCATTTAGCAGACGCTTTTATCCAAAGCGACTTACAAATGAGAGCAATAGAAGCAGAAGCAACTAAAAACAGTCAAGAGCAACAATATGTAAGTGCTGTAACAAGTCTCAGTTAATCTAGCACAGAACACATAGGACAGAACAAATTTTTTTTTTTTTTTTTTGTACATGTAAATAAACTTCAACTTCAACGACAGAACAAATTTTTTTTTTTTTTTTTTTTTTTTTAAATGGACAAACAGAAAACAAATAGAGTGATAAGTGCTATTCTTTATTGGTCAGGTGCTGCTGGAAAAGATGCGTTTTAAGATATTTTTTGAAAATGGCTACCGACTTGGCTGCTCGAAATGAGACAGGCAGGTCATTCCACCAGGTGGGAACGGTCCAGGAAAAGGTCCTTGTGAGGGATTTCTTACCTCTTTGTGATGGCGCCACAAGGCGCTGTTCACTCGCAGAACGCAAGCTTCTGGAGGGTGTGTAAGTCTGAACAAGCGAGTTTAGGTATGTTGGTGCAGAGCCAGTGGATGCCTTGTAGGCGAGCACCAGTGCCATGAATTTGATTCGAGCGTCACCAAGGCTGCATTTATTTGATTCAAAATACAGTAAAATAGTAACATAATGAAGTTATTATTGCAATTTAAAATAGCTGTTTTCTATTTTAATATATCTAGTCAAATAAAAGCTGAATTTTCAGCACTCATTACTCCAGTCTTCAGTGTCACATGATCCTTCAGAAATCATTCTCATATGTAGATTAGTTTCAATATTGAATACAATTATGCTTCTTACTACCTTTGTGGAAAATGTGATACATTTTGCAGGAAAATCTGATGAATAGAAAGTTCAAAAGAATAGCGTTTATTTTAATTATTATTTTTTAAGGGTCTTTACTGTCAATTTTGGTCAATTTGATTCATCATTAAATAAAAGTATTAATTTATTTTCTATAAACTTTTGATCCGTATAATGTTCTTTTTATTAAATATAATAATTATGGGGTATTTGTAAATGTTACTTATCTATTGAACAATAGCACCTTTTATTATATTGCCAGTTAATAAAAAAATAAAAGAGTCTAAAAGTTACAGTCATGCCTAACAACAACCCTTTACCATAGTAAAATCCCACAGTATCTTGTGGCTTATTAGTTTAATATCTTTATGCCATTGGATATGCCCACTTCAAAATGATCTTGGGGACCACCATTAGCTTTGTCCCATGCTGTTATAACTTTGAAGTCTGCATTATGTTATTGAAGTCTGCTGATTACAGTTATTACTCACCCACATATAAAACCTGACCAATATTTTCTTGTGATCTTGGTTGTTATTGGCACAAAGACCTGTGGTCTGGAACATTCTGAACCTTTCCAGAGCATTTCCTGTTTGAGGCCCAAAAGCCTCATCCATCTACATATCTGTAAGATTCTTGCAAATATAAAAACATATTAATACACTACTAATGGCAGATAAATAAACCCAGTCATTTGATTGTGAACTGTGCAATGCATTCCGTTTGTTTATATTGTGCAGATGATTGCCCACAGTTACAGTGTATTTTAATAATTTCTTTTAATCCTGATGCATGCAAACTGTAAAGGTCAACTAGAAGCCTGTAATCCTCTCACGGGAAACACTTTTCCACCAGTTACAGCCTCACCACTGTGGAAGAAATAGGGACATTTATTCAGTTGTTGTTTTGGATTATGATGCAGGTGAACCATAATTGAGGTCAGAAAGTGAGGTCTCCACAAACATTTTCTCCTCTATCTAAAATGAATCCATCTAACCCAATCATGTGTTCCTTAACACACACACTCAGTCTGGTTTGCTATCTTTGTGGGGACTCTCCAGACATAATGTTTTTTCTATACTGTACAAACAGTATATTCTATCCCCTTACACCAACCCTACCCCTAAACCTACCATTAAAGAAAACTTTCTGCATTTTTACATTTTCAAAAAAACTCATTCTGTATGATTTATAAGCCTGTTTCCTCATGGGGACCTCAATTTAAGTCCCCATGAGTCAGTGTGCATTCAGGTTGAAGTCCCCATCAGGATAGAAAAACATCAACACACACACACACGTTGTGTTTTCATGTTTTCTGGGACTTTTCATAGACATAATGATTTTTATATCTGTGCAAACTGTATATTCTATCCCATAACCTTAAACATACCCCTAAACCTACGCATCACAGAAGACTTTCTGCATTTTTACATTTTAAATTTATAATCGGTTTTCCTCAAGGGGACCAAAAATGTCCCCACGCGGACAAGAATTTTAGATATTGCCACATGGGGACATTTAGTGTGTGGGAGATACTTATGTAAACTAACAAAAGAATCTTTATTTTTTTATTTTATTGTTTATTTGCTATTGTATGCAAAATGATCATGCCAATAACGTACTTTGAAAATGAAAACTGAGCTGGAGAGAAATAGGAAGAGGGAGAGTGGGAGTTAGCGAATAGATGCCATTACTTATTTCTTCACGGGTAGTATAGATCAGTTTTTTAGCACAGTTTGAGGTTCTCTGCGGGTCCATTCTTTCCCACACCCTCTCTGGGCTATTAAATGACCTGCCTCTTGCTGCCCACAGCGGGACGTAGGATGGCAACGCCGGTATGGAGACATTAAAGCCAGCATGGGTTCTCATAAAATATATGGATTTTTGTGATAGCCACATCGACAGCATTATGCTATTGGCTCTGTATTTTATTCAGAAAAGTGTTTTCTGTGCAGCCATTTCACTTTGAACACTGCAAAGTGGACAATGATGGAAAAGAACAAAGAAACCGCAGGTCGTTGTAGTTCTTATCGGTGGAAGCAGTGTAAATAGCAACCGGTGTGTGATAGGAATACTTTGTCGCAGGGAATGAAAATGCTGAGTTGAAGGGAGCATGTCTGCTAGCTTGCATGCATTTTCAAATGTTCTCTCTCCTCTTCTCCCCAGCATTTTGCCAAGGACGAAAGGGAATATGTATACACTCACCGCTTCAGGTCAGGGATCTCATGTAAATTGCATCAATCAGACAGCGCCCTATTGTCATGCAGATATACGTTGTGCGGAATAAAGGCTCTGGTGAAGTATCGCTACAAGATAAGTATAGTTAGATAGAAGCGTACATGAAGTGCCTGCCAACCGAGAGCATTGAAAACAAGCCGGGAATGTTTGGCATATCGGAATGTGATTAGGTTGAGCAGTTCGGGCACATTGAAAGAGATTGTCCAGATTGTCTCATCAGATTGCACCTCTGTTATTCCACACAGGGTTGAGCGTCTCAGTTATTACTGTGAGCTGGGAGCCATATTGCGGAGCTGTTTCTACAAATAGCCGCCTCTACAAAAAGCCTCACAGATGTCACTCTGCGTTTGCACCCTTCCGTCCTGCTGTGTCTGGTTTATCTGTCTGCGGCAGAACGCACCTGAGGAACAGTGAGGTGTCATCGTTGCTGTCACCTGTGGGAGCAGGGAAGCTTTCCCCGCCGTCCTGTTCTGCCTTTAATTGCTGTCACAAGAGTGAGGAAGGGAGGGGTGGCGTCCCCTGACAGCCTAATTAGTCTTCTGTAGTGCGGCTCTGGGCAGTAAACTGAGACAGACTCTGATGCGCAGGTCCATAGGCGCACCGGTTCGGCGGTGGTGGAGGAGTGGGAGAGGCTCCTGGTGTGTTACGGATCATCAGACCTCTAACACTCTTATTAATAGTTCTATCCATCCTACTGCTTTGATTTCATTAACACTATGTCACCTCAAGGCCCCAGCCAGGCCCACAGGCAGTCACTATCCTCACACACACACGCGTCCGCTGTCTCCACCCTCTGACCTCCCCCTGCTGTACAAATGCTCATTATGCAAGGGGCTCATTACGCAATTATTAAATACATGGCCTTGCATATGAGAATGCCGCTGAATATTGATTAGATTCAAGTACGATTTGTGTATAATTTGTAGGTAAACCGTGGGATAGGATTTCAATTTGCAAGGAAGACAGAAGGCTGCTGTTTTTATAGGCAAGCGGCGTGCGCAGGAGGTAGCATATGGAAGATTGTTTGATTAATCACCGAAATAACTTCAGACATCCTCTTGAACTGCATTACTTGACTTGGCAGCATGTCCAAAGCGATGAGAATTCAGTTAAATTCGCAGATTTATGTTGTGTGTATAATTAAAGGTAAAGTGCCTAATTATTTTGATGTTAAAATACCTTTTATTGTAGTTTAATGGGTAGAGACAATGAAGTAAGCCATTCTCTGACAAGTTAAACCACTGTGGCTCTGTGATGCGATGAAATATTGCTGTATTTATTTGAGCAGAAAAAAACATTCGTTTTTTTGTGCATGCATTCTTGCTCCAATCATTCTCAGCGCAACACGCAAGATCAGTGCGCTGCGTCCAAAATCGAATACTTCCCAACAATATAGTATGTGAAAAACAGTGAGAGCGGGGCACAACCTAATGTTTTTTGACTTTATGCAAATCCACTTGGGGTTCAGAGTATTTATTTGATCCCACGTTAATTTCACACGTCTACAATTATGTGGTTTTGTTTCATTAATACAGTGTATACTTTTTTCTTGATTTGCCCCGAAAGAATGGAAGTGAAATGTGACAACATGCCCCGTAGATGGGGTACATTGTAATATGACCAAATGACAGCTTAAAATGTTACCTGATATAATTGAAAATATATCCAAGACAAACTAAAATATTTTGTCAATAAAATACAATTATTAACTTTTTAAAATAAAATAATGGCATTTTTTAATCATTAAAAATATAAACATTTTTGAGTTTGACAACAAACACACTGCAAAACAGTTATACAGCGGAGTTAAAAACATAATAGTAATTAATAACTTCTGAACATTGACTTGGTTTCTCAATAGAAGTATAGAATAGCATATTTCTAATATGGGCTCATTGTAACGCAGTGTTACAACAAGCCCCACCTGCACCTGCCCTTCTGCTGTTAGATCAGCATTAAAGAACGATCTCACCTCTTAAATAACAGGTGTAAGATAAACACGTTGTGTTAAATAAACACAAAAAAACAGAGATGAAAAATAAACTTAAGTAAGAAATGTACTTTTGCTATGGTTAAATGTTCAGTGATATCTTCCAAAGATTTTTTAATTTTGGATTTATTATTTTTTTTCTCTAAATAATGTTGATATAATATTTATAAGTAAATACACAAAGTTGTGTGTGGAAAGTTTTAAACCATGAGTGTTACAACTATAAACCCGATTCCAAAAAAGTTGGGACACTGTACAAATTGTGAATAAAAACAGAACGCAATGATGTGGAAGTTTCAAATTTCAATATTTTATTCAGAATACAACATAGATGACATATCAAATGTTTAAACTGAGAAAATTTATAATTTTAAGAGAAAAATAAGTTGATTTTAAATGTCATGGCATCAACACATCTCAAAAAAGTTGGGACAAGGCCATGTTTCCATGGGAAGTTAAGCGCTGGTCGCCCCACTCAGAGACCGCGCTACAGGCAGCTCTGGATGATGTGGATTGGGACATGTTCCGAGCGAGTTCAGCTGACGTAAACGAGTTCACAGATGTGGCGCTTTGCTTCATCAACACGCTTACAGAGCAAGCCACGCAAACAATAACAATAACGTCCTTCTCAAATCAGAAACCGTGGGTGGACAATTCAATCCGCGCTGCAGTGAACACACGCACTGCTGCTTACAACGCCGGTCTCCTAACGGGGAATATGACTGAATACAGATCGTCCTGCTATGCTCTGCGGCGAGCAGTTAAAGCCGCAAAACTCCGTTATAAAGACCGAGTGGAGTCTCATTTCCAACTCAACGACTGCTCCTTTGGATCTAAATCCTCTGCAGAGGTGAGCGCTGATCCGTCGCTTGTGAATGAGTTAAACTCTTTCTACGCTTGCTTTGACTGTAACCGCGGCAACGCGACTCCGCCAAGTGGCGCGTCAGAGGGAATTACTCAGAGCAGCAACAAACACGTGATCTCTGTCTCAGAGGATGAAGTTCGGAGGGCACTCAAGCGTGTGGACGTCAGGAAAGCCAGATGGTATTTCAGGCCGTGTTTTGTGGTCCTGTGCTGATCAGCTCGCCGGGTTGTTTACATCTATCTTCAATGAGTCCCTTGCTACATCTGTGGTCCCCACCTCCTTCAAAAAATCCACCATCATCCCTGTCCCTAAGAACAGTAAACCCTCTTGCCTAAATGACTATCGTCCAGTGGATCTCACATCTATAGTCATGAAGGTCTTTGAGAGACTCATTAAAAACACCATTTGCGCCTACATTCCTGACACTTTGGACCCTCTTCAGTTTGCCTATCGTCCCAATAGATCGACTGAAGATGCCATCTCTCATGTCCTCCACTCCTCCCTCACTCACATCGACAGCAAAAGTGGGAACTACGTAAGGCTGCTATTTATTGACTATAGCTCAGCCTTTAACACCATAGTTCCCATCAAGCTAACATCCAAACTCCTGGATCTCGGCCTGAATCCTTTTCTCTGCCACTGGATTGAGGACTTCCTCACTGGCAGGCCTCAGGTGGTGAGAGTGGGCCAGTCCACCTCCTCCTCCATCACCCTGAGTGTGGGAGCTCCACAGGGCTGTGTCCTGAGTCCCCTGCTCTACTCTCTCTACACGCATGACTGTTTGTCCACACACAGCTCCACCTCTATCATCAAATTTGCTGATGATACTGTTGTCCTGGGCCTCATTTCCAACAACAATGAGACGGCATACTTGGACGAGGTGGAGCATCTAACATCATGGTGCCAGGACAACTGTCTCTCTCTGAATGTTGGCAAGACCAAAGAAATGATTGTGGACTTCAGGAAGAGACAGCAACAGACATACTCTCCCCTCATGATCAGCGGGTCACCAGTAGAGAGAGTGAGCAGCTTCAAGTACCTGGGTGTAAACATCTCCCAGGCCATCAGACTCCTGAACTCAGTCACTTAACATCACGTGACTTCACTTCTGGATAAACATCGATACACTGACATTGCACTGCACTTTCTGTTCTCGTTGTTACTGTGTAACAACCTGTTATAAATCTGTTTGCACATTATACTCTTTATACATTTGTTAACCACATATTTATAAGTCTACAGTTTACTCACTGCACAGTTTACCTCACTTATTTTATTCCACTTCTTTATTCTTATTTTTTTACTTTTTCTTCTACTTGACTTGATTATTTATAATTCTACAGATATATATATATATATATATATATATATATATATATATATATATATATATATATATATATATATATATATATATAGTACTTTTTATCCTATTTCTATTATAATTTCCTCCTTGTGTTTTTAACTGTGAATTTGCACTGTCCATGGAGCGGACCTGTTTACATTTCACTGCCGGTTGTATATTCTGTATATAACTGTGTATGTGACAAATAAAACTCTTGAATCTTGAATGTTTCCCACTGTGTGGCATCCCCTCTTCTTTTTATAACAGTCTGCAAACGTCTGGGGACTGAGGAGACAAGTTGCTCAAGTTTAGGAATAAGAATGTTGTCCCATTCTTGTCTAATACAGGCTTCTAGTTGCTCAACTGTCTTAGGTCTTCTTTGTGGCATCTTCCTCTTTATGATGCGCCAAATGTTTTCTATGGGTGAAAGATCTGGACTGCAGGCTGGCCATTTCAGTATCCTGGATCCTTCTTCTACTCAGCTATGATGTTGTAATTGATGCAGTATGTGGTCTGGCATTGTCATGTTGGAAAATGCAAGGTCTTCCCTGAAAGAGACGACGTCTGGATGGGAGCATATGTTGTTCTAGAGCTTGTATATACCTTTCAGCATTGATGGTGCCTTTCCAGATGTGTAAGCTGCCTATGCCACACGCACTCATGCAACCCCATATCATCAGAGATGCAGGCTTCTGAACTGAGCGCTGAGAACAACTTGGGTTGTCCTTGTCCTCTTTAGTCCGGATGACACGGCGTCCCGGTTTTCCAAAAAGAACTTCAAATTTTTATTCGTCTGACCACAGAACAGTTTTCCACTTTGCCACAGTCCATTTTAAATGAGCCTTGGCCCAGAGAAAACGCCTGCGCTTCTGGATCATGTTTAGATATGGCTTCTTTTTTGACCTATAGAGTTTTATCCGGCAACGGCGAATGGCACGGTGGATTGTGTTCACTGACAATGTTTTCTGGAAGTATTCCTGAGCCCATGTTGTGATTTCCATTACAGTAGCATTCCTGTATGTGATGCAGTGCCGTCTAAGGGCCCAAAGATCATGGGCATCCAGTATGGTTTTCTGGCCATCTTGACTTCTGAGAGACACTGCCACTCTGAGAGGCTCAGACATTTCAAAATGTCTCACTCTCATCATTTGGTATGTTATCTATATTCTATTGTGAATAAAGTATAAGTTTATGAGATTTGTAAATTATTGCATTCCTTTTTTGTTCACAATTTGTACAGTGTCCCAACTTTTTTGGAATCGGGTTTGTAACCCCGCATTAGGTTGTGCCCTGCTCTCCCCTACGCCAAAAGAGTAGTATGTCCAAATACACAGGGCCAGGGCCAAATAGTACTAATAGTACTAATGACTCTTATGAGCTGGTTCTTGTTCGTAAATTATATTGTGCGACCAAGTCTGATTCTCGAATGAATGACTCTGAGCTTGTTCTTTTTTGTGAATTGAAAGCATTCATAAAAAAAAATTAAAAAAAATACATTGAGAGCCAACATGAATATGAATCTGTTGGAGCCATTTCTCAATTAATCTGATCTACTGAACCGCAAGTCATTATTTTCATTAAACAAGAATGTGAATCAGGGTAATTCATTGGTTGTTCATATGACTAAAGATGCACATTATGAGTTTTGACAGTGATGTTTTATAAAAATAAAGGAATGAATAAAATATGAATTTAATACATTTATTGAAATAATCCTAACATTTGGCAACAGAAATGCATTTATTTTCTCAGTATTTTTATTTTTTAATACATTCCCGTTAAGCGTTATGCGTTAAGGAACCGGAATCATTAAATTCTACATGATTCCCAATCCTAATCTGGGACAGGACTGTCTTTGACTGTCTGGTCTGAAAACATCACTACTGTGTTTTTTTCATTTCTTCTGGAGAAATGAGAGTATAATTTTGCTGTCCTTAAATTGACCTGGAAAGACCGCCTGGCCCATAGCAGCTCAGGAATAGAGTCAGACCACAAAAAATCCAGACGACTCAGAGACCCAGATATTAAGAGCCAGAGTAGGACTGACCCTTTCTGCCCTCATGTCTTCCAAAAAATGCTTCTTTATTATCATTTATGTGCCCCTGGGTTCCCCAGCCCTGTCAGAGAGAGTGGGAGCTGGAGACGCATAGATTCAAAATACCGTAATTGTTTTTAACTCACTTAAACTAGACAATAATGTGTAGTTTTTCCTAGAAATGTCCTAGTTACCGAAAACTGCATTTAGATGACAAATAATTGCAGATGCAGGAAAAGGCTGTGCTGTTTAGTCAAATGAAGAAGATCAGCTTTAAGGAGCTCATAGAGGATGAAATTTAATTTTGACATTGAGAGATGAGGGGAATTTAGATTTGGTCCACCAAACTGCTCTTCAGGGTCAACTCATTTTCTTCAGCTATAGGCCTAGCAGGATGTGAACACAATACATGTGCAGAGCACGTAATTTAATTCCATACATCTGAACAGAGAGCTGAAGGTGACAACACACTTGTTGATAAATTTTGTTGTTTGCAATCAGTTTTAACTTATTGCAAACAACAAATAATGACATACACATCTAACACCCTGACATCATGAACAAAGAGGTAACAGAGACAGAATTTGGATAAGGTAATTTTTTAAAATATACCAGCTATTTGACATAATTGACAGAATCATTGGTTCAGCAAAGTAAAAAAGGCACCTCTTTGCAAATTTTAGATTCTGCTAGTAGAGTGATTTTCCATGTGGAGCTGGCTGCAGAATTGATGTTTTGTGAATTGTGGAGGGGTTGGAGTTTGGGAGCAGATTTGACTTGCAGATGGCACTGAGACACTTGCACCCCATTGGATGATTGACAACTTCATACAAGGCCGTTTCCCTTCAGTGATGCTCTCACAGCTTTTGGAGCCAAGGACATATTGTAATTGTCAACCTAAAAAAACACAGTACAGTATACATTTTAGCAACACTGAATTTATTTACAGATCTGAATACATTTTCAAGGCGTAATACACACAAAAAAAGTTACAATGTTGGTCCTAGCTTGGACAGTGGCATTAATAACAAAGTTGCCTTTTGTTTTATTTCCACTGGCTTTTTCTGTGATTTAAAATCCATACGCCGTGAAAATCCAATGGATGTGATGGTTACGCATGTCATGTGTCATGCAAAGAAAAGGGATTCATTCAAACTATAGTCTCACATAGCCAGATCTATGGTCTCAAATATAATCAAACTATCATGACAGTGTAATTTTAATGACCTCATCTGTTGACATGATGCCAGCAACACGCAGAGCTGGTGCATACATCCACATCACTATGATCAGATGCTTTCTTAACTGCTGCTTTCTCACTGCTGTCATTTTTGTTGTGTGCTTATTTTGATATTTAGAGGAAAGTGTGCAGCACATTTTAAAATTGTATTATTAATTTAAACGTTGCTCTCAGCAGAATGGACGGTGTTGTGATTTTTGCTGCAAAGGTATTTTCTACTTTTTACAAAAAATAACTTTGCCCGTAAGTATATCGGGGCCTTCAGCAATCAGCTCCCTAGTTCAGTAGTCAGGGCCCAAATCAGAGTGTCGGCCATTTTAAGGGCTGTGTCAATCGTACAATCCTACCAGTGCACTGAAACGTTCGCTATCTAGAAGTACCACAATGCACTGTGAAAACCAAGGACCATATATGTTCCCTTAACGGAAGTTCTTCTAAGCACGAAACATAAATCACGGGAGCCAATTCATGTGCGTGATAGATGTTTAAAAAAACAAAAACAAATGTTATTTAAAGGGGACCTATTATGCCCCCTTTTACAATATATAGGTAATATAAGTCTCAGGTGTCCCCAGAATGTGTCTATGAAGTTTCAGCTCAAAATACCCCACAGATCATTTATTATACCATGTTGTAAATGCCCATTTTTGAGTGTAAGGAAAAACATGCTGTTTTCATGCATGTACCTTTAAATTCAAATGAGCTGCTGCACCCAACCCCACTTTCCAGAAGAGGGCTGAGCCTTTACAGCTCGTGCCTCGCATACTCTGCCAAAACCTAAAACATCTGTTTGGTTTTGATTATCATCTCTATTGCGGTCATGCTCATGTGACATTGCAGTTTATTCATCATCATTAAAGTCTAAACTTTTGATATATGGTTTTCTGAGGTTTTCTATGTTTTCATCCGAAGCACGCGCACAGAAAGCTGGATATCAGATGGCGTGTCCCATGAGTATTAAATTAAGTTCTCTTTCACGTCCTATTGCACTTAAACTGTCAAATACACGCAAGGTTATGTCAAAAACACACAAAGTTCACATAAACACAGTCAGTTATGTCTGTGAACATAAACAACAAGTAAAGAAATCGCATGTGTATATTACGCAGCCTTCACATGCTCTCGGAATAATCGTAAATATGACATTCCTAGGTAAAAATTGCACATGAACGACCTCCCACTTCATAAGTGGGAATTATCACATTTCCGATGGCATGTGAAGGCAGCATTAGATCTGTGTATCAATGTGACAGCAGCGTAATATATAGTACCTACTGCTCTTTATGCTGTTAATTTGAATCAAACAAGAAAACCAGAAAATCACTCACTGCTCTTGACTTAATAGCTTTAATAAGAATACATTTCTTACTTGAATGCTGCTGTTAAATGCTCTGGCGATGAGATAAACATGGCAGACTGTGTATAGCTCACTCAGGACGGGGTCTATGCTAATAGGGAAGTGTCTGTCTGCAGTCGTGGGCGGGGCTTTTGCAATGTGACACCACATTGCATATAACTGCAAATGGCTTATTCCGAGACACTGCTTAGCTGCTGTCCTTAACTTTTTGCGCTCTAGCGGTTAATAAACAGAACTGCATGCGTCTTGCGGAAGAACATTGTAGCCAGAGCTACTTCTCTCTGTTTATGTCTGTGGTGAGTCACACAGGAACTGTGCTCCTCCGCAGCGGTTCTTACCAGTCTGACCTGAAATAGTCCCAATATAAACATTTATTATAAGTGTACCATAATGATTCAGGGTAAGACAAAAACACGGTTTGGAAAATGGATTCATGTTATACATTCTCATTATATAATTTTTGTAAATCTTGAACACAAAAAAAAGTTATGGACAGCAGCTTTAAAGGTGCCATGAACTGGCTTTTTAAAAAAAAATAAAAATAATAATTATTATACTGTTGTCTGAGGTCAATAATGACGTTTGTGTGTTTTTTACATACAAAAACATCATAATGAATAAGTAATAGGCTATTTTCTACACTGGTTTTGAGGCTCTCTCGTGAACGCTCAGTTTTGATGGGCGTGCCGCACTGAAGACTGGGAAGTAAACGCCCACGGCTAGGATTGGATAAGATTTGCATATTTAATGAGCTTCTGCTCCCCTGTCAGTTTATGTGAGGGAGGGATTGTTTTGAAAGCGGCAACCGGAATTATTCTCTCACAGGGTTTGCAAAACGTCTTTATCAAACAAACACAATGATTTCTCTCTCATCCACCTGCGATTGATTGGAATATAATTTTTGTATTACTTGGCCCGCCCGATCGGTGGATATAAGTGTGAACCGCGCACACACACACGCACGCGCCCCCTCAAATATCAAGTCAAGAGAGTGAACAACGCAGATCAAGAAAGGAATATTATTTCACTATTTAAGATTCACCACCCTGCCGACGGGCTTACGTTTTGGTAGCCCGTCTGGAAAACACATAGCCCTGGGACGTTGGGCTTTGCGAGCAGGCTCACACTATTGGGCTGATCGCAATGAACCAACAAATAAAGGATTCTCCAGCCTGTGACAGCGTGCTAAGGTATGTTTTGTTAGACACGTAAGTTACACATAATCAAAACGATCTGTAACAATTTAATAATATCACATATAAAAAAACATGTTTTACTCACATAAGTGTGTTGCACCATTCCTTTCGGATCCAATATAGAAGGTACATCATTGTGTTTTAATCTCTATATGTCTGCAAATCCAATCTCGACCTGTGTTTTATTTACAAATGATTTCGCAGTGAAATGAAGCAAACAAACGTTCACTCATTCCTAATATTAGAATCCGAAGGAAGCTTATGCAGGGACTGTGTTCTTTCACAACCAGGCAAAGCAATACCTTGCTATCTTCGGCAAGTTTATTGCTCGGTAGCGTGATCCGTTTAGCTCCACGAGTCGGTGGGCGGGGCTACAGAAGCAGGCATACATATTTATCTGTTGAGGCAGCGTTTCCCCGTTCTATTACATCATTGATCAATATATATTTGAGAGCTCTCGTTTTCTGGGCCTGGTGTCAATAAAAGCTTTTCTTTGAATAACAAGGAAGTTTTCAGCTCTGAAACTTACAGGATATTCTTATATCACAATGAACTTTTATATATCAAAGGCTCAAGGGAAAGCTGATTTTTCAATTCCTCAGTTTCATCACCCCTTGAAGGTTTATGAAGATTAAAAAAAGGAGTGGGTGGATTTTTACCATTACATTTACAGCTGAAATGTTGCAGGTATGGCTGTAACAGTCAACTTTATCATAATATACTTTAAATAACATTAAAAAATGGCAGAAAAAATATCAGTTCTGCTGTTGTAGTGACCTTGTACAACAAGGACGTTGTCATCATCAGTGTCGAGCCAGGGCCCTTACTGTCCTTACTAGTGCCAGAATGCACAATATACTGATTCACGACCTAGGGAGCTGATTTAGATGCACACTTGGTCTCTCGTACATGTGCACGAGTGCGAGCACGAGCAATAATTTGCTTGCTATAGATCACTAAATGGCCACTAATAACAAGGGTTTCTGAATTCTACATAAAGCCCCTTTAATAATTTTACTTGAATACATTTGATTTAAGAATTCAAGTACTAATCAAAAACATATTTGTCTAAAATTCTAAAATAACTATTCCTGCAGGGTATGGATGATGGATGAACCCTCATGTCAGCTCTTTTTAATGTAATTTGATTCGAGCTGAGCTGAACTGAACCACAGGTAATGTCTAATATTTTACCTTATAGAATTTAGGACTCAGACAAACTGCAATTTCACTGTGCTCACATTTGAAATGAAAGAACCATAATTATTAAGACACAGCAAAACTGAGGCATTGTACTGATGAACCATTTGCCAGCTCAATCTAAATGTAATTGAAATAGAACAAGATGCAAAATAGAAAAACCTAGGTCTTACAGTGCTCAAAAGTTTCCTAAAAGAAAAGTGAGGATGCTAACATTTTCAACTTGTTGTTTGAAATTCTCTTGTCTCAGTTGCCCTTAAGTGTCTTTGCTCCCCTGAGGCCACAAAAGATCACCGGCTGAATGTTATGTTGTATACTTTGTTCATTGCACATGTATTTTTAGACTGCTCCTTGTGTGGTTTTATATGACTATTCATATACGCTTGGTCTGCATGACTACAGCTTAATCATGGATCTGGTCAGGAATTAACTTTATTATATTTTTAATATGGAATTAAATGAGCATCCTTTGCTACTAAAGCATCTGCTAAGAAGAAATAAAGTCTAAAGTTTTGACAGCAATGAAGGACCATAATGTTGTAGCCTACTGCATTAACTGATTATGACTAAATGTATTTCCATAAAGTCGTTTTTAATGTCCTCGTCTGCTAAATAGAACAAGGAATTAAGGGGGATTGTAGAGGGATTAGAATTTAGAGAGTAAATTGCACTGCACTGAGAAGAATATGTTGAAACTGACATGATAGTTAGTAAGATGTTTTGTCTAGTTGGTGGAGATTAAGGTGTGTTGTGCGATAATGTCATTTGTTGATTCCTTTGGCATACTCCTTGCTTTTGGGATGTACTTCAGGTGTCTTGTTATTTAAAATGCTCCAATCATGAGGAATCACATTCTTCTTGATCTTTTGAGATGAAAGAGTTCACTGTGAAAAAACACTGTAACTTTCTGAATACAAAACTTCCTTGGCAGTGAAAAAAAGGAAAAGAAAAAAAGGCATTTGAAAAGGGGAAATGCAGCTAACAAAAAGAAGTTGTCAGAACGTTTTGCTAACATGCTAACATAATTTATGAAAACGTTATTTCTGAATGGTTTTTCAGAAATATTTGGAGGTATTTGGAAGAATGTTTGTAACCAAGCAGATCTCGGAAGCCATTGACTACCATAGTAGGGGGGAATTCTATGATAGTCAGTGGCTGCCAAGATCTGCTTGGAGACAAACATTCTTCCAAATATCTTCCTTTGTGTTCAGCAGAAGAAAGAAACTCATGCAGGTTTGGAACAACTTGTGGGTGAGTAAATGATGACAGAATTTTCATTTTTGGGTGAACTATCCTTTTAAATGTTTAAAATGTACAGGTTTTTTTTTATTTATTTTTTTTATGTACGTTACAAGAATTAATTTTAACTATGAAAATGTTATAAGACTGTTCCAGAAACATTATTTCAGGAACGTTTTTTTTATTAACATTTACATAACGTTAGTGAAAGTTATGGGAACATTCCCTGTTAGCTGGGTCATTCTGTATTTTGACAACTTCTTGGCTTAAAACAGATACTGTACATTTGAACACATGCAAATCCATTCGAACACATGACCACACACCAGCGATGTCTCAGTATTCACAAATGCTGCCTGTCCATTGAGGGTGAAGTAGCAGGAGGAAGTAGGAAAGAAACTATCATTCCAAACACCAGACAATCTGATAAGAGTTTAATGTGGGAAAGTCTGACAAACCTTGTGCTTTTCCTGACCTGCCACTCTGCATTCCCTTCTGAAGAATCTCAATTTTAGGAAAGAGTGGTTTCATTTTAACAATAGCCGCTTTTCACTGAGGAATGGTTCCAGTTACAAAAAAAGTTGGGACACTGTACAAATTGTGAATAAAAACAGAACGCAATGATGTGGAAGTTTCAAATTTCAATATTTTATTCAGAATACAACATAGATGACATGTCAAATGTTTAAACTGAGAAAATGTATCATTTTAAGGGAAAAATAAGTTGATTTTAAATTTCATGGCATCAACACATCTCAAAAAAGTTGGGACAAGGCCATGTTTCCCACTGTGTGGCATCCCCTCTTCTTTTTATAACAGTCTGCAAACGTCTGGGGACTGAGGAGACAAGTTGCTCAAGTTTAGGAATAGGAATGTTGTCCCATTCTTGTCTAATACAGGCTTCTAGTTGCTCGACTGTCTTAGGTCTACTTTGTCGCATCTTCCTCTTTATGATGCGCCAAATGTTTTCTATGGGTGAAAGATCTGGACTGCAGGCTGGCCATTTCAGTACCCGGATCCTTCTTCTACTCAGCTATGATGTTGTAATTGATGCAGTATGTGGTCTGGCATTGTCATGTTGGAAAATGCAAGGTCTTCCCTGAAAGAGACGACATCTGGATGGGAGCATATGTTGTTCTAGAACTTGTATATACCCTTCAGCATTGATGGTGCCTTTCCAGATGTGTAAGCTGCCCATGCCACATGCACTCATGCAACCCCATACCATCAGAGATGCAGGCTTCTGAACTGAGCGCTGATAACAACTTGGGTTGTCCATGTCCTCTTTAGTCCGGATGACACGGCGTCCCAGTTTTCCAAAAAGAACTTTACATTTTGATTCATCTGACCACAGAACAGTTTTCCACTTTGCCACAGTCCATTTTAAATGAGCCTTGGCCCAGAGAAAACTCCTGCGCTTCTGGATCATGTTTAGATATGGCTTCTTTTTTGACCTATAGAGTTTTAGCTGGCAACGGCGAATGGCACGGTGGATTGTGTTCACTGACAATGTTTTCTGGAAGTATTCCTGAGCCCATGTTGTGATTTCCATTACAGTAGCATTCCTGTATGTGATGCAGTGCCGTCTAAGGGCCCGAAGATCACGGGCATCCAGTATGGTTTTCTGGCCTTGACCCTTACACAGAGATTGTTCCAGATTCTCTGAATCTTTGGATGATATTATGCACTGTAGATGATGATAACTTCAAACTCTTTGCAATTTTCCTCTGAGAAACTCCTTTCTGATATTGCTCCACTATTTTTGGCCGCAGCATTGGGGGAATTGGTGATCCTCTGCCCATCTTGACTTCTGAGAGACACTGCCACTCTGAGAGGCTCTTGTTATACCCAATCATGTTGCCAGTTGACCTAATAAGTTGCAAATTGGTCCTCCATCTGTTCCTTATATGTACATTTAACTTTTCCGGCCTCTTATTGCTACCTGTCCCAACTTTTTTGGAATGTGTAGCTCTCATGAAATCCAAAATGAGCCAATATTTGGCATGCCATTTCAAAATGTCTCACTTTCAACATTTGATATGTTATCTATATTCTATTGTGAATAAAATATAAGTTTATGACATTTGTAAATTATTGCATTCCTTTTTATTCACAATTTGTACAGTGTCCCAACTTTTTTGGAATCGGGTTTGTATATTTCCACTTGAGCTTGGTTCGGCACGGCACGATTACAAACCATTCTTTGCCCCCACAAAGCACCGCAAAAACCAGGGAGCATTGATGCTATGCTCCTTTACCAGAAATTACGTCACATTTATGAAGCACGAAACATAAAAGGCACGAGCCAACTCAATAACTGACGTGACGTGACGTGACGTGTATTCAAGTATGGTGTCCCATATCTGGAATTTGTGTTCTGCATTTCACCCATCCCAGTGCACACACAGCACAGTGAGTATTGAACACACTGTGAACACATACCCAGAGTAGTAGGCAGCCATTTTTTTGCGTCGCCTAGGGAGTGATTGGGGGTTAGGTGCCTTGCTCAAGGGCACCTCAGTTGTGGGTAATGAGAGTGGAAGAGAGCACTGTTCATTCACTCCACCCACCTACATTCCCTGCTGGTACTGAGACTTGAACCCACAACCTTTGTGTTACAAGTCCAACTCTTTAACCATTAGCCACAACTGCCCAATAAATATAATGATAGGCAATATGAAGACCAACTGTTCGCTAAACAGGTAGTGAACACATCTAGTTAACATTTATAATTAATAATCAGCTTAAAGGGCTAGTTCACCCAAAAATTTACATTTAGACCATAATTTACTGCATGTAGTGTAGTGCATTTATCCATCATATAACTGCTCTACACGGCTTCAGGGGGTTAATAAAGGTTTTCTGAAGCGAAGTGGCACATTTGTGTTAGAAAAATATCCATATTTAAAACTTTATAGACTAAAATAGCTAGCTTCCAGCGGTATGCAAGTGAAAGAGTAAAAAGTTACGGTGAAAGAGTAACCCTTGACCCTTGCATAAGAACAAGATGAACGCTTGACAAACACAGAAGCGCAAAGGATAAACAAAAACAAAACAAAACACCGGTCATGAATTAGAAGTCTAAAACTAAAATTTTAAAGAGAAATGGCAGAAGATTACTGCTCCTATTACATTGCGTCAGGGATTACTCTTTCGCCGTAAAGTCGACTTGCTGACTGCCGGATATGGATATTTTTCTTACACAAACATGCCACTTTGCTTCAGAAGGCCTTTATTAACCCCCCTGAGCCGTGTGGAGCAGTTATATGATGGATAGATGCATGTTTATGGACTTCAAAAATGATCCAACAGTCACTGCCATTATAAAGCTTGGAAGAGCCAGGACATTTTTAATATGACTCCGATTTTATTCGTCTGAAAGAAGAATGTCATATACACCTATAGGATGGCTTGAGGGTGAGTAAATCATGGGCTAATTTAAATTTTTATTGGTGAACTAACCCTTTAAATGTTATAAAAATATATAACAGAACATATGTTTATGTAACTGGTTGTTAACTGCATTGTGTGTTTTGTTAAACATGGGACAACAGGTGGCAGTTTCGTTGGATCTTTTATTCCTCTCCTCTCTGATATAAAGGGACGCATAAGCAGCCTCTGAGTGAATTGCCCTTAATGTTCTCTATAAAATAAATATGATGTACACATCATCCTGTGCTCTCCTTTCCGCATATTTAGCAGGAGACAAAATATAACTCAAAAAGGGTAAAATGACAAAAATAATCACACAGGTAAGTAAAATAACATTATACACATAAATTTGGGTGAAAATATAGACATCAAAGCAATAATTACAATAAAGATTAAATGAGATTATCAGAAATCAAATTAAGCCCTCTTCCATTCAGTTACAATGGAAAAGGGAAGAGGAGGAGACAGAACAGGAAATTATGTTGGCTCATGACATCACACCAATTAAAGGGGAAAGCACTCATTTCCATCAGGCAGCTATATCAGGTATATGTCAATTAACAATTTTGTGTGAATTATAATAAACAATACATGTATTTAACAGTCTCATTTCTATATGTTACATTTACACAGCATAACAAATAATATCAAAAGATATAGGCCCTGGATGGTATAGGAAAGATGGTCATACAGATTTGGAACAACATGATGTTGAAAAAACAATGACAGAATTTCCATTTTTTTGGGGTGAACCATCCCCTTTAGTGTTGTTATTGTTAACTAAAACTGTAAAAAAAAAAAAAAAAAAAAAAAAAAAAAAAATATATATATATATATATATATATATATATATATATATATATATATATATATATATATATATATATATATATATAATAAATAAATATAAATATATAAATATTTGTTTGTCGCAGTAATCTTTAATCAAAATCTGAAAAGTAACTTCCGGTCTGGAAACGGCGTTCCTTCTCAGATGATGTCAGTTTGACGGTTTAGGTTTGAAAATGCGTAACCACTCCCCTCCAACCGTTAGTCTGCTACGAGCGAGAGATGGAGAGGAGGAGCGCTGAAGTAAAACCTTGCCCTCTATTCAATATTCCGTTTCACTTGGAAATACGTCACAGCACTGAAGAAAACTCACTTGCTACTTCTGGTTCACTGGGACTTTAAACCTTAAACTAAAATGGAAATTAAAACTGAGAATATATAAAAAAATTATAAAATATTAGCAGGCATAAATGATACTAAAATAGCACTAATCCTTTACAATGGTCCATAAATGGTCTGTTTAAAGGTCAGAGAGGTAGAAAAATGGTCATAAGAAAACAAAAGACTTTATTAACATCATAAGTGGACCTTGGGGAAGAAATAAATAGTACAAATGTGTGGTATGACCCATTTAAATCATAACTTTTATGTTTTTGTGAGATTAATGTGGAAACGCACTACTGCAGTAATCACAGATAACTGTGCAGTTTATAATATGCAGATGTCTCAAAGACACCTTTAATGTTCTGATCAAGGCACAATGTTCAGTTGCTGTGTGTGCTTCCAGGAACAGAGTCTTCTGGATCACAAACCACATGATTTGCTACAGAGATGATGACAGCAACAGGATGTGTAGCCAGCGTGTCTGTGTATGTTTGTGTGCCGGAGTATAAACACAGTGCGGGTAGGTCATATGATAAACCACATAGCACTTTGAGGTCTGTGTCCATGTTGTTAATGATAGTGAAGAGTGAATGTTAGAAGGAATGTTAACATGTTAAAGTTTCAGTGACATTTAATGCCTCAGATGCTGTAGTTTATTTACACCGAGAGAAGTAAATCCGGTTGATATTCGTACTGATCTAAATTCGATTTGTTTGTATGGAAATTATTAAGATCTACTTTATATATCCATGGCATTTTCAATATTCTGAATAAATGTAAGCATAAAATATTACAGTATGAAAAATGTCTTTGAGTCAGACAGACAAATCTAAATTCAAATCAGATTCTATCACAAATTGGTATTCAAGAGCCTTTGTTTTGATGATCCATGACACCCTCTGAATCAGATAAAGTCGAGACATAAGGATCAAAAGAAACAGAAGCAATTAAAAGGGAATCTTTGTAAAAAATACTCCTGCATTGACAGCCCCCTGACCACAATAGCTGGTTGAGAGGAAGAAAGACGGAAAGCACGTTAAAGATTTTGTCAGCATCCATTACAGAAGAGTGAACAGTCAAAGGATATAGTAGAGCTTTATCCGCACTGAATGAATTTGGATCTTTTTCTTTTCCAGAGAGCTCACCACAGTTACTGGGCTTTTAGCAAACATCCAACTGCCAAAGGAAATTACAGATAAATCTGTCTGTAAATATGCCAAACCAACCAAAAACCCACAGAGTCCGTGAAAAGCATGACAAAGCAAAACACAACGATAATTTCACAGTTTGCACTTAAACATTTTAAACTCTTTGCCATGTTGGGAATTATTAATGTCCATGGTTCGACTCTCCCCATATTTTTTTTTTTTTCACTCATTTCTTCTGTCCTACACTTTACCTGTTGTTCTTTCATATGGTCTACTGCACCAATGACACAGATGGATTTTAGAGCTATAATTTAACCCTTTCATAGTGCATGTTATTTTTCCCTTTTATGTTTTATTTATGGCTCAAAAATAAATAACATGTAAATGAAAGGGAAAAAATATGTTCAACATCACATGGACGTGGACTTTAGTGTCTGGCCACTGCAGAACGCCCAGGTTTTATGGTCCATAAGCTCTGTTGGAAATCTCCTGTCAAGGGAGAACTGAGCTCTCTAAAAGTGCCCACTGAACCAAGTTGATCTCCTCTCAGCTTTAGTCCAGAGAACCTCTGTGACCAAAAAACACACTTTTGAATGTTTGTCCTTCAAAGTATATGCCTATGAGGGTCAGAAAGTAACCAGGGCACAGGTCAAAAATTCCCCAAATCTTTTTCTTCTTCTCAGGATTCTTTGATGAATAGCAAGGATAAATGCTGTTTTTTTAACTTTCTATTTATAAAATAATCCAGAAAAAAATTGTACACAACTGTTTTCAACATTGATAATAATAATAATAATAATAATAATAATAATAATAATAATAATAATAATAATAATAAATGTTTCTTGAGCAACATATCATCATATTAGAAATGATCCTTCAGAAATCAGTGACACTGAAGACTGGAGTAATGATGCTGAAGATTCAGCTTTACCATCACAGGAATAAATTGCATTTTTAATTTCTAATAATATTTTTATTGTATTTTTGATCAAATAGGCCTAAATGCAGCCTTAAAAATGCAGCATAAGATACTTCTTTCAAAAACATTAATATATATTTATGGTAACAGCCATAATTTTTCATTCTGTATTGAAGATCTTTTGAATTGACTCAATTTAAAGTTCAAACAGAAGTTGCAATTTTCTTTTCTTTTTTTTTCTGTTGTGACATATATCCGAATTCTTGTACCAGGAAATCCGTAGGATGGGACTTAATTTTGTCCATCAGAAATGAATTGGATCGTTAGATCGCTGTGGTTTTCTACAGTATTGCTTGCTGTGATCTCATATGAGTGACAGGTTGTCCCGCCCTCGCGCCAGTGAACACGTCATCAGAGAAGAGATGTTTTTGCAAGAGGGATATGAAGATTTTGATGAAAAATATCTTCCAGTTCCCTTAACAAAGTGTCAACTTTGATTTCATGGTGACTTTAAAGCATGCTTTGAGTCACATACTCAAAGCATGGTCTACACACCATGTTTTTGTGGTTAGAAAAATCCTTTGTGAAAAGAAAAAAAAATAATAATTGTGTAGGCTATGAGCTACACATCCACATATTGGAACAAATGGCTTCATTTTATGAGGTAACTCAAAATGCTATTACCTCATGCACTACTGGCCATCAGACTCTTTCTGGCCAGCTGTTTTGGACATTTAGTCATGTACAAGGATCTACAGTTCAAACAGTTCACGTTTTGGGCGGGTTTATGAGAAACTTTTAAAGAGAACCATCGAAACAGTTCGGAGAATGCTGATTGGACAAGCGACCTGTCACTCGAAAACCAGGGGTGTGGCCTGGGAGCGATCGTTCACAATGTAATAGAGTTTTAGCGCAGTCTTGCTTTTTCATAGGCGTGTGTCAACTGTGTGTGCCAAGGGGTGCTCCGCACTCACCAATGCGATTAATGAAGACAATGAACCAATTGAGGGAACACTAAACTAACAACCTGCTTTTCCGTTTCGTCTGTGTTTCAATACGGACGAGCTTCTCGTCTGCAAGGAATCAACCCTCTGCGCGAGCACAAAGGAAAATTAAAAAAAAGGGAAGCAAAGGTAAATGAGCTGGTTTTCTCCTTTGTTAGAAGTTTTTTCTTCGTGTCTGTTTATACGATTTGAACTCTGGCCGTGACAGCCAGCGAAGTTTGTGTAGGATGGAAACACACTGCGATATTTTGCACATGTTTGGAGGAAAATAAGCAGGTATCGTTCCACGTCGGTAAATATTGCAGTCAGTGCCTACATGAAGGCAGCCTTTATAGCTACAGACAGTGCGTTTCTGATCTGATTTACAGCTCATAATTTTATTTTTGCTAGTTTTGGGTGTTGTTCAGACGTTTATACTCTACATGTAGTAGGCATTGGTCTTCATTGCACACCTAAATATCAAAACCGATGGGTTGTCCACCTACAATGCTGTGACATAGTTGTTGACGACAACGTATAGGACACATTGGTCATGTTGATGAGAAGCGCATAATGACATGTGGAGTATCTCCGTTATCCAGTTAAACCTGTAGTGCTGGCACGTGAAACACTTCTCGTGTCTGCGGTTAAGCTTTGCACGAAAGCGTTCAGTTGTTTGGATAACGCGCAGCACTGGATGGTAGAACACAAGGAGAGAGTTGTATCCTGGTCCAGAAAGATGGACATGCTGGGTTTGGACTGCTGGTCGGTGGTTTTAGAGGAGTTTGGCCTTGGGCACGGAACTGAGAGTGCAGTGGGCAGTTCATTCAGTGTGTTGCGCACCTTTACCAGCAGCGTGACGGCGAATTAATTACGCTTACGAACATTTACCGTGGTTAGTGCAGAAATTAAATACTTCAATGATTGTTTCAGCTGAACAGTTATACTAAGCAAATGTCATATCAATATCCAAACCTATTTATGTCGTTTTGTTTTATTTCTTTTTATGACAGCGACACCGAAATCCCGGAGTTTTAGTTGCTGTCACGAAGCCAGATTTCATTACAGTTTCACTATTCTCGATATCACAACAGATCTGATTTGCTATTGATCACGATCCTGACTATTTAATGGAAGTCTTTTAAAGTGCAAAGGAATACTTTTAAATCAAAATAACAAAACGGTAGTCTTGGCCGCGACTGTTTTTCAGTCAAGTGTATTACTTCAATAAGACAAGTAAACAAAATGAACAAAGAAATGAACAAAGAAAGCCATTAGTAACAAAGGGTGCGTGACGTTTCCAGTATCCAACTGTAGGCTTATTAATGCTAATGCTTAAAGTTACCCAGATGAGAGCAGTGAGGTAGTGATTGTGTTTAGTTCCCCTTCGCCAATATTGTTATTATTAATGACATAATGGACTGCGGGAGCTGCGTTTACACTGCAGGACTAATGCACAAATCTGTTTTGACACATCAGATTTTTTTTTTTCATCTTGTCTGTGTGCATTCACTTGAGACAAAAGCTGAATGTGTCCAATATCTTGCCAAGAACTGCATTTTGATGGAGAAGTGCATTTGACCGCGCGGTCGAATACGCAAGCAGTCTTCGGAGTAAACGCGCACAAATACGCGTGAGCGTTTAAAAGCAGCATTTTAGCCTACTTGTAGCCTTCTTTTGACATCCTTAGTATGGTACTTTTGCGGACCAGTGGTTACTATAGTCAGTTTAAAGGTTGTCTTTGGTTTAATTGGAACAGAAACCTCTTCATAATAACGGCTGGGTAGCCTGTTCATAGCACTGCGAGAAATTAGCTTTTTTTTATTATTATTTAAAAAAAAGGACATTATTTGACCCGTGTAATGGATTTTCAGGGTTATTATTTATCTATTATGAGGGTATATTTTATAACTATATAAAACGCACAGTATGTCACCCATTTATGTCCATTAAGTGAATCAATCAATAGAAATAAATTCTCATTCTGAGCAATAATGACGGTCATCCATCACATAAGTATCAAATACAAAAGCATCTGTTGTAATGTACAAGATAAAACACAAATGCTTTACTTGAGTACATTGCTGGTACCTTTGTAATAGATCAGTTCACTACAGGGTCATTTTTTTGGCCCCCAGATTTTAAATATCTGGGGCATGTTTGTCACTTTTGATGGTGTTTTTGCCCTAAGCATCACTTAACGTCTGACCATGCTTTCTTAAAACGCCTTTTTCCCTGATAAAATTCAACCGTAAGCAAGATTAGAGTAGCTTGGAGGGTTCATCCCTCCGGGTGCAGGAGGTATATTTCTGGCGTCTACCCCGAGGTTGCCTTGAATCATCTAAAGTGTTATTGAATAATAAATAGCTCACTGAGCTATCATTAGACATTTTCCTGTGGTATTTTTTTCTTTTTTTTTTTTTTTTTAAACGTTTGATAACTGTTATTTAATAAGTAGGTTTGGTCCATAATTGCAATATAAGTGCCCTTAAAATATTCAACCAGTAATTCTGAAGTGGCCCAAGCAGAATTTTAATGGGTTCCAGTATTATGAATACAGCCAGAGAGTGTGATGGTTTCCACTTAAATAGCTTTTCTTTCTGCTTTTCTTCACTGATTTTAAGACTTTTAAATTTGTTTCTTTTTACAATTACCCTTGAATATACAGTTGGCTTTCGTATTGTTTGAGGTCAACAGTTGTTATGTGGAACATGTCTATGTATTTAAATATTTCAATATATTTACTCACCCTCATGTCGTTCCAAGTCTGTCTGACTTTCTCTTGCTGAACACACACAAAAAAAGAAGATATTTCAAAGAACATTGGAGTCCAAACAACATTACTCGCAGATTGCTTTGGCTATTTTACAGAGAATATTTCTCAATAATTTAACTGTAATTTTGAAGCAAAACAATCTTGCAGCCACTTCTGTTCGGAATAAGCAAAGGTACAGACATCTCTAAGCATTGTTTTGGTTAAAAGCCTGGTTTAATGATTGTCTATAATCATTAACCTGCTTGTCTAGAAGGAGATCTTTGATAGTCAGACATACACGGGACACAGGAGTCATTTTCCCTTTGAATTTACCTCTGGTTTTGTCTCAGCCCATCATGGCTGCCTCTAGGTAGGGTAATGATGCATATAGCCTGGGTGTAATTTTATTTCCAATTTCCATTTCTGTAGTTTTGCCCTAAACGATGTTATGCTAGTGGTGCACTGTGGATTGCTATGTGCTCCTAATGGCTCTTAGGGTAATGAGAGCTAAAATAGGCTTGGTGCTACGATTGGATCAAAGCTATCATATACCGTTGTTTTTTCTTCCCTATTTCATCAGACTAGGACAATTTACTTTTGAGACTTGTTACTCTGCTTTAGTTATTCATAGACATTTTTATGATGGATTGAAACTCTAGAATGGAACAAATGCAATTCAGTTCATTCCCCACATTTGAATGTGGACTAAACAACCATCGTCTACCTGTTCTGGACCAGCTGGGAGACACAATGGATCGCTTTCAATTAGTTACTCTAGGGAGTTCACTCCGCACTATAATGGCCCCTCATATTTCATGTTGATTGTTGTAACCCGTAGCAACAGGGTAGGCAATAGCTGAAAGATGCACCTGGAGAGGAGGGTTATGAGGCAGTTGTGGTGCAGTGGAATGAGAACTGTTGTTCCTGCCTGGCTGCCTAAGTCCAGTGAGGGGTCTCATACCCCTGGGGAGTGAATTATTACCTGTCAAACCTAGGGCCTCAGCATCATCCATTACGCAGCCCTCTTGCAGGGGCAGCCAACCCCAGCATGGCAGTGCGATCAGTGGGCCTTGGCCTTCAAACCTGGCCACTTCTCTCTGGGTGGGTACAACTTGGGGCATTCCAGCTATTATGAACCTCTTTGGAAGTTGGGAGTCCCGGCATTATACAAATACAGGAATGCTAAATAGCTGTACAGGATTAAGATTTCAGCTGAGACGTCATGGCATCTCTGTCAGGCCTCCATATTCTGCTGTAATGAATGGCATCATTGTGCTAAACTCTGTTATGAAGTAGTTGGCGGTCGATGATGCTAATTTGTCATGTTCACACTTAAGGTAATTCTGCTGAAATCGTCCAAGTACCAGTCCTATTCATACTCTAGTCTGAGGCAAGCCATGACACCTCCAGGATATTTTTAATGGGGTGGCCAGATGGGGACAGTAGAAATCTTAGGGTGGCTGAATCTTAGGATATGCAGGGAGTTTTGGCATTTAATTAATGTCTGTCAATTAGTTAAGTGCCTATACAAGTAGGTCTTCACGATTAATCGGAATTAAACCGCATTTGCGGAATTTTGAAGTTGTTAGTGAAGTGCTACTCTGTGATCAGCAGTAAATGCTGCTCCATCTGAAAGCCTGAGGGTGCTCTTGTGCTGAAACACCAAATATGTCACGCAGAAGTACAATAATGCACGTCATTTCAGAAAATCTCTACTATCGTTCATCCTACTATTGCTGTAGCTGAATAAATGGAATATATGGTTTTTTGAGTTCTTCAAGTCTTTTAGGGTATTTTTATGATAATAAAGTATATTTATATTTCAATGCTAATCAACATAGCCTTTGTATATATATCATTGTGTAGAATACTATGAAATATGTTGCCTGCCTTATTCTGTGTAAGAAGCCACATCATCTCTTAGAAAAATGCTCAACTGTCGTTATGAAGTGAGTTTGGAGTAAAAACATGTTATTACATGTTGTCTTTTGTTGGACGAGGTTCATAAATGGTTCTCATATTTGGAAAGGTTTTTGATGCATGTTGCTTTTTCAAATGCACGAAATAAGCAAGACAAACACGCAGTTTTTTTCAGATGGAGCAGTATTTACCACTGATCACAGAGCCGTACACAAAATGAGCATTGAAATGTGCAATTTAAATCGGGAATGTGAACCGGAATTGGTGAAAATGTGCACAACTCATCTGCACATTCTAGACTGTGCATTCACATCATTGATCTATGTAAATGACAGGATTGCTCCTTGTTATAAATTGCCAGCAAGCGTGAAGTCACCAGAAGTGTTCGTGCTTCCATATTGGTGTTCCATACTAACCAGGGCTCGACATTAAGCATGTTCATGTGCTTGTCCTTTGGACAAGTAAATCGGTCATTCACTTGTCCGAGTAAAAAAAAAAAAAATTTTTTTTTGTGTTGTAAATCTAATTTATTCTGAAGCAATATTCTCACCAGTGTTCAGTCAGCTTTGACATGTTTAAATATGCATATTTAAATATGCATTTAAATATGCATATTCTTATTAAATGTAGGCTTACAATCTTATTAAATGTAGGCTATGCTTCAGGTTTCATTTTATATTCTTAAATTTTATCTACATTAAATTAAAATAAGACACTATAGGGCTGTTACCAATCAAATTAAATCATTTACACTGAAAAATTACAACTGCATTAAATAATGTTATGAGATTTGTATTTTTGAATGAACATAAGAAATGTTGGAAAGTATGTTTCAACATGAAACTAAACCACCAGCAGGTGGCAGCAGGTAAGTCTTAATGAGTGAGTCATTGAGTCATTCATTTATGAATAGGTCATTGAATCTTTGATTCAACCGATTCATTCAAAACGCTGAATCATTCAGTAACACACTGTTGCTGTGAGATGCGTTATGGTTCTGCTGTTTGGAACTTTTTTGCTGTGATCTTTGTTTGGAGTTATTTTTGCTGTGGTAAGTGACTTAATGTTAATTAATTGTTTATGGAACTGTCATTTTCAGTTGTGATGGTATTCAGGAAAACGGCACACTCGGTTGTTATATTCATATGTTATAAATATAAAAACTTCACATTTTGAATGTTTACCACAGTTTCTCTGTGTGAGCGGAGCTCATTTGTTTCAATTTCTCCTCGAGAGGCTGCACGAGCATCAACAGCACAACCTTGTTCCCGTCAGTTCATTATACACTCACCTAAAGGATTATTAGGAACACCATACTAATACAGTGTTTGACCCCCTTTTGCCTTCAGAACTGCCTTAATTCTACGTGGCATTGATTTAACAAGGTGCTGAAAGCATTCTTTAGAAATGTTGGCCCATATTGATAGGATAGCATCTTGCAGTTGATGGAGATTTGTGGGATGCACATCCAGGGCACGAAGCTCCCGTTCCACCACATCCCAAAGATGCTCTATTGAGTTGAGATCTGGTGACTGTGGGGGCCATTTTAGTACAGTGAACTCATTGTCATGTTCAAGAAACGATTTGAAATGATTCAAGCTTTGTGACATGGTGCATTATCCTGCTGGAAGTAGCCATCAGAGAATGGGTACATGGTGGTCATAAAGGGATGGACATGGTCAGAAACAATGCTCAGGTAGGCCGTGGCATTTAAACGATGCCCAATTGGCACTAAGGGGCCTAAAGTGTGCCAAGAAAACATCCCCCACACCATTACACCACCACCACCAGCCTGCACAGTGGTAACAAGGCATGACTTAACACAAAATATATTTCTAATTATGCAGGAAATATTAAGCATGAACATATCTGATATTACTAGCAGAAATTGATTTTAAATGTACAAAACCAAAATTTATTCAGACACCTTCAACATTTCTCACATTATCACAGTTTATTTGCTATAGTTTAGAAAATGGTAATAAAATGTGACAAGAACTCAGAACTCAGTCAGAGAGTGTCAGAACATAGAAAGGTATGTAATGGATTACAATCACCCAATCAGCTGTTAAATGTAAGTACACAATTAGATGATACCAATTTAGGTCAACCAATGACCAAGCAATGCTTCATTTTGTTCAGTCTGTGGTGTAAAAGGTTGCATTAGCAATTAAAGAAAAAAACACTTAAGCAAAACATGGTCAGGTCAAAGTCTGAATAATTTTGGTAATTTTTTTTAATCAATTTTACTGGTAGTCCACTGTATGAAATATTGTCACAGTTTACTTTATTTTGCTATTATCGCTTGCATAAATGAGCTATTGTGTCCTGCACCCACTAGTAAAAAAAAAAAATATGGTGTCTGAATAATTTTTGGTTTGACTGTAGCCTGCAACTGAGATTATGCATAGTAAAACTAGGTGTTGTAAGCTTCATATATCAGAGGTCTTCATCCCTGCTCCTGGGGACCCACTGTCCTGCAAAGTTTATTTCCATCCTGCTTCAGCACACCTGCCTGTGTATTTTCAGTGATCCTGAAGAGCTTGATTAGCTTCAGCTGTCTTTGATTAGGGTTGGCGCTAAACTCTGCAGGACAGTGGGTCCCCAGGATCAGGGTTGAAGACCTTTGTCATATATGGTTGATTTGGGGATCAGACGGGGTGTGGATGTATGTATGTATGTATGCACAATCTTCCGCTGACTAGGATTTCTAAATGGAATTTTGCGCCGGTTTTGACATATAGTACAAATCTGAAAACTTCTGCATGGACAAGGCCCCTGATTTTTCCATTGTAGATTCCAGCACATAATCGGTTCAGTTCGATTTGGGAGGAGGAAATTGTGACATAAAGTCTGAAAATGTGTAGACATTAAAATTCTTCTTAACTTCGTAACTGGGGGAAATGTGCTTTCACTAGTATCAGAACTAGCACTGGGCTGCAAAGCCTGGGTGAGTAAGCAATGAACCCAGTAAGGGAGAACCAGTGCGTGTTGGACGTCACTTTGAACGAGTTACGGGCCTCAGCCCTCAGCTCCCTTCTGCCCTTGGACACACTGCCTGGCTTCCAGCAGATTTGTAAGCCATTTTCTGAAACTTTAACCTCTTGTCCAACATCACGCACAGAACCACAGCAGCCACAGATGGAGAGAGACAGAGAACTGGCCACTCCTGCAAAGCACGCTGAGATGGAGTGTGTCCAGACACTACACAAAGCAGAGAGATGTTTGCAAATTAAGAGAGATTACACGCAGAAAAAGGAAAGGCCGATTGCTTGCTGAGTACAACAGCTTTGTTCATTACAAATGATGTTTCATTCATTTCCATCTGCATAATGAGTTGTGTGTAGGTACTGCAAGTTAAGACAAAATAGATTTCAAAATCCTCTTCACCAAGAGATGAGGAGGTCCAATGTGAGGGTTTTTCTTTTTCTAAATCTATCAAAAGCTGTTGTCACCTTAGATGGTGATTACAAGGATTAACTGAATAATATTTTTATCTTATATTTTTTATTGTATTTAATTTAATTCATTAATAATAAAAATGCACCTATAATAAAATTCTGAATAAAACTTTATGGCTTCCATATAATTAGTTTTTTGTTAATGGTAGTTTTAAAATAAAGCACTACAAGTTAATTTGGGTGTCAAATATTATAATATACACTATGTATATTGTAACATTAGGAAATATTACATTCAGTAGTGTTTTTAATTAAATTATTAGTGTTTTTAAGTAAGGTTTAGATAATGACAAAGGTCATTATCTTTAGAAGTATAAAATGTAGTGAAAATGAGCACGCACAATAAAATAGATATTTATGACGGATACTAATACATTTCAAAAATATCTTATATCGTTTGAAGACCAATATGGTACTGATATATATTGCACATCTTCAATCAAAAGCAGTTATAAACCACGTCTTTAAATGGCTGAGACATGACCTTGGAAATATCATTTACATTTTTTCTGTCAGTTCCATGAAAACAGAAACACCATGTAGATCACGTACTCACGCACGCATTGTGATTCATGAGGAAAGAAGTTGCTGCCTACACAAACTGTCATCTTTAAGAATGCAAGGCTAGCTGAGTAATGAGAGCTAAATGGATACTGAGTGATAACCATGTGAAATCGCTGAAGTGTGTCATTGTTTTTATTATTTCTTTTTTCTAGCGACTCTTCTTTCCACCTGATTATGGAGTCATGATTACTCCGTTTACCTCATTTGAATATTCAACCATATCCTCAGCCTCCAGGCTCCACACAGACACCTTTTTGTATTCGTCACATTGGTATGCTAAAATTCAAAGCTGTGCTCACTTCCATGGGCAAGTGTGTCCAGAACAGCTTTCCTCCCCAAACTGCCATCCAAAGCCCCCCCCTCCTCCTTCTCCCACCCCAACCTGCATTGCGAACTGCAGCTCTCTGTTTTAATTACTGTTCTCCATACATACAGGTTATTGATTGTCTTACTCCAGGGTGGTGGGCTTGGGGTTGCTCCAGATTGTGCTTTAAATGATCTCTTAATCACTTTATAATGGAACAACTCTTCCTGCTGCATTGATTAGCTGCTTGTGCTGGAATTGTTGTGAGCCTTCAACTTTCTAATCTGGTTTTAAACTCTCTGGGCTCCTTTATAATATGTTTATTTCCCAGAATGCCTCAGGAAGGACGTAATGTTAACCGTTCTTCCCACTTGTGTTGAAATATAAAGCATTGTTCATACATAGATAATCTGATATAGGATATTATGAAACCATTTATGTTGCTTTCATCACCCTCTAATGAATTTAGACGATGGAATCTGATTTCCTCCCAGGGATTTGCAATACTTCACATTTTTAAAATCAACTAGTCGGCGGGTTGACTGAACTGGATGCCTTGGATAATTAACCTGCTTTCGGGTTCACCTGATGGAAGATTGGATGGGTTTCTTAGGGGGTGTTTACGTAAGACTGGTTATTGCATTGTGCACAACAGAAGGGTAGCAGGGGACTCTAGATGCACTTTTAAAATTGCGGGATTCATTTAAAGACACTTTTTCCATGAGGGTTTAGTTGTGCAGATAAATAAATGCTATTAAAAGTGCGGTATGTAGGATTGACAGCCAGTGGTTGAAATGGGTACTGCAGTCCAAATTTAAAATATTGGAGATTGTTGTTTCCCCTACCCCCTCCTCCTCAGACTTGATGTTCACGCGGGTTGCCAGCTTGAGGGCACACAACAGGAGCGAGCGCATTTGACAATTAAAGCCACACTGTAAGTTGATGAGTTCATTTATCCGCTTTTTAATATGCTCTCATTCATAGAGATTTTTAGATGTATACAGAGGCTTTTTAGGTCGGGTAGCATCTGCAATATCTGACCCAGTTTGTTTGCTGGCTTCAATGGCACCAAGGCTGGTGTTTTCCGCCAACTGGCAACCTGTGGTGTCGAAATACTATTGGGTAAATCGCACAGACCAAAGCAAAAACAGACAGAGCTGGGCAGAGCTGAGATGACGTGATGACTGACAGACAGCAGACAAACGGCAATCTACCTGTCACTCAAAATAGCTATGTTCTTAATTATGCAGAACTGTTAGGCTTTATATAATGTAAACAAATGAGTTATAAAAAAAATTCACCCCCCTCACAGTTGTCATGAAGGGCAAAATTAGCTATGTAGACCAAAACCACAATTTGTTCCAGGCTGTAAACGTTTTTTTTTTTTCTGCTGTAAAGTTGGGCATTTTAACATGGAACATGGAGATTCTGCTCCCTTTTGGACCCTGTCTCTAGCGGCCAGTCGATGAATTGTAGTTTAATTAATTTCCGTATTGGCCTCAAGAGAAACTGGGGGAAGTTGCCGCTTGATTTTTATGCTTTAGTAAAGTGAAAAACCAATATCACTGATACTAATACAGCTACTGGTTGATTGTTTTTTTGTTTGTTTTTTTGTAGCCATTCAACATTAAAGTGTAATTTTTGTTTTTTTATTGGTCTTCAAAATATAACTTTTAATTTAAGTGAACTTTAAACAATCCTCACATAAATCCATAATAAAGGGCCCTGTGAAATATAGCCTACAGAAATTGAATAAGGTTATCAAACATTCTACACTGTATAAATTATAAATTAAATGTAGATTAATCCTTATTAAAGCTACAAAGATTCTTTAATCAAAAGCAGTGAGTAATTTTCTCTGTTACTTTTGTTCTTTGATTAATGACAGCGAGAATTAGTGGCTGCTGTCACTTTAAGATCAGCCTGAACATTTTACGTTCATTAAGACTTTATATAATTCATTTATAATGATACTAAACAAAACGGACAATTTGGCATATTTGTGTGTGTCTGTGTGTGCGTTATTGTTCGTTCAAGCGCAAAAGAGAACTGGATACTGGGACGCCGTCTTTCTGTGCGTTGTGTGTGTGTCAGGACATTTATAGACAGTGCATTCTCTTTTGTCTTGTCACGCTTGAGTGGTTTAAAAGCATTTGTATGAATAAGTCCGTGATCATATAATGTAACGCTAGTCCAAGGATGACAGGAAAAACGGATGTTGCATTAATTGCTTTATTTTAAATGAATAATTTATAAAATATGAATAATTAATTGCATGCGTTAACGTTGATAGCACTAATTTAAACTATTTAGACCATACAGTGTAGAAGCATATTGTATTGGTTTTGGTATAATTTGCATATCAGCTTATTGGAATTGACAGAATTGTAATAATGGTACATCCCTAAGATAAACTAGTCAGCCTCACTAAACGACTAGTCGGTTGTTGATTCTGTTTGCTTTAATGCTGGAACTGCCGATTGTTTTTTTTATAAAGTTCACAAAGCTCCCAAACCCCCAAAATGGGAGCAACTCTCACAAATTGAGTCACAAACATGAAGCAAGACAGCTGGAAAGCAAAACCAAATCCCTTATTCTCAGGTGTTTAGCATTATTGACATTCTCTGGGGGAGAAAAGAAAACCCTTTTATATATGCGTTTTATATTACTCGCATGACAGTGACCTTTAAAAGTCTGAGTGTTTCAGGTTTGTTTGTGTTTTGTTTTGCTGTAACTTTTATAGGCGGCTATAAAGAGCATCTGAAATGCTCTCATCAGAGTTAGTGCTGGATAAATGACTTGACTGCCTCACTGCATGTTTTTAAAATGAAAATTTTTATGGCTCTAAAGAGTGAAACGGAGCAGGAAATTACAGCCTGAAGATAAGAAGATTCTTCCTCTCACAGAGGCCGTGGAATCTCAAGGTACCGCAACACCACCCGTCACTCAACGTGGACTAGCAGCGTTCATCAACCCCAAAACACAGCAAAAGTTGAATTCATTTTGTCTGTGCATTGGGGCGCACAGTATGACTAAAACCTTGTATCGTGCAACTGAGTAGTTTATTATATTATAGTGTGTGTGTATGTGTGTATATATATATATATATATATATATATATATATATATATATATATATATGGGACACTATATACAAATTGTGAATAAAAAGGAATGCAATAATTTACAAATCTCATAAACTTAAAAAGAATACAGATAACATATCAAATGTTGAACACAATCCACCGTGCCATTCACCATTGCCGGCTAAAACTCTATAGGTCAAAAAAGAAGCCATATCTAAACATGATCCAGAAGCGCAGGCTGTGGTCAGACAAATAAAAAATTTGAAGTTCTTTTTGGAAAACTGGGACGCCGTGTCATCCGGACTAAAGAGGACAAGGACAACCCAAGTTGTTATCAGCGCTCAGTTCAGAAGCCTGCATCTCTGATGGTATGGGGTTGCATGAGTGCGTGTGGCATGGGCAGCTTACACATCTGGAAAGGCACCATCAATGCTGAAAGGTATATCCAAGTTCTAGAACAACATATGCTCCCATCCAGACGTCGTCTCTTTCAGGGAAGACCTTGCATTTTCCAACATGACAATGCCAGACCACATACTGCATCAATTACAACATCATGGCTGCGTAGAAGAAGGATCCGGGTACTGAAATGACCAGCCTGCAGTCCAGATCTTTCACCCATAGAAAACATTTAGCGCATCATAAAGAGGAAGATGCCACAAAGTAGACCTAAGACAGTTGAGCAACTAGAAGCCTGTATTAGACAAGAATGGGACAACATTCCTATTCCTAAACTTGAGCAACTTGTCTCCTCAGTCCCCAGACGTTTGCAGACTGTTATAAAAAGAAGAGGGGATGCCACACAGTGGGAAACATGGCCTTGTCCCAACTTTTTTGAGATGTGTTGATGCCATGAAATTTAAAATCAACTTATTTTTCCCTTAAAATGATACATTTTCTCAGTTTAAACATTTGATATGTCATCTATGTTGTATTCTGAATAAAATATTGAAATTTGAAACTTCCACATCATTGCATTGTGTTTTTATTCACAATTTGTACAGTGTCCCAACTTTTTTGGAATCGGATTTGTGTGCAATATATATCATTGTTAAAGACAAAGTATTTTGACACTTTTGTTGGTTAATTTAGCATAGATCCATTAAAAATCACCTTGGGACCAATGGCCAAGTAATAGTAAAATTGCCACAGAAAAGTGAGTTCTGAGAAAAGCATGATTCCACATGGCTTCATACATATAAAATACATTTAAGTGTGACATTATAGTTGTTTTTGCTGAAAATTTAGTGAAAAATGGTTATTGTTGAATAAACATGCTGTAATGCTGCCTATTTTGGATAATCTGTTGAATTTCTTTGGAAACGAAAGGCGTCTCATTTCATTTGATTTATTTGAATCATTCATAACATATCAAGTCTGTCCTCAATGCAGAAATGGCTTCACATTATGTAACACTTGAACAGTAAACCTATTATTTAAAAAAGGATGTTTTTTTTTTTTTTTAATAGATTCTAAAATCTGATTAGATGAGCCATTTGAAGTCTTTGTACACTAGCCAATATACACACACCTGTGGCTGCATATCAGTTGAATTTCACATTAATGCGGCTTGTCAACCTTAAACATCTGTCCATCTATCATAAACCTCACCCAGAAATGAAAATGTATCTTTTACTTCCCCTCATGTCATTCCAAACCTGAACGTTCTTTATTCTGTGGAACACAAAAGAAGGTGTTGTTGAAAAATTTCCAATGTTTTTTTTTTTTTTTTTTTTTTTTTTTTTTTTTTTTTTTGAAAGTCGATGGGGCCCAGTGTGGTTGTTTTGGACCCCATTGACATTCATTGTATGAACAAAAACAGCCGAATCCTTCTTTAAAATATCTTCTTTTGTCTTCTGTAGAAGAAACAGTCATACAAGTTTGAAACAAGAAGTTGGTGAGTAAATGACAGAATTAAACAGAATTGTGCTTTTTTTTTGTGAGAACTGTCCCTTTAACTTGACACAATAAATAACTGTAAACCGGTCCTACCTGCTAATAGCCCTAAACATATATTGCTGTCAGACAGTATACACCATCATGCCACCCTATTTGTGTTTGTGATTCATCCTCAGGTGTGTTTTAGTGTGAACTCTATACACCACTAGTGCCATTTGCGAATCCTTCCAATTTCCAAGCCCCCTATAAATAGAAAGTCTAGTATGACCTTTGTAGATACGACGAAGGCATTCTCGTGCAGTTCTGAGAAAGAGGCCAATATGAAGGTTTAAAGCTCAGTCTTCTTTGTACGTCTGAGCCAATTTCTGTGAGCGTGTGCAGATAACCTGGGTTTGGTTTGGACCCTGTCGAGTTTCAGATTAGAAACAGACGTCCCTCTCACACTATGTTTCTGCAAACACTCTTTTAGAGACTGGGGTTATTTTTAGGTCTGGCTGTGGACGTGGGGGCCAGAACTGAGACTTAGGGAAGGGGTATAAAATAACGCCCCTGGCCCTCAGCCAGAGTGCTCACAAAGTCACCCAACGCCCTCCCCCCCAAACCGCCTCACATTCCTCAAGTATGTCCCACTGTTAACCATATGATGACTCAACTGTGCATGTGGGAAGGGATGCATGTACATCACAATCTTTTTTTGGTCTTGTCTTTAATCCTTATAGCTATTTGTGATATAACGGGTACCAGCAAATATCTCTCTCCCACAGACACGCACACACACATTTCTGGTGTAGTGCTTCCAGGCTGCTTCATTTGATCTCGCTTTATTGCTTTCTCACATTATCTGCGTGTTGGCCTGCAGCTCATCCCTGCGGAGCAATCTCTGATGTATGAAAAACAACTCACCATAAACACATTTCAACCACAGAGACTGATATTACCCCTAATGCATCTCTCACTACAGGCATATACCCAGATTGTCTCTTCTCTGCTCCTCCTCTCCCTCTCTCCCTCTCCCCATTCCCTCGTGTCATCATATAGTGATCACAGTGGATATTACTGGGGGGCGTTCAAGACTCCATGAAATAATCAAGTCTGCCCCCATCCCATCCACCTCTCTCTCCAGACGCACCCCCTAAAAATATCTCCAGTGTATCTCATCATCATATACTAACAGTAACTGGACTTCTTCCCTAGGGTGTGTCAAATGGAATATATGAGCTTGAATGTAGGGTGAAAATAGGCTTACAAACGTATTTAGTTGGCTTTTGAGGTATTTTTTTTGCTCTGTGAAGACCCAGCTTTTTTCCCCCACCATGGATAATGTGGCTGCATGATATGGTAAACAAATACTATTATAAAGTATTTTAGGAAATTATGCATACATTTGAATTGTGATATAATAAACATTTACATCTCATATTTTGCTCGGCTTAAAGTAAGAAAAATGCAACACCTTTTAGAACACCTTTACTCAATGAATATACAAGATATAAATAAGTGAATAGTTTAATAAATACAAATGAAGACTTCAGATGCAAAAGCCTCTAAGTCCGTCTGATGTTTTTCTTTAAAATAAGCATTTTTGTCAGTTTCCTATGTATAGGTTTATACCTAAGCACCGGTACTTCTGAGCTGGGGTTTAGCGGGTTTGACGTAAAAGTATTTGTTGAATGTATACTATGTGCAGAGAGCATTCATTCAGTATTATCTCATTTTTGACCGAGGTGGCTTTTAGAGGCTGGGAAGTCTTCAAATATGTACATGATGATTAATAATAATAATAATAATAAATATTGGAATTTTAATGGTGATGAATTGTCGTTTCTTCTGTTACGTTGCTGACATCTCTTCCTTTTCTGTGACTGTTATTATTTATTTGTTTAATGACTGAAATTTGTAAATGTCAGAACAATATAAGCACATTAATGTACATTAACTCGCATATAAGGCACATTATAAGCAAATTGGCGTTTGCGTGGAGCATTCCGCTTTGAGATGGCTTAAAATGCTGTATCGGGAGCTCCTTTATATTATTTTATTTTAATTAATTGTGCAGTCCTAAATGGGTAGTATAATTTATAGATGACAATCTGAAAAATAATAATAAAATCTCTGCTTTTGAAGTTACAACATGGGCAAGAATAATCCTTTACCTTTTATGCCCTGTTAATTAACTGGTGGCTGTAGCATATGACCATTGAATGTGTCCCTCAAAGCCCGCTGAGCAAACCATTCAGCCACAGTTAACCATGGCGCTTGGCGGTACAGCAACACTGCTTTCAGTTCAGATTTAGATGATACATTTTTTTTGGGTTCTTTCTCAATTAGCATGATGATAATGTGTAGATAGACGGGAAGAGCTAATCTCATTCCTCTGTGACGATCGGCAGCTTATTATCACACAGAATGCACCATCAGTTAAACTAACATGCTGAACTGCTCTATAAATCGCTCATATCACACACCACCAGCAGATGGGAAAGGGACAATGGCAGATTGTACTTCACTTTAATAATATTATGTTTCTTTAGCGAAATTGTTTCCACAGCTATTATTCTGTCGTAATAATCCCCTGGTGGGTCTTGTATTAAAAAAGAAGAGCGAGAGAAAGATAGAGAACACTGCATGTATAGTGATTCTCAGGTTAGTTGCTGAATGAATATGTTAATCTAAAAGTTTGATCTCCTGGAATGATTCTTAATTTCAGTTTGATTATTTTTTCCCAGTGAAAATGAAGGTGCTATACTTCCCTCCCAGGGTGCATGAAGACCACCCTGCAGTGTTTTTAAGTGAAGATGCTTTTAAAAACCATTTGACCTCTTTTAGGCAAAGTCTACATGTTCTTCCAGACGCAACCTGACTGGGTCAAAAGGTCAAAGGTTAAGCAGGAGTAATGTGTCCTGAATACCAAAGCCATTGATTTTTCTTCCAGAGGGAAGTTGAAGGTGGAAGATGACCAGGTCAAGTCGTTTGCACTCTGAGAGGGGGGAAAAGATGGCCTGGTGTCCTCAACTGAGCTGAAATAGAATCCTGACCTACATCTCTGCTTTTTTTAGGGAACGGAAACGACTACTGCCAAGTTGTTCCTGGCAAAAACTGGTAAAGGTTTTAAAAGTGGTCTGCAACATCAGTGGATGGGATGCAGATGACTAATTTTGAGATTTTGATCTTTGTTGGTGTTGATTGGTGTTTTTGATGTATGTTTTGGTGTTCTGCGAGGACCATTCAGTGATCATCTGTGATCATCTCACTGACATTTCATAAGACAAGTAGAACTGTAATGTGTGGTTTGTATTGTAATTGTAAAGCATGATGTAATGGTACAAAATCAGTTATCCATACAAACAATATTTTTAATTTATCCATATTGGTCGACATTGGATATTCAACTGTTCATGCTGATTTCCCCTATTTTTACATTTAGATTACCTTTGCTGTCTTCTAACGCTCATTTAAAGTTAATCTTTAAAAAATAACACCGTTAAATGTAATCTAATCTTAAAATGGAACTTTTTCTTTCTCTTCATTAAAATGTTGTGATGTCTAAATTCACTTGTAGCATTTACCCCAAAATGAAAATTGTCAACATTTGCTCACAGTCATGTCATTCCAAACCCATAATACTTTAGTTCTTCACAACTACCACTTTGACGCTTAAAAAAGTTCATAAATGGATCGTAAAACTAATCCATATGAATTGAGCAAGCTAGTCCTAATTTTCAGAAGAGACACGATCGCTTTACATGATGAACAGATTGAATTTAGGCTTTTATTCACATATAAACATCGATTGGTGAACAGAAATGGAAGATCAGCCATGCTTGCTTGACATGCGAGAACAAACCTCATTGGTTGTTGCGGAAGCTCAAACATGCTTAACACGAGAATGAACCTCATTGGTTCTCGCACGTCAAGACAACATGCTTGAGCTTTTAAGATAGCTGATGTTGATGAATGTTTATGTGAATAAAAGCCTAAATTAAATCTGTTAATCATATAAAGCGGTCATGTCTCTTAAAGTATTTTTGGACTAAACGGCTCAACGACTAAACGGCTCAATTCATGTGGACTAGTAGACGTGTGGACTGTCAGTAGAGGGACAGAAATCTCAGATTTTATTAAAATATCTTCATTTGTGTTCAGAAGATGATCAAAAGTCTTATGGGTTTGGAACGATGTGAAAATGATGACAGAATTTTGGGTTGAACTTACCCTTTTTAAAATGATTGCTTTTAGTTTTAGCAGTCTATTTTTAATTAATTAATTACACAAAATTGTATCTAATCATATTGGGCAGAATCAGTCCATGTTTAAAGACAGAAACTGAAGCATTAGTTAGACTCAGCATTACGTTAGTCTTAGTAATGTGTGTTTTTCCCCTGATCTGTGTGTTTTGGTGAGATGATGTCCATGCTTTATTTATCATTAGTAAGATCAGATTTTCCCGGTGATCTCCTCTCTCTAGAGATGAATCTGGGATGATGAGACCTCCCGCCTCAGGCTCTCTGACTAAATCAAACTTCAGCGGCTCAGTGAATCAGACGTTCCTTTCAGTAACTTCTCTCGGCTTGGACGAAAGTCAGCTTGTGCACATTTCCTCGTGGTTTGGATGGATTTGGTTTGTGTCTTTAAATAGATGGTAAGGAGAAGCCAAAAATTAGCATTTGCAGTGAAAGCGAAAGCTAAATGTGTGCTGTACTATTGGAGGGTGATTTAAATAAGAAGCAGAACTTGAGTACAGAGCTGTAAAAGTTTTGAAGTAAGACCAAGCCAAGCTGGAGTAATAAAATCTCTCTCTACAGTTAATCTAAGCACATAGATGCTGGAACGCTGCCTATGGCTCGCTCAGATTTGTTTTGTCATAAACGTTTCCAGCTTTTTTCCCACTTTTTTTTTTCCTCCTTCGGATATAAATTACAAAGACTAATGTAGACTTGGGTGAGATTCTTTCTGAATGACTGCATGCCCACTTTTAAATGCAGATACAGTAGTTAAATGTAAAAAGAAAAAAGAGAGACTTTTTATAGATTGTCATTACAGTTCCAATGATATTCCTATGGTAGTGATATTTGGTAATTCAGAAATTCTGGACCATGCAGTCACCAGAGGAAGATCTCAAACCTGTTTTCATATATTTCTAAGCAAGATTATTGCAAAAGAACTGGCTGTCCTGTTTTCTTTTAGTTTTTGAACATTGAGTCTCTTTGGAGAAAAAACATTTCCTAAATTGCAAGCGTTTAAATAATGTGAAAGACATTTGGTTAATGTTATAGTGCTGTTTTTTAAATGGAAATCCAAATGTATACTGAAGTCCACAGTGGTACACAACGTTAACCTGTTTATTTGTACTGCATTTCACCATGAAAAAAAATAAACAAAAAAAAACATTGGACTTGACTCAATATGGACCAACTGGCAGTAAGTCTCTGGCTGAACTCCTAAAAAGCATCACGTAACCTCTAAATATACTGTTATTGATGCATTTAAGTTGTTTTTCTCTGGTTTTATTCAGTGCGCTCCTGGCTGAAGTTATGTAAAACGTATCCGATCCTGTAAACTCTGACTTTTAAGCACAAGTTTTTTAGATGAAGGTGTTAGAAAAAAAGACCTGATGGTTTAGCTGTTAGCCCTTTCCTCCCCGACAGCCTCACAGTGAACTGTAAGGAGCGAAGGTTGACCAGCTGGCCAGGGTTCTTATCAGGGTTTGTGCTTTAAAAGCCTTTGAGGAATGTTGGCGGAGCGCCACCCGTATTCTGTTCGCTGCAGACCGTGGGTTTACAAGGACGGTGCTTCTTCTGTTGAAATGCTGATCTAAGATCAGGTTTCCTGGTCCTCAGCACTAGTCCAAACCATAATAATTAAAAAATTATTATTATTATTTTTGCTTTAATCTAGAATAGTGTACTTTGAGGTGTTGGCTCTGAAGGTGTAAAGGTGTAAAGAAATGCTAATGAGCGCTAAATGTAAATATGTTAATGTCGTATTCATGAACAAATAGTTTTGTTCGATTTGTGAAAAGGATCACCCGGTTCAGTGCAAAGAACTGGCTCAAAAGAACAAGTCATTAATGAATTCGATTGATCTGGTTCTTGAATCTAACTCAATGATTGGGTTGCAGTGGATTTAGTTATTTAGCTCACTGGAGATGAAGATGGTTTGTGAATAATGTCCTGTGTTGAGGAACAATGTTGGTCTCATTCACTAAGCATACACAATAATTTGTGCTTAATTTTAAGAACAAGTCACAAATCAGCTAAGAATTTTTTTTTCTTTTTTCTTTTTTTTTTTTTCTTTTCTAAATTGACAAAATTATAGGGAAAATTGGAACCACGTGTACACAAAAAGAACATTCTCTGTATGGCTTTATAATCGTGTTAAGAAGTTCTATTTCATCCTAATATTACTATAATTACATTGAAGTATATTGCATTAATTGTATTATATAATCCATATATAAAATGATATAATGAAATTATTAAGTAATACAATTGAATTTAATCTTAAATACATTCGATCATATACAGTTAAAGCTTCAGCTGTGAGGTTTCTCTGAATAAAGCAGATATACACGTATGTACAGCTGGCTAATGAGAGCTCTGTAATCTGGGTCTTTGTAAAAGGTGTTTATTGTGAGAACTGCTGAGAACGGCACACTTGGCATTGCTCGAGGATCCGGGCGAGAGCGCGTCTGCAAACAGTAACAAGTTTGTCGAGAGTGACGAAAGGCTGTAAGGAAAGCGTGTGCGGAAAGCCCTTATATGGAGATGGTTTGGGTGTGTTTTATGCAAATGACTAACCTCGTGCACGTATGCCGCTCATTTAGAATACTCCAAATTCACTAACATCAGAACAAGGTTAAGAACAAATTCATTTGCATACGAATGTTTTGTGAATCTGGTGGCGATTTTTCGTGAGAAGTTCTCCTGTGCGTACAAATCCACGCAATTATTATGAATGAGACCCATTATGACTTAAGAATTGGAAAATAGCACACAACGTTGTATTGACAATTTCTTTTTTTTAAAGCTGCTGTCCGTAACTTTTTTTTACAAAAATGATATAATGAGAATGTACAACATGAATCCATTTTCCAAACCGTGTTTTTGTCTTGTCCTGAATCATTATGGTACACTTATAATAAGTGTTTATACTGGGACTATTTCAGGCCGGTCTGATAGGAACCACTGCGGAGGAGCACAGTCCCTGCGTGACTCGCCATAGACATAAACAGAGAAGTAGCTCCGGCTGCAATGTTTTTCTGCAAGACGCATTTATTTACCATTTAATATTAACGCATTTAATATAACGCATTTATATTATTAAGACACATTTATTTAACGCATTTATTAACCGCTAGAGCGAAAAAAGTTACGGACTGCAACTTTAAGCTTAAGGCTGGCATAAAAATGTAAATTTAATGTTTTAGATTTTATTGTAAACAATTTATCTATGCAAATGTTTCAATTTTAATGATTATTATTATTATTATTATTATTATAAAAAAAATTCACCTTTTAATGTTTCATCAATGGATCTTCTGACGTATACAGGACTTCTCCAATCATTTGTTGTCTGCTTAAACCCCGTCCCTGAAAAAAAATCAGTCATCTGCCTCCATGTGAGTTCCATGTCCTCATCTCAACTTCCAATCAATTTTTCCAATTTCAAATTTTTCATAAGTCATTACACTTTGAATAGCCTACAGAAAACAAAAACAAAAGATATGTCGCTACTTCGGTTTAACTGTGACTTTAACAGACATGGTCACTGTGTGAAGATGCTCCAGAAATCTCTCCTTTTTTATGCTCCTCTGAAAACGTAAACAGCATATGGGTTTGGAACAACTTGAGAGTGAGAATATAATGGCAGAATGTGCATTTTTTGTGAACTGTCCCTTTAATTATTTTTTTTTTCTTGCATTTTCCACACTGAGCTTTGGATTTCATCCAAATTCATTTTTTTTGCCTTGAGAAGATTTGAGAATACATGCTGAGAAGATTTGTGTCCGGCACTGACCAGGTGATTGTCTTCACTCTTCAGTCTGTGAATTTAAATTGAAAAACAAATGATAAAAACACTTGTATGTAATGTTTGTGTAATTTCCACTTTCACATTTTCGTGCTGTTCATTATTACTTCAGCCATATGAAAGCCATTTAACAAATGCAGGTAGTGCTGCAGAATTTGCTGAATTAAGAGACCGCTCAACATGAGCATAACTAATTCACATTGCCCTGGAGGGGATTTGCAAGTTGAAGATCATTTTGCAATATTAAACATGGCAGTTATTAGATCAATTTCTTTTTTTTTTTTTTTTTTTTTAATTCATATTACTCTCTGGTGATACACGAAGTTGGAGTACTGCATTTCCCCTGTGACTGCAGCCTGTCTTTATGTAAAGCAAAATCGGGTGAGAGACCAAGAATAAGGTGCATAGAGCGAAAGAGAGAGTGACATAGAGAGAGATAGAGAGAGACAGACAGACTGACTGGCCAAGAGAATAAGGAGATGCAGCGGAGACAGGAGATTTGTGGAGACTCGGGTGCTGTCAGTAAGGAGCTGGCTTGAGCTAGTGTCTCATTCTCACACAGCAGATTGGAAGAGCAGATTGCGCTCTGAGATGCCCTGAGATTTGGGCAGCTTCCGATGGGGGATTTGTAGAGATTTGGTTAGAAATCTGCCCATAATGAATGTTAAGTGAAAAGTGCCTTCATCATCTTCTCAGTAAAGACATTGTTTTCTCTAAGCACTTGTTCTGTTAGTTTTGGCTCTGTGTCTAAGTGTCACAGTCCTGAGATGACAGTCTATAGCTTCATTAACTGGTGTGCAGATCACACAAACAGACATTTTATGAATGAAAAGGACTCATTTGTGTGTCTGTGGAGACAATAGATTTAAGCAGCTTTCAACATTGATAATAATACGAAATCAGCACATTAAGCCGCGTTTCTACCGCAGGAACTTTCCCCAGGATCTAGGGACTTTGGGTGGTACTCTGTGTATTTCGACCGCAGAGACCAGGGTCTAAACGAAGTTTCAGTTAAAAATGTCCTCCTCAGAAAGTCCCTGCTCGCGAGGTAGTACTTTTTCAAAGTTCGGGAACTTTTGGGGGTGGGACTTGGGTACTGAACATGCTGATTGGTTGAGTTCATGCAGCATTTAGATTGGTTGATTCCACCCAGCATTTTATTTCAACCCCCATTTTTAAAAGTCTGTTGCGGAGCGTGCAGTAAGAGTTGTTTGCTATTTGAATCAGCAATGGACCGAAAATACGACCGTTGACGATGTTCAGACTTTATTAAGCTTATATGCTTGAGGACGAAATCCAGCGGGAATTGGTAAGTTGCGTGCAGTCCTACGTCACCGGACTAATCTGCACGGTACTTTAGACCGCGATGGAAATGCAGACAGCAACAACAGGTCTGGGGGAAAAAAAGTTCCTGGGACAAATTGTTCCGGGGAATTTCGGTGGAAATGGGGCTTTAGACTGATTTCTAAAGAATCATGTGACAATGAAGAATGTAGTAATAGCAGCTGAATATTCTACTGTGCCATCAGAGGAATAAATTACAATTTAAAATATACTAAAATAAAAATATATTTATTTTAAAAAAAAAACTTACACCTGGTATTAAGATGCGTTTTGGTCGATTGGATCAGAAGACACATTTTTGTCTTTTTGTCATCTTTTTGTCCACTTTCAACCACTTCTTTCCTGAGGGGAGGGTCTGTAGGTGGTTAAATGTATGGGTTTTTTCAGATCTTTCGATGTAATGGACAAAATAAGCTCGCTCAATTTACATATGAATGCACCCGAAGATGACGGAAAAACACAAGGAGAACAGCAGCTTTCGTTTCTGCTCTGATGGCCTCAAGACCACGCTGAACGCTGTGAGTATGTTCCTGACTTGTAAGAAATCAGGAATGGTGAGAGAATTATGCTTGGTACGTTTTTCGTCTTCAAACCAAACTTGGGTCTTCAGCCAACAAAGTTTAAATCCTGTCTGGCTAGCGTGCTTCCCATAATGTTTGCATGTCAAGTCAGTAGGTGGAGAGTAGGCAGTCTTTTGCAGCTGTTCAGACACATTCAACCATAAAGCTATGAAACTATGAAAGTAATCCGGGCGAATGCATTTTGAACTTCTTCTGGAAGTGGTCAAAGTGGACAAGCTCAAAACGTTTAAGTCCCCGTTTACACCTGTATTTTGTGTTGTCCTCTTGTGCTCCGATCGACCAAAATGCATCTTAAAGGGATAGTTCACGCACATTTTGGTCTATATAGCTAATTAGTATATAGCTAATCACCTCAGACCCAGGCATGTCCCGCCTCTTTGCCCATTGTCAGTTATCTGGGAGTGACGCATTGCCAAGATGGCAACGGCCAGCTCGACCGTACTTTATGCTTCAGAACTGCTCTTCAGATTCCTATGGGTGACGTCATGGACACTACGTCCATATTGTTTACAGTCTATGGGAGCACATTATATGATGGACAGAGGCATTTTTATGGACTTCAAAAACAGAACAACAATCACTGCCATTATAAAGCTTGGATTGGCCAGGACTTTTTTAATAAAACTCTGATTTTATTCATCTGAAAGAAGAACGTCATATACACCTAGGATGACTTGAGGATGAGTAAATCATGGGCTAATTTTCATTTTTGGGTGAACTATCCCTTTACTACCAGGTGTAAACAGGGCTTTACAGACCCCAAACTTTTAAGCCCTAGTGATTTAAATGTATTAGATAGATTTAAAAAAATAGGCCCAAAAGTAAGCTTTAAATCTCCCAAATTGTGCAATTATGGTCAACTCAAAACTGGTGTTCATCACTGATCAGTTATTATTGTCTTTGTTCTTAGGTCGGTTGTGGAATGTCACAGCTTTCTTAAGCGATCCAGACCTTTATCCTCAAATCACTGCAGTCCTGCTATCTGATTGGATCGTCTATTGAGGTAAGAACCTGTGGGAAGAAGTTTATTGAACTGGTGAAAATCACTCAAACTATTTAGTTAGTTTTCTCCTCACATCCTGCTCTTTTGTTGAAATTTGCTTGAAGTAGAGTTGAGCCCTTCTAAAGGACAATGACTTGATTTGACAGAAAATTGAAATATCATCCAACAATCATCATCCATTATTTTGGCTGGGCTATTCACCCAAGGCCATCGCATGGGGGACAACGTCTGTCGTTTTTTAGAAGAATACAAATATGATTTAAAAGAAACATCTGACAGTCTGTCAGACAATCTGTTTAAATCAAGTCTCACGGCGAGCAGGCGACAAACGATAGAAAAGTATCACAGTTGGAGAGGGTAACAGGGAGGTGGGCAGATTTTCAAACACATTGAAAAAGAGAAACAAGCAGACGACAAAATCGGAGAGAGATCACTTAAGAGAAGACAAAACAGATGAGACGGGAGACTTGACATGAAGAGTGGGAAAAAATCAGCTGGAAACACACATGCATCACAGAGCACCTGTGCAAGGCCCTTTTACTCATGCACCCTGTCTACCTAGATATCCCTTAGAGATCAAGACGCATCCCACAACGCTGGAGAGCAGTGCTGGTGGTGACAGGCTCTGTCGGCCGGCTGCGGGGAGCAGATGGCTGGCCAGATGCAGGGTTGCGTTTGACCTTGGGCCCTGTGGAAGGCTAAACATCATAGGCGTCCTCCGGCGCTTCCACCTTTCTGCCGCTCCATGAAGCCGCTGCTCTGCTCTGACAGCTTATGGTTGTTTTATTTAGATGAGCCATATGGAGCCATTATGTGCTCCATCGTTTAACTGCTATCACTATTCCCAGTGTAGTTTATCACCCAATGTGTATTTGAACAAAGACGAGTTCAAGTCCTCCAGACTGTCCATGACAGATACGGCATGAGATACGACTAATCACATTCAGCTTTGTGCACGGACAGAAAGGGGTGGCGTAATTTATAATTGTGGTCATGATGGAAGGGATCTTTAGTAAGTCAGTGGCGCAAAGGTTTAGAAGCACGTATAGTTCGCCTAGAATTCAGCTTCATACACACTCCATGTTGCATGGGGATCATTTCTCTCTAAAAGTCTGTGAAAAATTTCAGTTAGTGCTGCACGGTTAATCCAAAGTAATCATGATTACTATTATGGGTGCTGTGATTTTAATTGTGTAAAGTATTGTTTACACATTTATTTATTTTTCTTTTAAATTTAATTCTCATTTTGTTACTTGAAGTACTTGAAGAATATGACATGCAGTTGTCATAGGGATATGGCAATATTAAAATGTATTTAAATTTTCCAGTTCCAATAAGCTGCTAATTACTTTTAAGATAACTGATAAATGTTTGATTTATTAAGTCTATACTATTTTACTTTAAATTAAAATCAAGTGAATTTAGGCATCATAACATTATGATGTACAGTATAAAAATTTATATTTATTTTGAGATTTGCTAAACATTACATTTAAGGGTGTTGTTTCATTATTAGTGCTTTTAAAGATTAATATTAAATGGGCATTAGATGACAGCAAAGGAAATACATGTTAATAATTAGGGCTGCACGATTAATCAAAATCGGGTTATGTGCGATTATGAAGGCGTAAAGGCTGTGATTTTAATTAAATAAATAAATGCCCAGTGTGTCAGTGAAGAGCAGCTCTGTGATCAGGAGTAAACGCTGCTCCGTCTGAAAGCACTGCGAGTTTGAGTCGATTGTAACGTGTGTTTAAAAAAAACAACACGCGTCAAGCATCTTCACAAACCAGTGATGTGAACTGAAGCGTTCATAAACCTGTTCAACAAAAATACGTTTAATAACACATTTTGACTCACTTCATATCATTAGTCGAGTGTTTGTGAGCTGACGTGGCTTCTAATCACAGAATGAGGCAGACAATGCATTATTTTATAGTATTCTATAGTGATGAAGTCTATGTCAGTCAGCACTGCATTATAATATACTTTATTATTATGAAAATACCCGAGACGGCTTGAAGAACTCAAATACACCATATCTTGCTGCAGTTGTGTTTATTGTCGTCTTGTTTAATCAAAGCGTTTCTATCTTCTTTTTATGCAGCTACTTTCCTAATAGCTTAATGGCTTTTAGTAGACTGTTACCAAGTGCACTGTCTAGCAATTTACTCATTTTTCCATTTAAACGCTTGTGTAGTGGTGGTCACAGATATGTGCCCTGCTAATGGTTCCTAGTCTCAGTTTTCTTTAGTAGTTCATAGCACCATTCATTCAGATTTTAACCTTCAGTTCTGACAATAGGGAGTGAAGTTAACATAAAAAGTGAAGCTGATAGACATTCTTGGATCTCCGTACAGACACTGAGGCCATGTTCTGCTCCTCCACTTTTGAAATTTTAGTCATATTCATCAAAGTACAGTTTACTCTTCAATCTCAGAAGATAGCTGATCAAACACTTGGTGACACAAAAGACAAGTGAGCTTATTTTCAATTTTTTTCATTTTTTGAATAAAGTTTGAGAATATTTGATGGCTTTCAAGCAGCCTAGCAGCCTTCAATGAAACAAGAATTCATTGAAACCTCAAGCCTACCTGACAATTGAAATGATAACCTCAAACGTCAAATCTGGCTCCATGTCATTTTTTTTTTCCTCTCATAAGAGGTTTATTTAACCACAGGTCAGCAGAATGGGCAGATGCCATTGCAGAGGGTTTGGTCCACCATAGCTTTTTACTGATTTATAAATTCTCTCTCATGGTTTATCACTCTCATTAATGTCAGCACCTGCTGTAGTGGGGTCTCTATCTGTCTGCCCGCAGGCCCTACAGCTGTGCACTGAGCTCAGGCAAACTGCCCATCAGTCCTGCCCCCCCCCCACCCATCCACTCCACCAATACGCATTTGGCTGATATAGTTGTAAAAACCTTGCTAAAATCAGGTGATTGTAAATGTGTATTTATCATACTCTAAGTATGCACATTCAAGTACTTTGGCGTGAAAACAAACATTAGCCTGATTTAGCATATTTATTTTTTTTGTCATTATGTGGTTTGTTTAAATAATTTATTCGCCCTCATGCTTTTCCAAACCTGTATGAATTTCTTTATTTTGAAGAATGTTGATATCCAAGCATTCAGTTCCCAATAGAATAGAAGTAACTGGGAACCGAAACGGTTTAGTTACCACCATTCTTCAAAATATTTGAGCCAAAGAAGAGCATCATACAGGTTTGGAACATGATGATGATGATGATGATGATGATCAAAAGTAAAACATTTCTGATATTGCCCCCATAGTCTTGAAAACAACACAATTTAAGTTAGAGACTCTTAAGGCGCCTTTCCACTGCATACGACATTCTCATACGATTGTCGCATTTCTCCCCTAGCGGCAGTCGCACAAAACTTCGAAATTGGTCGTGAAGCAACTGTTACCCTCGGCTTATCCACAATGACTTTAATGAATGTAATGTAATGCATGTAATGAATATATCCACACAAAACAATGACCTTCAATACATCTAAGATAAAAACATAGTAGATGTTATAGCGCTAATCAACATAAATATTGATTTAATAATTATAAAATAATTATTTCTGCCATTTATTATTAATAACCACAATTTTACAGAAATAGTTTACAGAATATCATTAAAATATTGGTAATTCTAACTTCGCACTCATAGTTTTTGATTAGAATACATCACATGCGGTCGGCCGGTCGAAGTTCAAATATTTCAACGCATCCGAAGCTCAAATCGGATCTGAAATTTTCGCATACTCATGATCTGAACTTCACGCAGCTCCCATAGCTTGTTTGCAATCACGTGGTTCTGATGACGCGCAAAATTCAGATGGAAGGCAGGAAGTGAAAAACAGAATGGACGAGATGGAGGAAAGTCCGTAATGTGCTGGTTTAGAAAGCTATAAACAGAAAATCACAACATATGTTGGACGTGATCCTTATTTTTCTACTGAATTTGAAGACTTGCTTGCCATCTAGACGGTTGATTATAGAGAATGTGAAGCTGCTGTCACAACATGTTGAGTTCTGCTCTGGTTTGTTTATATCACGCTGCCTTTCTGCTAGTGAGTTTAGGTTATTTCGATTTTCTGTTGACTCGTAATTGTGAAAAATGTCACCATTGTTGGTCATTCATGTTGCATCGAGAATCGCCATAGGAACTCACATCATCATTCAGGTGGAAAACTGGACAATGTAATACACTTTTCCGCTTTTCTACATGTAAAAACACAGGTTGAGGATGTGACGGTAACGCCGGATAGCAAATCTAGTAATAATGTCACGGATTAAATGTACTGCCTATCACTCAATAAAATAATTACATTGCTTTTGAAAGTTCTGTATTTAGTTTGGTTTAATAATTAACATTACATTTGCGAGTATGATTCTCACTCGCCTTGTGAATTAGCAGAACTTGCCCGCAGCCACTGTAAAACTATTCACAAGCTTCCGTAGATGTGATTTTGGTTGTCATTTGTTGAAATAAATATTTAAAAAAAATACAGTGTGTCGGTGTCTGTCCACTGAATGTGACCATCTCCGATTCTCTTGCGTGGCCAAATGGAAAAGTGAATATTTACCATGACAACAATAAGCTTCAGTTACATTTACGTCTTTCCAACAAAGAAATGGATCGACTTCTGTAAGCTTGTTAAACACATTTTTATTTGGACACATTTCTACCATATAACGATGGCTGAAGCAGCGGCGAGTGCCCAGCGTGTGACACTGTTTTACGGTAATCAGATCAACATCGTGAACCGAATTCTTCAAAACATCGGTGAAAACATCAAATGAACATACAATGAAATAATAAAATATATTTTCTTCACTGCAAACGATACCAAGAAGAATGTGAATATTTAACCAAGTCAAAATCAAAGGTAAGCCAGTCTCCATATTAAGTTCAGCATCAGCAGACGCAAAACGTCATTTAAAGGTGACAACTTTTAAAGTAAAGTGATAAAACTTGCGTAAACGATAAAAACTCTTTGCGGTTTCTTGGTTTGATCGATTTGAGCAACAAAAAAAACGATGCAAAACATAGGCATTTTGAGTTTGTGTTAGTGATTCCTATGTAGAAAATTGCTTCCTGCCCTCCATCTGCATTTCGTGCTATAGAAGTGACGTCACATGCAAACAACCTATACTACTCTCCATTGGAAATTAATGACTTTGGGTCCAACTCCTTTCTCACGGAGGAGCTTCGGATGCATAAAAGGAGGAACGGCGACAGTGAAGGATGAGAGAGGACCTGGCCTGAACTTTCCGTTTTGTGTTTTTTGTTTGTTTTATCTATGTGTGTGCAGCAGCCGTCCGTGAGGGGATGCCTGCGTTACTTTTCATTTTGGTGTTTATTTACTTAATAGAGTGTTAAACGTTCGCTGGTTCCCGACCTCCTCCTTCCCATAACAACAAACTGTGTTACATTGGTGCCAAAACCCGGGAAGGAGGAGGCAGGTTCTCACTGTCGTCGCTCCTCCTTTTATGCATCCGAAGCTCCTCCGTGAGATACAAGACCATTGCGGCGCTCATTATCAATCATGCCACCGGCCTCGTGCCGTTCTTTCACGGGTCTTGACCTCGTACTGCTTGCCACAGTCGGCTTTAGTGGTGAATATTCCCAAAAGTGGTCGTAAGTTCTCAAAGGGCACATAGGCACCTCATCCAGAAAGCTTTGAATTATCACAGAAAAACTTTCAAAGAACTACTGACTTCTCTTGCATCAGCGAAGGTCACGGTCCATGACTCTGCAATGAGAAAGGGACTGTGCAAAAATGGACTTTATGGAATAGTAGTAAGTCAAAAACTTCTGTTCACTAAGAAGAAGATTAAAGCTCATATCAGGTTTGTTAAAAAGCATGTGATGTTCCCAAACCTTGGTTTATTTATTTTTTTAAAGTGGTTGTCTACCTATATCAGTTGTTAAACAAATATAGCAGTGTATATTGTAACAGTGTGATGCCTACAGCTTGTGGTGGCCTCAGTAACTTATCATTGAAAAGTAGCTTGTATTCTCCCATATACTAGATATTTTTTTGAGAGACTGTCTGAAGCTTAAGTGTAATTGTATGATGTAGCAAAAAAAAAAGACTCATATCAAAGGCATTTACTTTTTCTCAGGTGTCAGGTCTGTGTTAGCCAATTTCACCCAATGAAATTTTGTCTTGGGTTCCCTTTGTGTAATATAATTTTGTTCTCCAAATTGGCAATTGCTTAAGGGGGCAAATGCTTTTTCACAGCAATGTCAATAAAACAGATATTTGTAAATACGGCATGCAAAATATCGTTTATAAACTTTATAAGAAGCTCAGTGAGTTTTCAAATTGAGTTTTTTCCTCTTTCGGAGCGCAGAACTGAATATGTGTTAAAAGAACAATCAGAGTGGCAGGAGAATGAAGAGAAAAGAAGGGTCAAAACCAGCATCCTTCTGTTATTATTCACAAATTGATTTCTTAGGACCCGGCGCCGCATTACACTTTGTGCATTGTGTGTGTTTTCTGCTGCCTTCGTTTGTCTGTTAATCCATCAGCGCTGGCATTGGGGGGGGAAAAGCTTGCACATTTGGAGCCAGGAAGCACCTCCTGGCTCATCTGTGTCCCTTAATCCTGAGAACAGCCATGCTGGTGAGATTGCAGGCCCCTCGGAGTCTCTCCTTCTGGAAACTTCAAAGTCAGGCATTGGCGATTTGGAAGACAGGGAGGCAAAGTCTGTAGGGAACCTTCATGCAGGTCAGCCCAAATCTTTAGCTGAAAGCCCCTGGTTCAGTGCAGGTGGATCTGAGGCCTGTGCTGAGAGAGGGAGAGGTGTTGTTAGGCAGATGGACAGGGATTAAACCCCTCTGCTGCCACCACCAAACCACCACCCATTTTTGAATTATGATTGTCCCCTCTCTCTTTATGTGAGGCTTTCAGAAGGCAGAACTGTGAATACAACCCTCTTGTGTATTTCTCTATGCTGTTTTTCTCTATGTGTCATAAAAGACATTTACTGTCTCCGTAATAGTCAGAAGTCATTTCTTTATTCTGTGCTTTTTATCATAGGCTGAGGGTAAACCAACTGTAGACTAAAGCTATAAAATCTAGGTTTAGGTGTGTCCCCATTATCCATTTCTCAAGAATTTTGTCTTGGTTTAAGGATGTTTAGATATGTTTGAAAAAATAAAGACTCTTTTTAGAGAATGTCTTGAAGTGTATTTTTCTTTTCTCAATGGCATTTTGTTTCATTTTTTTTTTTTTCAACGTTTCTAATTTTTTTTTCCAAATTTCTCAAAAATATCCAAAAACCACTAGAACAATGGGTAACACTTTACAATAAGGTTTCATTAGTTAACGCATTAACTAGCATTAACTAACATGAACTAACCGTGAGAAATACATTTGTCACTGTATTTGTTAATCTTTGTTAATGTTAGTTAATAAAAATCCAGCTGTTCATGGTTTGTTCATGTTAGTTCACAGTGCATGAACTAATGATAACAAGTTTTTGATAAAGTAAATGTTGAAATTAACATATAAATGCTTTATAAGTGCAGTTCATTATTAGTTAATGTTAACTAATGTAGTTAACTAATATTAACTAATGAACCTTATTGTAAAGTGTTATATATTTTGTTGACTTGTGTACTTGCATTATCCCAAATGTTTCCAACAATGTTTAAATCCAGAGAAATAAGCAGTTTTAACCAGGACACGGACCATGTCCATGTGTCACCTATCAATGACATCATATCCGCGTTACCCTCGATTTTTATTTTGCAGAAACCATAGAAACACCAAATACGTTTTAATAGATTGTGTTTTATTAGACAGGTTAGCAGCTGTTTGGATACATTCATCGACAGAAAACTAATCACCGTTATATAGCTCAACACAGTTAGTCTTATTGTTTAAATCTCGTTTTCTTGATTTACCACGAGTACCATGTTTTACCATGCCTAATATCGATCTAGCTTACTGCAGAGTGCAAGAAGTGTCTCATAGTAGCCGCCCACTGAACGCACAGAGTAGCATTATAATGTGACCTTCAACATACTCAAATGTATTTAATATGATAAAACAGCGATGCGTTGCCCCACATACACAGGACCAGAAGAAGTGGAAACTGTCGTCTGCAGCGTAATAAAAGCTCCACTGCTCTCGAGGCGTGTGTCACGCTTGTCTCTCATTAGCAATCGCTTCAGCGGCCTCGTTACGCCCCAACGGCTTTCAGCCCCACCCTGCTTCATACTACAGTAACGTCAATCAATCTTTAATACGTTAGCTCATCCATGAATATGATTTCTGCCCGAGTCCCGTCTGATTCTTTCCCACCGGCTGTAGAGGTGAAGACAACAACTCCCATGATTCCTCAGAACAAAGGTGTCTTCAAGCTACGCCTTTATTTTGCATTAGCAAAAATGTATATGCTGACAGTAAATACATTGTATAAAGTTCAAAAATCTTACTGATCCCAACATTATATTATATTATATTATATAATAGATTATAATAATATAATAATTATAATATAACAGATTATAATATATTCAAAACTGTATATCCCACATGAGTGCCACAGTTAATCTGGATCATAAGTGTTAATTTTTAAAGTAACCTTCCTGTTCTGCCTGAGGTAATATATATGATAAACAAACAGCTCATTTCATCACGCTCTAACACTTGTGCAACCCAGAACTTGTTCACCTTTAATACCTGGCCAAAAAGAAAGTTTGTTTTGGACCCGAGGATGCACTGTGATGCCGATGTTTGAACTTGTGTTGTGCTCAGGGAGGCAGGGAGTCCACAACGGTGCTGTGAGGATTCACGAACACAAAGGAGTGGCAAATTCATGAAAATGAAACGAATGAGGTTAATGCAGCTTGTTTTATGCAGAGATCCTTGAGGATGACATTTGTTGTGTTGCACGAAAATGTAAATGAAGAGTAAAGCCTTGCTTCAAGACGTCTCAGAGGGAGGCAGGCACTGTGTTTCGTAGAAAAAAGGAAAAAAAAAAAAACAGCAGATCTGGGATCAGATTCCACCTTGTCTTCCATAATCATAGACAGAAAAGACTACAGAGCAAAACAGATCTAGAAATATCTCTCGTATAATGTTTCACATTGTTAGACGGAGGGAGAGAAATAGATATTGTGCCATATTAATGAAGTTCTTTCTTGGCTTAGTTTGGTGTCTTAGCTCATGATCTTGCAGTATGTTTTGTTTTACAGGCTCAGTTCTGCCAATGAGATGTAACCCTGGCTGAAAACATTGAAGAATTGAGCATCAGCCCTTTAAATGCCAGATCTGTCTGTCTCTACAAAGACAAAAAGAGAAGACATCTCTTCACCATTGAGATTCTATGAAGGCAATTAGCTTAACGGTGTCTCTGATGACAAGGTTTTGGCTCGCATAGGAGATTTGAACCGCCCTGCTGTGATTTACCTCAGACAGAGTGGACACCTTGGGAATTTAACTTGCCGTACTTTTAAAAAGTTTTTTTGAGTAAACAACTCATTAACTTTACTCTTGCCCTCAGTTACGCAATGGACTCTTAAATCTAGCTGAATACTCTGCTTGTGTCTCATTCTGCTCTCTAATTCCCTATGATGTAAATCAGGACATTGTGAACAAATTCAAGCACTTGCAAGGACCTTGATACACTAAACACTGATGACTCGATTACAAGGAAGAATGTTTATGCATTCATTGACGCAGGCATTTTTCATTTAACATTTAACTTTTAATACTTTCATTGGAGCTGTACAAATGTACACTGCCATTATGAAAACGTGCTTTTCCTGCATTTTTAATAATGGCAGTTCAGTCATTAAATGGATCAGTAAAGTACAAAATAATTGCAATATAACTAAAAATACAAAAATCACAGAACTTTAAACATATTGGAGTTTTTGTGGGGTGGTATACTATATATTGGCATTAATATCAGCTATTATCCAATATTAGAGTTTTGTTATATTTATCAATATTTAATTGTTCCTTTTTTTTTACATTTAAGATTACCTTTAGCGTCATCTAATGCTGACTTAGTTCATCTTTAATAATAATACTAATAATTTAAAACCAAATTTAATTGAATGATTTAAAGTAATAATTTGCAAATGCATGCTGTTTTCATATTGTAGGGTGAATTCGGTTGATTGGGACACTTTTTCCAAGTCATCTCAATGGCAAAAAGTTTCCCACTCACCCTAAATTCATCCTACGTAGTAATGTTGTGATTCATAAATTCACTTCGTACTTTTAATATTATTCATTTTAGTTTAGTTTTATTTTATGCTTCTTTTAGCTTGGTTTATCAGCCATATATTGGTTATCAGCTCATGAAAATAATTAGCAGCTTATCGGTATTGTACTTTAAATTGTAACATTTAAGCAATCATTGTAGGCATTCATTTTAAAATGAAAATGTATTTAGACATAATAAATAGTATAAATTTAATATGAGCCTTTTAAGTGATTATCCATGACCATGACTTGGCTTAACGGTATCTGCAATAATTTGAATATTAGTCTTTAATAGCTAGTCTTTTTAATCTTCAGCTAAAACACAAATTTCTGTTTCATATTTAAAAATGTACATAATTGTTTAACTGTCATTCATTTTAGGGATGAAATATCACAAAAATACTTGAATGACTTAAGAAGGAATGGCATAATTTCTCTCAATTAATGCTGATCTGATTCTGGGGCACAGACATTTCTCTGCACTGGAGTGATTTGGACAACGGGACTCCCTGGCCAGTGCACTACTAAACTATAGAGCGGATCATGACACAACGGTTGCATGAATGTGACTTATTCGGATCTTTTCTTTCACTTCTAATTCCTTACTCATTCACTTTCTCCTTCATTTGCTCTCAAGTCATTTGTCTCATTAATCTAATTTAATGTGCACTTCGCCATCTTTGTGGGGGAGGCCTGGCTCATTTAAAGGCCTGATTGGAATAAGGAGATGATGGTGGTGAAGGAGCCATTTATATAAGATGTGAAGTAAGGTGGTCTCCGCTATTTTGAGTACCAACCCATGCCCACAAAGCCTGCCAATTAGCTTAAGTGGCCTCCCAGTGAGCTGGATTAGTCCCGTACCTTTTCTCAAGAGTGAGAAAAGCACTTCTTTACAAAAAAATGGCAAAATTGGTTAAGTTTCCGTGCTCTAATTGCAGGTCTGGTTGCAAAATAGCATGTTACACTACAGACACCCACATACAGACGTGTTTTATGTTGAGGTAAAATGACTCCTTGGTTAAACGATGGCTGTTTTTCTGTGCATTCTACCTGTTGTGTTGCAATGCACTTTTGTGTTCTGCCAAGCTGGCTGCCTCTGATAAGTTTTCTTCGCTTTTTTTCTGTTCAGTTTATTCTCACTTTGTCCACATTGTTTCTCTTAAAGGGTGCTACATCTTAAAAATAGCCTAGGTTCATTTCGATCCTGTGTGTGTGAAATGCGTGGTAAAAGTTTTAAACGGATTCCAAAAAAGTGGTTCCCACAGTCTTCGCGCTGCAGGCAGGACAGACAGTGTGTATCGATCAGGGTGTAAAGCGGGGTTTCGCCAGAGATTAATACTGTGCTCAGCAGAGCTCATGAAGTTGTTAACGTAATGTGGAAAAACCGGTGTGATCAGCCATATTGACAGCGCAGGGCAAGGCCGCTGATTAAGTAAGTGAAGTGCATTTCACGAGCTCGCTTTGGTTCCCACATCAACACCACATCATTTCTGAATTCTCTCTCCAAAGGAAAAAGTTGTTTTGCCCTGGTATGAGCTGGTGTTGGGGAGTAAAGATCTACAAGTTGTGGCAGAGGAACGTAATAGAACACGCTACATCAGAGTACACAAACAATTATTCAGCTTTATGCCCAAACAAGTCTGATTTACACTGAATTACACACACACACACACACACACACACACACACACACAAGGTGTGTGTGTATGTATATGTATGTATGTATATAACGCAGGGTTAGTTGTAACACGCATGGTTTAAAACTTTCCACACATGCCAGGATGACGAAACTTAGTGTATTTACTAGTTGCCATATCAACATTATTTCGGAAAAAAAAATGCGCCAAAATTAAAAAATCTTTGGAAGAGATCTCTGAACATTTATTTAACCATAGGAAAAGTAATTGTCTTGAGTTTATTTTTCATCTCTGTTTTTTGTGTTTATTTAAAATAAGAAAAATCTGATATTATTGTAGTCTTAAATCTGTTATTTAACAGTTGAGATGGTTCTATAATGCTGATCTAACAGCAGAAGACACGAGCCGCGATTTAAATCCCAGTTGTGCAGGTGAGGTGCGTTGTAACGCTGCGTTACAATGAGCCCCTATTGGAACTACACTATTATATTCTATACCTTTATGAATTCTTTTGAGAAACCATGAGAAAAGAAATTGTTCAGAAATTATTCATTATTATTATGTTTTTAACTAAGCTGTATAGCTGTATTTGGCGATGTGATTGTTGTCAAAAAAAATTGTATATACTGATTAAAAAATGACATTATTTTATTTTAAGCTGTCATTTGGTCATGTTACAATGTGCCTCTCACATGTTACAATGTACCTCACCTACGGGGCATGTTGTCACATTTCACTTCCATTCTTTCGGGGTAAATCAAGATAAAAGTATTTGCTGTATTAATGAAACAAAACCACATATTTGTACTAGACGTGTGAAATTAATGTGGGAAAAAATAAATACTCTGAACCCCAAGTGGATTTACACAAACTGAGACAGTCAAAAAGCGTTAGGTTGTGCCCAGCTCTTCCCTACTCAACCGTGGATGAGCGCGGATGGACGAGTTTGACACATGCACAGTACAATTGTTTTTTTTTTTATTGTTTTTTTTTATACTATACCAGACATCAGAGGGCAGCACAGTTGTGTCTGTTACAGACAAAAGTAGAAAAATAGACAGGCTGTGTTCGAACTTGCCACCTATTTACTATTCCCTGCATTACTCCACTAATATAGTCGACTTGGAGTGAATGAAAATGAGTGCTTTTGGATAGTATGTGCTTGCTGTTTAATATTCATTTGAAATTGACTGGCAGCTCCAGTAGGAAGATGAAATGATTAATCTTGAACTCATAGTTTCCATGTATAAACGTTAATTAAACAATTGAATAATACTTTAAAAAGGAATTTATACCTGTATGTACCCACATTGGACCTGAGGTTTGGAAAATGGATGCTTCAGCTGTGGGCACTTCATTCTGCGCGTGACTCTCACAGTGCATCATGGGTATTCTCTAGCCATTAACCGTGCATCGGTTGTAAACTTATTGTGGTGTATTATCAGACACCACTACAAATTTCAGACACAGCCACAGATCCACCATTGTATGCAAAGTTTAGAACAAAAAACAAAAGTGATATATATGCTGATAAGATATGCTGCTTTGTTTATGGTTTTGTATCGCTCTTTTCTCATTCTTCTTCGACTACTACACAGTACATCACAACTGCGTAATGCCACCTAGTGGACTTTGGTGTCTCAACATTCACCTAGCGCATGCGCTGCTCTACACCCACCGTCTGTGTGGACATAAAAATTAGGCTGCACACGGAGGGTGTGCACACACATACGCGCACCCTCCTGATGACAATAACAATGCCACACAAACTGTGCCTGGACCATTGCGGAACGTGGATGCCGTTTAATGGCATTTGATGTGTTGGTAGCAGCTTGTAGTATAGCTAACTATTTTTAAAGAGCAGCTTGGCTGTTTTTTAACCACTTTAACTTAAGCTACACTTCGAAGCATCTTCTCCAGCACTGGTAGGGTAGGAGGACACATCTAGGAGATTGATGGTTTAATCCAGCAAGTCATAGCAGAAGAGAATTTTTAATAGGAAGAATATTAGTTATGAATCTTTATTTCAAGCGGCGCACTTCATTGTCAGCACATTTGAAGGCTTAATCAATGCGTATGTGTGGTGTCTAAAGCCTGAAGAAATTGTTATATATCTTTTTACTGGGCATGAAAGGTCACCTTGAGAAAGGGAAATTAGACATTCATTTTTTCCCCCCTCTGCCCACTGAACGTAGCTGACCTGCATTGGAGAGACGTGTTAGTGAGTTTTTAATCAGCATGGATATTTATTTATTACCCTCAGCCTGGAGCTAATTTACTTCATCTCACTCACTCTCCTGTTTCAGGTCATTTACATACATCCCTCCCCCAAGGCCTGCTGGGACAGGATTACTGTACTAATTGCTTTTTGGTATGATGGAGAACAAAGCAGCCTTTCTCTTCCTCTTCCTCATATTCCAAGCGACTAATTCTAAGAAGTTTGCAGGAAATCAGCCACTTGGGACAGAGACCTTGACCAAAATGTATTTCGGAATTGCAGCTTGTGTGCGAGAGCTCATGTACTTTGTCCATGTACTATGTCCATTTGTAATCATCTGCAAATCTGGTTCCTCAAGGACACAGTGAAGTTGCATGATGGCTTCAATAGTCGACACACGTACACAAATGTACACAGGTGAATTGATTTTTTGTGTGTGTGTGTGTGTGTGTGTGTGTGTGTGTGTGTGTGTGTGTGTGTGTGTGTGTGTGTGTGTGTGTGTGTGTGTGTGTGTGTGTGTGTGTGTGTGTGTGTGTGTGTGTGTGTGTGATCGGTACACCAAAGTGTGATTGAGTGTCTTTTTGCAATCATGGGTCGTGAGCCAGATGACCCGCACACGCGAATGTGATGAATGACCTCACGTTGAGGCCTGTCACTGGTAGGTAATGTCACTAAATCTCCCTCCACAAAGACCACTGCATGTTCGATAATATTGACTGTGTGTGCGTGTATGTGAGCTCATCTTCTGTTTGGGGTGTTGTGGGATATCTTTTCTTTCATCTTAGTGTTATGGGATATGTTTATCTTTGTGTTTCTGTTGTTGGATATAGATGTCTTTGATGGCCGATCCAAAGTGCAAAGGTGGATGGGCCGGACTGATACAGATCGAGATGAATAGAAGGATTGAGGAATAATAGGCTTAATAGAGGAACAGGAAGAAATCTCTTTATCTGGAGGGTTTAACATTTTCCTAAAGGGTTCCTTTTCGGATCGCCTACATGTGCTTTTGGGGTAAGTTGTTTGCTCATTCAGATCCTTAATGGCTAAGGCCAGATGATCAGCAGGTTACTTCTTTCATTCATGATTTATACCTCCTGTTTGATTCAGATGTTATTTGTCGAGAGTTTCTGCCTTGGCATGGTTGCTTTTTGAGCCATTTTCCACCCACTAATATGAAATGATCTTTTCCGAAATCTCTGTTTAGAGTCAGTGAAACTTGTGGCCTGTATTACCCACAATCTCTGAGCATTTATTACCTGTTTAGAGTTATACCAACTCACGGCCGTTGTAATGACGGCCTTAGGACAGACATTCAAGGCTCGAGAGAGACTTTTCTCTTTCCCAGTCTCTTTTAAGTCCAGAGGTACCTTCTGAAGCTTGATTCTTTTGACAAAAGTGTCTCAAATTGAAATGCTCAAAACTGTGGACCACCATCTGTGTTACCATGGAGACCGGATTTCTTTTTTTTTTCTCTGGAGCAGAGAGCACCAGTTTCATGGCACTCTAATTGCCCTGTCAGACAGTGGTGCGGGAGGTTTTAATGTTGAGTTTGGTGCTCAATGCCAAGAGTAGAGAACATCAGCTCCTTTGTGAGTTTATTTAGAATTTAAATGGAGAGAAATATAGTGAGTCTGAGAAGCCTGAATGCTCCTCTATAAACTTTTGGTAAACAAAGTTTTGTTTGTGAAAGTCTCTTTAAAAGTCATTGTAACTTCTTGTGCTTATTTAGAGACTTTTATTTGAAAGTTCTTGAAGCCCCATAGATCTACATTGGCTTTTCACTTGGCAAGCCATTTTTTGTTAATTACTTGTAGTGTCCACAATTAACAAAAGGGAAAGTTTTCTTTGAATAAGTTCTTAGAAACGCACACTACTGTTCAAAAAGTTGTGGTCCGTAAGAGTTTTTTTTTTTTTTTTTAAAACAAAAAAACAATACTTTTATTCAGCCAGGGTGTAACGGTGCACATAGGTCACGGTTCGGTACGATTTCAGTATAATAGGAAAAATGGTCACACTTTAGTTTAGGGTCCAGCTATGACTTTTGCCTCAATAAACCCCTAATTACTGCTTATTAATAGTTCGAAAGGTATTTAAGTTTAGGTATTGGGTAGGGATGTAGAATATGGTCATGCAGAATAAGACAATAATATGTGTTTTATAAGTACTAATAAACAGCCAATATCCTAGTAATATGGATGCTAATAAGCAGCTAGTTAATAATGTGAATTGGACCCTAAACTAAAATGTAAAAAGCAACAACTACACAATACTAGGTTTCTTTTCTTTTGAACAGAAAGTATTACAGTTTGTCCCACCTAGTGGCATTTAGTCCCCCTGAGGTAGTTGGTACAGTACAGCCTGCTATAGTGTATTAAGCACCAAGCAGTAAACAGAATGCACTCTTGCATATTTTTTGCAGGGCTGATAAAAACAAAAAGTATTTGGTCATAATCAGCTACAAAACTGAAAAGCATCTTGTGTTATAAAAGTACAAAATAAAAAGAATAAAACTTGTGGATTTAGGAGTGTTACAATTTGCTCCACTTGTCTCAAACTATATTTAAACATCATTCAAAGCTTAAGCCCAACCCTCCTATAAGTATACTTTGGGCTTAAAGCCCGGGTATACTTCAATTTCCGCGCCTGGATGCGTCTTGCACGCAGTTGTGTCCGCACAGCTTTCAAAGTATACTCAACCGCGGATAAGCGCGGATGCCTGAGTTCATCACATGCGCAGTACAATTGTTGTGACTCTTTTGACTTTGTCACATGCTCTGTTGTACGTACACCATCCTTGCGGTCTCAAAAATTGGGCTGCATGAGCCCGCAGGGGCAGCCGAAGTATACTTTGGGCTTTACACGGATACACACAGGAGCATTTGAAAGCAGAACGGTCCGCTGATAGACTCCTGTTTGTGCTCTCAAACGCTCCTGCTTTCATAACATTTTCAAACACTTCCGTGTGCTTTCAAACACTCCGTGCGCTGATCATTGTAGCCAATCAGACATATCCAATGAGCGCGTGAACACAATGGCCAATCAGAGGTGTTTACGATTCCGCTCAACAGCGCTCAAAGCCTCACGTTTTTTAGATTTCAATACTGACCTGGTACCGAAGTCAGTACTTTTGAAAACACTATTTTAATGTGTACTCTTTTGTCCATGAGCGCAGAAAGATTCATTCAACGCGTGCGCACTGTCTAGTAGACTTTGTTTTCAAGCACTCAAGTCAGTCACACACATACTGCTGTTCTTATGTTCTTTATCCTGTTGTGGCGGTTAGCAAACAGCGTTACATTACAGTACCCGCCCCCTTCTGGATTGGAGTGTGGATCGCCTGTGACTTACTGTATTTGTCACGTGAACCGTGATGGTTCGGGACGATCACATGTACCGTTACACCCCAAGCAAGGACACATTTAATTGTTTAAAAGTGACATTAAAGACATTTTATAATGTTATTTTAAACTGTTTTTGATCAAATAAATGTCTTGGTGAGCATAAGAGACTTCTTTCAAAAACACTACAGAATCTTCCTGACCCCAAACTATTAAGTTTTTCAAATATTGAAAGCAGTTTTGTTAAAATACTATAATATGTTATGTTTGTTATAATATGACTACATATTCAAAAGCCTTTGAGCTTTTGCTCAAGCTGCTGTTGGCTCACATCTGTTTGAGTAGATGTAAAGAGCGGACATGAGACGCTACAGAGTTGTTGATGTAAAGCATTTTTGCTGTACGGTAATGGGGGAAAAAATGGCCTGCGGCAGCGATTGCACAATACTCGAGCCTATGTGAAAGAGCAGCGGTGATCTCACCTGCCCTGAGGCTCCTGCTTTGGGCATTGAGCACATTGTGTTTCCTGCAAGGCCACGTGTGCAGCCCTGTGTCGATCTGCCCTTGACTCTGAGGAGCAGCCGGCAGACAGACAGAACACGGTAATCAATAACATCCATTTAGCGGCGAGCGAGCGATGTTCACACGTCCATCAGAGAGAAATGGAAGTGAACGATGGGGTGAGACTGACTTACCATCACAGATCGACAGCGTAGCATTAGGGCCGTTTCACAGAATAAGCGAAGCAGCATAACTGCTATGTCAGGCCCACGTTATGCTTTTATGCAAACACTGTTTATGCGAGTTAAGTGATTTCTATTTGTATTGACTGCCATATGGGGATGCATGGTACTGGTACCATATTGGTTATCAGCTGACATTACAGTTTTATTTTTATGATTATTTTAACCGTATTGGTCGATATTTATGTGTAATTTTTTTTTCTCACTAATTTTATATTTAGATAACTTTACTGTCATCTTTAAAAACACTAATAACTAAATAACACTGTATCATTACAATGTGCCGTATGAAAAATGTATTTTCATTGAGATTTGCTAATGTTGTGATGCCTAAACGCACGTTTAGCATTTAAAACAATTTTATTTTATTCATTTTTTTTTTGTAAGGCTAAATTTTTTTAAGTTTAATTAATTTGTATTAAATTTTGTATTAGTGGTAAAAAAAATAATTATCTGCTTATCAGTTTTTAGCAGAGTTTTAATATGTGTGTATTTATAATTGACACCAAAATAAGCACAGGTTTTGTGTGCTGTGCAAAAAAAAGACTTTGAAACTGTTATACGATGATCTTTGCTTGGCGCTGTTTCAATAGCATTTTAATGACAGAGTTTATGGTGTTTTAAAGGCAGTGCTTTAGGGGACTTGGCTGCTGAGTTTATGATTTTGTCAGACAGCAGTTTGACCTGTAGGCTTTTATTCTCCTCAAACACACACACACACACACACACACTCTCAGAGGAGCTGGAAATGCTAGAGGAGGTCATGGTTGTGTTGCATTTGTTCTCTGTGTACAGAGGAAGAGAGTGAGAGAGTGTCTTCTGTTGACATTGAAGCCAATCAGAATGCCAGGTTCGATAAGTCTTCATCACTTTCACTCCTCACTCTACCTGGCATTAATATGCGTTTCGTATCGGATAGTATCTAAATATTCTCTAGCTTGAATTCCAATGTGTCTCCAGTGTGGTCGGGTAGAGATACGATCACTGTTTCCCGAGCAAAATGGAAAGCACAATGCTGACAGATAATTCAGAAAGCTTTCCGTCTTTCCAATGTTCTCCTACTTTAGAAACATTGCCACAGTAAAGGACTCTAATAGGAATCAAAAGTGAAGAAAAGAGGGGAAAATAATGTTTAAAGCGATGTGACTGAGGATTTGGGGAGAGAAAAAAGAGATTCCTGGTGTAGTCCAATTAATTGGATATTGTTTGAAGGTGCCCTAGAATGGAAAACTGTATTTACCTTGGCATAGTTGAATAATAAGAGTTCTGTACATGGAACTAACATACCACGAGCCTCAAACACAACTGTTTCCTCCTTCATATGGAAATCTTGTGCTTGAAAAAGACCACTGAAAAACAGGCGAATCCCAACATAACACCGACTGTGACATAACAGTCGGGGTCATTAATATTTACGCCTCCCCAAATTTGCATATAACCAGCCCATGTTCAAGGCCAGGCAGTATTAATGTGGACCTGCACCGAATCAACAGAAATTCTGCAGGTATTGTGAAGTCAGGACAATATAGTGAAAACAGCAGATCGTAGATATAAATGTTATGTTCCAGCTGTGCAGGGGATGTGAGCACTTTTCATACCCTTCCCAAAGCACAGAACTGTCAACAGGCATGGTTGATGTTTATCTATAACAGGACACAGCACCAATTTAATTCAGAGTTGTTAGTTTGCTCTGACTAGTCAATTTCGTTAACGAAAATATGACAAAAAATGTTCATTGACAACCTTTTTTTCCATGACTAAGACAAAACGAGATGACACAAACGTCCTTAAATGATTATTATGACTAGAGGTGCTGGTCATGACTAATTCCATTCAAAAACTTGTAGGCTATATTATATTCATTCATTACACACAGACTGATACATTTCAAATGTTTTTTTAATTTTTTTTTATTTTGATGATTATAACTGACAACTAAGGAAAATCCCAAATTCAGTATCTCAGAAAATTAGAATATTGTGAAAAGGTTCAATATTGAAGACACCTGGTGCCACACTCTAATCAGCTAATGAACTCAAAACACCTGGAAAGGCCTTTAAATGGTCTCTCAGTCTAGGTCTGTTGGCTACACAATCATGGGGAAGACTGCTGACTTGACAGTTGTCCAAAAGACGACCATTGACACCTTGCACAAGGAGGGCAAGACACAAGAGCTCTGTGTCCAAGCACATTAATAGAGAGGCGAAGGGAAGGAAAAGATGTGATAGAAAAAAAGTGTACAAGCAATAGGGATAACCGCACCCTGGAGAGATTGTGAAACAAAACCCATTCAAAAATGTGGGGGAGATTCACAAAGAGTGGACTGCAGCTGGAGTCAGAGCTTCAAGAACCACTGCGCACAGACGTATGCAAGACATAGGTTTCATGTTCATACTTTTCAGTTGGCCAAGATTTCTAAAAATCCTTTCTTTGTATTGGTCTTAAGTAATATTCTAATTTTCGGAGATACTGAATTTGGGATTTTCCCTAGTTGTCAGTTATAATCATCAAAATTAAAAGAAATAAACATTTAAAATATGTCAGTCTGTGTGTAATGAATGAATATAATATACAAGTTTCACTTTTTGAATGGAATTAGTGAAATAAACAAACTTTTTGATGATATTTTATATGACCAGCACCTGTATATAAACATGCAATATCGTTGATGAAAAAAGACGAGACTAAAATGTAGTTTAAAAAATAAAAACTTTAACAAAAAGCACTCTTTGGTTTTGGCGGGAGGAAAAAAGAGGAGCGTTCGAGCGTTCATGCTTGCAATGCATGCTTGCAGATTTCAATCATTTAAATCCCCAATCAGAGCTTTTCTGTTAAAAGAACATGTATTCTATCCAGTGTTTTACTTAAACGTGCAATCTGGCAACCGAGCTCTCTCTCTCTCTCTCTCTCTCTCTCTCTCTCTCTCTCTCTCTCTCTCTCTCTCTCTCTCTCTCTCTCTCTCTCTCTCTCTCTCTCTCTCTCTCTCTCTCTCTCTCTCTCTCTCTCTCTCTCTCGCTCGCTCGCAGATGATCTGAAAACACCGATAAACAAGCTCTCCGTTTGAGATTTTCTGCTTAAAGTGTCATTCAGTCGGTCTGTGTTCTGTCACGACTCACTAGCCGTGTGTGCTGTTTGCGATTGTGTTAGCTGAATAACTGCACTTGTGTGAGCTTCTGAAATGAGCCAATCAGAGCAGAGCTCAACATTTATTATTCATGACCCTTCCAAATAAGGCAAAAACAGACCATTTCATTCTAGGGACAATTTCTAGGGTTGTAAATGGACCTGTAAAACTGTATCTGGACAATTGTTGAAGCCACATACCCTCTATGTAGTTATCAGAGAACAATTTAAAATACTGAGTTTTCCTGTAGCTCAAACAATAAGAGTGTGGTGCTAGCAACACCGAGGCCATGGGTTCGATTCCCAGGGAAAGCAAGAACTGACAAAATGTAAAAATGTGTACCTTGAATGCAATGTAAGTCGCTTTGGATAAAAGTGTCTGCCAAATGCATAAATGTATTCAAGGACTGGGAAGTATGTGAAAACAAACATTGGTCTTTAAAAGTGCTTAAATTAAACTAGTTAAAGAAGAGAAAATGTAATGTAAATGTAATATTGTTTCAACTCATTCTAGGGCACCTTTAATAAATAAGGTGACCAGATTGAAGTGTTTCTTTTTCACGTTATGAGAGCAGAATAAAAAGAAAAAGGGCAAGAACTTAGGCTACAACACAATAATTTGACAACAGATAAAAATAGACCATAACTAAAAACGTACAACCTATTTCATGTTGGTGACAGCTAACTAATGTTGATTACTCAGCAAAACACTTTAGCATTTACTATTTGTTGACTCTGGTCAGAATCCATCTCTGACCAGACCACCTCCGAATGTGGTTTTAGTGATTCAGTGGGATCGGTGACTAGCTTGTAATATGATCAAATCCATTCAGACTGAGATCCAATGACCAAAAAACTAAAAAAGTATCAGAAGCTGTCTCTCAGAGGGGGTGAGGGGGATATTTAGAAGGTATAAACGTCTGAATCTGCTATGCTGTCTCTCACAGCTTTCCTCGCTTTGCTGTGTAAAAGCCTGCTAATGTCACTGTGCTTCAGGCGTCAGTAAACTGTCAGCTGGCTACTTAAAGATAGCTGTGCGTGTGTTCCCACAACCCTAGAGCGCCTTAGATCTTGGGAAAAATGCAGAGGGTAAACAAAAGCTAGCGTGTGATTGGTTGTTTTCTTTTCGTCCCTGGTGTTTTCTGAAAAATCACAGCGATGACGGGACATGCTCGGTAGGGCTATTTTTGGCATTAATGGTTTTAGTGGCTGGGGCCTGAAATGGAACTACCAAGGCCTAGTGTAAATATGGCCCTTCAACTGGACATTGTCACCTCCAAAGCTCTTAAAACAATTACTTTTAGTCTAAGCCCTGGCACAAGGGTTATCCAATACATTGAGCCAGAGTGCACACTTTGCGACTACAGGTTTGACATGTTCTCGTGTCCTGATTTCATCATTCTCTGGAGTAATTTCCTCACACCTACCTTATTTATCCAATGCAATAAAAAAAAGTGAAAAATAAAAAATGTTTTTCATTTCCTGAATAAGAATTCATGGCTTGCAAAAGAGTGGTATACACTCACCTAAATGATTATTAGGAACACCATACTAATACTGTGTTTGACCCCCTTTCGCCTTCAGAACTGCCTTAATTCTACGTGGCATTGATTCAACAAGGTGCTGAAAGCATTCTTTAGAAATGTTGACCCATATTGATAGGATAGCATCTTGCAGTTGATGGAGATTTGTGGGATGCACATCCAGGGCATGAAGCTTCCGTTCCACCACATCCCAAAGATGCTCTATTGGGTTGAGATCTGGTGACTGTGGGGGCCATTTTAGTACAGTGAACTCATTGTCATGTTCAAGAAACCAATTTGAAATGATTCAAGCTTTGTGACATGGTGCATTATCCTGCTGGAAGTAGCCATCAGAGAATGGATACATGGTGGTCATAAAGGGATGGACATGGTCAGAAACAATGCTCAGGTAGGCCGTGGCATTTAAACGATGCTCAGTTGGCACTAAGGGGCCTAAAGTGTGCCAAGAAAACATCCCCCACACCATTACACCACCAGCCTGCACAGTGGTAACAAGGCATGATGGATCCATGTTCTCATTCTCTTTACACCAAATTCTGACTCTACCATCTGTCTCAACAGAAATCGAGACTCATCAGACCAGGCAACATTTTTCCAGTCTTCAACTGTCCAATTTTGGTGAGCTTGTGCAAATTGTAGCCTCTTTTTCCTATTTGTAGTGGAGATGAGTGGTACCCGGTGGGGTCTTCTGCTGTTGTAGCCCATCCGCCTCAAGGTTGTGCGTGTTGTGGCTTCACAAATGCTTTGCTGCATACCTTGGTTGTAACGAGTGGTTATTTCAGTCAAAGTTGCTCTTCTATCAGCTTGAATCAGTCGGCCCATTCTCCTCTGACCTCTAGCATCAACAAGGCATTTTCGCCAACAGGACTTCCGCATACTGGATGTTTTTCCCTTTTCACGCCATTCTTTGTAAACCCTAGAAATGGTTGTGTTTGAAAATCCCAGTAACTGAGCAGATTGTGAAATACTCAGACCGGTCTGTCTGGCACCAACAACCATGCCACGCTCAAAATTGCTTAAATCACCTTTCTTGACCAGGACCACACCCCTAAATTCATTGAAGCAACTGTTGATTTAGATAATTGCATTAATGAGAAATTGAACAGGTGTTCCTAATAATCCTTTAGGTGAGTGTAAGTTTTAGGTAAAATAAACAAACAATATAAAAATAATATATATGGTTCGGTATATGTATTTTTTATTATATTTATTATAAAACATGTAAACCCTAGTAGACCTAGATCAAATAATTTTTTCAATAATAATAAAAAAAAAAAAAGAACAATGTAAAGGCACATTGTTCTGCAATTTCACTGGGTAAATCTATTAATTTCAATAGGAATCCATGTAATCTGGAATTTTGTGAAAGATTTCCCCACACAGATTTCACATCGGGTTCACTTGGTCATTTGAATTCGCACCCTTGACCAATAAACAAGCTGTTCGGTTTGAAAATAACTTCTGTTTGAGTTGTGCTTTATTCATTACTACACTATTGATAATAGACAATTTTGCCGAAACTGACTAGCAATTTTTTTTCAACTTCATACTCAAGAAAAAGATGCAAAGAATAACCAGAATGTTTTAGATGAACATCAGTTGCCAAACACGTTTGAAAACGATGAATATTCATATGAGTCATTGAATATTTAACATGCAAGGTTAAGTACTGTTACAGCCCTTGGGTAGTCCAGTGGGATGGGAGACTGAATTTTCTCTTATCTCCCTGTGCATTTAACAGGCTGTATCTTTCCGCGTGTGATGCTAAACCCACTTTTGCTTTATGTTAGTTAAGCTAGTCCAAACCCAAGCGAGGGGCTGTCAGTGCTGTTCTAGCTCTGTTTAACACCAGCCGTCTCTTCTGGAACTAAATACAAGTGATCAAAAACTCTGGTCTGGCACCACCACCCACACACTCTCCCCTCATATTCAGCCCTCATTACCACCACATAAATAACTAATGAAGGATCAATGAGAAGGGACATCACTGGAATGCTGGATGGAGCCCACTTAAATTTCGAGCTTTGTAATTCTCTCTCTCTCTCACACACTCTGTTACAGACTCCCTCTGTCTCTCCGCACCTCCTTTTTTCTCTCTTTGGTCTTAATTGAATGTCTCATAATGCAAATTGCTCATCATTTATGGATGGACCATGATGGAGTTGACGGCCTCTTTTTCTCCCCATCCCAGATGCGGGCTGCTCGAGAAAGTGCCGGGACCATGAGTGAAGTCTTTTCTTGCCGGCTCTTATACTGCAGATGATGTTTAGTTCGTTCTGTTGCTTTCCCAGGTGTGTCCTTACCTGACAGGTTTGCTGGAGGGCCCGGCACAGTCTCCCCTCATTCCTCACCTTGGCATCTGTCTTCTCCGAGCCTCTGAAGTCGCTAATTGACTTTTCAACCGCATACGGAGTAATTGGGTTTTAATTACCATTTTACATTCTGTTTTGATATTTAAATCAGTCTTGTCATCTGAGAGAAAAGCAAGTCACTCTCCGTTCTCTCCACCATCACTGTGCCATATCACCGATTACGCAGGCGCTCGAGGCATTCACTGACAAGGTCTCATAGACAAAGACCTGCTAATGGCATCCTCACTTATTCATAGTAAATACTAATTATCTCCCATCAACTGCGCACTTCACAGAATCGCTCAAACAGCTGTGAAGATGTTTTGTGGAGGTGTTTCATTTTTGTCCTTTTCATCACCACGCTTTTACTCAGAAGGCCGATAAGATGAAGATGTGCTAAAGCACACACACAAAGGTCTGTTGGATGTTTCAACAGATGTCTGAAGAATTTCCAAAGTACACTGTAGCTCCTCGTGTAATGACATTTTTGGTCCCCAGTTGGAACAAGTGGTCATCTGTACGCTCTCCAGAGAAGATGCAGATGTGAAATTATAATTTGTCACTGGTTTGTGTGGTGCGGCCTCTCTGTGGCTCATTCACACAGTCAGTCGCTGCGTCCAAAAACTGAAAAATGCTGCCTTCGGTGGACACATTCCAAGGTAGGAAGGCATCAAGGCACAACCAAATCCAAAGTTAGCTTCGCTTCCTGTCTCCTAAGATACCTTCAACTGATCAATTTTTGAAGGCAGCATAGATGTATCCTTCGTTGCCTTTGATATCCCACAATTCTGTGCTTTCCATTCTGTGACAGTTGAGCTAAAAATAAAGATGGCATCTGAAAGTTGCGGTTGGTTGTCAGTTTGTGTAATTGTACGTTTTTGACCAACGTTTTCCACTCTTGATATAATTTCTAGCGAGAAATTACTATTGTAGTAATTAAATATTTTTGTTTATATAAAGTTTTTACCAAAGCTCTCTATTTTGCTGTAGATCATTAAACCGTTATGCTGCATTAGAAGTAATAAATAATAATAATAATAATAATAGATTTTATTTATAATGCACTTTTCATTCCAAAGAATCTCAAAGTGCTGACGAAGATGACTTAAAACAAGTAAAACTACAGAATAAAAAAAAAACAATCAACACATAAAAGCCTTTCTGAATAGAAAAGTCTTCAGTTCTGCTTTAAAATGGTCCAGGCTCTGTACTGCTCTCAGCTCACCTGGGAGGTGGTTCCAAAGCCGTGGTGCAGCCGAGTAGAAAGCTCGGTCCCCCATGGTACAGAGCCTGGTGGTGGGGACCTGAAGAAGCAGGTGGCCTGATGATCTGAGGGTGCGGGTGAAGGATTTCAGAGTGATGAGTTCTTGTAGATATGGTGGTGCATGTCCGGTGATACATTTATGTGTGAGCAGAAGGATTTTGTAATCAATCCGGGATGAAACAGGGAGCCAGTGCAGTGAGTGTAAAATGGGAGTTATGTGATCATATTTACGGACATCAGTTTGTGAGGTACTGTCATGCGCAAATGCTGCCTGCAGAGTCTTTGCCTCATAGGGCAGCGAGTCAACAAGTCAGCTGCCTAAATTTTCGGACAGCCAGTGTTTGAGATCGACAACTGTATCTCTAACAGTTGTGACTGAGATTGTCCTGTTCATACAACATCTTATAGAAATGGATGAGTAATGTTTTATGTCTTATACTATCATGTTCTAGTGAAAACTATTCATGAATATAAATTTCATCATACTGCAGCTATATAATTTCCAGCTTGTTGCATATTTCTTTTGAATGCATTGATTTTGTAAAGAAAAAAAGATATTAAAGAAAAATTCAGGCCTTTTCAAAATTCGAGTCTTGAAAATTTCAGGGAGTCACTTCGGGTGTCACTCCTCTTTTTAACTGGCCAGTTTCTCATGAAGATTACGGTTCTCATTCCAGACCATATAATCTCAGATAATCAGAGTTCTCTGTCATAGATCGTGAGATTTGTTGCTGTGTAACAGTGATCTTGGATGAAGTTTAATCTCCGTGGGTCTTCAGATTGTTTGTTCTGCATACTTGTGTGTCTTTTGAGATGTCTAAAGATGATTATCAGCTTGTAATATCATACACCCTGGAGTTTGATTGTTTTCTCTTTCACAATCATATCCATACATCACTGACTGTCTGGTGCATTTTATGCACACAGAACTAAAAAGCACATAGAAGATTGCCTACATTTGTTTTATTTGAGCCACTTAATAGCAAGTTAACTATATATTCCACTGTTGTGTCTGTAAATAGTCTGTATTTATTACTTTGGATGGACAGAAAATCTTGTCTCAGGATTATTTACAGTTTTTTCCTGTACAGCCGTTTACAGACTGTTATCATTTGAATGAGCTTTTGTGTGCCGGTCTATTATAGTGGTGTCATGGATATCAGATTTACCTACCCCTTAACAGCATATACAAACATAATGAACTGTGAATGGTCTCTACATGTCATTCAGACAATTTCTTTCTGGCTGAATGGGTGATTTCTGGCCAAAATAAGCAGCAAAGTGAACAGGTTTTATGCAGTAGTGACTAGTGCAGGGTTAACTGACTGGAAGTAGCGAAACTACTTAGAGGGTTAGTTCACCCAAAAAATGAAACATCTGTCTCCATTTACTCATCCTCAACTCGTTCCAAACCAGTAAGACTTTTGTTCATCTTTGGAACACAAATGAAGATATATATTTTTATGAAATCTGATAGATTTCTAGAATGAACCTTATTGAACCTCATTGGTTCTTGCAGAAGCTCAAACGTGCTGTGTAACACAAGAATGAACCTTATTGGTTCTTGCACATCAAACAAGCATGCTTGAGCTTCCATTTACCATATCTGCTGTGTGTGTGTTGATGAATGTTTACATGTGAATAAAAGCCTAAATTAAATCTGTTCATCATATAAAGCGATCGTGTCCAAAATGTATTTAAATTTGGATTTAAATCACTCAATTCATATGGATTAGGTTTACAGTCATCTTATGATATTGCCCCTTAATGTACTTTGAGTAACTTTTAGAATAGCTTGACCTATTGTTTAAATATTTTAAATTAGTTTGGTAAGCCACAGTTTCAAAAGAAGCTTTCTTAACATTGGCATATACACACACACACACACACACACACACACACACACACACACACACACACACACACACACACACATACACTTGGGTGCAAGTTTCTCTTTCTCTGAACTTCTCTGGCTTTTTGTGCAGACTGTGAATGTGTTTTCTCAGGGCTATGTTGTGCACAGCTGCAGGCCTTTGCTTGAGGGAGGTGAGAAATGTCTGCCGGGATATAATTGGTGTGACAGAGGCCCGCAGTCATTCTGTACTTCCACCTATCCACTGGCTGTTAGCTTGCATTAAAGGTCCTGTGGTACTTGTCGTAACCCAGCACATCTGTGAGGACAAGCAGACCTCTCTACCTTTTTCCCCTCCTGTGTGGCTGTTAAGACGGGTGACTTCACACAGACAGAATGCAAATTTTGGTGGGCTTTAAGTGGTTTAAAGGCTTTGCAGTCACAAATCGAATGTATTGACATGGGCTCCTTTTAATTTAAAACCTTTTAAGCACAGCCTGTTTTCAAATGATTAGAAAATATCCACCGTTTGTCTGAATTTGAGCTTTTGTAATCGGGCCAAGATGCCGACGGAACAGCTGTATCCGTGGTAACCACTAAAGGTAGCGTGTGTTATGTGTGTGTTCTGCGTTAATGATATTGCATTTATCTATGTCTCTGCCCTTTTGCAAAGAACGATAACGAGCCATTTGAAAGGCCAGAGTGCTCGTATGGCCCCCACTCTCCAGCTCATATGCCTGCTTCGTATACCAATGTCGCCTCTTTCCATATCTCCGCCTGCCTGTCTGTATATTCTGTACTTTTTATAAACCTAATTTTTCATCTACATACCTGTCTCTTACATTATCATCCTGTGTCATCTAAATAAATCTCTTTAGGGCTGATATGACCGTATGTAGTGTGGTAGAAATGTGTTTTGCTTTATGGTTTATTATACCTCAGTACTTATATATTTACATTTAGAGGTTTAGCAGACACTGTTTGTTTTTTTTCCACAGTAGATGTGTCTGCATGGCAAATGAATAAGGTTTGATTGATTTACAGTATAAGAAACCTAGAGGAATGTGAAAATAGAGAGCAGGTGTCTTAAAAGGTGGTTATGAAAATCACACAGAAAATAGGCATATACACAAAGTGCCTAAAACTTTTCACAGTACTTTAGATTTGCAGGCAGGTTTTAGTTTTAGCTGTGGTATTGAAATTTAAATAGAGAATTTTTGCAAAAACAGTATCATGGCTGGTTTAAAAAAAGAAAAAAGAATTAAGGCGCATGTATACACTCACCTAAAGGATTATTAGGAACACCATACTAATACTGTGTTTCAGTTCAATACCCCCTTTCGCCTTCAGAACTGCCTTAATTATACGTGGCATTGATTCAACAAGGTGCTGAAAGCATTCTTTAGAAATGTTGGCCCATATTGATAGGATAGCATCTTGCAGTTGATGGAGATTTGTGGGATGCACATCCAGGGCACGAATCTCTTGTTCCACCACATCCCAAAGATGCTCTATTGGGTTGAGATCTGGTGATTGTGGGGGCCATTTTAGTACAGTGAATGTACTAGTACATGAGTACATGTTCAAGAAACAAATTTGAAATGATTGAAGCTTTGTGACATGGTGCATTATCCTGCTGGAAGTAGCCATCAGAGAATGGGTACATGGATGTCATAAAGGGATGGGCATGGTCAGAAACAATGCTCAGATAGGCTGTGGCATTTAAACGATGCCCAATTGGCACTAAGGGGCCTAAAGTGTGCCAAGAAAACATCCCCCACACCATTACACCACCACCACCAGCCTGCACAGTGGTAACAAGGCATGATGGATCCATGTTCTCATTCTGTTTAATTCTGACTCTACCATCTGAATGTCTCAACAGAAATCGAGACTCATCAGACCAGGCAACATTTTTCCAGTCTTCAACTGTCCAATTTTGGTGAGCTCGTGCAAATTGTAGCCTCTTTTTCCTATTTGTAGTGGAGATGAGTGGTACCCGGTGGGGTCTTCTGCTGTTGTAGCCCATCCGCCTCAAGTTTGTGCGTGTTGTGGCTTCACAAATGCTTTGCTGCATACCTCGGTTGTAACGAGTGGTTAGTTCAGTCAAAGTTGCTCTTCTATCAGCTTGAATCAGTCGGCCCATTCTCCTCTGACCTCTAGCATCAACAAGGCATTTTCGCCCACAGGACTGCCGCATACTGGATGTTTTTCCCTTTTCACACCATTCTTTGTAAACCCTAGAAATGGTTGTGCGTGAAAATCCCAGTAACTGAGCAGATTGTGAAATACTCAGATGGGCCCGTCTGGCACCAACAACCATGCCACGCTCAAAATTGCTTAAATCACCTTTCTTTCCAATTCTGACATTCAGTTTCAGGAGATTGTCTTGACCAGGACCACACCCCTAAATGCATTGAAGCAACTACCATGTGATTGGTTGATTTAGATAATTGCATTAATGTGAAATTGAACAGGTGTTCCTAATAATCCTTTAGGTGAGTATATGTGTATATATGTGTATGTGTATATTTTATATATGTGTATATTTCTGGGTTTGTGTTGATTTCAGATTTGAGGAAAAAGAGATGAGGGAAAAGGCAGACATTTTCTTGTCCGCTTCTTTCTTACTCCTTTTTTGGACCAAATCCATCGAGTTTCTGCTCAATTGCACAGATTGTAATCTTATTCTGGCAGAAAGACCTGCTGGAAATGAAGCCATAGATCACACGGAGGGGAGCGGACTGGTAGAGGAGAGAGAGGGGGGGGGGGGGGCTGGCAGAGATGGAGAGGTGGATGGAGCGATTGAAGAGGGGAAGAAGGAATAATTGCATGAAGGCGAGCAGGGGGAAGAGAAAAATAAATAAAAGGCTGTATCCATCACCTGGCCGAATCCACAGTGCATGTTACCCATGTTACCTTGTTACAGGAGATGGCATTTAGACAGAGGGGATGTTCTCTCTTCACTGTCTGCCCGCATTAACATTCTGATTCTGCGGTATATGCAGCATGAAGTCTCTCCTACAACCCCATTCAGTCTCACAGAGACAGCTCTGTCTTTGACTCCCTCTCTCTTTCATTCTCGCTCGTTCTCTCTCCATCTCTGCGCTTTTGGCAGTGTTCAGAGAGGAAGCAGAAAGAAAAAGGCCACGAGGAGACGGGGCTATCTCTGTTATGGAGAGCTCTTTAGTGTCTTTGTGCTCTGCATGTGTCCGGCCTTACCCTCACATGTACCCGCTTGTGTTTGGACTAGCATAAAACTGCCCGTTCAGCCCTGGCAGCCGTTGCTATGGAGACAGAGTGGTGATGAACCCAGAGAGAGTCTGCAGGTAACCGAGAAAGAAACCGAAGGAGAGACAGACTTGAAGCAGTAGGGGGGTCTCAATGGAGGTAACCATTTACTTTGAGCAGGACTAGTTGAGAAGAGAGGTGACAAAAGCAGAACTACTTTCCATCTGTAGACAATTTGATGACATCAGAATGGATGTTTTAAAGGAAATGGTGCCGCATCAATATAATCAGTGCACTTTACTGTTAAAAGCATGCTGTATTGAATTCAATGAAACTAAAGCTTTAACATTAACTTGGGTAAGACTGTCATGTAGGCCAGAAAATGAAATGAATATATATATTCTGTGAAGCTTTAATTGTGCTTTATACTCAGAAACGAGCAGCTTTGCCTAAGACTAGGCTAACAGGTATGGAACATTAGTCAGGAGAATTTAACTTTAATGATACAGTAAATGCTGTATTCCATTGGCATTTACGTTTATGTATTTGCCAGATACTTTTACTCAAAAGTGTCTTACAGTGTATTCAAGGTATACGTCTTACCAGTTTGTGCGTTCCCTTGTAATCTAGCCCATGGTCTTGCCATTGCCATGCCATGCTGAGCTACAGTATTTAGGCTTTTGTTTTTGGTTTTTTAGACCAGATTGTATGAAATGGGTCTGTTAAATGTGCAGTATTTCTCGTTTGCTTCTATTTTCTCAGGGCAATTGAGCAGCTGTGTTGTTCTATCTGCAGGTGTCTATTCTGCGCTGTGAGGTTCTTGGGGTTAATGGATCTTTGTGTGACACACATGCAGGAAAATGATCGACTGCTGCTAATCTGGAAGCTAATGAGTAGTAGAATCACTTGTGATTTGATTATTTAAAGTCACCATTAGACATAAATTGCAATCTTCTTTTCTTCCCTATTGTGACTTGGTATATCTGAGTAAAACGGCTTCTCCACTTAAAGGGATAGTTCACCTAAAAATTAAAACTGTCCTCATTTACTTACCCTCATTTTATTCCACATTCTTTTTCACAAAACAAAACCCAACTGTCAACAGATTCCCATTGAAAGTCAATGGGGTCCAATGTTGTTTTGGAAAAAAGAAAGCCTTGGAACAACGTAAATGACAAATTTTAATTTCTTGGCAATCTAACTCTTTACAAACAGGTGGGTATGTAAGGTTTTTTTTTTTTTTATTTTTTTATTCAGCTGAACAATAGCCGAGGAGAATTTTGGTGCCAGAAAAAGTGGAGCCTTGACACTGTGACAGATAACTATCAGAAACTAGGACAGTTCTCAGAGGGACAGTAGGGGACATGACAGCGGGGACAGGGACTCATGATGAGGACCCCTCACCTCGGAGTTTGATTTGCGCCCCACACACACACTAATAGACCTCTGTTCCTTGAAGTGTCCTTCACTCTGTGCAGGTGCTGTTACATGGTGACCTGTTTGGAGGTAGAACAAAGACTCTCTCCTTCCTTTTCTCTCTGTCTTGTATTCAGTGCTCCAAAGATAAAAGACGTTAATTTCATTCTTTGTGCCACAAATTCCTCTTCACTGACAAGCCTGTTTGCACCAGTTGCTTTTCTTAGCGACTGCTTTCAGACTGGACTCATTGATCGTCCTGATTTCACATCAGTCCTTCTGTCTCTGCATCTCCATGGACGCGTCCCCGCCGATCGTCCTCATCAGCCCGGCCCGACAGACCTCCTCATGGGGGCCTCTCGAAGGAAGCATCACTGGGCGAGTAGGAGTATTCATTAGATGCATCCATCCATTCCTCTCTTCCTCCACCTGTTCTCCCTGGGAAGCGCTAAGGTTAATTAGCACATTCGATTACATAGACGCCTCAACCATTTGCCCTCATTTTCCATCTCCCTCCTTCCCTCTCTCCTCCTCTAAACTCCTTCACCTTTACCAACAATCTTGAAAGCCGCTCTATGGGCCAGTTTCCCAGACCTAGAATCTTCCAAATTGCTTTAAATGGTGACCAACCATTAGCAGTTTAGCGTCTTGATGAATGGAGGGTAAGGGTTTGTTGGGTAATCATGGAATTATACCTTAAACCAAACCTCATGGCTCTATAAAGCGCTTTAAATAAGATCATCTAAGTCAGAGCTTCTTCTAGAAAGAACCCTGCAGCTGCCCATTTAGTCAAGCGATGAGCCATTAGCATGCCTGGCAATGTGCAGCTATTTGTTTACTGTGATTCAAATAAAGATAACGGGTAAAACAAGCTCTCTGTGAGCTGTTTTTGTCTGAGAAGCCTGCGGTACTTTCTCCAAGCTGCCATAGAAACACGCTTTGACATGTTGCATGCGCTTGTTTTTCTTGAGAAAGCTCATAACACATGCTAAAGCTGTGGCACTAGCGTTAGTGTGTGTGTGCTTGTTTTCTGGAATGTGACTGTCTAAATTATGAATTTAGATATTCAGATCTGTCAAGATTAAGTTAGCTATTATTAGCTATAAGATTATGACGCACATTCTGTCACTCATCAAGGTTAATGTTACAGGTCAGCATAAAATGTGTTTGCATTCATCTCTGAGGGTGTGTTCATTTGCTGTCTGTTGTTGTACCCGTGTATATTATGGGTGAAATGCTTTTACGAATTTTCATGCTAGCCTAGTTTGTACTGGTTATTGCTGCAAACATGCTAGTATAGCTGGTGGATTTTTATAGTCATAATCAAACTATGACATTATTTTGATTTAATATGCAAACCTAGAAACAATTCTCACAAATTCTTGTTTGCACAGTTTTTTTATAACTTTGATTCACTAAAGATCTGCACTGGTTGCACTGGTTGTTTCTGATTTACTAAAAAGAACCGGCTAATAAGAGTCATTACTTCTGTAATTGAACTACTCTACACTGATTGTACTGAATGTTTTTGATTCGCTAAAAAGAATAGGTTTTTACAGTAAAAGTCTTTTGTTTGGGAATTGAACTGCACTCTTATACTTTCGATTCACTAAAATGAACCAGCTCACAAGAGTCTGGTTACACTTATGTTTTTGATTCACTCATAAGTGTCATTCATTCAGTGAATCAGACTAAACTGCATTTTCTGCATGTTTTGAACAGTTGGACATTTATCTTAATTGTGTTTTGACTGAGAATGAAAATTTGTAAAAGTGTGAAGTTGTATTTGGTGGCACAGAATCCACACCTGATGTGTCTGTTTTGACATCTTTAGCCCATTCTCTGCCCAACATCCCTGCAGCTTTTCAGCAACAAAAGATGCCTCACAGCTGTACTCAATGTTCCAACTTCAGTCTTCACACATCTTTTATAAAACTTCCTGCTGTTAGACGTGCACACAGATCCTTTCCATCCACATGACAAAGGCTAACCCACCCAGGGCAGAGCCGATTCATTATAACCTTATATGCAACTCATAATCCTCTGTTTTGTTGCAGCTGCATACAATGTGTGTACCCCAGTGTGATGTGCGTCCACAGTTAAGCCCCACTGGATACGATCTGTCCCTTCCCTCCTCCAAGCCAGTCTATGCGGGCCAGTAAATAACAGCAAGGTTAAACACCTCTTGCTCACCTCCTCACTGCGAGGAGCGAAAAGAGAGAGAGTTTTTAGAGGAAGGCTGGAGATAAGCCTTGGCGTGAATAAGGATGGATGGTGAGATGAGAGATGGGAATGATAAATCGTGCGCTTTGGAAGTGCCTCTCCTTTATGTAAAAGAGGTGCTTTCAGACCTGACACAACCATAAATCAGACATGGACTTCTCTCTCTAATTTCATTACAATGGCAGGCAGAGAAGCACACAAACACACTCTTTCTCTCACACTCAATGTGGGTTAAGCCGTCTGGGGGTCTGTGTTTTGGCCACAGGGGGTTCTGTAATATTCACCTGATGGGTTTGTTTATCTTTTAACAGCAGTGCTTCATCTGTCACACCTCTTTTCCACCCAGTGTGTGTGAAGTGCAAAATCTAGTAAAGCTCTTTCTCTTTTGGATTTTAAAGCAGTAATTTTAACCAGATTTTGCATGTTGTCTGAAGAAAATGTAGGTATTTTATCCATATATGTATTTGATCAAGCAAAACTCACTGCCACACTACTACAGTGTTCTGTGTTGTGTGCTAGGGCATTGCTAGGTATCTGGGTTTGCATCCACATATTTTTAATGCAAATTTTGGGATATTGCATAAAAATGCTGGATGGAAATACCAAGATACCAAAACAAAGTTTTTGGAGTATTATTTTTTTTAATCAGTCAATATTGTTTTTTAATTGTGTTGTTTTTTTCCTCAATTAATTTTTTTTTTTTTTTTTTTTTTTTTTTTTTTTTTTTTTTGCCATCATCTACCGCTCACTTAGTTAATCTAGTTAAAGCACTAATGATTTATTAACACGCACTAATGATTTTATTAAAATGTGATCTTAAGCAAATCTCAAAATTACACATTTTTCACACTGTACATTATATACACTATACTGCCAAAAGTTTTGGGACGCCTGCCTTTACATGCACATGAACTTTAATGACATCCCATTCTTAATCCGTAGGTGTTTAATATGGAGTTGGCCCACCCTTTGCAGTTATAACAGCTTCAGCTCTTCTGGGAAGGCTTTCCACAAGGTTTAGGGGTGTGTTTATGGGAATTTTTGACCATTCTTCTAGAAGCGCATTTTTGAGGTCAGGCACTGATGTTGGACGAGAAGGCCTTGCTCGCAGTCTCCTCTCTAATTCATCCCAAAGGTGTTTTATTTGGCTGAGGTCAGGACTCTGTAAAGGCCAGTCAAGTTCCTCCAAACCAAACTCACTCATTCATGTCGTTATGGACCTTGCTTTGTGCACTGGTGTGCAGTCATGTTGGAACAGGAAGAGGCCATCCCCAAACTGTTCCCACAAAGTTGGGAGCATGACATTGTCCAAAATGTCTTGGTATGCTGAAGCATTAAGAGAAAAACAATGCAGTCAGGCAAGTACCGTTCCCCTGGCAACCACCAAACCCAGACTCGTCTATAGGATTGCCAGACAGAGAAGCGCGATCCACTGCTCTAGAGTCCAGTGGCAGCGTGCTTTACACCACTGCATCCCACGCTTTGCATTGCATTTGGTGATGTAAGGCTTGGATGCAGCTGCTCGGCCATGGAAACCCATTCCATGAAGCTCTCTACGCACTGTCCTTGAGCTAATCTGAAGGCCGCATGGAGTTTGGAGGTCTGTAGCTATTGAAAGTTGGCGATTTTGGGAATTTTCTGTGCAGTGTACACCTTAGCATGAGCTGACCCCTCTCTGTGTTTTTACGTGGCCTACCATTTCGTGGCCGAGTTTCCATTCTTTCACAAATTCTTTCACAAATGTTTGTAGAAGCAGTCTGCATGACTAGGTGCTTGATTTTATACACCTGTGGCCATGGAAGGTATTGGAACACCTGAATTCAGTGATTTGGAGGGGTGTCCCAATACTTTTGGCAATATAGTGTATGTTGTGATACCTAATGTTGCGATGCTCACTTGTGAAATTTAAATTATTATTTTTTCATTCAGATAAAAATAGTATAGTATTTAAATATCATCCATTTATCGATTTTCTGTAACATGAAATTAATTATTGACTTATTTTCCTGAAGTTTAATATTGGTGCATCCATACATGGGATAGTAACCAATATATTGCATATTGTTTTTAAATTTTTAACATTTTTCACGCAAATGTATTTATTAATTTTTTTGGGGGGTTTCACCTGCAAAAATCATAAGTCCACTTTAAAGTGATAGCATAGCTCTTCTCAAACAAACAACTTAATTTAAGATGTTGTGCAGAAGTTGAAAAACCTGTAACCCTAAGGATAAGTTGTGGTAATAGTGAAGCCTGCCTTTACACTAACCCTCATAGTCCAGCTATTCTGCAGTGCACTGTGGGTGTGAGACTAGGTGTGGCAAGGTTGGACAAACTATGGTTTCAAAGCAGGTTTGGGTAGATTTTGAGACATAAGGGGTGTGTGTGTTTACATGCGTGCAAGTTATGTTTGTCTTTCTCTTTCTCTGTCTGTAGTCTGAATAAGTGTCCTTCAGGTGGGAGATGCTCATGCACATTTGCGCGTATGTCCTCTCTGTTGGGGGTGCTGAGGGCTCCAGCTGTTTTAGCAGATAAGCTGTTGTCGACGTGCTCCTGGCTTCCCACCGTGCATCGGCGGAACAGAGCAACTACTGTCACCACACACACTCGCACTTAGCCAATAACACACTCCCAGCTAGCCAACTTACACTATCATGGCAGGCTGTCCACCTGCTCTAAAACTGTCCACACAGCACAATCGTGCACGATTCGACCCCATAAGCCCCGGTTACTATGGTTACCTAATTACCTCTTGGTCCCAGCACACCGGCCTGTACGGAATGTAAACAACTATTCAGCGGAAACTCGCTCACAGCTTTTCGACATTAATGAAACGTACACACGCAATCCTGCACAATAATGATTCATACACAAATATCCCTGCGGCCTTGTACATAATTGCATTAATGAAGGCCGGCGTTCCCTCTGTTGTTTTCCTCGCTGATGACTCAGACTGCCATGTTTAGCAAACGGTGAAAATCTCTCCCAACCTGTCCGTCCGTCAGGGCGTTCCACAACTGTCAGCCTTTAACTCAGTAATCACTGCCTGAATCAGCTGAGAATGTTTCTGTCAGATAACACTGACCAAGCATCGCTGTCAGCTCAGGTAAAGAGAGCTGCTGAAGCGTATCCACTGCCGAATGGGAGGCTGGGATATGGCTCCTCTTCTTCCAGCTTGTGAAACCTTCAGACTCAGTGAATTACACTTTTGATGTGTCCTTAAACCAGCTTGCAGATGCTGTGCAGTCAATGCTCGGACTGTAGATGGAAAAATTTGGAAATGGTAAGAGATGGTCACTCATCTGAGCAGAAGAAATTGTGTTGAAGGTGAAACCGAGGTAACTGTTGGTGGGTGGGTCTCTAACCATGTTCACTTGATGATGGCAGTGTAATTTTACATTGGATAAACAATTGTTTGGCAGGCTTGTTGATTGAGAAGATGTGTGCTTGACTGTGTGTGTGGTGAATAATAGAGGAACTATTCGGAACTAACACTTTGGAATCGCTTTCATTATTGACTCATTAACAAGCATTATTGCAGTTGTTATGCATATTCAATTGGTTAGGAATGTCATGAAACTTTGATTATGTTTTCAAATGAAAAATGTATAAACTACTGAGCTGTTTAGCATTACAAAGTGTTGCATAGCCAGAATTTGACTGCTAACCAGGGTTATTAATGTTAACTAAAACTAAAATCATAAATTATATTACTTTACAAAAAAATTAACTGTAACCCACAAAACTGCTAGTTTTCAGTCGTAAGCTTAATTTACTGTACATATAGTCAGAATCAGAACCAGAAAACATACTTTATGTAGTGTAAAAAATATCAATCTATTATATATGCCCCAATTAATGTTGAATTTGTTGTCATTGTTTTGAGTCAGCTAGATTGGACTAGATAATTTTTTTCTATTTAAAGTAATCACTAACAGTTTGTTCTATTTTTACATTAGTTAAGGGTTTGACAAACTGATAAGGACCAGATTAGAGTTTTTGTTAGTCTGACACTAACCATTACCTATATCATATAAACAGAAAAGGAAGTCGTTGTGTCTGTCCCTATTAGTCCATAAGCATAGCAAGCCCAGCAAATTTACTGTAAAGTCTCAAAAACAGTCAACGATCAGTTTCCATCATATATATATATATATATATATATAAGCATCTTTTCACAAACGCAATCAAATCTCTCAATTTGCTGAATTTTCAGGTCGTTCTGTTCCAGGACTGGATTTATAAGATTAAACAGCATCTAATCTAATAAGGTTGACAGCGTCTTGTGTGTTTACACAAGCAAATTTAGCTCCATCGTACTGCATTTGTGTGTACAAATCTGTTGGCACGAAGATGTTTTTCTTCATATGCTACAGATGGAGAGAAGCAAAACTTCTCGTTTCAGGCGTCACTCACTCAGACTTAGCCGCCAATGAGTGCCATTCAGTTCATGTTTACACAGCCCATCTCATAAAAGAGCTCCTCACATGCCCTACTGCACTACACTTTGGATGTAATCGGACTATTTAAGATTCCTATTTCTCTGAGTGGCAGTTTTGAAGAGGCTTATCATAACTGACCTAATGAAGAGATTATGGCCCGTAAAGACCAAGATGACAATCCAAAATGATCTTTTCTTATGATTGGGAAAAGTGTTACACGAAAGGAGCTGAATCTATCCCTCTCCATCTCTCTCTTTCTCTCTGTATTGATCCGTTTTAGTGGATTTTTGGTGGCATTTGCTCATTGCTTTCTCATTTCTCAGAGTTTATTGGATGACTACCACCACACGTTTTGCAATCGAAGAAAACGGCAAAGCCGTGAGAAGCTGACCACATTCTGCTTATTCTTTCCAACAATCCACATTCATACAGCTCTCTGACCCATATTTTGACTCTTTCTTTGCTGCCAAGTGTTCAATTTAAAGTTGATTTGATTTAGAAAAAGAATTTGTGAACCGCTCGGTTCTTGTGCGCGAAGTATTTGTTTTCTGGGTGAAAGGTCATTTTGCTGATGCCTGTGTGCGGATGGAGAGATAGCTAATCCTGGAATATCCTTTTTGAACTAGAACCATTTTTTCTATAAGCAGCTGTTTTCAGTGAAAGATTTTCACTGTAAATCTACCCGGCTGTCGTCAAAGAGGGTGAAAAATACCTGAGCTAATCTAAAATCCAGCAGCAGGACGTTGAAATCCCTTAGAGCTCTCTGGTCAATAAGCACCACATTCTGCAAAGCAAAGCAGCTAATTTAACCCACATCTATTCTAGATCCAGCACAGACCGATCTTTTTGTCCTAGAACAGTGCCCCAAAAAATGGACACGTAAGCCACACTTAATGTATGAATGTCATTGTATTTAGTTCACTGTTTTCAAAACTTTTATGTATCCTAGCCCATCACGAAGTACCCCTTTATTGGCACTGAAACAGAAATATGTATATTGAAGTTACCAATAAATTATATCTTAAGCAACCCTGTTATTGTATTTAGATCTTTGCTGTCATCTAACGCTGACTTAGTTAATTGGTAACACTTTACAGTAAGGTTTTATTAGTTAACTACATTAGTTAACATGAACTAATAACTGCATTTATTAATATTTGTTCTTGTTCATTTCACCGTTTACTAATACATTATTAAAATCAAAAGTTGTATTTGTTAACATTAGTTAATGCACTGTGAACTAACATGAACTAACAATGAACAGCTGTATTTTTATTAACTAATTTTAACAAAGATTAACAAATGCAGTAACAAATGTATTGCTCATGGTTAGTTCATTTTAGCTAATACATTAATGTTTAAATGTAAATTAAACCTTATTGTAAAGTGTAAATTTTACACAGAATAATTTGTCAAATTTAGCATTAGCAACTTTTAAAATGAACATCATCTTACTGTACATTATAATGTTCACTCTTAGAAAAGTCTATAAAAGATGACCCAATGTACTGTACTGTCCCAATGAAGGATTTGTTTGTGTTTTCCTGTATTTTGAATTATGTTGTTTTAGGTTTAAAGGAAATGTCTGTAACCTTAATGGATAATGATGTGTTGTGATGCCAAATTTCACAATTCACAGCATTTAAAATGACTGATTTTAGTTCAGTATACTACACATACATATATTTTACACAAACTCTCATATTACTGTTTTTGGTCCTGAAAATGGCATGAAATGAATACAGAAATTATTCACAAACCAATCACATTGAAATTCAATGATTTAAAAAAATAATCCTCAGAAAAAGAGAAGTTAGTTCTAGAAACTGCTCTATTGAAAAGAAAATGCCAATTGATTTAATAATTTTTTATATAGTGTAAAGAAATTCCTACATTGATGTGATTTGTAAATGTTCAGGAAAGTTTTTTTGGTGCCACTGTACACGGTTTCTGCTTTTGCTGAGAACAGAAAAAGCCTCAAGACCCTGAGCAAAGTAGAGGATTCTGAATCTGAAGCCTTTAGTTCTGATGTTTAGAGTGAAAGGGAATGAAACGAGTTGTTCTTTTGTATTCTTGCAAATCCATTGAAGATTAACCTGATTTCTCACAAAAGCGGTAAAGTTTGCAGTGAGTTCATTCATATTTTGCAGTCAAGTAGCACGCAGCATTCTCCTGCGTCCTGCAGTCTTATAAAGAGAGTTCCCCCTGCTTTTTTTTAATACCTTGGCTTGCAGAACATTACCACTAGACATTTTTGTGTCGTGTTGCAAGAGTCAGTCCAATAATATGTAATGGGTTTAAGGTGTGGATGTTCAGAAGATGTGTTCCAGATTAACTCTTTCAAAGTTCATTGACATGGGAACCAGAGCCAGGTAGCAGGACTGGGAGTGCTGAAGTCTCTGTCCTTGTTTTAAAGATGTCCAACGATGGACTCGACTCCTAATCCTGGATTACATGTGGAGGTTGTAGATGGCACAGATAAGATGGGAAAGAAACCTTTGCTCTTTGTGTGGAATGACTTAAAGATGTTTCTCTTACACACTAGGATAAGGTGTTACGATTTTAGGTTCTCTCTCATTAGAAAGACTCCTACAAATGTGTTTTTTTTTTTTTTATTATTATTATTTTTTCTCTCTCTGAGGCTAATACATGCAAAAACATAGAAAGTTCATCTGATGATTTCGCAACAAATCCATTGGGCTTTAGTTTTGGGACCTTTCTGTTCTGCAAAACACAATTGAATTCATAATTTTGAAGATGAGTGAAAATCCAAATTTAAATATTTCTGTTTCTCTATTCGTCCCTCTGTGTATGCGCTGCTGTGTGTTTTTAGATGTCACATCCTCGCTGATCAAAGCCAGATGTGTACAGTCTAGTTCAGCTTTTGTGAGTCAGGCTGTGCAGTATACTATACTATTACATATAATATTTAATATTATGAGTAGTGAATAGTTTAACATGTCATATGGACAACCAGTCAGTAACTGGACTCACAAACCGAAAGTACACGCCACAGTAATGGATTCTGATTCTTTTCGAATTGGACAACTGAAAAATTACTGACGTCAATTGTGAACTCCATATTGGCTTTGAACGATTTACTGACAGAGTGAGTCTGATTCATACTGCTAACTGTGAGGCTGTTTTGTGTGCATGATTAAAAAAATACCCCATGATTTAATCACCCTCAAGCCTTCCTAGGTATATATGTAATACAAATCGAATACAATCGGAGTTATGTTTAAATATGTCCTGGCTCTTCCAAGCATTATAATAGCAGTGAATGGCAGCCCAAAATTTGAAGCCCAAAAAAGTGTACTCATCCATTATAAAAGTAATCCACATGGCTCTGGGGGGCTTAATAAAGGCCTTCTGAAGCGAATCGATGGTTTTTGTAAGAAAATATCCATATTTAACATGCTATAAAGTAAAATATCTCTTCTACAGAAAAAGCGTAACTGGTACGACGATGACGTCGGATGTAGCGTAAGCATTTTGAACTGCCAGGACATTTTTTTTTAATATAACTCAGATTGTATTCGTCTGAAAGAAGAACGCCATATACATGGCTTGATGCTGAGTAAATCATGGGATAATTTTCATTTTTGGGTGAACTATCCCTTTAAGCACAAACCCCGCCCCTCAGCTGATTTCATTGGTCAACCCAATCACCAGTCAAAAAAGTTCACACTTCATGGATTCAGTTCAGAAAAATCATTGATGGATCCAATCTGGACAAACAGTAATGCTATCTATCAGGAGGTGCTATCAACACTATACAGGTTTGCAATCAGTACTATGATTGACCAATGAAATGTTTAGAACCGGTTTGGGAAAAAAGAATCAAGTGTTTTGTGTATCCTTTTGACTGTCTAATTAAAAAGAACAAGTTTATAAGAGTGTCATTTGATTTAGAATTATTTATAATTATTATTTGTCGTCACAACTTGTGCTGTGTTTGTTGCATAAAACATTGATGCATACTCTAAGGTAATGTCGGATGAAACCGCAAATGGACAGACACAAAGCTTTGCCATCTTTTCCCTCTGTTTTATTGTCACCTTTTTTTTGTCGCATTTACAACCATTTTAGTCGCAGTCCAGAGCCCTGGTTTCCATAAGTGGTCTGTGTGGATTGAAGAGGTACTTTTGTGTTGTGAACATTAGAGTATGTCTACTGTACTGTTTTCCATAATTTGTCCCCTTTCAATCCTGCACCAAAGCATTTTGGGGTCATGTGGACACTCCAGAATTTTGAGTAATAGATGTACATTTTCACTTCCAGCTACTGTACCCCGCTTTTTGTAGTTTCCTGCAGAGGAAGTGTTGTTGTCCAGAAGGAAATTACCAGTTGCTTGAATTAATGACTTGGCCAGGCAGTTTTTCTTGCTGACAGAAAAGCTTCACCTGAATGAGCAAAAGCCTTCTGCCTCGGTTTCCTCTGTGGCGTGTTGTTGTGTTTTTCATTCCCTGCTGCTCTTCGCAGTAGAAACATTCTCTTCCTTATCGACCATGTGTGACATCACTAGCATTTCCTTTTTAAATATTGTGCCGTACTTGAGTTCACTATCCGTATTACGCCGTATTACGTCACTATCATTTTTTTTTTTTTTTGTTACTTTAAATGTCAGGGAAACTTTAAATAGGCACATTTTTCCCTGCCTCTCTTGGATAGTGGTGATGACATGTCATAGTTCGATTTAGTTGTCATGCTGACAGGCGCATACATCACCCCCTGCTCTGTCCATAAAACATAGTTTAAACATTCATCATCTCTCCATCTCTTATTCCATCATTCACCCTTCTTTCTTTTTCACCTTGCCTCCTATATTGTTCTATTTCCATTTCTCGGTTTCTGTTCACCTCAGCCCTCATTGCCAGGATAGGGGTGTTTGCAGGCCCTGAGTGATGTGGTATTTAATAAAGACATGCAGTGGGTTGCCAGATTGTCAATTTTTATGCTGCTTGTGGCTTTCAGGGTGATTAATGTCCAGAGATGCCATTTATATTGCTCTCAAACCTGGCTGTAGTGCTGGCCACTGGCTCTGACGGTGCCTCTTATTTCAGACAGAAATTGTTACATTTTGTGACCACTGCCTTTGAACTACCAAATACTTTTCTTTGCGTATTGCTATATAGTTCTTGTTTGTGCTATATTGAACATAGTGCAGACTCAGCTTCTAGTAACAAATGTGGGGAACTTTAGGGAGCAGTGATTTTGTTGGGTCAATGATAATGTTCGGTGCTTTTTCTTGAAAACACTAAATGAGAGTTTAAAGGGCATGTTCTTCACTTTAGTAGTTAATTTTAATTTCTTGAAATCTAATTATAATTTCATATTTTATATGTCACGATTTCTTAGTAATTTGTTTTTCATGATCATTTTCCACCATGTTTGACTTTGATACATGTAGGTAAATGAGCTGTTTTAATACTGTTTTGGAATTTAATGATATGCAAATGATCTGTGTTATGATTGGCTAATCTCTTGTGAAATGACTAGTGATGCATAATATAGTATATCATATCAGTTATTGAACAATCTTATAGACCTGTTTTGTACATTTCTATGGTTCTATATAAATGTTCTCATGCTTTTAACATCACTACTGTGGTTTTGGTAAGGTTTGTGTTATGAATGCAATGCTTAAGTATATGTCTGTAGTTGTGTTTCAAAAGATCTGTTTTCTGTGATATTTTCCCTTTAAAGTAAGTATACAGTATTAGACATCCTGTAGCTAAGAAAACCTAGAGAGAGGGTGAAATAGGTGGTCCGAGACGCAGCTAAAATGCCACTTGTCACCTGACAGGAGTGAAACAGCAGGACTCCTGTGGACACTGGGAAAAGGACATGTCAGGGTCACTGTAAGCAAGAGTGGCAAGACAAAGATGAAAAGATGAGAGGAAAGGAAAGAAGTGAAAGGAAAGGTGGTGGGAGACCGAGAGAGAGAAAGGGGCAGCAGGTGCAACAGGGAAAGAAGCTGAGTGAAAGGAAGTTTTTGGTTGTAGAAATCAAAGCTGTGTGTGTGGGGCTTTGTCTTGATGCTATTTGTATTGTGAATTGAGTGGTCTACAGATTGTTGCATTTTTCCATTTAACTAGGAAAAACATACTCGCAATAGATTTCAATGGAGTTTGACATTAGCATGTTGCTAAGCTAACTCTAATCATTTTAAACGCTCATAAATAATGAGCAAATTACTGTTTTTAATCACAATTAGCATGTTGCTAAGCTAACTCTAATTCTAAACATAATGAACAAACTGTTTTTATCACAATCACTAAACTTAAATTTTCATGCTAAATGAATTATACTTTTATTTAAAGGGTCAACATTTCTCTCGCCTTGTTCGTCATCTGAAATTAATTTTTTTGATTGGGCTCATCATAACGTATTCTGGACTACCTGTTCTGATACTTGAGATGCTGCTTTATTATTTCGCTAAAATAAGGGCTTTTACGAGGCATATTTAAGATGCCTAGTTTTTGGAACCGCGTCAGGAGCATGTCTATGATGCCTTAAAATGATCCCTCTTTAGGCAGCTAGGTTTTGGAACAGAGCAAAGGAAGAGATACAGTGATCCGTTTGTTCTTTAACCCGTCTATCCGTTCCCACGGTATCAGGAGGAGGAAGAACTGACCCTGTATAAGCTCTATACCCCTTCATCCTTCATCTCTTTCTCTTTCTCTTTCTCACCCACACATTCACATACACAAGGGATCTGTTCACAACATCGACAACATGAGTTATTTGACTTGATATTGTTTAGATCAGCTATTCTCAACTGGTTTTGCTTCTAGATGCAAATATTAGATATCAAGTGGGGAAAACCAACACAGAACCAAAATAGTAGATCTTACAAAAGTCTATCCATGTTGGCACCTGTCTAATTTGACTAGCTTCTATCAACAATTGGTGAATTGAATATTCACCAATTTACCCTAGAAACTTGATTTAACACACAGCCTTTTGATACCAGCAATGCAAAGGTGAAGCAGCTTCTTTCTACTTCCTCCTAAAAGGTTGATCAGCCTATTTGTTTTAACCGTTTTATTCTAACTACGCACAACTACACTACCATTCAAAGGTTTAGGTTCAGTAAGATTTTTTTTTTTTTTTAAGAATTTTTTTTTCTGCAGGGTCGCATTGAAATGATCATAACATTACAGAAGTATTCTTTAAATAAATGTCATTCATTTTGATCTTTCCATTCACCTGAAACATAAAAACGATGAAAAATGTATCATGGTTTCCTCAAAAAAATAAAATTTTCATCATCGATAATAGAAAATGTTTCTTGAGCACTAAATCATCATATTAGAATGATTTCTGAAGGATCATGTGACACTGAAGGCTGGAGTAATGATGCTGAAAATTCAGCTTTGCCATCAGAGAAAATGTTAAAATATAATAAAATAGAAAACAGTTATTTGTAATAATATTGCTGTTGTTTTTCTGCAAAAACATTATAAATCTGTTACTAATAGGGAAAATCAGATACTATTTCATCGTTCCGTCATAGCTGATGTTTCTTTGTTTTAGCTTTCATTTGTTTTCCAGTCACGGTTTGTTAGAAAGCTATCCTTTGATTTCAAGAACAGAGGCTTCTCCGTATCTTTAAACTCCATTTTTAGAGCTCAGTTTCTTTATTTATATTCTGATAAGGATTGAGTGGATAATGAGAGACAGAATTCCTCTGACTGAGACTGGGGCGAGAGTTCATGTTTAATAACGCTGGGGTTGACGGAGCATGGGGTAACAGTTAACGCTTGGTTAACAGTACAACAGGTACAGCAGGGCTAATGTGGCCACAAAAGGAAAATTCCAAGTGTCTGGTTTTATTAGCTGAACAAACTATTTGAAGCGACATCTTGCGTGATTTGTGACAGTGTATGTGTTTTTAAGCTTGAACTACAAGGTTTTTACCCCTGCTGTGATATTTGGATTAGGTCCTGGATATATTTGTGTTGTACATTTTGTTTTTGTTCTTGCTCAATCTTGTGGTATTGAATTCAGTGTCTTTTAGGACCAACGGCCTGCTGCAGCTCGCTTTTTTAGTGTGTGTGTGTGTGTGTGTGTGTGTGTGTGTGTGTGTGTGTGTGTGTGTGTGTGTGTGTGTGTGTGTGTGTGTGTGTGTGTGTGTGTGTGTGTGTGTGTGTGAATACAACATTTAAATCTCTTAGAGATAGGGACAAACTCTCACTCTCTCACCCTCTTTCTGTTTCTCTGTGATAAATTATATATGAATAGTCAGTGAATGTTGCCGTCAGCCAGACCAGATCAGACTTTTCATTGCATAAAAAAAGAACAAAAACATCACAGTAAGTCAAGAGAGAGAACACAACGCTCTGAGAGAGAAATAGACAAAGAGACAGACAGAGAGAGAAAGAGAGGACAGAATTGGAGCAAAGTTGTGGAGTTGGATGAACTTTATTGTGCCTGAACAGTGTTAAAGTATATTGCTGAATATACATGCATTTAGCAGACTTGAAATATGCACAAGACATATAGACCAATATTTAAGGTGATTTATTTTTTTTTGTTGGGTATGTATATGACGAGGGTGAGTAAGTAATGACAAAATTTGCTCTTTTTGGGTGAACTATGCCTTTAAGTCTTGCTAGATGTTTGTCTAATCTATTATCAGTGCGTGTGTGTATACGAGACTCACAGCAGACTGTGACTAATCAGTATTTCCACTCCATGGTGAACTCTAATTTGTGTAATTTACCTGGCATCAGCTCAGTCGGACACACAAATCAACCCACCAAACTCATGACTTTGTCATTAGTCACTACCGCTGGCAACATCTGTACGTGAACCCAGGAAACAATAACATAATTTTGCAGGTAAATCAATGTTAAGCTCGGGTAAAATGAGATGGTGTGGCCTTGATATAAATGACCTGCATTCCTGAGCTCAGCTGGAAAAAATACATACATATTTGAGCCTAAATACACTTCAATTAGACTCAAATTACAGCTATGGGACATGAGTTTAATGTACGGATGATCATGTTTAGTTGTATGGAGTTCAGACTAGTTTAACTGCAGCAATGTTTTTGTGTGGAACGGGCATTAGCCACATCAATCGGAATGCAATTATCTTGTGCAATGCACATCTTGTAGGATAATATTTTCACCGTGTTTGGTTAATGTTAGGATCGCTGCTTTAATACTCAATCAAGGGCAATGTTCTCTAAAGCTGTAGGTGGTGGCTTGCTCTAATTGAAGGCGTTTGCTGGCGAAGTGTTCTAGAAGGTCCAGTATATTACCATGCGCGGCGTGGTCCCTCACTCTGTTCCATTTCCCCACTGAAAGACAGCGATTAATCTGATTAGCGATCTATCAGCTGAAAGTTCTGCCTCCCGGCTCTAATGGTCAATGCAAGAGCCTGGTCTGAATTATTAACCGATCCATTCCTGGAGACCAGGGACAATTCATCACCAAACAGAGAGGCGAAATAAAAAAAAGAGATGGGGTGGGTTAAGTGAAGACTGAAAAAAAAAAAAAAAAAAAAAAAAAAATGTAAGTGGGACACATGCACTGTGGTAAAAAAAAATTGTGTAGCGATAAAGAGAAAAGCAGGTTGTGTGTGTGTGTGTGTGTGTGTGTGTGTGTGTGTGTGTGTGTGATTTTTATATATATATATATATATATATATATATATATATATATATATATATATATATATATATATATATATATATATATATATATAATATAATATAATATAATATAATATAATATATATATAATATAATATAATATAATATATATATATATATATATATATATATATATATATATATATAATATAATATAATATTATATATATATATATATATATATATATATATATATATATATATATATATATATATATATATATATATATATATATATATATATATATATATAAAATTGGCTCTCAGTTAATGCCAGCAGCCATGACTCCAAGTAAAAGCAAAATCCTCAATGTCCTCAAACCTAATTCTAACCAATAATCATAATCCTACTGTATACAGATCTCTAGTAATAATCATAACCTAATCTTAACCCAACACTGTGCTTCTAAGTCTCATGTTGTATAAATAAAATATGATCCCAAACCTACATCTAATCTTGATCCTAAGCCTAATTCTGGTCAGAAGTGTCTCTGAGTTCATTCGTAACAACAACAGCAACTCTGTGTGTGTAGACAAGCCCAATTTCAGGACACTAATCACATTGTAGAACATAAACAGCTGACACTCAGCTGAGATTTATTTATTACAAACACGCAAACACACAATTTACTGGATTAGTAGTCTGATATAGAGGTGATTTTGAAGGTACAGTTTACACTAAAAGTTAGAAATCAAATGATGTATGTCCTTTTAAAGCCAGTATAAACCAGTATGGACTACTTTATGGTCTTTTTTTTTGTTTGTTTTTTTTTTTTTTTTTTTTTTTTTTGTGATTTGCAGAAGAAATAATGTCATGGAGATTTAGAATGACATGAGGGAGAGTAAATTATGGTAGAATTTAAAATTTTGAGTGAACTGTCCCTTTAAGACCACCCTTCACATAAGCTGTACCAGGTGCAACCATGTCACAGTAAAGAGAGAGCTCTTGAGAAATACTTAATAGACTTTGGATGGAATTGATAGCATTGGATTCTTTCAAGATGCAGCACAGCTCTGATACTCAGTACTTTTACATGGACAACAATACTCCGATATTAACCTGATTAAGACAATACTCTGATTAAGAAGCTACCATGTAAACAGCGATTTCTGGTTCAAGTGTAATCGAAGTAAATGCAAATCGAATTAAGACATGTGGAGTATGCCTATTTTAGTCGCATTATCGGAGAGCATTAGACATGTACACACCTTAATCAAACTATTAACATTGTGTCGGAGTTTTCGCCTCATTTTGTGACAGGACACCTGTATATATTAAAAAGTATGAAAATCACTAGTTTTTATAAAGTAACACTGTCCAACAGCAATCTGCGACCAACTATGATCTATAACATGTAAAACAGGAATATGAATGGAATATTCTAAAAGCAACTCATGTAAACACCTTAATCAGAATATTGTCTTATTCAGAATAAGGTCAATAATTAGATTACTGCTGTCCATGTAAACATAGTCACTGTCATGACCATTAGATCACTGACTCAGAGTTAGTCCGTGAGAGGGAATGCTAGAGGGGACTAGTAAGACTGCCAGTAAATTTCAGCGCACACACAAATACTGAGATTAAATGTGTAATTTAGCCAAAAGGGGATGTACTGGCATCAGAGAGTTTCTACATTGTTGTCTTTTTTTATCCTTGAGTTCATATTTCAAAACTGAAACATTCCAACCACAGTCCGTATTGATTTTATTGCAGTGTAACTTCATGCTTGGAGAGTTACATTAGCTTCATTTCAATGTTTGATGGATTGGCTTATTCAAAGAGCCAATGACATCCACCAGGCCAAACGAGAATGAACTACGTTTGTACCCTCTACAGTGTGAGGTATAAATGCAGGATTGTGTGTGTGTGTGTGTGTGTGTGTGTGTGTGTGTGTGTGTGTGTGTGTGTGTGTGTGTGTGTGTGTGTGTGTGTGTGTGTGTGTGTGTGTGTAAATCCAGTTCAGCTTGACAGTTCGGACAGAAGCTGGAAAATATAGTAGTTATGAATGACTTGTAACTTCCCCAACACTTATAATTCACATCAAGGATTTGTCAATATGACGTTCTAACCATGATAAAACCTGCAATACCAGCTATTATGCTGAACGCCTGTTTGTTTAGCTACTATGTATATCACTGCACCAATAGAGGTTCACTTTATCCTTAGCACTGGGTATGATTACAGGTCAGGCAATATTTGTTCTAGACCATCATCGACACAGATCCTCAGCGAAGACCTCGAGAACCTCTGCACAGACCTCTATAGTCAGCTTCAACTCCCCTCCCACCGATATGGCTAGGGACTATACTCTCATTCCTGCGTAATAATCCAGGAACTTTGCTGCCGTACCATGGGTGCAGCGGTGCAATGATATTACGCAGCAGGAATGAGAGTATAGTCCCTAGCCATATCGGTCTAGAAAATTACAACTTTTCATTTTCCGTCGGTCTTAGTACACGATGTAACTATACACATCACAACATGTAAATAGGAAAATGTTGCCGTTATTTTGTCACTTATTGAGCAGTAGGCTAGCTGGAGCAGTTTACCTCCAGTCTTTGTGCTAAGCTAAGCTAGCGGTGGGTGCGTCAGACAGAGTTATGGCACGCACGGAGATGAGAATGGTATGTATGGACTTATCTAACTCTGGGGGATAGGGTGAATAAGCTAAATTCCCTAAAAGTCGGCGTGTTCCTTTAAATCATGTTTAAAGTGCTTTGTTTGACACAAATGTGCATTAGCTTGCCAGGTTTATTAAAGTCAGGTTTATTTTATTTTTAAAAGTATTGAAGTCACTAGATTGTCGAATTCGACATTGCTGTATTATGTGGAGTAAAAATATAAAAAGGTATTCTGTAGTCAATATTTCTCTTAAATGTACAAATTTATATCTGATAATTGTGACTTTTTGTCACAAATTGCAAATGATTTCTTTTATATATACACACATTTCACTTTTTATTTAGTTTATTTGTTGACTTATTACATCACATGGCGTATCTTATAATTGCTACTGTATATCTCAATATGATCTTATTTCACATCATCTCATAATATCGGAATTATTTCTCCTAAATATGTTGCTGTATATCATGTGCATTGGCATACATTTTTTTTATTGAAACAAGCTTAATGAAAAACAGATGGATCAGAAAAGTCCATCCAAAATGCATCAGCAGTGCCACATATGCACAGAAAGCTTGATATTGATGGTTACAGTATATTTTCTGTACTAGAGATCTGTGTGTATTTTGCCATGGTTTGTTTTGTTTGACTTGTCCTCTGTAGCATAATATAAATGGTTGAGTTTAGACACAAGTTTCAGACTTGTGAGCAATGACTGTTCCCCCTTCCCTCACCCTTCAACCCCCGGGTGGGTCGTGAGTGATGGAAAGAGAAGGGTGAGAGGGCTAAATGCCTGAGCCACATGCGATAACTCACTAGCGGTTCGCGGGGCTAACTGCGGTCAGAATGTGATAGCCTTGCACGACTGTGTTCCGGGAAATCCAACCAGTCGCCCCCCCCAAACCTCACCGGGGGTTTTAAAAGATGCAGGAGTATGGAATTCCACAGCCGGTTAATTGAATCCGTGATTTGCAATCCCACGAAATTGTACTATTTTCTGTTATAGTGCTGCACAGCTGTATAAGGACCCTCTATTAAAGTTTAATGTTCCCATGTTGAAGGAACCGCATGAGGTTAATGGATGGATGGATGGATGGATGGATGGATGGATAGATGGATAGATGGATAGATAGATAGATAGATAGATAGATAGATAGATAGATAGATAGATAGATAGATAGATAGATAGATAGATAGATAGATAGATAGATAGATAGATAGATAGATAGATAGATAGATAGATAGATATGCATAGAGTTGCGGTATAACTTGTGTATTAAACACAAATTGCCACCATGATTTTCCTGCCATTTTTTTTTGACAGAAGCGGGTTAATGAATGGAAAGTTGCTGTTGCTTTCTTTTTTCCGCACACAGATGGGAGTTCAGCTCCCAAGCAGAAACATCTGGTCCTGTTTAGAGTTATGCCGTGTGTGTTTATGAGAGAGTGTTTTTAAAGCACAAGCATAAGAGGGATTTTTTTTTCTCTTGAGCAGTGGTGAGTTCTGAATCTTCCTCTGTCACGGGTCACAGGCCGGTTCACATTTCCTGCCAACATGAATCACCTACAAACCAGCGGTTATTAGTCTACAAATCTCCAACACAGCCAGATCCAAATATATTTATGTGCCTTTTGTCTGTTTCTTTTTTTCCCCTCTCACAGGATCTAAACTGAAAATATCTTTCGTCTTTGTGGGTGTCGCCATCTGCCCTCGTGGACACCAGTGAGAGCTAAAGCGTTTCCACTACTGCTCTTCTCCTGAAAGGATAACAGTGAGTTTTGAATTCGTCTCTCTCTATTTACAGTGATTCAGGTTTCCTGCCTGTCATCATGGACACGCCAGTTCGTATTTCCTCTCTTCGTCATGGCAGACAAAATCAATTGTAGACACAGCAGTTTACAGAGACGCAGCATCAGTTCAAAATCAGCAGAACTAACAAACGCGGCTCGACCTGTCAGATCTGATGCAACCCATGCTAGCAGGATTGCGTCCGCTGTTAAGGAAACGTGTCTGACGGGCATCTAAGATACTGCGTGGATCCAATTTACGACATTAGCCCATTGTTTTAGAGGGTTGGCAATTTGGCAGTATACAGTATATTGGTAGCAGCGGGTAGAGATTCTTTATATTCTGTTATAAAAAATTATGCTTGCAACATCATCAAATGAAGTCCTTTTTGTTTTTAAAGTATTGAAGTCACTTGGTTATCGAATAGACATTACTGAATGATGATGTTAATGCCTGTTTTTTCATCTCTGAGTAAAAATGTAAACAAAAAGGTATTGTAATTTCTTAAAATTGTTTTGTATTTATATCACACATTTTGACAGATTTCATAACTGTGACTTTATATACCACATTATGACACTTTTTTTTTGTTTTGTTTGGGTTTTTTTTTTTTTTATTGGTTGGTTTTGTTTGTCCTAATTTGTTACATCTCACTATAATATGATTATAATATGATTTTATTTATCATAATTGTACCTTTTCTTGTAATATCTCACAATTTGACTTAATTTTTATTATTTACTTTTTCTTTTTCCTCATTTCTCTTAATAATTATCTCAAAATTGTAAAATATTTATAGTAATTGTAACTTTGTATCTCACAGTATGTTTCTCACTTTACTTTTTATTTTTTTGTATTTCTCATAATTGCAACTGTATTTATTTCTTGTAAATTGCTTCTGTATCTCACTACTATAATATGACTTATATTTTCATAATTCACACTGATATATTTCAATTCTCAACTATTTTTTTTTTTTTTTACTCTGAGGTGGAAACGGGCTATATTTAACATGGTTATTTTATAAATAATTAATTTTGGGATAAAACATGAGACCACTACCGTGATGTAAAACTGCTTGATTTAATATAAGATTTTGGTCATACCATCCACACTTAAGAAGAATCTATGATGGATTTTTGGCATTCAGTGAAACATGGTCATACACTTGGTTCAGACGAAAGCGGACATGCCGCTCATTTGAGCAGCACCATTGTTCATTCACTCTTTCCCTCTTTCTCTTCCCCGCTGCTGCTCTCTGAGCAGAAACAACAGTGTAAGCACTCTCATTCTAGATTTCTCTCTATCCTTCCCTTTTGTCCTGGAATCCGCATTTTCATCCAAATGTCATTGATGGCCACACAGAATCACTCGGAGTGGTATTCAGTCAAATTGCATCACACTGTTTATCCCGGAGGTTCTCTGTGTATTGTGGATGATCTGGTATAGAGCTGAGCCCTGCAGGTCTAGACCACTGGAAAAGCCCATACCAACTTCATGAAAGGTCAGGTGAGAAAGCTTACAAATGTAGATTTTTATTTTTTTATTTTATTTGATTGTATTGTAGTATTTTTTGTATTAATTTTTATTTATATTTATTATTGTTGAAATAATCATCAACAATTCCTTAAATACATTTCTGGCTCCCTTCCGGTATGGAAAAATCCCTTTTCAATCAATTCCTGAGAGAGAGAAAAAAACCAGAGCCTACATTTCTACACATCCATTTATCTGGCATTTCTCATTGAATTCCCTTAACTCAAAAATTTAATATTACAGAAGTAAAATGGGTTCGTGAAATATCGTTTCATTTTGACTTTAAAGCTATAACTTGTTGGCAGAGAATGTAAAAGCTTGTTTTGGCATGTTTTCCTCCGTGTCTTGCAGTGATTACATGTTACATGAGTAGGCGGTCCTTCGCTGACTGGATGCATTAGCGTTTACACTATATATCCATGACGAAATGTGGCAGTGACCTCCTCCCAATGCGTTCAGTGAACCGACTGACCAAGATGCATTGGTCCACTGTATTACAGCTGCTCACTGGAAATGGATGTTAAAACCAGATGTAAACAGGGAATCCCTTTTCTCTTCTCTTCATCTCTGGCATCACATATTCAAACGTACAGTAAGTGTGCTTTTCTGCAACGTGAGAAGTGTGGCTTCTCAATCTTTTATTGCTGTGATCAGCAGATAGCCGATTCTCTGACTCTTTGGCCTTGTGACTCTATAACTGTGACCGTCTCTGACTCATTCTGCCTCATTGTTGCCCACCACAGCGGGGCTACAATGAATGGCAAAATCTCACCCAGCGAATAGGACATTTCAGTGCAGTCATCTGGAACGGCACTTTAGGCTTGAATACAATGATTGGACTGTATGCGTGCTGTTTAAAGTCTACAATAGCATATTCCACATATTCTCTCTTGTCTCCGAGACTGAAAAACCCTGTTATAATTATTTGGCTCGGAATGATAATCCATAACTGAAATAATTAGAGTTTTAGTGTTTACTTAAAGGGATAGCTCACCCAAAAATGAATGTCATTATTTCATCACCATCATGTAGTTTAAAACCTGTATGACTTGCTTTGTTCTACAGAACACAAAAATAGATATTTTGAAGACTTTTTTTGTCCATACAATCAAAGTATATGGGGTCCAAAACAACATTGACATTCTTCAGAATATCTTTGTGTGTGTTCCACAGAAGAAAGCAAGTCATACAAGATGAGTAAATGATGACCGAAGGTGAATGTGGCGAGGTTGAGGGGAGAGACGTGGGAGGAGCGAGCGAGACCGGTGCGTGATTGAGAATGAGTGTCACCTGCGAGGCACCTGTCTCGAATCCTCTCATGAGGGAGCTCGGAGGCATATAAGGAGGCATATATCGCTCCTCCCACGTCTCTCGCCCGTCAACCTCGCCACAGTGAACTATCCCTTTAAGGGTATATTTAAAGTGCCTTACATACAGTAGGAATCATGCAAACTCTAGGTCGACTACACAAACCTAGTCATCTGATTGGTTCCTCTACACCCCAACAGGGAAGCACTTGGCTGTGCAGGAAAAGCTTGGGGTTAAATTCCCATTTTCACCAGCAGATTGGCACTCAGGAATCACTTCCTGGTTCCTAACCACCAGCGTCTAGTTATTTTCTGTGTATTTATGCGTGTGTGTTTGTCCCCTGGGGCCTGTTTGAGTTCTGAGCTTCACTGCCCTGAGACTAACAGGCAGGAGGAAGCAGATGGCTCCAAGGAGGGGTGACCCCATAGCAGAACTCTGACTCTGACAGAATTATATCCTCCAGAGTCACACACGTCTTGCTTCTGTAATCCTAATAGATACCCAAACATCTCTCTCTCTCTCTCTCTCTCTCTCTCTCTCTCTCTCTCTCTCACACACACACACACACACACACACACACACACACACACACACACACACTCACTCAAATAGTACTTCTGTAATCCACTCTGCTGCTCCTCCTCCTGTCTTGTCACAACAACTAGTGATGGGCAACCACTGGATTATAACCAGTCACTGCCACATTTTATAATATAGACTCAAAATATAATAATATAGGCCATACTGTGCAAATCCACACTGACTGAGAGCGAAGTTATTAACTGAGCTTATAAAAGATCTCAGGAGATGGCGAATTTGATCCAGTTATAGACTGTAGTCAAAATAAATGCCATATTTAATTTAGTGTCTTTGAAATGGAGGCTGTTTGGGATTGAAGTATAATTGTTCAATATGCCATATTGTTGATCGTTCAGCTGAATGAACAAAAAGTGTTTTCAATGTCTCATTGGGTGAAGGATCAAAACCATTATGCAACATGACAACAACAGTACTGAATGTGCTTCCCACCACAGCCTGATTTTCATTCATGACATTAAATCGTGTCAATTCTGTAGTGTATATCTGGGATCAGCCAACTTTTTGACATGTTTAGATCAATCATGTAAGAATATTTAAATATCTTATGTTATTAATGTGAGGAATAATCTACATATGTGTTGCCATATGGTGTTCAAGTGAAAAACATCAGATAAAATGAGTTTCCCTGGTAAAAGCTGTTAGATGTGCGACATGACATTAGTTTCTTTAGCGGATGGTTTACACGTCTTTGATTTGAATTGCGCATGTAACAACGTTTCAAAGTGTGAATCTGTCATTCTTAAATTCTCGGTTCCCAAAGTTCCTGTAAATCCAAAGCCAATTTTACTCTCATTTTGCATGTTTATTTTGGCTTATGACTTAAACATAGAAAAGTAAATGAAATTACAATCACATATAATTGTGTAAATGTGTAAACTGATATGTGTGGTTTTGGAGTAGCCCTGTTAATGTATATTAACCTGTTAATGTATATAGATGTTCCTGTGAAAAGCTTGGTAGTTCTCTAGCTAAATAATATTGAGCTTGTTTCAATTGAATAATATTTTAATTTGTTTTACAACAGATGTTGCAGCATACTTGCAAAAACTATTTTAAGACATGACTGAGATATCATTGAAAGCTCTTTGCAACCTTACCGCAACATCATTCTAGACATGTAGCAACCATAACCTGTCTGCTAATGTAATTATGGGCTGTAGCTGGTATCAGCTGGGAGGTGGTGAGTAAAAAGCTTTCTCACGGCCCATTGTTATTCAGCAACAGTGCAGCATTAAGTGGTATATTGATCTTCTGATGCGACGTATCCTTCGAGATTCACCCACTGCTGATCCAGGATCAGGTCTGTCAGTCCTGGATGTCTATCGCATGCCTCCTTTGGGGCATTTGCAACCACCATAGAGATAGAGACAAGCCGTGTTGTGTCGATGTGTGAATCCTTGTGAATCTAGCTGAAAACCAAATACTGAACCTGTTTTTAATTTTAAACTTGCTTGGATGTATGTGTGGTAACTCCGCTCAGATGTTTGTCAAGAAATGCAGAATGCAAGATTCTGTCATTACTCTTTTGCTTTATTTCAAACGTCCACAAACCTCAGTGAGTCATTAGTGTCGGCTCTGGTTCTAAATCTCACCATGAAGGACAGAGAATTCCTCTCTGTGAGAAGAGCGCCACATCCCAGAGTTATACCTGAAGTGCATCCGATAGGACCGTCTCACTCTCCAACCCAGACAGAACCCGTCTCACTCTATTCAGGTGGAAGGATGTCTGAAGACCTGGATAACTTTTCTGATTGGTTGATCTCTCTTCTTTGATCTGTCAAGTTCCCTCTTATTCTTCAATGCTTCACTACTTGATTTGTCTGGCTTCCTCCTCTACCTCGCCTCCATGGCATAAAAGCTTCATAACACACATCCTGTCTCTCATACATGCAACAAACACAACCGGTCAAAAATTTGGGGTCGATAAGTTTTTTTTTTGTTTGTTTTTGATCTTTGTTATGCTCACAAAGGCTGCAATTTTTCCAATGAAAAATACAGAAAAAAACTGATATGGTGAAATATTAAAATTGAAAATAATTATTTTCTATTTTAATATATTTTATTTATTCCTGTGATGGCAATGCTGAATTGTTCCCACAAAAATATTGAGCAGCAACATTTTTAATAAGAAATGAGCAGCAAATCAGCATATTTGAATGATTTCTGAAGGATCATGTGACACTAAAGACTGGAGTAATGGCTACTGACAATTCAGCTTTGCCATCACAGGAATGAATTACATTTTTAAATAATCCACTAAATGCATATTTGATAAATAATGCAGCTTTGGTTAAAAAATAATCCTATCCACCCTTAACCTTTGAACGGTACTGTATCTGATGGGAACATGACAGTTTACTGCATAACAGGAATGACCCGCGTATCGGTCCACGAAGGGATCGCTAACACTCGCTCTTGTCTGATCTCGCCTCAGCTGTGGGCTTGAAAAGCTGCCAACAGCAGATAAATGCATTTAGCTGGATCTCCCTCCCCTCCTCCTCTCCTCCCAGGGATGCGATGATTCTCAACTCCTCCCGGTCTTCGGTGAATGCTGTGGAAGCGAAGCGAGATGCCATTTCAGATGCCTGCAGAGGGTTAGATGGCAGCCGTGATACTGCAAATTGAGCCGTGGCGAGCAGGGTACGAGTGCATGTAAGAAAGCCGAAATGCTCCGTGTTCAGCTAGTGAGATGTATTACATAAGGTTTATAAACCACCACAGTGATGCATTATTCATTTAAAGTCATGCAGCTAATCAATCATTTATCGTTTAAGTGTTTTTCACATCCACCGTCGTGTTAGTCTGCTTAAAAGCAGAATGATTTTGAAGCCCCTTTGTTAAAACAGTGTAAAGTGTTAACAAAGGGGCTCAGAAGAGCAACAGAAGCTTGTGATTAATGTGCGTATTAGACACGGAGAAGTGCTTTTTATTCGCGAAGGGTTCTGGCCTGAGTGTGAGACATTCACACCCTCTCATCTGATAATTGTACGATAGAGACACAGTGAATCACTCTTACCTCCTGCCCTTCCCTTTTCTCTCCTCTGTGGGTCTTTTTTCAGTCGCACAACACGTGAGAGCAATCGCAATCGCATTCATCTGCACACTTTGACGCGTGCTCGCTGTCAGGCCTCTGGCCCTCGCTGACATTCTTTTGCCAGTGCTTTCTCTGTCAGCACGATTCTGAAATCCAAATAAAAGCTTCCATGAAACGGTGTCTATGTAGCTGGACCGGACATCGAACTGGCAGCCAGGCCCTTCGCACCTCTGCTACTCTCACTGCGTTTATGCCCCACGGGTCACATGATAATATTCATGGACCCGGTGTGAACGTGAGTGAGTCGAAGCGTGGACGCGCACTGTTTAATGTAATGTTAAATCTTGCAGCAGGTAACGTGATGCTTCCATTGACATTCTACTTCAGTCACAGTGCCGCTTTAATAACGCTCGACTCCCTCGACCTAGACCGCAGATAAATGTGGCCCGGGGCATTTGCATTATTCACATTTCACACCAAAAGAAGATTTATTTTTTTCTTATAGATTGTCAATCAGGCCTCTGTTGTGGACTGGATATTTGATTGACCTGAAATGTTTCCACAGATAAGCAGAATAAAACATAGCGCTCTACTTTTAGACTTGGCCCAGGGTCCAAAATAATTGGCAAGAGATGAATTTATTTTATTTAGGGCATAACCAGACCCCTGGATGCTTCATGTACAACATTTGATTGAACTTTGGAATTTTGTGTGCTATGAAGAGATGAAACTAAGCTTCTTTGATAATACTCATCAACACAAGTGTTGCATCTAATGATTTATCAAATATTTGGCAAATAATTTAACTGACTTTTCAGATTTTGCCATGAGTTTCTTTTTAGACTTGAGAGGAGAGGTTTTATTAAGCATGTCAAGAAGGTAGAAACATCTTCTGGAAATACCATTTAATAGGCCTTCACTGAATTATATGACGTTTTGTGTTTTTTCGTTGTTGTTTTTTTTTAAATTATTTAAATCTGGAATTGAAAGAATAAAGTTGTAATATAAAGGGAGTAGTCTCATAGTAGGGCTACAAGAACGAAGTCATCAAATTGTAAAGTTGTAACATTATGAGATTATAAATTTATTTTCATTTTTAGTTTCTTTAAAGATTTGCCTCTAATCTCATCATTTTGACTTTTTTTTTTTTCTCTTTAGGACTTAAAGACTTTAAAACTACATTCTCCTGAAAATCCTATTATGTAACTTTATACTCTAAATCTTCTACTTTTTTAGTGTGGCGTTAATTAAAAATGAGGGTTTTTTTTTTTAAATGAAAGTTTAATTCTGTATAATATTCCACTTTTTTTTTATTTACTTAATTTCTTTATTTCTCCAAAGAATACTCTCACTCTTAAGTAGACGGCAATTTCCTTCCTTAAATATAAAATATCTACTAAATATAATATATCTAGTAAATTTAAAATATCTAAATATAAATATTTACCCAGCTGTTTTACCCAATTTACATTATTGATAAAATGGGTAAATGCTGGGATGTTTCCTTTTAGATGCTGTAACATCATGCAAGCTGTCCTCTCTTACATGTAGTGCATTTTTTCCCCACATTTTCCTTTATTTACTTCATTTGGGCTGTGATGTTTTCTTTGGAGCATGTCTGGACTATATCTGGCTACATTAGGCTCTTGGGATACAGCACTCCTCTTGTTAAATTGTGGTGTTTGAGTTGTAAAATATTTTACGTTAAGTCACATGAGATTATTTGACAATTAAAATGCCAACACATTTTCATTGTCGATAATCACAACTACTTGTTTCGGCCCTAATTAACACTGAGAGAACACAGCAAGGAACTATAACAATGTAGAAAGTTTGAAAGTCTTGAAAGTACTTCTTTGTGGTCCCTGCACTTCACTCAGTAGCGTCGAGAAAACCCTGAAGTAACACTGTTGCACATCTGACATTTTAATGAGAAAATATAATTGGCTTTACAGTGTGCCACAGAAGAATACGTAACATACACTACCCTCATAGTGGTCTCAAACCGGCCTGTTTCGTTTTTATCCACTGGTCCCTCATCGCCCGAGGGTGTGTTATGGAAGACTTGGGCCTTTGATCTGTTGATAGGACCGGCACTCTGGAGTGTTTCTCAAGGTCTGACTGTGCTCTGATCCTCTCCTTCTTACTATATAATTAGCTCTGGACACTGAGGATGACATCCGTGGGGCTCAGTGAGACCTGCTTGAAAATATATAACCTCCAGCATGTACAATATTTACTGGCTGAAATATCCATCCATCACACCTGAGACTCTGGGAAACATCTTGGTGTCTCATAACAGTCTGCTCTTGACTCAACAGCGGAGGATTGAGAAATATCAGAAGAGCTCTAAATAGCCTCTATTTCTAACCACAGCACCACGCTAGTCCATTCTCTGTTTCTTATTTGGTCTATTTTTTTCCTTCTCATCGATTTGTTGCTCATATTCTTTGGTGTCCCCATGCCCCCCTTTCTTCTTTGTGTTTCATAATATTCCAATTCCACGCTTGTGTCTCCAATCGCTGCGATTTCAAAACATATGAGGCCTACGTTCTCATTGGAAATAAGCTCTGTGTTGCGTGTAGCGTGAGAGCCAATAGATCCGAGCTCCCTCTGGGGAGAGCCGTATCTGAGGGCCGTAAATGATGTTGGTGGTTGTGGGATACAGGCTTGTATCTGTGTCAGACTAATGTACGTGCTGAGTTTCTGTGTGTCTGCGGTAAGTTTCATGTTACAGCGATACGGTGGCAGTCTAAGCCATTATAAATCGAGATGTCTTAAAATTGCTGCCGTTGTTTAGATGGCCAGTGTGTGTGTGTCTGTACACATGTGTGTATATGACTTCTGGTGCCACTGCTAAAATCCCAGTCGTGACCAGACGCTGCCTTTATGTATGGATTCAATTTGGATGACTTTATACAGAGAGATTCTGCACTCTAGTAGATTGTGCTCTCTCTCTCTCTCTCTCTCTCTCTCTCTCTCTCTCTCTCTCTCTCTCTCTCTCTCTCTCTCTCTCTCTCTCTCTCTCTCTCTCTCTCTCTCTCTCTATAACACAACATGATTGTGCAAAAGAATTGAAGAATTGGATCCCTTTTAATTCATGAGTGTTCATTTGAATTGAATTGGCCACACCCCACCAAACGTTGAAATGGAATGAAATGGAAAGCGACTTTATTAAATATGATCATCCATCCATCTATTGATCTATCGGGATCTATCGATATATCGGGCTTTATCTATCTATCTATCTATCTATCTATCTATCTATCTATCTATCTATCTATCTATCTATCTATCTATCTATCTATCTATCTTCCTTTTTCGTTCCTTCATTCTATCAATCTATCGATCTAGCTTTCATTCATTTGTTCAATCTATCTTTTGATCTTTAATTTGATCTATCTATCCATCTATACATCTGTCTATCTTCATTTGTTCAATCAATCTATTGATCTTTTGTTTGTTCGTTCATTCATTCATTCATTCATTCGTTTGTTCTATCGATCTATTGATCTAACTTTCGCTTGTTCAATCAATTATCTTTCATTCGGTCTATCTGACTGTCTGCCATTCTATCTGCCATTCTCTTTATTATCGTTCTATCTATCGTACTGTCTTTCTGTCTGTCATTCTGGACTAAAAACTATCAAAACTTTGGGCAAATTTTATTTAACTTGATTTAATTTATTTAACATTGATTTTACTTAGTTTATTTATCTATTTGCATTCAGGAAGTATTATTGTAGTTATTGTGGTTTAATGTAATTTTACCATCATACATTTCTATGTGACTTGGTTATAATAAATATGTGGACATACCATAAAAATAAACTAACTATGGTATTGATTACCTGTTGACAAGTGTTAGGTAAATGGTTTTCCAAATGAATTTACATTTAGAAATTTACAGCTAAAATCAGGGTCCAGATTTTGCCTCATCATTTCAGAAGACCACCACACTTCACTGAAAACACACACACACACACACACACACACACACACACACACACACACACGTCAGTGTGGCAGAAGAGTAATGGCCTCTCACTGCCTCTTGCTCAGACTAATGAGAATCTCAAATCTGACAAGCGGAGTGCATTTATCAAACACACACACACACACACACACACACATGAACACACTTACTGACGCCAAAGCAGGGGCGTTAAACACACACACTCTGTTCCATCCAGACACACACAAACACATTAACATATACTGTTCATCTGTTTCTGTTCATCAAATCTTAACGCTTAAAGGAACAGTTCACACAAAAATGAAAATTGTCATTTACTTTCTTGTCAAGTTGTCAAAAAAGAGAAAAGAGCACTATAAACTAGTGCATGACTCATACTTCATTTTTTTCAAGGCTTACAATAGCTTTGTGCATGAGAAACAGACCAAAATCTCATTTTTTTTTTTTTACTAAATCTTCTTTTAGAATCTCATTTGCGTTTGTGCATATTCATCCTTCAATGATGCAAAACATGGTGAGGGTGAGTAAATTATTATTTATTTTTTTTTTATTTATTTATTTTTTCTCGATCTGGTTGAAGGTTCTTTCTCTCTGTAGCTCTGCTTAAGTGTGTTATGAGTCTAGATAATTAACTGATTGTAGAAGAGATGCAAAATATTAATATACAATGTAAATTGATATGGGATGCCACAGAGAGGCAGCCTTAATTAGAGTGGTTTTTGAGCCACGTTTGATCTTTTAATCAGGTCTGGGATTGAGATTAATGGTTGGAGATTGAGATTAGGATTACATTGGGATTATCCCATTGGAAGACCAGAAGAATTTGTCATCATTCAGCATGTGATAGGAATGCCATGTAAGCACATCAATGGCCCTCACAAACACTCTTGACCAGAGGCCACCTCATATAGTTTCCAATTAATCAGATTAAAGGCAGGGACTCCAGCTGGCATCTTTTCATGAAAGAGATCAGACAGAAACAATCTGAAGCCATTAAGATTTGGGTTGAAATTAGGTTTGTTTTTGATCTATACTCTCAAATTCAGATCACAAAACTGATAAATTGGCGAAAAAAATAAATTCTTCAAGCCTGATTGGTATACTGGTATCGGACTGATTTAATAATAATATGTATTGAACTTCCCAGATTTATTAGATTTTCATTCTAATGCATGATGTCTGACTTTCAAATGTGCTGTAAATCTGCCCTGCAACCTCTTGTCATTTCTCTAAAAACCCAGTTATCACAAATGACTGGAAGGTCATGGAAAACTCATGGAAAGTCATTGAAATAAAAATGTAGCTGGTTGTTTTTCATATAGCTGATAATGGAGCTTTCAGATGGTGTGTTTTATATGTTGAGTTGCTGACTGGACATTTATTAAGGGGAAACTGACCTTGTGACCATATGGCCTGATGATCCATTCTGCAGGGTTCCCGTACACAGCTGTGTGGTTTTAGCCTACGAGAGGTCTCTGTAAATGCTGCTCTTGTAATATACTCTTTGGGCTAGAACTGGATGGAGAAAATGGCATATTGGTCTCAGTTCAGAGTGCAGAGGCTTGAATTGGTGAACACAGCATGAGGTAGAGAAGATATACTTCAAAGAGAAGACATTCTCGCCTACACACATACACAACAGTACACGTTTGAGCATGAACCACAACATTCTCCACAGAACATTTGTAACGCTGTGTCCGAACCAGGCATCAAGTACTACTTCCGTTCACAGTGAATGTGAAAAGTAGTATTTTATTTATGGAAATAAAACAAACGCTCCAAACAGTGGCTTCACCCAAAAATGTTTTCAAGCCGGTTATTTATATCTTTTGCTGTAGTGTGTCAGTAGGAAATATCAGTTTACATTTCCTAATGTTTATTTTGCCATTAATTGTAATTATCCAGTGAGATTTTTGTATGCACATGGAGTCTGACGACAGCCAGTAAGGTTTCTTCAAGTGTCCTGGAGACATGGCTGCAGTTCTTCTGAATTAATGCTGCCTTCACATGCTATTGGAAATTACCTACTTCCCACTTCTGAAGTTGTGATTGCGAGCTCATTGCGTTAAAAATTTTTACTCGAGAGGGCGTTAAGGAATCCTGCAAAAATCACTGTTAACATTAATAATAAATGTTAATTGAGCACCAAATTAGCATATTCGTTATCATGTGATATGAAGGATTATGTGTTTTTACGGTATTTTTTTTTTTTATCAATGCAGGTGGTGAGCATTAAAGAGACTTTTTTTCAAAAGCATAAAAAATCTTACAGACCTTACATTTCAAAATATTTGTTTTTTAATAAAGAACAAATATTTTGAAAATACAGAAGCAAAACCATGACCCTACAACCGTAATATGCACCAAACTATGAGAAAGTTAAACTGATACACCCCTGATAGATGGCTGGTTAGTATAAAACTCAGATTAACTTGAAAGAGATGTGATTTATCACCTGAGTTTGTGATGGAGTGTCAGTGTCTGAGTGAACCACAACATCCTTAACTCAGCGCTCTCTGAGAGACTGTAAATTAAGGGCTTTGTGTGTGCAGTGTCTGTTTCTTGAGCAGAGGACAGTTTGATGAAGAGTTTAATCTTCTAAAGAAGAGAATGGAACACTGATTTTGTCTCTCCCCCTTTCTTTCCCGTTCCCTAACCTTTTCCTGAAACAGCAAAATATCTTTTGTTGTAATGTGTAAATAACATATTAGAGTAGTGAAATAAATATGATGATAACACCCAGAGCTATTTGTGTGGGAGCCCAGGTGATCTGGGTTGCTGAGCACTGATACCAACTGGGTACAGAACTGTCACAGGAAACTAACCATCCTGAAATGACACGAGTCTTCTGCACTGTGTGTGTGTGTGTGTGTGTGTGTGTGTGTGTGCGCGAGCGTGTGTCATGTCAGTCCAGCACAGCATGGTGTTTGATCACAGCTGTGTGTGTGTGTGTGTGTGTGTGTGTGTGTGTGTGTGTGTGTGTGTGTGTGTGTGTGTGTGTGGATGAGCATCAGTGCCCTGTAAAGAAACTCAACCTCCCAAATCCTCTTCACCAGGCACAGAGGCGCTGAGCTCGGCATGTCTTAGTGGAGCACCCGGGGGTCTTTCTGTCTCTCTCTTACACACACACATTCTTTGTGCATTCTACTGGTGCAGGCTATGAACTATCCATACAGCGACACATGGGAATATTATATACTTAAGTAATATCACACGACCAAGTATGTGCTGTTGTACTAAATGTAATAAACTGAGGCCGTAATTCAGCCCTAGGTCACTAGCAAGATTGCGATTTGTGATATTGCTTTTTTACAACACAATACAATACAAAATTTGGCCAGTTAGTTTCCTATATATTGTTTTCCTCCACCAAAGAAAGAAGTTTCAAAAGAAGAAAAAGGATAAAGTTATGCATGCTCTTTCTTATGTTTGCCCTTTCTTTCATACGCACTTTCGTATTTTGTACACATTTTTTTTTTATGTAAGAAATAAGTGGTAAATGGTCCAAAAAAATTTGGTAGCACCATATTTAATTTTTGACAGGAATGAAAGTGATGCTGTGAGGGATAGAATACAGTGTGTTCAATGGATTGTACTGTTGTTTAACAATAATCAGATTATTCAGCTTTGAATAAAGACTGTAAATCTATCTTCACAGCCTTGTTTCAGTATTCAGTATTCCATCTAAACTGACTAAGGTCTACTGTATACAGAACTAGGTTTTTATGGGTAATTGCCAGAGAGTTGTTATGTGGTGAAGATATTCAGATTGGTTATTAGATTGTTGCTATGGTGTTCTGAGTGGCTAATAGTTAATTCGCAAGTGTCAAAGAGTCAGAATAGCTCACCTTCAATGGCTTTATGAGACTCTAGTCTTTAGATTTGACACGGGTTCCTTTTAAAATGAAAGTTTATTGGATTTTTTGGGCAGTTTTCTTGTTTGCCTGTTGGAAATCTTATTTCATATTGCTTTAGAATAATATCACACCTTTCTTCAGCAAGCCACATAAGTTCTAGATCATGTCTAGCACAAACACTTGTCTTACCAAACACCATTAATGACCGTGAAGTGAGATTTCTGTCATCAGTGCATCTCATTCTGTTCATTACTTTACATTAATACTGTCATATTTTGATACAGGACCACATTATAACAAAGCAAACTTCTCAGCATCACAGATCTCACTGTGTTTATTGGAAATCAAGTATGTTGCGTGACTGTCATGTATGCCTTGTTGGTGTCCTGATGTCTCCTTTTGAGATCAGAGCTGATCTTTTGTTCTCTCTCTGGATCTCTCACTAATTGGAATGGTTTCATGCTGTGCTTGGTTAGAGAGAGAATGAGCGAGAGAGAGAGAGGGAGAGTGTCGGGCAGCTTTCGACAGCCTACACTGCATTTCTTTGATAAAGCCTCTTCCGGTTCCTCCTCTCAAAAACTTCACTTACCCCTGCACACAACCACCCACTCCATTTGTTCCTCTGGGAGTCTACGTGTGTACAGGTATGCGTGATGACTTTAGCAGGCGGTCCCTGGGCTGTTTTTTTTTGTTTGTTTTTTTTACCCTGAAAAAGCTGAATTTATCATAAAAATAGACCTGCACATAAAGTTTGAGGGGGAAAAACATGCCTCCACCAGTGCATACACTTCACCCTCCAATTATAATACCCGCCGGGGGACGACGGCTCCAATTTCTGTCAATACAGACAGGTAATGCCTCTAAATAACAACCTTAAATATTAATGAGAGAGGGGGAGAGAGAAGAGGGATCAAGAAAAGAGCGTATTTTACATTCATAACTTCAAAAGTCAAAGAAGAAAGTGAGGCAATTTGAAGGTAAAACTGCATAATTTTGGGCTTTTGTTTGAAGAGGTTGCCGTCAGGTCATCTTCGGGAAAGAAAGCACAAATTGATTTTCTTCTGTCTAAATGACTGATTTGCAAAATTAATGTGTGCCGCAGCGAGTCCGAGGGCTGATGAAAACAAACGCAAGCCAAGCAGGGGACGGATTGGTGCCGCTCCGCTAATGCCGCTGCCGTCTGCCTGGCTTGGCGACAGAGGAGAGTCTCTGCGGTTCTTGTATCGATCCACTCAGCCACTGTCTGCCGGCTGGCACGGATCCCTCTCTGATGTCTGGTGGACATCTGGCTGGGGATGTCGTTTCAAAAGAGAGAAACGTCAGTTCGACTGCAGGTTTGTTTGATGCTTATCAGGATGTGTGTTGCCACAACACGTCCATTTGGAGAGTAATCGCCGCGATGCGTGTCATATGCATCACTGAGCGGTACGTGGCAAGATGTGACACATCACGTGTCCAACTTTCATGCTAATCGAGATGCACATTGATGTTTGTTGACAGCCAGTCCTCTTGGAATTTCAGCGGGGAATGGGATGAGCAGGAATTGTCATCGGAGCCTGAATGAAGACTGATGGTGCTTCTTTCCACCATCATTCCCAGCAGAGGCGGCAGCACAGCCCGCCTTGGCCCGCCAGGGTTGTTCCTCCCATGGACTGACCTTGTCATGAAGGCAGAACCCTTGTGGCCGCAGCGGATCCCGTTCTTCCTCAGGGATTGGCTGACTGGCATTGATAGTGAGAAGGTCATGACCTCTCGCTGACAGACCAGAACCCCACGTGACACCAGATGCCTCTGATTCTTTTAACAGTTATTTGCACTGTCATTCCAGTGAGCACCAGACATCAGTTTTATTTTTATTTTTCAATTTCAGTGTAGTTTTAGTTAGGTGCACAAGTAATTTCATATTTGAAGATTTATATATTAATACCAATATATTAATATACAAATATTTGTCATTTTTATTTGATCATTTTAAAGTTTTATTTCTTTTAATGACATTTTTTTTTTTTATTGCCCTGTTTTAAGGTACGCTTGTTACAGTGGAATTATAACAATAAGTACTTATTAATGAACATGTACTTACTACTATTACTGGTTAGGGTTTGGTTTAGGGTTCGTCTCTTGTAATTATGCATAATTTACTGTTATTACTATAGTAAGTACATGTACAATGTCTAACAGGGACACTGTAAAATAAAGTAAGACTGTTTTTAGGGTGTGTTTGTAGATGTATAACGCAACATTACAGGCATAGCTTTTTTGAATTACCATTATTGTTGGTTTTTAATTAGATTCAGTATAGTTTTCATCCCGATACATATGTACTAAGTAACACTTAAACGTAAGATTTATTTGTCAACTTCTCAACACAGCATACTGCAGTAATTGCTGTCAATGAAATGAGCTATAAAATATGTAATTAATGCTACTTCTAGCATCTGGCATCCCTGGGACATTTATGATTCAGCAATATACCCTGGATCCACTCAGAGCTTGTGTCAGATGGCCCGCACTAGAGAACAATTAGTACAAAGTTCATAGCAGAGGACATCCGAAATATGTATTGAGGTTTTTTTTTTTCCCCCATTTGAATTTCCCCCAATTTTTTTTTTTTTTTTTTTTTTTTTACTTTTTTTACTTGCAGGTAGTCAGATGTCAGGCTTAGTATATTAAATAAATCATATCACAAGCATTCGTTTAAAAAAGCTATTTTCTCTCTGCATTAGTGTAAATTTTTAGTGTTCTTGTTTGTTTATTTTTTTCAAAACGTTTTATTTTTCCACCAATTTGTCAGCTTTTGTCTCCGTGATGGTTTCACTTGACTACAGTAACCTTGGCAGGCACTCAGAGAGAGAAAAGACTAGCGAGAATCCGTCCATTGATTCCATTTTTCATCTAATCCCAATTGAGGGTCAAAGTGTTTCCTGTCTGTCAGCTGTTTGTCATTCTCTCTATCTCTCTGTGCTCTTGAGAAGACTTTGCCCCTCTGCCACTCTGGTATTGTCTGCATATTAATATCTTTCTGGGTTACTACGGTTACCAAAGTTCCCGCTCTTATCCCATCATGCACTGATATTGTTCTGAGTAGATTAAAACTTAAATATGTGGCTTGGGATGAGGGCGAGTGTGTCTATTTTATGAGGGATGATAATGGCCTCTGTACTCTGTACTGTCAGATGCGCCTTTCTCTCTTTCTCTCTTTCTCTCTCTCTCTTTCTCTCGCCGTCATCTGTTCTGCAGGGGCAGACCCTCAATAATTGCCCGACACTCCTTAAGTCCAATTCTAATTTAGCCCAGCAACAGCAGGGTGGTCACTCACTGGAAATCTAATTAGGGGCTCCTGTGTGTGCGTCCGCATATGTGTGTGTGTGTCTCCTGTGAGATGGCGAGTGAAATGACTGATAGCATGGAGGAAGCCATTTGGATCAGTGTTTAAAACACAGGCAGAATTTGTGCCAGGAATATCTGGCTTTTTAAAGCCTGCTCGAGCTATTCCTACCTGAATACTGACCTAATTGATTTTGATTCAAAAACAAAACTGGGTAGAGGTTTGTAATCTGTTTATGTGCATGTCTGCCTGCTAGGTGACCCCTGGATCATGTGACGATATCATGGGACAGGTCAGTGATAATGATTGGTTGCTTTGGCATAAACAGGCCAACGGCTGCGGTCTCAAACCAACAATGTCGTCTTTGTGGTCGAAAGTCACACACACACACACCGTGATATGGTTTCCTGCTTGTTTTTCCCTCCTCAAACCAAGAGCCCATGAGCCGTTTTGTTAATTTATTTGTTTTTGTTTTTCTCGCGAGCTGTTGATCAGTTCCTGACACACACATTTGCCAGAATAAAGGAGAACCAGAGTCCAGGTTTGTGTCTTTTTATATGTGATTCACTTTCTCTTTCAGCTTTTTTTAGCTCACCATTTTTCAAAAGCTCATGTGCTTTTATTCTTGTAACTCAAATAGTAGCGCAAGGCCATGATTATGGATTTGATTCACATCAGGGAGTGTATGAACTGATTATACCTCAAATACAATGCAAGTTGTATAAATGTGTCAGCTAAATGTAAATGCGAGTATATTTGTTCCATTTCCTGTGAGGAACATTAAGATGGACTTGTGGATTTCAATCAAGCGTGGATTCGCCTCCTATTCTCCTGCTCAGAGACCCGGATGCTGTATGTGCGATTCAGCAGCAATTAGCCTCAATCTCTGTGTGACAAACAGGCATTCAGTGAAGGTTTCTCATCATTGCAGGGTTGAAGGGTATAATTTAAAGTGCAAGCGCAATAATGCAGACTAATCAGCTGTGTTTATCTACTGACAGGACCTTCAAGAGCCCATCTACTCCCCTTTTCCTCTGAAATGATGCTGTGCCAGGTGCCTGAATGCCACATTTCCACTGACTTGAGAACCAAAGGGCAATGTAATTTACAGTTACTTCATATTTAACCTGCCCACAAAAACAAATGGCCAGCAGAAAACCAATCATAGTCTTTTTGTTTTGTTTTTTTAGACTTATTTCTAATTTTGGCTATTTTACCATTCAACGTGTTTATTTATTTATTTTTCATCACAAGCTGGTTTTAATGGAGCATAAAGACATTTAAATATTAGTTAAATAATAGTTAATTGTTTAAAATAAAATATATTTGATAGAAATAAATATTTAACAGAATTTCTTTAAATAAATTAATTTTATAATTTTTTATTTATTTAATTTAATAAATGTATTTAATGAAATAAATACATTAAATATTAGTTTATAGTTAACTCTGTTATTTAGATTCTGGCAGATATAGATTAATAGATAATAATTTTGTTATGGCTGATATTAAAATTGTATACTATTTTATTAAAATAAAGTACATTTAAGCATTGCAACAAAATAAAAGTATAGTGTAACAGTATACTGTACAGCTGTACTGTATTTAAAAATAAATATTTATTTTGAGATTTGCAAACTACTACATTTAACAGTTATTATTATTTTTAGATGACTACCTCTATGTGACCGTTAGATGACAGTAAAGGTAATCTCAATGTTAAAAAGGTAAAAAAGCTGCACAATTAAACATACAATATTTTCTGATACCAATAAATCAAAAAGTCACTATTATTGGACTATTACTTAATATGATACCAATATAATGCATTGTGCATTTTTACTAAATTAATCTCAAATACATCTTTCCAACCCAGATCTGCTTTTTGGAAAGAGTGGAAATGCTTTGAACAGGTTCATACCGGACACATATTGGTGGAAAAGGCTTCCCAGGTGTTCTAATTGGTTCATTGAACTCACGCAGGGTTTTTTAATCTTATCAACACAGAATGAAGTTGTAGAATCTCCAATTCAGTTGGATTCTAGGAACTCTATAAGTATTGTGAGGGAGAGTCTGGCCTCTGCTCCTATTCACAGCTACTTGTGGGTCCCTGACAGCGGGGTTGCTGGGTAATGGGCCGTGGAGAGCCAGAGCACTAATGTGCTTAATCGTGTTTGAAATGACAGAGGAGCCCAGGGACACCAGACTTTATTATGTTGGACCATGTATACAGAGAAGAGACTCATTCAATTTCTGCTTCTGAGGGTGTGAAAGGGTCCCAGAGTGGACGAGAATGGGAGAAGGAGGGAGAGAGAGCGAGCGAAGTGTGTCCTTTTCATGTGTCACTTGGGACAAAAGGGGGTGAATCACATTAAAAAGCGTCTTAACTCTTATTTGAATTAAAAATCATGTTTCTCTCCCTTCTTGGCTGACATGATGTTTCTTTAAGCAGGTATTAAACCGCTGATGGAATTTAAATTCATCCGTGTTAGATTTTAATCGTAATTTTTATCGTGAGCCAGCAGTAATAAAAGCCCGGCTTGTTAAACAGAGTCAACCTATAAATTAATATAGATCTTTTAAAAGTGATACGGCCGCATAGGTTGCATGCCATAACCTGTCGTTCTCTTCCCATCAGGGCTTCCGCACTGGCCTCGACAAGTGTTTTTTTTTTTTTAAGTGCTGCAAGAGAGGGAGGGATGCGCGGAGCCCACGGCAAGCCAAGGAGCTGTTGGTAAATTCAAATGAATGTCGGATAATCAATCCTGAGCTCAAGAGATTTCTCCTCCTCAAACTTCAGTGCAGCCTTTTTCCTCCCCGCCACCGCAACAACTCTGCTTCATTTACCCAGGACCCGCAATGGGGCCCGCCGCCCTTCCCACATCGAGCCAACAGAGAGCCAGCGCTGACCCCGTGGAGGAAGCAAGGGATAAGCAGGGGTTTAGTCAAATATCGACAGCTGTCTGCTCATCAGTGCCTTGCGTCTCTTCGAACGCCACATGAATGCACACTGATTAGAAGAGCGAGAGAGATGTGAACCGTTTGCAAACACGCACACACATTTGTGTGTGCCATCTGCCTAAAAGGGGGGTAAACTACTTGGTGGACTCTGTATGGGTTCGTATGTTCGTATTTTTGTTACAAAATAATTAATGTATTTTGGTTTGTTTTTGTGTAGGAGAGCCGTGTGATTTAAAGGGATAGTTCACAGAAAAATGAACATTTAGTCAAATAATGAACCCTTGTGTCTTTAAAAAATTGCATGACTGACTTTCTTCTGTGGAACACATAGTATGCACTACCATTCAAACATCTGGGCTCGGTATAGAGCTGCACTATTAATCGTTAAAATATTGCGATTATGTAGCAATTAACATTTCATCAGAACCTCTGGTAAATTACAAATTACATGAAATAATTTGTATTTAGTTGTCTCTCCAGAATGGGAGAATTGTGGTCTCCATTTTAAACCAAAAAAAAAAAAAAAAACTTGGAAGACTTGTTGTTAAGCTTTTCTTTGAGAAAAGAACAAAGAACGGCACGGAAGTCATTCTTAAGAAAGGAAGATGTGTTCGGAGTTTTGCCGACCGGTCGGATACGATGAAAGTTTAATCTATCAACTAGCTCCTCTTCACCTTCTTCGTTGCTCTGGTTGGTTGTATCGCTATCCTATTGCGTGCAGAGGGAATTTGAAAGACAACCGCTTATCCCGCCTCTCAGATTGAGCCGTGCCAATGGTGAGTTCCCAGACCCAACATCTTGATGTGGATCTGGCTTGTCAGGCTACTGATTTAGTACTCAAGAAACATTTCTTATTATTAGTGCTGAAAACAGTTTTGCTGCTTTATATATTTGTGGGAACAGTGACACATATTTTTTCAGGATTCTTTGATTAAATGAAAAGATCAAAAGAACTTTTTATATTTGCAATAGAAATCTTTTGTAACATTATACATGTCTTTACTGAGTGCAAACCTTTGAACTGTAGTGTGCTATAGAGGAATGTCCAAGCTGCACTTTTCCATACAATACAAGCGAATGGTTACCAGAGCTGTAAAATTAGTGAATAATTGTTTCACCTTGTTCCTCACACAAATGTATTATGTGCACATTCCAAGTCTTGTAAAGGCTCAAGTCATATATGTACTATATATGCTATGTTTCTGTTTTGTGTATTGCTTGCTTTTTGGAGATGTTCCCCATCCACTCGTCACTGTCTGATTTAGACAGATTTGGCTTTATACTCAGCGGTGTGCTATACGTACCAATCCTTGGAATTAATAGATTTTTGCAATTATACTTTAAAGCCTACAAAAATATCCTGAGATTTTAATGTAGCTCAATGGGGGAACTTGGCTTTGTAAACCATCAAGCACTCACCGCTTTGTGCAGAAACAGTTATTAGCTAGCTAATGTCTGTTATATTATTGAATCTCTCTTATTGAATTATTGAACTCACTATTGGTTCCAACTGTGCACTTCAAAACTGAAGTGAGTATGCAGTGAAGTTCTGATATTAAACTAGAATCTATAGAGCGGTTTCTTCGGTTGTGGGTTAGGGTGCATTATATATGTTTGCAAAGAGAATTAATAAGCCTTTGAAAGATTATCTACCCAACAACTGCTCTCTGTGGCTAAAGATCCTTTAGCTAATGTCAGATTGGCATACAATAAATGTCTTGTCAATGTTATTGATTAGCATTTAGTATACGGTCAACCAAATAGCAGAAGTTTTACATAATGGGGTGATTTGCTTTTCTGTGAACAATACTTGATATTCTGCCTTGAAACTTGGCTGAAAACATCTCGACTGGCTTTGAGAATCATTGTGCCAAGACTTGTAAACCGTTGTTGGAACCTGCATTTGTTTTAGCCTGGCTGTGATTTGCAGAGCTTTACAGAGACAAAGAGAGTGAGCTGAGGGGAAGTAATTAAGTCCAAATCCATTTAGGTCATTTAATTAATTGAGGGACACGTTCACTGGTTTCCCAGCCCTATCAGTGTTCACATCAGCCTTGAGTGCTGATTGAGATGCCATTTGGAGCATATATTAATGGCAGCAGAGAGAGCAGCAGAGGAATGGGCTGTCTTCTCTTATCTGCACAACACCGCTGAGGTCTCAAAATGTTGGGTCTCTGAAGAGTGCTTCGCGTTGAGTGAAAAGGACATTGTTATATAAAAAAATATATATTAGGATGATACTTTAAGGATTAATTTGACCTAATTCCTTTTGTAAAATCTTTTTTTTTTTTTTCTAGAACCCAACATTAAATTTGGCATGACATGAAAATTCATCCTCTTTCTAAATACATGTTATTGATCTTATTAACAGTTCACCCATGCATTTTTTTTTTTTTTTTTTTTTTTTTTTTTTTTTGACACTGTAATATTTAATAAAAAAGTCAACGCAATCTCCCGAAACATCAGACTACTCTCTGGTGATGTATGCAGGACTTCTCCAATCATTTAGTTCACTTAAACCCCGCCCTTTTTTTTTTTTTTACAATCAAGCTTGATTTCAGATCTGCCTTCGTCTAATCACCAATTGATGGATAGAAGAAAGTCCACTCCCTATTTTTTATTTTCTTTCAATAATCATTTCACTCAGACGTCACATTTCATTGTGACCGTATTAAACTTTGGTGTGTAATTTGTTTCACACCATTCAACGGTAAGAATGATGAATCAAATCATGTGGCTTTGAGAGGTGTGGTAGTATTTTTCTAAGCAATCTGACTTTTTTAGCATTAGTTAATCCATAATAAGGGGGTAGGATGATTTTGGACATAACATTTGTTTCATGTGTTTAGCAAAGATATACTCTTTCCCTCTCCTTTTTCGTTTCCCTCTTCTCTTCTATTTGTCAGTTTTCACATGATTACCCCATCATCAATTCCTTGAAAAGCAGCACAGCTTGTTGCTTTGGTTCTGCAGTCATAAGACATCCGGATGGTATAGCTTGTGCTCATCTTGTCATGACTTGTTTGTTTGTGTCCATATGAAAATGACCTCATGATCCTTTCAGCTTCAATGTGGGGAAGATGATGTCTCACATTTTGTGCTGTATTAGTTCTAGAAGAGCGTGTGTGTGTGTATATGCTCCATTAGGAGTGTACCGCCCTGTCCCTGTACTCTGTTCTCTAAGTATAGCTAATCCATCAGACATAATGTCCCATTATATAGCCCTGACAGGGTGTATCTGTGTGGGCGCATGAGGTGATTAATACTGATCGGGCTTTTTATAAGTGCAAAAGTGAGATGTTTATTTGAGTTGCTGATCCAAAATACTGGCTGATCATTAAAATTTAAAGAACACAAAGCAGTGTTTCTAAAAGGATGAGTCGCAACCCAGAAATGAGTCACAGTCAGGAGGGGAAAAACAAATAATAAAATGCAACTAATCATTTAATCATGCATAATTATGATGGAAGAATGAACAGACTTATCTGCTTCTAAAAGGAGGAGAAAATGTTTCTTGTATCTTTTTATGTTGAAGTCAGAGGCTGTGCATATTGGCACATATACATGGCACTTGGTAGAAGGCAACTTAGGCAGAAATAGATGGGTTTAAGGACTTCGAAAGTTCAGAAAAATATGGCCCAGACTACATTTTAAATATTGGTTTAACCAGGATAATTGTGTTTTGTGCAGTCAGTTGTCGAAAAAAAAAAAAAATCAGATTATAAAATTGTGACTTTTCCTTTTTAGACGTTAATAATTTTGCATATTTTTAGACCAATGGGGTTTGTGGCTATATTGATACATTTCAGTATTCGCTTATAAATACGTTTTTGTTTAAGTTTGTTATGGGTCACCACCACTGTAAAATCTGCTAAAGCTAAAAACCAGCAGAACCACTGTACGAGAGGACAGTCCATCCTCTTTTTGGCCATTGTATCATGTATAATAACCTGATGCCAAACTCAGTATCTCAGTCCATTATGAATCTAATACAAACACTCAAAGCGGTCATTAATAATTCAGCCTATTTTCAATAGAACTCTTTGGCAGGAGTTTTTCTTTTCTTTTTTCATTGTCCTGAAAATAAGTTTTTGATCCATCCCTGTTGGCCTCGTGTAAAAGCTGACAGACTGAGACGGCTTCCCAGCAGCCTTTGCGGTTAATTGAGTTAAGTCACCTGTGAAAGACTGTACAGTTCGAGTCAATGAGCCAGGTGTCCCCCAGGCTGGGGCCCTTAGAATATAACCTCTTGTGCTTTTGCACTCAGTCTATCTCTCTTTCCCGAGCTCTGTTTCGCTATTATTTTACGTTAGGCATGTTAATAAGAGTAATGCTGTCACTGTCTGACTCTGTGTAACTGTAGGATGCTTGAATATTGAATTGCATTTAAAGAGATGGTTAAAAGTGAAATATCAGTCATTATTTACTCACCCTGTTGACAATCCATCTGGCTTACTTTCTTCTAGAAAGGAAAATTGTGCTAGTTGCTATATTTGCTATAGTTGCTATATATTTTTCAGGCAGTTAATCTGCATGGCAACGCTTTCAAGCTTAAAAATGTGAAATAGCCATGACAGTATCCTAAAAGTGGTACAGTACTGTACATATGACTCATCATGTGTTGAATTAATCTTCTGTTGTATGAACCATTTATTAGCACTTTCTGAATCTCGAAAGCCTCGGTCCCCATTCATTGTAATTGGATGTAAAAGTGCCTTTTTTATTTATTTTTTATTTCTCATTTTGTGTTCTAAAGAAGTCATGTCTATTTGGAACGGCATGCCAATGACTTTCACAATCATTCAGTCAAATGAACAAGTTGTTCAGTCAGTGAGTGTTTTTAAAATAACAATTGTCGTCATCGCCCTATTTCTTGTCTTTTCAGGTGGTGTTCAATCTACTCTAGGTCATGCTGTGTGGCTGACTTCTATGCTCTAGCTGAAATGAGGTTGGTGATTTTGGGGTCGCGGCCCCTCTTGGCCTTGACCCTCACGCTCACCTTCACCTGCCTAAAGCATCTGTGCCATGGTGCGACTCCCTTTCCTCAGGACCTGGAGCCCATCAGCACTGTTGGTAGTGAATGTAAGTATGTAACTACGAAAGACCACTTAGCACTGCAGTTCCTGGGATAAAAGTGACATTATTTATCTGATGTTTTTAACTTTTAACAGGCATACAAAGAGTGTTAAAACCTCAGTTTGTTTTCAAATCTTTTGATAATTCAATCATGACATTTGGAATTATGAATGCTTTATCTTGCATGATATATAGCAAGAGGCGCATTAAACCATACCCAGAGTTTAAAAGTAAACCGCCTGCCAAGCAATCAGGTCTTGGCAGGCGTAAAGCATTTCACACGCCAAATACATATATCATCAGCCATGGCTGCCAAGTCCATCCTCACTCCACCTTCCCGTTCCCAGCCCTAATCTACCCCATCCTGGTTTTCTACCCCATGCTACTCCCCAGCTTCCAAACCTATTGGGTCTGAGAGAGCAGCTTCACTCGGAGCTGCTGTGAAGTTGTTACTAATTGGCAAATAAAAACTCCTCAATCTTGGCTGCGTAGCAAACAGCATGGTGTGGAAAGGCCGACTCAATTGCAAATGAGGTGTGATATAAGTGTTTACTGTTTTATGTTTGTATATTGCAGACAGTCCATTTTTATACAGTCTATACCATCCAGCACTATATTCCTTATAATTCTTAAGGAAACCAAAAAAGCATTATTTTACATTGAATAAGTTGAATAAGTGTGACTTAGTGGCAGGGTCGTGTTCCGATCAGAATTTAATTCAAATGAATTAAATCAAATTTAATTAATTTAAAGAAAAAAATCTCAGTTTGAATGTTATGGATGGATAGATTCAGAATTCTTCAATTCTGAAAAATTCTGAATTGTACTTTTGCTATAGTTATCAAGTCTTGTGGGTGCTGTTTGAAGTTTAAATCTAGCCTGCAGCCCCATTTCTCTTTTCATTTCTTAAAAAACATAAAAAAATTATTCAACGTGATGGATGTCACATGATTGACTGGGGGTCATGTTTTGAGTTGCTACAAGAGCTCCGCAGGGTCTTTTGTTCTGCTAAAACGAGTGGACCACATTTGAGAGAGCTGGACTCAAAAACAGAGACTGAGCCTCAGGGCCATTGGTGTACAGATAGCTTGGCTAATAGAGCTCTCCAAAAAGAACATCACACAAGTAATGAGACCCATTTATCAACCATTTCCACCTGTGTGTGTGTTTATGTGCTTTACTGTATGTGTGTGTTGCTTTACATCCTGAGACTTTGCTTTGTGCTAGGGCCTTTACACATTGTAACCTTAAAACTCATTGCATGCGACTACGTTCACACTGTATGTAAATGCGATTGTCACTCCTCTTCTGAATGAAAAATTCTGTTCTGTTCACATACAATTATTTTAGGAGAGTGACAACTGCAACATGCAACCAAATGTAACAGCCAGTTTTTGTTAAGATGATGGTTTGAAATAACAAGTTTGGTCTGGACTGTAATATATGGGTTTCTTGTGGAGTGCTGGGCTGGTGGGAGCCACTACAGTGCAGAGAGACCGTATCAAAATATGCAAATGAGTCAAGACAGGTACCTCAATTTCTGTGATTTTCTAGCACAGCAGCTCTCAGGAGCTGTCAGCGAGTGCCGTCACTGCATTAACTAGTTGCTCAGTTTGCTTCTGTACACGACACATTTAATGTATAATTTAATAGCAATTGTCATCTTAATTTTCAAGAGTAAATGTACTAATTGTTGAATGTGATTGTCATTGTTCAAAAGCCAATTGAAAATAGTTGTTACTGCAGTTGGTGCATTTGATGGCTTTGGTAGTCTGTCTCTCTCTGTCTCTCTCCCCCGTCTTGGTGCAGCCCACGCATTACGGGTGAAAAAAGTTGAATCTTATCAAGCTTTAACAAAATATGCCATATTTGTTGATTACACTGTTGGCATCAATGTTTTTTCAGCTGAGTTAATTAATTCTGTGCTATATGATCAGAACCACCCTGGACTAGTTGTCTCTCATGTCATCCAGTGTGATCATCTTTGATATGTACTTTAACCCATGCATGGCGTCCACTACAGTGGACAGATATTTGGAAGCCATTTTGAAAACAAACATATTACTTTGTGATTCAATAATTCATGCATGAAAGGGTTAAGGGATAGTTTACCCAAAAATTTAAATTTGCTGTTAATTTACTCACAGTAAAGAAGAACAGTAAAGAAGATTTTTTTGCTGAAACCTTGGAGATTCACAGTAGATTGTAATGTCAATGGCTACCGTCACTTTGAGAATTATATCAGCCATAACGTGGAAATATGATTTGCATTTATTTATTTTTAATCTATCGATATGGGCCTCTAATGTCGATAAGACATCCCTAGTTTAATGTTATTCACTGCTATTGTAAGAATACAAACTTTGCTCAGAGTCAGTCTGCAGATTTTAGACAGATGGAGTTGTCAGATTTCTCAGAAAATTGTGTAGTGTATCATGTATCAAACATATTTGATATTTTGAGGTGATTTTAGAACGCATTCTTTTCATTTGTCATGCGCCTCCTAGCAAGTAGGTGTTTCTGCCGGAGTTTGTTGTTTTTGGAACAGCTTAAAAGTCTTATAGTGTGTGATCCTCAGATGATTAGTGTAAGATGCTCAGTTTTACAAAGTCTGCAAAGTGTATGATGCGTAGCGTTTTAAAATCTAAGTTCAGACTCCATCCTTTAAGATTTAGAACTTTAGTTTGAGTGATCAATCTTAATTTATTTTGAAGAATTAAGCTGAGAATTCTAGAATATTCATTCACATGCAGTGAGTTCACGCAGTGATTTTCCGACTTGTGAGAGTCATGTGGATTGAAGTTTATTTCTCATATCACTGGTTCATTGGCTCTGGTTCTGTAGTGAGATGCAGACACTCTGGGTGATTTTTATTGAGGGATGATCCTGCCGAGATCAGATGATGGTGTTTACCCCGACAGTGTCTTTGAGAAAAGAGTGAAGTTTCTGCTCCAATTTAACCCTTACATGTTTGTTTACTGTAGCTCCTGAACATCAGAGCGAGCTTTGGTTCCTGCTGCGGCCACCTGTGGTCTGCCAAGTTTAGGAGAAACTCTTAACAATACACGGTTTCATAATCGCGAAGTAACTAAAGTAACAGGGATCATTAAAATGTCCAGATTTTCTTTTCACCCCAAGGTCACGTTTACCACCCTGTGTCTGCTACTTTTGTGCAGTCCACAGTTTCCAAACAGACCTGCAAATTAAAGGTCCCTGCAGGTCATTGTGGACATCTCTGCAGGTCTGAAAATGTTGTGTAACCCACTCGGCCTCTGAAAGAAGAGCATGGCCAAGTGACTCATCTTTGACATTGTGCTAGAAAATAATCTTTTTAAGTGTAAATGAGATTAATTAGCAAATGATATTTGAGTGTAAACACGTACACATCATAATTAATCACAGCAAAATGAGATCTGTGATATGAATCACTATAAACATTAAACAGTTTTGTTTTTTAAACAGTCAGTTTTTGGTGTGGGAGGGCTTATCGAGGCTCCCAGACAGAAAGTGATTGGAACCGGCTAGCTAGATTTTGTAGGTTTTTAAAGAAAATCGAAATGGCATACAGGAAGTTCTAACGACTATGGCAAAATTGGTATTTATGTTCTTGGCATGACCCTAGGAATCTATTAAGAATATAATTATAAGTTATAATTTCATTACAATCGGCTAATTTAATCAAAAGTTATTAGCAATTTTGGAAATTTCATTATAACTTTTGACCACAAGGTGGTGCTGCCCCGAAACTTTGAGTACCTTCAGGGCATGGTGCCAAAGACGCATACCAATTTTCGTTTCGCAAAATATAACATTTTAAGGCTAATATCATATGGCAAATATGGGAAAATTTGGTTTTGTTCGACTCTGCATGCTGGACTAAATCTAAAGACAAGTTGTGCTTTTTGGCCAAACCGTTAAGAAGTTACAAGCAAAAATTTAAATTTTTTCATATCTCCTGACCACTAGGTGGCACTGCGTTATTAAAACACAAACAAAGTTTAGTTTGAATATGCTAAAGCATTATGGAGATATAGCTTCACGTCCTTTTTGGCATGCTCTTCGTCAGATTGAAGGCCTATGAGGAGTTTGAAAAAGTTGTTTTTTCAGAAAATGTAAAATGGTGGAAAACTTTTCATGATGGAAACTTGCGTCTTAGGGCAATATCGAATCATTTTGAGCCAAGGAATCAGATGAGAATTTTGTTTCTAGCCCTTTCAGTTCAAAAGTTGTTAACATAAACGAGTGTAAGTTTGGACAGTTGGTGGAGCTAGAGGGATTGAGTTAGAGGGGCCCTATTTTAATGATCTAAGATCAAGTGCACGTAGAGCGTGACCGAATCTACTTTTGCTAGTTTAACAATGGGAAAAATGGTCAACGTGTCTGGCGCATGGTCTAAAAAAGTTGTCCCTATTCTCTTAATGAGTAATGGGTGTGTTTTGGGTGTAACGTGCAATAAACCAATCAGAGTCTCATCTCCCATTCCCTTTAAAAGCCAGTAGCGCTTGCAGCATGGTGGATTAGCTATTTAAATGGCAGAATATAGACACCCTCAACCTGATGAGTCAGTTTAAATACGTGTGTATTGCCATGATTGGTTAAATAAGTAGCCAATTTCATTCGGCATTACTGCAAATAGGTAAATCTGATACATGCAATGACTATTCATTATGACATGTAAGCATTTTTATCTTTATGTACACAATAATAAACTTTTACATTGTAATCCTTTTATTTTTAATATTTGGCATGTTTATGTGCTGCTGCGCATCCCCGTGTGTGTAATAAGGCGCATATTACTAACGCACCCTTTAAATCAGGGGTTTTCAAACAGGGGTCCTCCAGAAGGTTCCCATCGGTTCCCAGAAAATTTCAGAGAATAAAAAGACAAAGCAAAAATGGATAAAGTCTACTGAACATTCTAACCGTTTCATTTCTAAATGTTTCTCTCCTTTCTTGCCATATACGTACTTTCCATAATTGTATGTTTGCTTTGTATCTTTAGTGAGTTTTTCTCACTATAGTCCCCTTTATCTTGCTCACTGTGAGGCAGTTTTCTTAACGCAGTACGTAAGCTGCTTACATACATTTAATGTGAAAGTTGCTTATACAAATAATTTTTAGTTGAAAATGTTCTTCTTCAGGTTTATACATCCAACATTAAGTATGTCCAATTTTTAAATGTATAGATGGATTTTAGGAAGGGGTCCCTCATAAAAGGTTCATCATTTTACAAAATTTGAAAACCCCTGATTTAAATAACACAAAAAATACTGCGCTATTGACTTTAGACCAGGTTTCAGTTGGTCAATGGTGCAGTCATTTTCAGTTGCCTCAAAATAGCAACGCGCCAACAATGCGCCTGAACGCCTCCTTTTCAGACCAGCACGCCCATAGGCGCACAAATGGGTGCAAATGCATTTGCTATTTAAACAATATGGCGCAGGAAGTGTAAATGATAACAATGTTGGGCTGAAACTAGCAAAAAACACTTCTGTTGCTCCAGGTGTATGATAGGACCCAGAGACTCCAAATTTGCTATGGTGACAGTTCAGACTGTCCTGAACTGTGTGCCAAATTTCATAACTTTCCCACAAGCGGTTATGTGGGCTGCCATAGACTCAAGGGCTGAAGAAGAAGTAGTGGAAGAATAATAATAAGAACTCTAACAATTGCAATAGGTACCTATGCACCTTCGGTTCTTCGTCCCTAATGTCTTGACCATGGCATTTCTCAAAATGTTCTTATTCAAATCCTAAAAAGTGTAGATGGAATTTTTTTATTTTATTTCCATTGTTGCCTCTGAAATTTCTGTGAAAAGACTTATAGATTAGACAAGAAGACTTAATATTGCATACTGTTAACAAGTTACACTTAATTTGAAAAAGTTGATGTAAAAAGAATAATCCTTTAGGTGCTACACTGACAGCAGGATGGTAGAGAGTGACAATTTCTAGTTGATTTTAACTCTGTCTTTTCTCTTCCCCATCATGAAGACACCTACCTGTACCCCAGTTTCCAGGGGAACATGTCAGATAATGACACTGCCAGACTGGGGCTGGATTTTCAGAGGATGCTGCGGATTAACCACATGGTCTACATTGCTGCAAGGTATGTCGTGTCAGTTCAATCACATGCTCACACTGCACACAACAACACAGCTACACACATTTCAAAAGATGCAACATCGACTGGGAATTCCAGACCTCTGGATCCGTACACACTACTGCTGTTTCTCCAGACGCCTGCAGCGATAAGACCTACACACTAATGATAAGGGTCGTGTGATTGGGCCAATCAGTCTCATTCAGACCTGGATTGCAGACAGATGGATGTTCGCTCAATCTCTGACACCTCTCTCACCCCTTCTATTTCCTCTCTGTCTGTCTCTTCACCACTAATGCCCTCTCACTCTCGTTTTTGCTGTGTTCTGCCCCCTTCAATTCAGCTCAAGGTGTTATTGGCACTGCATTGTTACTTATTGAAAGAATGGCAAAAAGAATCTCCGTTGCTTAAACAATTGATGAGAATATTGGCATTTTTGTCATTCTCTCTCTGTGTGTCTGTAGAGATCACGTTTTTGCCATTAACCTCAGCTCTTCAGCGGAGCGTATCGTCCCCCAACAGGTAAGCTCACCTTTTTCTCAACTTTCTGTTTCAGTCATCTCTAATGTTTTTCTTTCTCTCAGATTAGTGATGTGAGTACGTAAAGTGGAATATTCACTTTTATTCGTCTTTGGGGAAGGACCATTCAGAAATCCCATTTTTCAAATGAGCAATTCTCTTTATGGTTGCTTTAGAGGACGCATATTCCATGCTTTTATAGCATTGACTATTTTTCCCTGAGGTCCACTTGAAATGTTAGTCAAGGTCTCTTACACAAAAAACAGCTGTAATGTGTAGCATACTGCTGTATGCTGTTGGCACTTTCAACAAATATGGTACATTTTGGTGCTTTGTGATTTTTATTTTATTTTTTTTCACATAGCACGGTTGGGCTTAGGGCAACCCGAGTTTGAGTCCTGGCTCACGGACCTTAGCCGATCCCGTCCTCCCTCTCTCTCCCACTTCACTTCCTGTCTACTCTACTATCCTACCTCAATAAAGGCAAAAACACTTTATGAAAAAAGTTATTTTGGCCTGACCCATGTTAGAGCTTTTGACCTTCTCAACTAATAATTTGGATAGTAAAACTATAGTAAATACACTTAAAATTGATTTACTAATTATTTATTACCAATACTTGACTCTGCCACAACTCTGTCGTCAATTTGTTTATTTAATATTTTTTCTAAAAAGAAAATGCTAAATGTAGTTTTAAACCGTATTTATATGTCACATTTACATATTTTTCATAATAGTGAATCATAAGCCTCATATAAAATTAATAGAAAATAAAATCGGTCTGTATTTAGCATGACATCCTGAGGTTTGCGATCAACATTTCAGAAGGTTAAGCATCTTCTTACTTAAAAAAACTACATTTTTTGAAAGTATATTAAGGTGTTTAAGAATCATATTTTTGTACCTTATTCAAGGTAAGTGGCTATTTTCCTCCCTGAAAAGAACCATTTTGCTGTTACATAGGCTGAGGAGGCAGTTTTGAGTTCTGAATGTTTGAGTTATTTAGTTTAGACTTATTAGTTTGCTTTTTTCCCCATCATACGTTGTTACTTAAAGCAGTCATATGAAATGTAATAGTGTTGATGAAGCAGTCTGCTTATGGATCGATCGCTCACCCTTTCTGCATTTTGTCCTTTGGGTCTCACTGACATCTTAACAGTTGAGAGTAAGATGTCACTGCAGCAAATAGTTGTGTTAGTGAGAGTGTTGTTTTTAGCTTGTCATGGTATGTGTGTGTGGGTGTTGATTGCCTGCTGATCCTGTTGGGTGGGCAGACATGGGGCGGCCCAGTAAATCTTTGAAATACAGCCTGACCTAATGACACCAGCAAGCACCCAGACACACACGCACACTCACACAATCACTCAGATTGTTAACAACCTGAGGGATCTCTTTTCCTTCTTGTTGCTCAGTCCTGCTTGTCTCTCTCTCTTTCCTTATTTTTTATGTTTATTATGTGTGATGCTTATTGAAGTAAATTAGATTTTTCTCATTGCAGCTGTTGTGAATAGCGATGAGCCCATGATTGTTTGTTTGTTTGTGTGGCAGAAACTGACATGGAAGACAAAGGATGTGGAGAAATGCACAGTCAGGGGGAAAAACAGCGTGAGTACACAACTCTTTTATTTCTCCTTCACTTTCTCTGTGTAATTGTGTGATAGAAGTCAGCAACTGTTGAATTTAATGGTTATTAGTCTCGCATAGACTGACCTTCATCTGAACGGCAGGTCTGGTTCACATTGCAGCTTATTCTGTAAAAGAACAGGAAGAACATAGACAGGAAGAGACCATCTGACTGACAACCACATTATTTTGTAGCTTTGTGCCGATTAGAGGTGAATTTATCTGAAATAGTTCCAACAGTAAAAGAGTGGTGAGGGAAAAAAAATAGCCCAGCAGTCTATATATGAATGATTCTGCAGTTAAAGATGGGAAACATTTTTATAGATTTTTCCTGATCAGAATTTCTGCCCATCCCAAATTATTATTTTGAAGACATAACTGAAAACAAATCAAAATATACAGACATACACAATAAAACAATCACATTAAAAAAACTGTTTTTTTTTGTTGGTTTTTTTGTTTTTTTGGTTTTTTTTATCAGAAATAATTTTTCAATTTATCTTGAGATGAGAGATTTTTTAAAATGTATTTGTACTGGATAATTTAAAATATTTTATTGGGCATTCTAATTTTTCTACTTGTAATCTAACACTTACTGTAAAATTTATCTTTAAAAGCACTAATATTCCAAAACTGTTTTTTTTTTTTTTTTAGCAAATCTTAAGATATCAATTTTTCATACTTTATAATGTTGTGGTGCCTAAATTCACTCACTTTAAAAATTTTAGAAAGGATTTTAGTGTTTTATTTTCAGTTTATTTGGGCAAAATAATATAGAATTTTACTATAGACCATTTATCATTTATCTGTCATAAAGTGATTTATATGAAATAATTATCCCCAGAATTTTAATATCGTGCTTCCTAAAAAAAAAAAAAAAAAAAAAAGTTTACCTTCTTCCTAAAAGTTGTTTCGAGAAGGCACGTGCCAGTTTTGTGATCAGATGGTCAGTAAATGGTCTGAAGCGAAGACTAAATGGTTCTGACTAAATGGTTCAGGTGGATGTATATACATGAAGATATGTGAACACACACAGGTTGTATAATATTGTTGGTTGAAGACTGAGTTGCAGTCAGATCCTGGAGCTCAGCATAGGGATTATGTTAATTTGTGTGTGGAAGTGAAGGAAAAAAGGGAGTCAGTAATGATGCTCGCTGAAAGCTTCAGGATGAGTCACTCTGTGTGTGTGTGTGTGTGTGTCATGCAAGAGTTATATATAGTGTGAGTAAAAGCCAGTGTCTTGTCTTTCGCAGGATGAGTGTTACAACTACATCAAAGTGCTGGTGCCACGTAACGATGAAACTCTCTTTGCATGTGGAACCAATGCGTTCAACCCCACCTGTCGCAACTACAAGGTACGAGGAGTCTATTTCTGTCACACACACACACAGTTTTTACCTCCTACAGATGCGTAGATTTCTGAAGCTTCCCTTTAAAGAATCAGAATTGACAGTCTACATACGCACATCTACCTAAATTTGTCAGCATTAATATTAATTGAAATATTAGGCCTGTTCAAAAACGTATATATCCTGCCCTTTCTCAGAAATGAATTCATATCCTGTCACACCTGTTTACAACCTGATTTTGTCTGTGTTCTCCCATCAACTGCAGTTTCAATGAGCAATGTTAACGCATGTTAGTTAAAGCATGTTAACTGTGTTTCCACCCACTTATTTTGGGGAAATTTGGAGGAAAAAAAATTCTTGATGAAAGCATTAATAAATAAAATCAGGCAAATAAAATGATTAAAATGCACATAACAAATTGAGGTGCATAAATGTTTTCTTTTATTAGAATGAATAAATTCCCAGATATGTGTAAAATATCGTGACTTTGCTTCATGTGTCTGAATAATTCACATAGATGATTGGCTGCTATTATTTTGCTCAGATGATTGACTACTATAATTTATTTGGTAAGAAGACATGCACATAAACTACAATATAAATGTATTTGCTGAATAAATTCCTTAGATGCGCATCAAAAATGTCATGTGATTCGCTCAAATGATTTGGCTGCTATTGCTGGCAGGACCATCTGACATGAAAACCAGTAATCTATTATATTTAATAAAAGAACCATGTAGTGACTACAACATTTTAATTTCTAGTTTACTTAGTAGGCAATCATCATCAACCAACATCACATTTTTCAACACTTTTTTTTTCTTCATGACACTCTGTTTAAAAGACAACTTGAAATCAAAATAATCTTTTTACTTTCTTATTAAATGTCCCTAGTATTATTCTTTCATTAAAATGAACCAATAATATCATAAATCTTCATAACTTTTCCTAACCCAATCAAATACCACAAGAAATCCCTCCTGCTGAAGTACTTTCATTCTGAAATACTTTCATTGAAAATACCATAAAATGTTAAATGCTGTTTTTCTTAAAAAAGGCAATTTTTTGCTCCTTTAAAAAATATTTTATTCAGTGCCTGCACAAATATGCAACATATCACTAGTTTAGTGATGTGGAATCAGGCCTATTCTGTGATTGATGGTGTTCCATCAACATTAGCAGATCTTGAGCGGTGCGTGTGCGCGCATGTGTTTTTGTTTGCCAGAGAGCATGTAAATCCGACTAAACTCTGGAGGAGGCCAGCAGGGAGTCAGCTAAACTCACGGATGAGGCTCTGCTCTCAACTTTTCCATTTGAGGCTCTTTGGAGATCCTGATTTATGCACCTTACCCTGAAGGCATCTTCCTTCCATATTCCTCTCTTTCCTCCTCCTCTCCGCTTCTCTCTCAGTCTGTCTCCATTTCTCGTGCTCACAGTCTCGTTTTTCTGCATCTCTCCGAGGAGAAGGATGTTCTGTTAGAGCCCTGGAGAGGGACAATATGTCATGTCTTGCAAATCATGTCGCTCAGTTCCTCAGCCTCGTCTCCTCACACATTCCTTCACTCTCAACTCAGCTTTCTGGAAAACTGTGCAAGGAGAGGTTGAGGAGACATTGTTAGAGTTAGATAGTTAAATTGTTATAATATATAGTTTTGAGACTTTTGGAAAAGTTACATTTACCATTTTCTCAATATTACACTTTCCCATATTACATTTAGATTTTCTTTGCTGTTTAAAGTTTTAAAACGCTAATAATTGTATTATTATTAAAAAGGTCTTATTATGCTTAATATAGGGTCTTACTATTACATTTTCAATGTTCTTTAGTGTGTAATGTTGCTGTTTGAGCATTAAAAATGTCTACAAAGTCCACTTCAAAGAGTGTTATTCTCCATTTCAGTAACCACTGTTTTGGAACTCCCTGAAACGTCTTGATTTTTCTTCCTGGACCATACACGTCACAATATTCCTCATTTAAATATTTTGCACCCAAGGCATGCACATAGAAAGAAGTGAGCAGGGACGCCAACTGGTTATGGCAAGATATGGTGGCTTCCATACCAATTGTGGCTGTCTGGCTGATTTTGTGAACCTGCCTCAAACAGCATCACACACGCAAGCATAGAAACAGCGCTATTATCCTGCCATTACATGCCAGATTTGAAGTGAGCTGAACATGTAGTAGCTATAGATAACGACTGAATAAATCAAATGAAAAGAAGCAAGTAACAATAGATGCATACGTCATGAAAAAGACAACAAGGGACAGCTGTACAACATAATCCGATTCAGAGGTCACTGTCAGTTCATTCTTATAACAGCTAAAAACAACTGTCTAATCTGCCACATTATGAACAAAGCTAAATGTAATTTATCTTTGGATGCGCTGCACACACACACTTGTCATACTTTAAGATTGGCACTGTTGCCAACCACATTTTGGTTGTTTTTCTCTCTGTTGTTCTACCTTTGCATGAATTTCAATGTCATGCAATACAGTTTGTCAAATGGCTTCAATATTTGAACAAGCCATGATCTGTTCTTCAATAGATGTGATTTGTTGCGATTATTTAAAGCAGCATGTATACGATAGTGTCAGGAATTAATGAAAATATGTGGGACGTCATGCCGATGTAGTAAGATTGAATGATGTCATCAGTCTGCCATACCTTTTGCTTTTGGTGAATTGACACCATTAGGGGTGAGGCCTGGTTGAGTTTTGTTAGTAGTGTGTTGAAACTCGCGGTTATGGTAAGGGGCGTGGCATTTCCGAAACATGCTGGAAGCGGTTGACCAAACACGAACCACTGGTCCAGCTGACCAGTCAGAGCAAATTGCGCTTTTTGGAAGGAGGGGTTTCATTGAGACTAAACAGAGCGTTACTGAAAGACTGGGAAGAGGTACTGCAACAATGTAAAATATATGTGGAAAAAATTTGAAAGCATGAAAACCTATTCTGGTAGACCCCAAAAACAAAATTAGTACTTTGAAAAAGGTCATAATAGGTCCCCTTTAAAATAAATAAATGTAATTTGTTGTGACGCCTAACTCAACTCGCTTAACATTCACTTATAACATTTAAATGAGTTGTAGTTTTTAATGTTTTATTTTTTATTTCTTTACACAGAATAGTGTACAATTTTAATGACCAACTCATCTGTATCAGCTAGAATACTGTTTTTGCCATTTATCTTCTGTATGTAGGGTTTAGGTTATTCATATTTATGTTAAAGTGATATACAGCCACATAAAACAAACAAACAGACATGCTTTCCTGGACAGATGTGGACAGATGGTCACACTTTGACATAGAACCAATCCAATGCTGCTCCTGGTTTAATTCCCCTCTATTCTTCTCTATCTCTATGAGCTACATGGCGGTGTAAGTAGTGGTGAGCTTCAGCAGGTTCAGTAGGTGTTAATCCGGTGGGGATGACACACAATGTGACCCTGAATACCAGAATGCCCACAGGACCCTTTCAGCTGCTTTGCTAAATGTGTGTTTGTACGCGTGTATAATCCAGCCGTCTTTGTGAGGACATCTCTAGCCCTGCAGGTTGAATATCTGTGTGGATTTGTACACATGTTTTTTTCCCGTTTTTTTTCTGTGAACACCACAGGTCGGAAGCTTCTGCTCTGCCTCTGACTAACAAGAGAAGCTGGCACACTGTTCACACCTACAGTTCCCAAAGAGGAACAAAACAACCATGGAACACACACCACCCACCAGTCCACCGACATTTATTGAACATTAAATTCAAGCTCCTAAAAGTCTTTGCCAAACCCACCAACCAGCTTTTAAAACAAGCACTAAACTGTAAACGAATCACCAATTCATCACTAATCTTCCTCAAAAGATTTTGGATTGATTCAAATAATTTGATTTTACAATATTAAACAACAATTTTAAAGGGGTAGGATCATTTACTCCACCTCATGTCATGCCAAAGATGCCCATACATTGAAAGCCAATAGGGTCCAAAACAATGTTTTTCAAACTATCTTTGTCCTTTATTTGAAGTGTTCTTTATTTGCTCAGTGTGTGTAAGGGGTCTTTTTTTTTTTCTCTTTCTCTCTCTCTTCTCTCTCTCTCTCTCTCTCTCTCTCTCTCTCTCTCTCTCTCTCTCTCTCTCTCTCTCTCTCTCTCTCTCTCTCTCTCTCTCTCTCTCTTTCTCACTCTGGTCAGATGTCATCCCTGGAGCAGGACGGAGAGGAGGTGGTCGGTCAAGCCCGTTGCCCTTTCGAATCCCGCCAGTCTAACGTTGGCCTGTTTGCCGGTGAGTTGGCAGAGCATCATCCGTCTGGGGAGGAAGACACGAAATCTCCTATAATCTCAGTAGTGTTCCACTGACATTTTACAAAGTGCAGGAAGTCGCAGTGAGACAGCTATGATCACAGACGCAGAGAGATTTAAAAGAGACATGAGGGAGATGAGAAGTGTCTCTCATTTTCTCTTTGTGCCATATACACTGAACTGAACTGAGCGCCGCTTTTTGGGGTTTTGTGTTGTTTTGATTTATCAATACTTATTTCTCACCTCACTTCCCAGGCGGTGACTTTTATTCAGCCACAATGACGGATTTTCTAGCAAGTGATGCAGTGATTTACCGAAGTTTAGGAGAAAGCAGTCCTGTCCTGCGTACCGTAAAATACGACTCAAAATGGCTACGAGGTGGGTGACCTGTTATTCAGGTACCTAAAATTATTTTCTCTATTATTTCTGTTCTTTTTTTTAAATCATGTCTTCGTTTATGTAGAGCCTCATTTCCTTCATGCCATTGAGTACGGGAACTACGTCTACTTCTTTCTCAGTGAGATTGCAGTAGAGTACACCACCCTTGGCAAGGTCAGACACTTCAAGTACACTGCAAAAATCTTTTTTTTTTTATCACTATTTTTGTCTTGTTTTACAGGGGAAAAAAATAAACATCCTTAAAACAATATAAATTTACTTGAAGCAAAATTGCTTGAGATATTAAATTTTTTTTCAGAGTATATGTCATTAATCAAGTTTATTGAATTATTTTCAGACAGTTTTTTCTCTTGTTTTAAGCTGTGTGTGTGTGTGTGTGTGTGCTAGTGCAGTCATAGTGAAGACATTCCATATGTCTCATTTACTTAAACCAGGTGGTGTTCTCTCGAGTCGCTCGCGTGTGTAAGAATGATAATGGCGGTTCTCCACGGGTTCTAGAGCGGTACTGGACTTCTTTCCTGAAAGCCCGATTGAACTGTTCAGTTCCAGGTGATTCGTTCTTCTACTTTGACGTTCTTCAGTCATTAACCAACGTCATGCAGATCAACCACAGGCCTGCGGTGCTAGGTGTCTTTACCACTCAAGCCAACAGGTACCACAGTCTCACCACAATACATTTTGTATTTCCATACACACTGCCTAAATGTATTTAACTTTAATCCATTTGTTCTGTGAATGATTTGTTTGTTTCATTAATAGAGTTTTTCTCTCCTCAGCATCACCGGTTCTGCTGTATGTGCATTCTACATGGACGACATAGAGAAAGTGTTCAATGGGAAGTTTAAGGAGCAGCGAAACAGCGAGTCAGCCTGGACGCCAGTTCCTGATGAAATGGTACCCAAACCCCGGTGAGTCACGAAGGGTTATTACAATATTAACAATCTTTTTGACACCAATATCAGTAAATTTCACCTTTCTCAAAACCATTCTCAACTCTGCAAAAAGAGTTTTTTCAATATTAATATAAATATTGTAAATACCTTTTATATTAATTATAAAAATATAAATATAATACATTAAAAAGGGAGAGTAGTCTTCAAATAATATTCCATTAAGTAAATACTGCTTTAAGTTCTCGATTAATTATATTCAATGTAAATATTCAATAATGAAAGAAAATAGACAGCGGTTATAAGCAGCAGAGAAAAAAAAAAATACAATACAATACCATTAAAAATTGTGGGAAAATCCACTGTTGGAGTTTTTATTTTTTTTTTTATTACTTACAATTTCTGAAACTGTGGCTCTATTTCTCAAAACTCAAAACCAAAAACTTAATTCAAAACTATTTTAACTCTTCTAAAAATGCAATACTGCTTATACCATGGTCATTTGCCAGGCTTGACAACTTAAAATCGAGCTGTTATTTATGTTTTTTCAGCGCAATATTTGACGCTAAAGGGTAAAAATTATGGTTATTTTTGTCCGTTACAACTCGTTAGATCTAGCATTCTGTTAGCTTTAAATCAGACAAAGAGATAAAAAAAATAATTAAAATGAATAAACTAGCATTTTTTTTTTCCAGAGAGAGATGAGAGATGTGTGTGTGTGAATTACCTGTGTCTGTGCAGTCTCTCTCTAATAAGGAAGCTGTGAGTTTAATTACTTCAAAACCAACAATTTTACCCCTTTGTTGCAGAGAAATACTCACCTAAAGGATTATTAGGAACACCTGTCAATTTCTCATTAATGCAATTATCTAATCAACCAATCACATGGCAGTTGCGGTGTGGTCAAGACAATCTCCTGAACTCCAAACTGAATGTCAAACTGAATGAGAACATGGATCCATCATGCCTTGTTACCACTGTGCAGGCTGGTGGTGGTGGTGTAATGGTGTGGGGGATGTTTTCTTGGCACACTTTAGGCCCCTTAGTGCCAATTGGGCATCGTTTAAATGCCACAGCCTACCTGAGCATTGTTTCTGACCATGTCCATCTCTTTATGACCACCATGTACCCATTCTCTGATGGCTACTTCCAGCAGGATAATGCACCATGTCACAAAGCTTGAATCATTTCAAATTGGTTTCTTGAACATGACAATGAGTTCACTGTACTAAAATGGCCCCCACAGTCACCAGATCTCAACCCAATAGAGCATCTTTGGGATGTGGTGGAACGGGAGCTTTGTGCCCTGGATCCCACAAATCTCCATCAACTGCAAGATGCTATCCTGTCAATATGGGCCAACATTTCTAAAGAATGCTTTCAGCACCTTGTTGAATCAATGCCACGTAGAATTAAGGCAGTTCTGAAGGCAAAAGGGGGTCAAACACAGTATTAGTATGGTGTTCCTAATAATCCTTTAGATGAGTGTATAATGTAGTGATTCCGTTTTTTTATTAATAAAAGTTGCAAGCTAGCGTTGATAAGTTTCTGAATGTTTCTGTGTGCACAGTGCGATCTCCGATCTCTGTGTGTGAGTGACGTTTATGTGTGTGTGCGCACACTTCATTTAAAACAATGTATTAATATAGAACGGTCATTAAACTGACTTGGAACTACCTGTACATTAAACTGTTTTATTGCATACCTTTTAGCCAATCAGAATCGAGTACTCGGACAGACCATAGTATAATTTTCTTTTATTTAATTTTTTGGAAAGTAATTAATACTTTTCAGCAAGGATGCATCAAATTAATCAAATGATTCAAATAAATTCTGTTTCAGTCCTTTTGAACTTTCTATTAATTTCTAACATTAATTCCCCCCCAAAAAAATTCAAGCATCACAGCCATCAACATTGACAATAATGTTTCTTGAGCACAAAATCTGCATGATCAGAATGATTTTGAAGGGTCATGAGACATTGAAGACTGGAGTAATGATGCAAAAAATTCAGCTTTGCAATCACAAAAATAAATTACATTTTAAAAGTTATTAAAATAGAAAACAATTGTAATATTTCACAAAATTACTGTTTTAACTGCATTTTCGATCAAATAAATGTGATATCCCTAGAGTAACACAAGAACATCGCACCAAAGAATATACTAACGAAACAAATCCAACCTTAAACACTGCATACACACAGGTGCCAAAGAATAGACTTCCATCTTGCTTTGCTCTGCGTGATATGCCTGGACCGGTTCTCTTGAGCTCAGAAAGCAGCTTGTTCGGCCTGATGGACTCTTAAAACAGCTTTTATTTAACAGTGGCAGATGGTTGGAATGGTTCTTGTTAACTGTATGTCTGTGAGCTGTTTTTGTAGCCTTCATGGGAAAGTCTGTGCAGGTAGAAGTCTATTTCTATGTTTTCCTTCTCTCTTTCTCTCTAGGCCGGGATCCTGTGCTGGTGATGGCCCTGCTGCTGGTTATAAGTCCTCCACAAATTTCCCTGATGAGACTCTTACATTCATTAAGTCTTATCCACTAATGGACGAGGCCGTCCCGTCTGTCAACAACCGACCCTGCTTCACACGAACCACCAGCAGGCACGCACACACAAACACATATGCTCCAATAAAAATTAGACACTCATTATTTTTGCACTCTGCCTCCGTCTCCAGTTGTTTTCTCAACATCTGCATCTATTTCTCCAGAGAGAAGGAAATTGTTATTAGTGCTGGAGAATAAATAAGCATTTAGTGTTGTGATGAAAAGACAAGTTTGTGATTTGTTTTATTGACTAATTAGATTATGTTCCTCATGTAGGTTCAAGCTGACCCAGATCGCGGTGGACACAGCAGCTGGGCCGTATAAAAACTACACCGTTCTGTTTCTGGGTTCAGAAAACGGACGAGTCCTGAAGATTCTCGCCAGCACACACCCAAACTCCACCTACAGCACGCAGGTTTTGGAGGACATAGATGTTTACAACCCCAACAAGTGAGTTATATTGCACACACACTTAAACACATACTCCTTTGTTATGACGTGATATATTATTTTGTCTGCCCACACTGAAAGCAACTATGTAGAGTTTTGATCCAGTAGATTTAGTACAACAATAAGGTTCTAGAAGTCCCATTCATTTTCTCCCTAGGGGAAATAGATTTTTAATTATGATTACTTATAATCCATTAAAGACAGACCTATGAGGTTATTAATCAACTGTATGCTTTTGTTGAAGCCATCAAGCCTTATGCCTATTTTACAATAAACATAAAATATATTGTTTGTTTATATATGATCAACATGTTACCGTTATGTCATTCGGATTGCTTTTTGGGACTTGTTCTTTCCCTCATTAAAGACACTAGGTACACAGTGTTGTACCTTTGTGTTTTTATCTGATTTGATTTTCCAGATTTTTTTCAACATTTGTAATGTAGGAATTCACCTTGTAGCTGGCTGGTTTGGTTTATGGCTTATAAAAGTCCCCATCGGAGAAATTAATGGGAACACATATTGAACCAAGGACGCTTATAAACTGGCAGGGCACTGTTAAAATCTATAAGTTCAGTTCAGTTCAAATAATCAGTTATCAAGATTCAAATATTTTTGGGTATTTATACCTTTGTTTTGATAGGACAGCGAAACAGATAGGAAACGATGGCAGAGGAGAGAGGGGAGGGGGTTGGGAAAAAATCTCGAGGACTCAAACTCGAGTCGCCCGAGGTGCTGCTGCAACATATGTCAGATCACTGCCCGTGAGGTTATGGCTCTGATGCTGATCTGCATTTTGATAGAGTTTGCTTATTCTAGAATGCACAAGAACCGGACTAGCCTGAGAAACAATGTGAGTTTAGTGAGTCAATAGTGAGTTTTTAGTGTGAAATGAGTTGAAGATGCAAAAAATGTAAACGGTTTCAGAGATTTCTTTTTTCAAGTAGATAAGAACTGTACCAGGATGGCTGCCAAGTGGACTGACTTGCCTTAAAGGGATTTTAGGGATACCCATCAAAAGAAAGCAAAGCAACAGATAAAATGCTACTTGCAAATACAACTTCACCTAGAAGGTTCTTTACAAACACATGCACGTCACACTCATTGACAGGTCTCAGACATTTGAGGCGTTTGATTAAGAGAGAATCTCTCCTCCAGTAAATAGGGCGGATGGTAAGTGTGGAGCTGTAATTGTACTCCTGGGATCTCGACCATGTTTGTGTTCCTCTTGTGTATCTGACAACAAGCCTCAACTCCAGCTGAGACTCACAAGTTCCACAACAAAATGTGACCACATCTTCAGGCAGCATTGCTCATTTTTCCCCTTAAAACCCCACCTAGCCTCAAAGTTAGCCTTTGGGAAGACACTTTACATGACGCAAAGGATTTATTTTGATTATTACAGATACTGAGGAAGATGAATTACAGTCAACCTTTATGGCATGACCTTCTTCAATCAACTCAATGGGGAATGACTCATCTGTGTGATACACATATTGGATTTCTTTCTATATTGGGTTTTTCTTTTTTATTCTTTTATTGGGAATTGCTTTTTCCTTCCATTAAAGAGAAAGGTTTACCCTAACCTCCTTTAAAACCACTTTCATTCTCCTTTTGAACACAAAATTAGATGCATTAAAGAATCTGTAAGCTGCTCTTTTCCATGAAATGGAAGCATATTGTGACCAGGAGAGCATGTCAAGCACAAAAAAGTCTGTAAGGCTATAATTTTTCCAAAGTAGTCCATATGACCACTATAGTCATATAAAGTAGTTCATATGACTACTCCATATTTTAAGTTTTAGTAATTTTGTTATGTTTTTATTAATTTTTATTTCAGGTTTAGTTTGAATTATTTTAGTACATTACAGTAGTTAAACTAAATGAAAATGAGAAATGTTGCCTTTGCAACTACATTTATTTACATTTATGCATTTGGCAGACGCTTTTATCCAAAGCGACTTACATTGCATTCAGCGTACAGATTTTTTTTTTTTTCAGTTAACATTTATTTCAAATAATATTTTTCTTACATACCTTATAAGTTAATTTGTCACACTACAAGTCAATGGTCATGTTGAGCACAATGCATTATGGGATAAGATAGCCCATGCAGCATACTTTGGTTCTATATTGCACATTTTGTGAAATGTTTTGGATAATCCAGGTATTCCATGCATTCAGAAAATGTGCCTATTGCATTCTTGTAGGAATAGTATGGTAGTATGCAATTCCAAACATAGCCTTTATTACTATTAATGTTTTATGCACATATATGGTACTTTTGGATCCTCTTTAATAACTCAAATGACATTCCAACACAAACCACCATTTCTCTCCTCAGATGTAATGTGCGTGGGGAGGACCGTAGGATTCTGGGATTGGAGTTGGACAAGGACCATCATGCCCTGTTTGTGGCATTCTCAAGTTGCGTGATCCGTGTTCCACTGAGTCGCTGTTCTGACTACAGCAACTGCAAAAAGTGAGTGATAATTCACATGGAACCCAGACCCATAATCATTTGGATTAAATATGTATTGCACGTGAGAGCACTTAATACAACGTTGTACTACACCTTTAAGTATCTCGTACTGTTTTAATCAAGTACACTCATAAGGGTTATTATTGTAGAGTATTTTAAGACATTTATTGAAGATGGAGCCAACATTACAAACTCTACTGTCGATGCAGTGCAGCAGCTCAGTCCTCAGATAAAAATCTAGACAATCATACAAGTATCTTCTAAAAAGTCCTGTGCCAGTTCTCTTTTGATCTATTATGGATTACATTCTCAGTAAGTGCAGTGAAAGCGGTGTGCGTTTCCAAAGACATGCATTCATAAATGCATTCAAATTTAAACACAGATGCATTTTAGAGGGCAAAAGGTTTTAGCTTGCATCCTGGTCATCGTTGGTGTAGACGTGTTTCCTCTTTCGCATGCTGCAGTATTCCAGCCAGCATCACCACATGCTTTGACTACTTGCACGCAAATTAGAGCCATCTGATTGGCCACCGGCCAAGACACAGCAAACAATCCCTTTTTTTTTTTACACAGCTGTAGTATGAGCAAGCTGATAGACTGTGTTTCCTTTTAAAAAGATCTCCAAATCCTATCAGGGAATTTCAGTCCCGATTTCTTTCCAAAAACAATCCTGATGTCTGATCCAGCCGTGTCTTAACTTTTTACCAATCTGTTAGCTCAAGCCTGCTCAGCCTCAGGAGAAACACTCACACGGGATTCTCTGTGGACTTGTGAGAAAACATCTTTCTTTTTTTTCCTCTGTTTTTTCTCTTGCTGAATTGTTTTCACACACACCGAGTGCTGGATGCAAAAACAGCTGTGTTTGTTTAAATCCAAACAGTTTTATCTAAAAGAACAAAAGAGTTTTGTTGTGGTCAAAGAAATCAAACAGGTTTCCCTGAGCTATCTTCCATTGGTTGGTCAGGCAGATAGCTCCACCCAAAAATCACACTATTGGTTGAGCCACTGTTGCCATGTCAGGCACCACAGAAGCTATGTTTCCATCCTACGTTGTGAATTTAGCTTATGCACAAAGTTGAAGTTTACGCAAAATATCTGCAATAAAAATGGAAGTTGCTGCCACCGGGGAAGCCACTGTGGCCCTTTTATCCTACATCATAAATGACTTGTGCCTCAGAACGTGCAGAGGAAACACAATAAACGCTGTCATGTAATCTTGCATTTGGACGCTTGTTGTTTGTGAACGCAATCATGTGAGACAGCTCTGAGAGGTCATTATACCAAATCCTTTTGATGACAGACTTTGGCTCAGGCATTTTAGAATACCTAAAACAACATTTGAGATGCTGTGCAATGAAACTGATCTGCTGGTTAGTCCAGTTATCCAGTCACATCATCTGCGCATATCGTTTATGCACGTCTTCTTATCGGATAAAAAAAACGTATTCCACTCAATTGAACACATATGTTTTTTATGCAAATTTTTTGCATTTATGCGCATTTTGGCATTTCCATCCATCTTTTTTTTTTTATACTTTTTTTTTCAGGGAAATCATCAAGCTACAAATATAGTTGTTTAATATAGGTGATAGTATAGCAAAATTATAGTTCAAGTAGTAATTTTCTCAACTTTTAGTAGTCATTAGCATATAGATAACTTTAAACCTAAAAGACAGGCTAAAGCCACCCAACTCCATTTTTGTTTCCATTTTTTATTTATTTTATCTGGAATAAGAGAAGGCATTTTACAATTTTAACACGTATAACCTTTAACAATTGATATTGTTTAAGAACAGTGACCAACAGGCATGGTATGGAGAAATTAACAACCTGTGAAGAGGGAAAAAAATATCAGAAAAGTGGAAGTGACCTCTCTCTTTCACTCTGACTCACATCTAGTCACCTCACACATGCTTTTTTTTTTTTCCTTTCTTCCCTGTCTTTCACTCTCTTTCTGTCTCTCTTTCTGTCTTTCTCTCTCACTGTTTCTTGGAGCAACTCACCAGCTTCGCCATGTATCTGAATCTCAGTTGGCCTCTGGCAAACGCAACACACCTGTCAATCATATAACACAAATACACACACACACACACACACACACACACACACACACACACACACACACACACACACACACACACACACACACACCTGACTCTATAGCAGTCAGTCACTTTTTCCTCTCTCTCTCTCTCTCTCTGACTGACTGTCTGACCAGTGAGAGGCATTAATGCTTTGTTATGGAGATGCCGTGTCTGGCTGTCCCTTCCAGCTTGTCACATACACTTGGAGAGAGAGGGTAAAGGGAAATCGGGCCGGGGGGGGAGAGACAGTGAGCAAGGAAAACACACACACACACAACCTTTCCAGGACATGTGGTATGAGTTAACTCTGTATGTGTGTGTGTGTGTTTTAGGAGCTGTCTGTCCTCGCGAGACCCCTACTGCATCTGGCTGAGTGCGGGGAACTGTGCCGCAGTGGCGCCAGGATTCAAGTGAGTTAAAGCTACATCACGCGACCCTTCTATTAGTCCTTCCACAGTAAACACTTTTACGGTTCATTAGAATAAAAGAGCCTACACAGCTACTGAATTCTCTACACAAGCTTTCTGTGCAATCAACAGTTCTGTTTCTATAGTGTGCATCATTGTTAAAGGTCTCTTAGGGCTTATGTTGCTCTAAACATCCTTAAAACATCTGGTAAAAATCAGATGGCCGTAAAATGTCTTCAAAATTTATAACCAAGTGCGGTTGAAGATTTTTTTTCTAGACCGTCTATACAATGACCAGAATGACTTCATGGATAACATTTAAAAGTAGTTTTACAGTAAATAAATATAGCATTCTAGATAACACTTAATAAAGTGTAGATTTGTGTACATTATTTAATGCATTAAGGTAAACAATACTTTTACAGCATTCATCTCAGTTAATGTTAATTTCTACATAAGTTGACGGCATCACTGTTACGCTCATTTACCTGGTCTGTTATTCATGTAATCTGGTGCTTCAGACCAGATATATGTGCAGATATTTATCTCAGATAGACTTAATGTAAAAGATAAACACACTTGTTTATGAGAAGTAAAAACTGTTATAATAGCACATTAACGTTTACAAATATTTGTGAAAGTAATGTCCACAAGTAAATACTACAAGCCCATGCAATTTATGCCTTATGCCTTTTTATTGCGGTTTTATTGAGGAGCATTTAGCTTTTGATAATTTAGGACAGTAGAGAATAGACAAGAAACTGGACAGACAGAGGCAATATGACATGTGCTCTTTAATTTCATAAGCATATGTACTTACCACTGTGTAACAGCTCTGGCGAATTCATGCAACTCTCTGTGAATATATTAAAGACATTAACAGCAATGTTAACATTTTACATTATGCATTTGGCAGGCACTTTAATCAAAAGTGACTTACATTGCACTCACTGTATAATTTTTAGCAGAATCAAGATAAAAAAATTTAGCAGAATCAAACCAATGATTCTGGTGTTGCTGGCACCATGCTGTACCATTTGAGCTAAAGGAATACTAATTCATGTCTTTTATTTATCATTTGCAAAGATCTCTGGCTGAAGGGCAAATTGACATCCGCACCTTTTATGAAATATCAGGAATGTATCTACAGTAATACAGCCTCTCCAACTGTCAAGCAGAAGTTTATTTTGTGTGTGTGTGTGTGTGTGTGTGTGCGTGCGTGCGTGCGTTTTTGTGACATATCAGGACACAAATGTGTATTATGACATAGGTGTTACAAGGAGAGGGGTGACTTATGAGGACATTACCCATGTCCCCATTTTTCAAAAGGCTTATAAATCATACAGAATTTGTTTTTTGGGAGAAAGTAAAAATGTGCAGTTTCCTGTGATGGGTAGGTTTCGGGGTAGGGGTAGTGTAGGGGGATAGAAAATACGGTTTGTATGGTATAAAAACCATTACGCCTATGGAATGTCCCCACAAACGTGTGTGTGTGGATGTTTTTATACATGACTTCAACCTGAATGCACACTGACTCATGTCACGACTCGTGTCGAGGAAACAAGCTTATAAATCAGAATGAGTTTTTTTTTTTTTTTATAACTGTAAAAATGCATGTTTTCTGTGATGGGTAGGTTTAGGGGTAGGGTTAGTGTAAAGGGATAGAACATACAGTTTGTACAGTATAAAAAACATTTACATCTATGGAGAGTCCCCACAAAGATGGTAAACAAGACGTGTGTCTGCGCATGTTATAATGAGTGCAGATCGAGGGATTGAATTTGTTATTGTTAATGTTTTGCTGAGTGGTCGCTGTGGTTGTCATCAGTTGTGGAAAGCAACAGCGGCAATATTCTTCCCAGCACGCTCTGTTTCCCCGCTTCTGAGTCACATCCACTGACGTACAGCTGCAATTTTGGTAGAAGTTAGAACCCCGAAATTAAAATACTGAGAGATCTTATTCTTAACATGCCATTGCTGATTAGTGTATTTATCTACACACACACATACACACACAAACTGAATGAAGTTATTTAATTTAGCTGAATATATTTTCATTTAACATACACTTTCTCTGTAACCTGGTGACAGTGTTTAATTATATTTTCTGGCCATAAACTTGTTTATTGGTTCTTAATGTGTCCTAATGGGAGTATTGATCTCTATAAACAGAAATGGGGGATCATTTCATCTTGAACTCATGAACATTATTACGTACACAGCAAATTTCCAGACCACTGCCTACAAAATGGACAGAACTTTTGAGATTATACATATCAGTGTCCCAATAGAGCTTTGGTTTAATCCAGCATTCAATTATATGCTTCCATAGCCAAACTTATGTCAGAGTCATACATCTTCTGCTGTCAGATGCCATAAAGTCTTCTGTAATCACAGAGCACATAAGAATTATAAAGAGCTCTAGAATCTTGGCTAGAATCTAGAATTTTGGTTTTTGTTATAGAAACCAAATGCAGCAGCACTGAAAATGTGAAACTGATGTAGATTTGAATAACAGTGTTGTGTCTCAGTGTGTCAGTAATATCATAAAATACAATAAATCAGATCAATTACAAACCAAATAGTAGAATAAATGACACAAAAAACAAATGAAATACACTACCACTACCATTCAAAAGTTTATTTGGCTTGTTTTTTTGGTTTTTTTTTCTTGAAAGAAATTAATACTTTTATTCAGCAAGAATGCATTCAATTGATCAAGTTACAATAAGGACATTATAAAATAAATACAAAAGATTTCTATTTCAAATAAATGCTGTACATTTAAACTGCCTATTCAGTCTAAAAAAAAAAAAAACATATTAAGCAACTGTTTTCACCATTGATAATAATAAAAAAAAATATTAGAATGATTTCTGAAGTATCATGTGACACACTTACTGACAGTGATTGGTCACTTTACATGTTAGTCACATGACCCCTTTCCAATAGGCTTTTTGCACTGAATAACCTTCAAAAAGACTTTATGCTGACTTTAAGTCTGGCAGCGTGAGACTTGAAAGAAGCAGAACAAGTAATAAGACTAGAGAAACTAGCTCCAGAGCGAACTATTCGTTTAAATGCTAATAAATGAAATCTAATGAAATTCTGCTATACTGAGAGGGTGAAATGTAAGAAAAGAGGGCAATAGATGTACCAAGGTAATACTTTGGCTTTCTCGTTTTTAAAATAGCTCTGCGGCTTGGTTTTTTTGTGGTGTTTTTTTTTTTTGCAGTGTACTGCGGCTAGGAGAATATGAAGAAAAATATGATTTTATTATCTTGTGGGATATTTTCTCTTTGTGTTCTCCTTTTCCCTGTTCGCTCTCTCCCAGGGGCAATTTAATCTCCATATGATGAGAGAGCATGTTTGTGCTAATGTGTGTGTGCCAAGTGTGTTGGCCAATTCAGGTATAATGAAAAGCATGCATCTCAGAGGCATATTGATGTTCAGATATTATGCACCTGCGAGATCCCAATTTACCACTTTATGCAGGATTTTTTTTTATCTTGTCCTTCCATTTATCCTTCAATATGAGATGAAGTCATCCCCGCTCTCTCTCTTTCCCTCTCCTTCCCTCTCGTTTCTGTCACTCTCTCTCCCCTCTCAGGTTAATGGAAATAAGGACTTTAAATCATGTCAGGTAGAGAGGGCTGATTCACAGATAGATTGAATATGCAGGGCATGGCGAGGCAGGAGAATGGCAGGTGCCTCAGCAGGGGCTGAAATGGGGTGCCAGCATTAGATGATAAGTTGTTTGTAAGCTAGAGTGTTTTTTCTCTGAAGCTTTTTTATTGGGTCATGACATGGGTTTTTTATGTTCTTTGGGGTTCACTTATAATGTTAATTTAAAAATTGACCTTCTTTCTGAAATTATCCATGCCTCCCTATGTAAGCTCCTTATGTTTTATGTTATTTTTTTTTTTTTTAAATTAAAATATCTAAAAACCACTAGAACAGTGTTGACTTACATGTATAACAATGTATACTTACATTATCCCAAATGTTTCCAAGAATATTTAAATCCAGAGAAATTTTAACCAGGACAGAGATGTCCGGACATCACCTATCAATGACATCATACCCACATTACCCTTGATTTCTGGTTTTATTTTATAGAAACCATGGAAACACCAAAGACGCTTCAATATATTATGTGTTTTATTAGACAGGTGAGCAACTGTTTGGATACATCATTAATCGACAGAAAACGAATCATTGTTATGTAGCTCAACACAGTTAATCTTATTGTTTAAATAATTCAGCCGCTGAGCAAACCCACAGAAGTAGCATTATAACCTAACTTTCAACACACTCAAATGTATCTGATATGATAAAACAGCGCTGCATTACCCCATACATGCATGGCCGGAAGAAGCGAAAACGGTCGCCTGCAGCATAACAAAAGCTCCACTGCTCTCGAGCCCTGTGTCACGCTTGTCTCTCATTAGCAATCGCTTCAGCGGCCTCGTTCCGCCCCAACGACTTTCAGCCCCACCCTGCTTCATACTACAGTAACGTCAATCAATCTTTAATACGTTAGCTCATCCATGAATATGATTTCTGCCCGAGTCCCATCAGATTCTTTTCCCCCGGTTGTAGAGGTGAAGACAACAACTCCCATGATTCCGTGAAATCAAGCTGTTATCAAACTACGCCTTTTTGAATATATCTCTAGTGGCTTTGCGAACTCTACATTACACTCTGCCTACATTGCGCTCCGAACAAACATATAATCCTCTGTTGCGATATGGGATGCCATTTAAAATAAATAAAATAAATCATCCACTCGTTTCCGAACCTGGGATTCTTCCGAAAGTCTGTACAGAGATGCAAACGAATGATCTTTCAAAGTTCTTTGGCTTGGCTTTCTCAGTTGGGGACACTAAATGTTCAACTAAATATTCAAATAAATTTTCAACTAAATTACTAATCTGCCTGCATTGACACTATATGATAATTGAAATGAGCTGGATAACATCACCGTTTTCTCCAGAGCAGCTGTACAGCTGTACAATTTTGCATTATTTTCCTGTTCAACACTGTGAAGCTGCTTTGAAACAATCGGCATTGTAAAAAGCGCTATATAAATAAAGGTGACTTGACTTGACAAAGTGAACATTCTTTCACTCATCCATTTTTGCTATTGTCGACAGACTCGAGTGGGTGGAGTATGTGGAAACTGAACACACATCTCTACACTGTATGCAGCGTAGACGACATCATAGATTATTGAAACAAGTTCTAGTTGCTTTTGATGTGACGCTCACATCCAGTGTAGGCAAATGTCAGCCATTAAGCACCTGAATGCCAGTGGTGCAACGTTGTATAACTATTCGTTGATATCTTGCTCTGAAGGCAGTCATATGCAAATCTATTTGCCCCTGTGACGTGTCAGATCCCGCAATATCAAAATGAGCCGTTTTTGAGCTTGATTTAAGTAAATGCTTTGTTTATAATGAGCAGGTCGTTTAAGCCGTGAAACTTGCAGGATGTTTTAAAGGTACAAAAACATTTTATATGTCAAAAGATCAAGGCAAATTTGAACCTTTAAAAAGCCACTATTGTACCCTTTGCTCCAAGGTTAGATAGATTCCACTCAGATAGCTCAAATATACTCCAAATCAAGTGAGACAAAATATTTAATTGAATTAAATAATTTGCATGAGCTGTGTGTTAAACATTTTAATGCCAATGACCCCCAAATATGATGATTAAATTCAGTGTAAATGTATACTATTTAAACATTTAATAATTTTATCGTTACAGTACTAAAGTAAAAAAAAGTTACTAATAATTTTATTTTTTATTTTTCTGCAGACCCCCTAATACTCCCTCGGGGCATGTCTGGTTTCCACAATAGTGCCAATTCACCAGGCAAATAGCAATTTTTGTGAACCTGTATTAAACCTAATTTACATTAAAATCAAGGCATCTTTGACCTGAAATTAATGATTATAATTATGCACTAATAATTAGGTCAGTGCATTTAGCACCTGAACTTGATTGCAGGGTGCATAATGAATAAGAAGCACATTCTTGCACAGAAATACAAGTGACAAGTGACATGCAGTGATTTTGGACTTTCAGATACAGAATTTTTGTACTTCATTAGACCACAGCCCCACCAATCTGATCACATCTCCATGGTAACACGGTAGAGGAAGCAAAAACCGACAGAACACGTTATGCGTCTGTGTGCGAGATGTCACTCAGGTGCTCGGCAATGAGCGGCAATGACACGCTCGGTTCTGTGATGCCAGGAGCAGTGGAACATTGCAGTCGCTCAGAGCAACGTGTCACCGTGGTTACACTGTTAGGCTGCATGAGTCAGCAACGTCCCTCTCAGTAAACATATTCTATTCAAATTTGACTTAATATGCTGTTTTACCCAAACACTAATTTCCTTCACACAAAGGTTCTTACATCTGAAATAGTCAAAGCTGAAGGCACTCTTATTTATTGGCACTCGTGTGATTGAATGAATAAAACTGCCCGTAGCTTGTTCTGCTAATTTGACACGTGAATACGTTAATCACATATGTGCATGTTAAATTCATTCAGCGTTTGTTTAATCATTTGTAAATAACATTGGGGCTTGATATTTGCGTTATGATTTGAAATGACGTGTGAAACTACATCATGTGCAAGGTTCTAAATTTAAGTCTAATTTTTTTACCAGCATTGAAGCCTTATTTTTTTAATTAAAAATATATTTTGGCATTATAACAATAGGATTATTGCACTATCATTCATTAGATATTCATTGTTACATCTGCAGCCTGATCATGTTGAGAATGAGTCAGAAAATTGCGTCTGTCACAAAAACATAGACATATTGTGATGGCGTTCCTTTTTCATTTTTAATGTCAGAAATATTTTATGTAAATGGTGTTCTGTAGGGTTAAAAAATGTACTTAGATAAACTTCTATAATAACAATTATAAAAAAAATTGTCAGAAGTCACAACATATTTTTAGTAGATTTGATTTGAATTTTCCACTTTATCAGCAAGTTTCAGACTTACAGTATGGTTTAAACTGAGTAATATGTTGCAGTTCCTATAAAATTGCCAAATTTACTCTCATTTGGTGCTTAATTTAGAATTCTTGTGTATGTGTACATACTAATACATTTGCATTTGTTTCTCATCTTATGGCCATGAAAACATGGCTGTCAGTCCTGGTATAGAGGAAGTGTACTTTTATGGCAGACACTCAATCCTCAATCATATTGTAACATGTTATTTCCCTTTACAGTTGCTCAGAGAGGCAACAACAGACTGCTGACAGCACAACTAATTAGAAGGATCATTCAGGGAGAGACTCACAAAAGAATGATTGTCACTCCCTTGTCCTCTTTCTCACTCCTTCTCCTGCTCACTCTTTTCTCCTCTCTCTGTTCTGTCGTTCTTCCTCTCTGTCTCTGTCACAGGTCTGGATTTGAACAGTATGTGGAGAGTGGATATCCTCAGTACCCAGACAGCTGTCATGGTGAGTTCCAGACAGTCCGAGCTGACTTGCTCCCAGAGATCATAACTCATTCACACTATTATTACATCCCTACACATTCCTGCTACAACTCCACTATTGTTCTGAAGACTTGCAGAACACTAGAAGCCTTCTGAGAGAATATCATGGAACATGTCAAGAACATGTCTAGTTCATGTTTCTCTCCAACAAGGAAAGAGACAAGAAATCACGTCTTGCAACCTCTATGAGCTTTGCAAGATTTTTGAACAACTAAGCACCTCTACCCATGAGATTTACTATAATTTACTATAATATACTGTCATTTACTTGATTTTAATTAATAATAATGTAATATAATTTACACTACCATTTAAAAGTTTTTTTTTTCTGATTTTTCTGAAGAACATTGGGCAATTTAACTGCTCAGGAACAAGGGACAAATGAACAACCATCAGAAAACTAAAAAACAGCCGTGGATCATCCAGGGAATGACACAGTATTAAGAATCAATGGTTCATAAACTTTTGAACGGGGTAATTTTAATAAAATAGATAGATAGATAGATAGATAGATAGATAGATAGATAGATAGATAGATAGATAGATAGATAGATAGATAGATAGATAGATAGATAGATAGATAGATAGATAGATAGATAGATAGATAGATAGATAGATAGATAGATAGATAGATAGATAGATAGATAGATAGATTAAATTCAAGAGATTCAAGATTCAAGAGTTTTATTTGTCACATACACAGTTATATACAGAATATACAACCGGCAGTGAAATGTAAACAGGTCCGCTCCATGGACAGTGCAAATTCACAGTTAAAAACACAAGGAAGAAATTATAATAGAAATAGGATATAAAAACAGTACTATATATATATAGATAGATAGATAGATAGATAGATAGATAGATAGATAGATAGATAGATAGATAGATAGATAGATAGATAGATAGAGATAGATAGATAGATAGATAGATAGATAGATAGATAGATAGATAGATAGACACTGTTCATTAAATAGTTTTATTTATTAATAGTAAAATTCACAATAAACAGTTCTTCTGTCAAGTATTATAGTTTATTAGGCTGACTGTAGGCCTACTTGAGCTTATTGTTCTTTTATTCTTTTTTTTTTTTTTGTAGATGTCTTGGCCACAACTCGCAAGCAGAACCCTGCGGTGGACTCGGCGTACGGTCAGTGCACTAATTCAGACATTCAAATTGCTTTAGTAAATGATTACCCTTTATACAGCCATATTCACAGTCATGTTCATATCCATTGACCATTTTAAATCAGATTTTTTTTTGGCCAGCCATTATATTCTGTAAATTTGGGCCTTCAACAATAGGCACAGATTGCTATTATTTTTTCTGCATTGTGTCACTGGTCTCTTGGTGTGAGTATTACGCCATGTCTTTTTTTATATCTGACAGTTTGCCTTTCACGCACACATGCATAAATCTTCAATCTGTCCCGTTCTGACCTCTGAGCAGCTCTTACAACAGCTTCCAGAGAGGTGTTAGTTTCCCAGATCAATAGAGTCCGTTACACAAATGACCCGCAGTGAGGCTGCAGGCTGCAGATCTGGACAGCAGACAAAAATGTCCTGCAGGGCTGTGGGCCATATCAGAGAGCTCTGAGCAAGAGCTTTGGAGGAACCACTGAAAATCACGATCTGACAAATAAATTTTCTCGCTGAGTGTATGTGTGACGGTATGTCTATGTGTGTGAGAGAGAGAGAAACAGAGGGTGTGTGATAGATAGTGTATGTGTATGAAAGATATTGAGAGAGAGAGAGAGAGAGCATACTGTATATGTGTGTTTTGGAAGGAAAGCGGGAAAAAGTGTGTGTGTTGAAGAGAGAAATAGAAATGTGAAGTATTATATTTCAGACAGTTATGAGCTGATACTAGCTGACAGCTGGCCTGTGTGTGTGAAAGTGTGTGTTAACATCCCTGGGTGGTGTTGTCTGATTTTGCTTCTAAAGCGTGCCAGTGGATGCAGTTTGATCCGGGTCAGAGCATACAGCTATTGTACCACACACAATAGGCTCTGCCTCTCTCACACACACATCACAGCTCCGCATCCTCTGTGGATCATGGAGAAATATCCAGTATATTTCTCAAAATCCTTGTATTACCATCTGGATTAGTCACATGAGGTTATTAGCACAGATGAGTTTTAGTAAATAATTTCCAAGTCCCCTGATTTGTTTTGTTCTAATCTTCTGCTTAGAAGAGCTGATTATAGTCCTGCAACTTCAATCAGCTGTGTTGATTATAGTACTAATATTTTTCTAAGATGGCCTGCACTATGTCCATCACAGGGTTGCCAGGTGTTCACAACAAAATCCACCCAATTGCTACTCAAAACTATCCCAAAACAAGCCCAACCGCATTTTGGGGGGAGGTTCCCTGGTAAAAATCGCATTCCGGGGAGTAAAATATATGTTTTTTGGCAGGGTTCCCTGCTAAAATTCGCATTCCTGGTGCTAAATATCACATAATTGGGGTCGCTTCAACCCGCGGACATGAAAAACAGCCCGCGGCAATAGTGTTAAAGTAGCCCAATTCCGCAGGAAAAAGTGCGGACTTGGCAACACTGGTCCATCAGCCAATTAGATAATGATGATGATAATAATAATAATAAAACGTTTTATATATATAACACCTTTCCATAGCTCAAGGACGCTTTACAATGTAGATACAATAAGAAAAATATAACACCAACAGGGTAGACCAGTGGTTCTCAAACCTGTCCTGTGTACCACCAGCCCTGCACATTTTTATGGCTGGTGGTACTCCAGGACAGGTTTGAGAAACACTGGGGGTAGACAATAATAACAGACAATAGTACAAGCGGTGGAGTAGAATATTACAAAACAGTAGATTAGAACAAAGATAATACAAAGACAGTAAAAGGGGCATTACATAGAAACGGTAGCACAGATTCAAAAATGCAGAACACTGCTTAAGAATGATAACATTCAGAAAACATGGGTTTTGAGTTACTTGAATTCAGAAATATTATTCATGCAACAGAGTGCTTGGGAGAGAGAATTCCAGAGTTTGGGTGCAACAGCGCTAAATTATCTACCCCCCATATAAGAGAGGCGATACCTAGGGACAAAGAAAAGGTCAGATTCAGAAGACCGAAGTAATCGAGTCGGGATGTAAGGGAGGAGCACTATTACAAAGATAGCACAAATGTAAAAGTGAGCATTAGTATTTTATACTTGATTTGATATTAGTTGAATATAGGAAGGAAGTTGCAGGAAGGAAGTTGATTCAATATTAGTTGAATATTGGAAGGAAGGACGTTGCAGGAAGGGAGTTGCAGGAAGGGAGTTGATTCAATATTAGTTGAATATTGGAAGGAAGGACGTTGCAGGAAGGACGTTGCAGGAAGGGAGTTGCAGGAAGGGAGTTGATTCAATATTAGTTGAATATTGGAAGGAAGGACGTTGCAGGAAGGGAGTTGCAGGAAGGGAGTTGATTCAATATTAGTTGAATATTGGAAGGAAGGGAGTTGCAGGAAGGGAGTTGATTCAATATTAGTTGAATATTGGAAGGAAGTTGCAGGAAGGAAGTTGATTCAATATTAGTTGAATATTGGAAGGAAGGACGTTGCAGGAAGGGAGTTGCAGGAAGGGAGTTGATTCAATATTAGTTGAATATTGAAAGGAAGGACGTTGCAGGAAAGGAGTTGCAGGAAGGGAGTTGATTCAATATTAGTTGAATATTGGAAGGAAGGGAGTTGCAGGAAGGGAGTTGATTCAATATTAGTTGAATATTGGAAGGAAGGGAGTTGCAGGAAGGGAGTTGATTCAATATTAGTTGAATATTGGAAGGAAGGTAGTTGCAGGAAGGGAGTTGATTCAATATTAGTTGAATATTGGAAGGAAGGTAGTTGCAGGAAGGGAGTTGCAGGAAGGGAGTTGATTCAATATTAGTTGAATATTGGAAGGAAGGGAGTTGCAGGAAGGTAGTGGGAGTTGATTCAATATTAGTTGAATATTGGAAGGAAGGAAGTTGCAATGTATGAGAGATTAAGAAAAACAGTGGAAGGAAAGTTTAAAGGAATGGAGACATTAAGAGAAGAAAGAAAGGATAGAGAAAATTTAAAGTAGGTATGAATAAAGGACGTGAGATTAGATCGAAGAGAAAATCTAGAAAGCAAGAGGAAGAGAGATCATGGAAAAAAGAGCAATGGAGGATGGCATCATGGCATTGGACTGTAATGTCATGGATGTGTGGGATGCTGGATGGTGTGTCCCTGTGCACCTCTCTGTCTGTGGTGTGAAAGAGCACACAGTGGGTGAACACATTCAATGAGCATCCCCACTGCTTCATTCAGCCACCAGAGCTCCTCTTCCAGCCACTGGAAATGACATGGCAGTGCAGCTTCTCACGCTGAGACAAAGCCTCCCACTGCACCTTGGCGCGGTAATTAGAGCTCTACCTGCATTCAAGAGGAGTTATTACATCCTCAGAACTCTTGCTGTCTTCCCACTGTGTGATAAAGCCATCCCATTGTGAAAGGTGGATGAAAATTCCCACAATGCACCACTGTTTTCCAACAGCTCTTTTCTTCCGGCACCCTTTAAATAGAATGGAAACGGAATGATAATAAAAGCATCCCGCGTGCCAGCCCCAAGCTCCCCTGATGAGCGGCCACTGTGTGGCACAGATGGCAAGATGACAGGCTTTATTTAGAGGTGGGCAGGCAGAGGACGGGCTCCGCGCTTGGCCCCGGTCAACCGGCTGCTGCTGATGAGTACTGTGTGCCGCTACATTAAGCATTAGTCCGGTGATAGAGCTCCTCACAGCAGCCTGAGCCCAAGGACACATAGTCTTTCAGAAAGAGAACTCTGCAAGGTCGCCGGTACTTAAAGTCGCCCGGGAATGAGGAGAGCTAAATCTCCGAATCAGACTTATGAGGATATCCTCAAAGTATGTGGTCCGCAAGTATGTTTAGGATCAGCGCATTGTGGGGGATGGATGGAGAAGGAGAAAGGGAGGGGAAACTGTTCAAAAAGAGGCTTCTGTGAGATTAGCTCAGTTCGGATCAAATGCCTCAAAGCTTCGATTCTGCCAGCTCTGGGGTTTGAAATTCATGTGGTATCACAACAAAACTGAGAAAATGTAATATTGATTTTGCTGTAAGAAGATGTTTTGTTTTTTCATGTTTTACGTGATTTGTACTGTGATTTCTGTAGCACCCTTCATATATACTTTATAACTTCTGAAATCTTTTACTAAGCTATTTAAATTCACCCAAAATTGAAAATTCAATTATCATTTACTCATCCTCATGTCGCTACAAATCTGTATAGTGTTCTTTCTCAGTAGAAGGCAAAAATATATTTTTAACTTAGTTTTTTTGTCGGCTAAGTGTAAGTTAATATTCAGTGTTGGTTTTAGTGTAAATGTTGTTTTTAACAATATTTTGAATTTTAGTTTTATATTTTTAGTTTTCATAATTTTGTATTGTGCGTTTGCCATTTTTATTAGTTTGTTTTTTAATATTTCTTTTTAAATTTAATTTATTAAATTTTTTGTCATTTTGGTATTTAAAGTTATTTTACTTCAGATAGTTCTCATTTCCCATTTAGTGCTACCTTTTAACATTTTTTATTTTTTTATTTTAGCCTTTTAATTAACATAAACTATACTTATTAGTTTTAGTTTCATTACATTTCTTTAAACTAAACCCTAAAATGTTCACTCATCACTTATGTTGTTCCAATCCAAAAATTGTTAATTATTTTGTGGAACATGAAAGAACATATTTTAAAGAATTTTTCAGCTGTTGTTGTTCATACAATGGAAGTCAATGGGGTCTGAAACAACCATAACCCATTTTTGTAAAGAAAATTGTACATGACAAAGTTGTGAATGACATCAGGGTGAGTAACTGATGATTTTGGGTGAACAGTCCCTTTAATGGTATAATGCAAAATGGAAATATGCTGAACTAATATATTTAAATGGATGTTCTCCTGATTTAAAATGCATATTATGGATACTTCTGATAAGTAACTATGTCACCCCCTTCCAATACAACCACAGGAAAGACCTCACCCACAAGCGCCAGCACAACCAATCAGGGGCCAGCTCTGCCTAAAGTCAAGGGTGTCTCTGAGACAGGTACCCACCCCGAGGAGGGGAGGCAGGGTGGGCAGGCTCCTCCTGACTTGGAGACAGGCAGTGTGGAGATGGAGGGTAAGGGGGTGGGGAGAGGCCCTTGGCCTATTGTCTGTCTTTTAGCTTCCCTTTATCCCAAGTTTCAACTTTTCTAGCGCTGTATTGGATTCCGCTGCATGACCCCACAGTTGCACACAACACAAAATATACTCACAAAAAAGAATAACAAAGAATCAAATTAAAGTGCACACACTCACCGAGATACAAACAAATTCTCTTTCCTTTGAGTCAAGCAATCTGCTTGTCCATGCTCATCACATTCGACCTTCCCTGTTGTTCCATCTAGACAAACAAAAGGTACGAATAGTCTGCAGTCATCTTTGTTGTTTTAATACATTTAAGTCTGCCCTATATCTCCAAAGGTACTTCCACTCATGTGTCTCTGGCTGAAGTTTGCAAGAATGCAGCGAAATGATCATAAATCCTGCGCCTGCTGTTATGATCATCCACTCAGCCTGTAATGAGAAGCACCAGCAGTCGATAAATAAGCAGCAACTACAGACCCGCAGGCAGACACCGCCTGATAGAAATTTTCAGCGTGCAATCTATTCAGCTGCTCGGTCAAGAGCAGTCGCACGCTTGTGCAATCAAATGACCCACAGACAGGAGAGGTGCAGTGCTTTAGTCACAACTCACCTTGTATCTCCCTCTCTTCACCTCCTAACTCAACCCTCTACTTCTGTATCCCTGTTGATGAGAGGTAATGGGTTAACACACACATAACCTCAGAGGGCTGATGGTTTTTCACACCCTGCCTCAATGTGACATTTAGTCATGCTGATCAATTAAAAAATATACCACCGTGACTTCCAAGCAACAGTTCCTTGTCTGTTTTCGGCATTCCAGACCAGAGTATGTGAGTGGTAAATTATCCTTTAAATTTAGTAATTTCATATTCATTAATTTAGTAATATATCTCATTTTACTCTGCAAAAATATTAGTTAATTTTTTTTTTTTTTTTTTTTTTTTTTTTTGGAAATAGCATATT